>JAYESD010000006.1:15557878-16153062 GCA_036927565.1 Tuctoria greenei
CTGTATGGATTAGACGGATTTGCGCTAGAAAGTGCCGCGGAGGATCTACAGCACCAGGAGTTTGAAGGCTTTGACCCTAACCAACAGCAAGAGCAAGGCAAGTGTCCTTGAAGCATATTGATCCTGTTTTTAAAATAAATGTTTTGTTTACAAAACTGCATGCTTGTGTCAATTTGATGGGAATCCTATGGTAGGAAGTTTACTAGCTTTGTTAACCACCCTTGTCACCTGGAATATATGGTAGAGAGACGGGAAGGGTTTTTACCTTTTTGCTTCGCTTAATTAATTGGGATGGAAAACAACACTACATATTTAATTATGCATCAATGATATTCTGGTCAACGTGAACTGGTCGATATGGTATGGTAATGGATGATCTAAGCAAGCCTGGTTTGTGGATGGGTTGGATGTTATGGTGGTTTGCTTGCTTTAGATCTAAGGACCGGTTCATGAGAGAATAAGCCAGGACTACAGTGCCACCACGAGGCCAAGTATGGGTGCGGTGTAGCTGATTAATTAGGGTTTTGCTAGTGCTGTTTGGACCATTGTGGATGCTCGGGGAAGGGGTAGTCGGATTGGGTTTGTTGATGATTGGTGGGACTACCCTGGGATCCGAATGGCTCAAGAGGGGGCCCTTGGTTGAAGATGTGCTCTGCGGGAGACATCGCCACCGGTGAAACCTCAGTGGGGTCTAAATAGGCTAGTAATCCCTTTGTAAAGGCTATTTTGTGATCTCTTGGCCACACACCAACGGAAGTGTGTAATGTGACCGACGAGTCATGGGCATAAGGGAGGTTCTTAGTCGCCGAAGGGTGATGAAATCACAAACACGTGGGTAAGGAGGTACAAACTCTGCAGAGTTAAATAAAACTATCATGATAGCCGTGCTCCCGGTTATGAGCACCTGGACAAGTTCCATGATTAGAGGGTATTTGGTATTGGTAATGGTTATGGTGATGGTTATGGATGGTTATGGATTTATTTCTGGTATTGAATATGGTTATTGGCAATGGTGAAATCTGGAATTATTGATGAGGATGGTGAATTATGGACTAGTATTATGATATTATTTATGACTATGATGGGTTTACTTCACATACATATAATATATTGCTTTTCAAACGTTTTAATGTACTTTTCAGCACTTTGCCATTATTATTGTCGTCATTTGAATCAGCCACATGTCATACTTTCCATACTTGCTGAGTACGACATGTACTCACTCTTGCAATCCCCCCCCCCCAACAGTTGCAGGTCAGAATTATGAGTTTAATGGCGATAATGCGGAGTTCTAGGCCGTGTCTACCGTCAGCTTTGCCTGTGGTGTTGATTGGAGCTGCGCATACATACCCTGTCGCTTATGCTGCATAGTTGCTTAGTTTGCTTAATTAGTTTTTTTCCGCTGCATTAGTTGAACTTGTCATTAATATTCATTGGAGTTTGTATTCGAGGATATTCTGGTTTGTGTAATGAAATTTGGTTAATTAATCTTGTTCTGTGGTAATTTTTTGTATACTCTTTTGTGATTGCACTCGTGTATGTGTGATGAACCATCCTGGGCACACATATACGTTAGCTTGGTTCATTTTTCGGAACCGGGCATCACAGATTGGTATCAGAGCCACAGGTTGACCGTAGGATGCAGCCCAGATAGAATGGACACCTTAGAACACATAGGAGCACTCAGGAATCGATGTGTTTTTGCTTGGAGTGCTGGTTGCTATATATATTGTTTGCTTGTGTGCTTAATAGAGGATTTTGGGATGCCTTAGCATTGCCATGTCCACCTAGGCTAGTGTAGCTAGCTGTTTAGTTTCATATCCCTTGATGCATATAGTTGGGGACGTTTTCTAATTCTTACCTACTGCTCTTCTTCAGATGGTGAGGACTCGCAACCAGAGGGATATCAATGATGAAGAGGAGAACAATGGAGTGCCTCAGAACAACAATGGGCAAGGATCTACTCAGGGAGGTATCAACATCGAGCAGCTATTGGCCATATAAAACCAGCTCATGCAGACCATGATACAGACTATGGGACAGCTGCAGGCTGGCAATATCAACAATCAGCCCCACATGCCTCCACCGCCACCCCCGCCTCCTCATAACTGGTTGGGAGAGTTTATGAGGATAGGCCGCCAGCCTTTGCTCAAGCCGCAAACCCTATGGATGCGGATGATTGGCTCAAGTCCGTGGAGAAGAAGCTAGCTATTGTCCAATGCAGTGACCGGGAGAAGGTGCTATTTGCTTCTCATCAACTAGTTGGAGCAGCTGCGGATTGGTGGGATGCTTATTGCAATGCTCATGAGAACCAAGAAAGAATCACTTGGGCGGAATTCAAGGAGAGTTTCCGTTCTCATTATCTGCCGGAAGGTGTTATGATCTTGAAGAGGCAAGAATTTGAGAACTTGAGACAAGGAAGATCAAGCGTGAGTGAATATCTCAACAAGTTCACTCAACTCTCAAGGTATGCGCCTGAGGATGTCAGTCGGGACAGCCGGAAACAATACTTGTTCATGAGGGGCTTAAACAATGAGATCCAAGTGCAATTGCTCAACTGTGATTATGTCAATTTCCAGAAGCTTGTGGACAAAGCAATTGTGGTTGAGAACAAGATCCGTGAGATGGAGCAAGAAATCAAGAGGAAGGCGCCATATCAAGGATAGCAACAAGGAAGTAATGTGCGCCCTCGCTTTGCGCCACCCAATGCGCCTCATTTCAGCTCTTCTATTCCTGCTCAGCGCCCTGGTTATGCACCACGCCCAACTCAGTTTGTGCAGCAGCGCCCTGTTATGCAAGCACCTAGGCCTCCAATGCCTTATGCACCTCGTGCTGATTTTCCTGGAGCCAATGCTCAAAACCAAGCTCGTCCCAGTAATTCTGGTGGGGTTAAGAAGTGTTATACTTGTGGAGAAGCTGGACACTTTGCGCATCAATGTCCTAAGTCGGGCCTTGGTCAAGGAAGCAATGCACCGAAGCAAAACCCAAGACCTAATGGAGGACAGCCACAAGGAAGCCGTGGACAGCAGAATTTTGCTCGTGGCAACGTGAACCATGTATCTACGGAGGATGCTCAACAAGCGGATGACGTGGTCATTGGTATGTTTCTCGCCAACTCCAACCCCGCGACTATGTTATTTGATTCTGGAGCATCGCATTCATTCATTGCATCGAAGTATGTTGCCAAGTATAGTTTGCCTATCTCTCATATGAAGTTTACTCTGTTGGTTAAGTCTCCTGGAGGAGAGATGAGGACAAATATAGTATGTCCAAAAGTAAGCCTTAGAATAAGGGGGTAGACTTCTCCGCCAACCTCATTGTTTTAGATTCTCAAGGGTTGGATATTATACTTGGTATGGACTGGTTGAGGAAGCACAATGGAGTTATTGAGTGTGCCACGAAGACGGTGAAGTTGACCAATGAAGAAGGGATCACCATAGAATTTGAAGCATCTCAAACCGCACCGAAGCAATTGGAATTGAATCATATGGACAGTGCCGCAATTGAGGAGATTCCGGTGGTGTGTGAATTTTTGGATGTTTTTCCGGACGAGTTGCCAAGTATGCCACCCGATCGGGACATTGAGTTTGTTATTGATTTAATACCTGGAACTGCACCTATAGCTAAGAGGCTATGTAGGATGCCTCCTATGGAATTAGCGGAGCTCAAGAAGCAAATTCAAGAGCAATTAGAGAAGGGTTTTATTCGCCCTAGCTCTTCACCTTGGGGAGCGCCCGTTCTATTCGTGGACAAGAAGGATGGATACCAAAGGATGTGCGTGGATTACCGAGCTCTCAACGAGGTAACAATCAAGAACAAGTACACCTTGCCGCGCATAGAAGACTTATTTGATCAGATGAAGGGTGCTTGTGTCTTCTCCAAGATTGATTTGAGGTCAAATTACTTTCAAATGAAGATTAGACCATCAAACATACCCAAGACAGCTTTTAGGACACGGTATGGATCTTATGAGTACACCGTGATGTCTTTTGGATTTAAAAATATGCCTGCCTACTTTATGTACCTCATGAATAAGGTCTTCATGGAGTACTTGGATAAGTTTGTTGTGGTGTTTATTGATGACATTATGATCTACTCGAGGGATGAGAAGGAACATGAGGAACACTTGAGGCTTACGCTGCAGAAATTGAGGGAGCATCAATTGTATGCCAAGTTCAACAAGTGCCAGTTTTGGTTGAAAGAGGTGCCATTTTTGGGTCATATAATCTCAGGAGGAGGAGTGTCGGTTGACCCCGGAAAAGTGAGAGACGTGTTGAAGTGGGAGCCGCCGCAAAATGTCAAGGAAATAAGGAGTTTTCTTGGGATGGCTGGATATTACCGTCGGTTTATCAAGGACTTTTCCAAGATAGCCAAGCCTATGACGGAGTTGCTAATGAAAGGAAAGGCATTCCAATGGACTGAAGCTTGTCAGAACAGTTTTGAGGAGTTGAAGAAGAGGTTAACAACTGCTCCAGTTTTGGTACTGCCGGATGTAAGCAAGAGTTTCGATATCTATTGTGATGCATCGAGACAAGGAGTTGGATGTGTATTGATGCAAGAGGGTCATGTGGTTGCCTATGCATCAAGACAATTGAAGAAACATGAACATAATTACCCCACGCACGATTTGGAACTCGCGGTCGTGGTACATGCATTGAAGATTTGGAGACACTATATTCTTGGACATAGGTGTGAAATTTATACGGATCATAAGAGTTTGAAGTATATTTTCACACAAATGGATCTGAACTTGAGGCAACGAAGATGGTTGGAGCTCATCAAAGACTATGATTTGGGGATCAACTATCATCCGGGAAAAGCCAATGTAGTGGCCGATGCTTTGAGTAGAAAAGGAGTAAGTCATCAACTCACGGTTCGAGAGTTACCATTCGAGTTATGTAAGGAGTTTGAACGGTTGAACCTCGGGTTTGTAAATGAGACGGAGATGATGGAGTTAAACCAAACCTTGGAGCAAGAAATTCGAGAGGCACAAACGACAGATGAGGAGATCAAGGAAATCAAGGAAAGGACCGAAGAAGGGAGAGAATTCAGATTTGATGAAGACGAATATGGTACCTTATGGCTTGGAAAGAGGATCGTTGTGCCTAATGTAAAGCATATTCGGGAGACAATATTAAAGGAGGCACATGACTCGCCTTACTCGATTCACCCCGGTTGTACGAAGATGTACAAGGACTTGAAGACTTGCTATTGGTGGGATAGCATGAAAAAGGACATAGCCGAATATGTTGCATTGTGTGATGTGTGTCAACGAGTCAAGGCGGAACATCAAAGGCCAGCCGGATTATTGCAACCGTTGAAGATTCTGGAATGGAAGTGGGAAGAAATTGGTATGGACTTCATAGTTGGGTTACCGCGTACTCAGTCCGGGTATGACTCAATTTGGGTAATTGTGGATCGCTTAACCAAGCGGCTCATTTTGTCCCTGTGAAGACCAAATATACAGCTGCACGATTGGCCGAAATATACATGGAGCATATTGTGTGTCGACACGGAGTACCGAAGAAGATAGTCTCGGATAGAGGTTCTCAATTTACCTCCAGATTTTGGCAAAAATTGCATGAAGCTTTGGGAACGAGGTTGAATTTTAGTTCAGCATATCATCCTCAAACAGATGGACAAACCGAGAGGACCAATCAGATTTTGGAGGACATGTTAAGAGCTTGTGCTTTAAAGCATGGGAAAAGTTGGGACAAAAGCTTGCCATATGCGGAGTTTTCATACAACAATAGTTACCAAGCAAGCTTGAAGATGTCACCATATGAAGCACTTTATGGGAGGAAGTGTAGGACTCCTTTATTCTGGAATGAGGCAGGAGAAACTCAAGTATTTGGTCCGGACGTGTTGCAAGAAGCCGAAAAGCAAGTCCAAATAATTCGTGAAAACTTGAGGGCTGCCCAATCAAGACAAAAAGGCTATGCGGACAATAGGAGAAGGAAGTTAGCCTTTGAATTGGGAGACTTTGTTTACCTCAAGGTGTCACCAATGAGAGGTCATAAGAGGTTTAACATAAGAGGCAAGCTCGCACCTCGCTATATTGGACCATTCAAGATTTTGGACAAAAGAGGGGAAGTAGCGTATAAGTTGGAGATGTCACCTCATCTTTCAGACGTGCATGATGTCTTTCATGTTTCCCAGCTCAAGAAGTGTTTGAGAGTACCGGAAGAACAAGTGCCAATGGAAGAATTGGAACTAGAGGAAGATTTGACGTATGCCGAGCAACCGGTCAAAGTCATGGAAACTAAGGAGAGGGTCACAAGGAACAAGGTCATTAGATGGTGTAAAGTTCAATGGAAGCACCATACCGAAAAAGAAGCAACTTGGGAGCTAGAATATGATCTCAAGAAGGAATTTCCCTATCTCTTCTCTGCCGCGTCGAATCTTGAGGGCGAGATTCATTTTAAGGGGGGTAGGTTTGTAACACCCTCATTTTCATGCAGCATGCCTTGCATACATTCATATACATGTTTAACATTAACCCACATAAAGAGGAACGAGTTTAACTTTTTTTCGGAGCATTTAAAATTGAATTGGAGCAAAACCGCACTTAAAAATGTAGAAAAGTGCGGACTAGTCCGGTTTTGCTGAGGACTAGTCTGATTTCTCTCTGACTAAAAACGGACTTGTCCGTTTTTGCTGCGGACTAGTCCGATTTTGGCTCTGGAAACTTTCGGACTTGTCTGATTTTGTGCGGACTAGTCCGATATTCCATGAATCCTTGGAAACTTGCTAAGTCCCTAGACTTTTCCGGACTAGTCCGGTGTTCCAGCGGACTTGTCCGTTTTTCCTCTCTGTTCAAATTCGTACTTGTCTGATTTTTGGCCAGACTTGTCCGATTTTCTCTCTGGACGACTTCGGACTAGTTCGGTCCTGTCCGGACTTGTCCGATATTTCGCGACTCCGAGTTGATCTTTTGTTTTATGACTTGTTTCTTGGGTTTCACGTTAAGTGGGCCTAGGGACGTCGTGCCTAACTCTTTTAGAGCCCATGTGGGACTCTAAACCGGCCTCTACTCATCACAAAACTCGAAATCCATCTAACCCTAGCCTCCACCTCTATATAAACAGCCTCACCCCTTGGTTTGACATCTATTTGCCACTTTTCCACCCACTCAAACCCTAGTTCGTGGGGAGCCACCATCAAGGAGGGAGGAGAAGATCCCAAGCAAGAGGAAGAAGAGGAGGAAATGAAGAAGGATCAAGATCTCCACCAAGTTTTCGTTCCTCATCACCAATTCATCTCCAAGTTCATCACCAACCCTAGATCATCAAGATCCAAGTGCTACCTCCAAGTTTCTTGATTCATTGGAGTTCTAAACACCTGGTATACCTTCTATTCTCTTTACCTTACGTGAATTCAACCTCTAATATCCAAATTCACGTCGATCTAGAAAACCCTAATCTGCTGATCTCATCAAGTGCGGACTTGTCCGGTCCCTAGCGGACTAGTCCGATCTTTCTGGTTAAATTGTGTTGAATTGACTCTAAAAACAATGATCTAATTAACTCCAAACCTGTATAAACTTGTTAAAAGCTATTAGAACTAGTTAGAGACCATTAAAAGCAATCTAGTAACAAGTTCTACCTTGCATTTGCATTAATCGTGCATATCATGTCATATTGAGTAATATTTGCGCACTCTTTGATTGTGTTTCTTGTCTTGTATGTTTACTGTATGGATTAGACGGATTTGCGCTAGAAAGTGCCACGGAGGATCTACAGCACCAGGAGTTTGAAGGCTTTGACCCTAACCAACAGCAAGAGCAAGGCAAGTGTCCTTGAAGCATATTGATCCTGTTTTTAAAATAAATGTTTTATTTACAAAACTGCATGCTTGTGTCAATTTGATGGGAATCCTATGGTAGGAAGTTTACTAGCTTTGTTAACCACCCTTGTCACCTGGAATATATGGTAGAGAGACGGGAAGGGTTTTTACCTTTTTGCTTCGCTTAATTAATTGGGATGGAAAACAACACTACATATTTAATTATGCATCAATGATATTCTGGTCAACGTGAACTGGTCGATATGGTATGGTAATGGATGATCTAAGCAAGCCTGGTTTGTGGATGGGTTGGATGTTATGGTGGTTTGCTTGCTTTAGATCTAAGGACCGGTTCATGCGAGAATAAGCCAGGACTACAGTGCCACCACGAGGCCAAGTATGGGTGCAGCGTAGCTGATTAATTAGGGTTTTGCTAGTGCTGTTTGGACCATTGTGGATGCTCGAGGAAGGGGTAGTCGGATTGGGTTTGTTGATGATTGGTGGGACTACCCTAGGATCTGAATGGCTCAAGAGGGGGCCCTTGGTTGAAGATGTGCTCTGCGGGAGACATCACCACCGGTGAAACCTCAATGGGGTCTAAATAGGCTAGTAATCCCTTTGTAAAGGCTATTTTGTGATCTCTTGGCCACACACCAACGGAAGTGTGTAATGTGACTGACGGGTCATGGGCATAAGGGAGGTTCTTAGTCGCCGAAGGGTGATGAAATCACGAACACGTGGGTAAAGAGGTACAAACTCTGCAGAGTTAAATAAAGCTATCATGATAGTTGTGCTCCCGGTTATGAGCACCTGGACAACTTCCATGATTAGAGGGTATTTGGTATTGGTAATGGTTATGGTGATGGTTATGGATGGTTATGGATTTATTTCTGGTATTGAATATGGTTATTGGCAATGGTGAAATCTGGAATTATTGATGAGGATGGTGAATTATGGACTGGTATTATGATATTATTTATGACTATGATGGGTTTACTTCACATACATATAATATATTGCTTTTCAAACGTTTTAATGTACTTTTCAGCACTTTGCCATTATCATTGTCGTCATTTGAATCAGCCACATAGCATACTTTCCACACTTGCTGAGTACGACATGTACTCACTCTTGCAATCCCCCCAACAGTTGCAGGTCAGAATTATGAGTTTAATGGTGGTACTGCAGAGTTCTAGGCCGTGTCTACCGTCAGCTTTGCCTGTGGTGTTGATTGGAGCTGCGCATACATACCCTGTCGCTTATGCTGCATAGTTGCTTAGTTTGCTTAATTAGTTTTTTTCCGCTGCATTAGTTGAACTTGTCATTAATATTCATTGGAGTTTGTATTCGAGGATATTCTGGTTTGTGTAATGAAATTTGGTTAATTAATCTTGTTCTGTGGTAATTTTCTGTATACTCTTTTGTGATTGCACTCGTGTATGTGTGATGAACATCCTGGGCACACATATACGTTAGCTTGGTTCATTTTTTGGAACCGGGCATCACAGGTTGCAATATCATACTATTGTCACAAATGTGAAATCGTTGCAATATCATGATATTCGTTGCAATACGTTAAATCGTTGCAATACCATACTATTTGTCACGACTGCGAAATCGTTGCAATAACATATTGTTGCCACGTATGTGAAATCGTTACAATACCCTGCTATTCGTTGCAATACGTTAAATCGTTGCAATACAGCACTATTTGCCACGAATATGAAATTGTTGCAATAATATACTATTGTCACGAATGTAAAATCATTGCAATACGTTAAATCGTTGCAATACGTTAAATCGTCGCAATATGTTAAATCGTTGCAATGCCATACTATTTGTCACCAATGTGAAATCGTTGCAATACCGTACTATTTGCCACGAATGTGAAATCGTTGCAATACCGTACTATTCGATACAATAAGTTAATCGTCGCAATACATAAAATCGTTGCAATAACATACTATTTACCACCGATATGAAATCGTTGTAATACCATACTATTTGTCTCGGATGTCAAGTCGTCGGAATAACCTATCGCCACGGGACTTATGCCAACGATTTGTAAAAACTATCGCCACGTTTTTTTCGTTGCAACAGTGACCTATTGCGATGAAAAACGACATATTGTGACGAATTTTTTCGTTGCGATAAATCGGAATACTTGTAGTGGCTATCTCTATCAACCATCTACGGTAATTCCCTTCTTGTATCATCGAGGCAAGACACTCATCCTTTGTTCAGACGGCATGAAGTTTGGTTCAGCTCGATTTTGCAATCGCTCTCGTTCTATTCGTTCTCTATAAAATTTAACAATTCTCTTTTCAATATTTCATTGAATATTTTTACAGAGTAAGTTCATGTTAATTTCAAAGTTTTTAAAAGGAGAGAAATCCAGCTTACAGAGCCACTCCAAGCCTTTGATTTGACCTGAAAAAGAAGCTCCCCACACACACCACTCCACACGACTGCAACCTCTCTCCCCAAAGGCAGCTGCATCGGCTTCCAGCCTTTTCACTCCCGTGTGTCTCTGTTCTATCCAGTGATAGCATAGAGAGAGAAGGCCAAGCTCCAGGCACCCTCCACTCCAAGCCACCCCCTTTTGCGCAGGAGCTCGGGGAGGGTGGGCGGAGAGCTCGATCGCTGCACCAATACATCCAATCCGCCCACTCCCATGGAGAGATCACCCACCACTTCGGAGTCGGCGCCAGCGGCCACGGCCAGCAGCAGCACCACCACCCATGGGGTTCCGCTCTCAGCGCCGTCGTCGCGCCGCCGCCGAGCGCTGGCCTGCCTCTCACTCTGAACACGGCGGCCACCGGGAACAGTGGTGGCAGCAACTCGGTGCTGCAGCTAGCCAACGGCGGTAGCCTCCTCGACGCGTGCGTCAAGGCGAAGGAGCCCTCCTCATCGTCACCCTAGGCCGGCGATGTCGAGGCCATCAAGGCCAAGATAATCTCCCACCCGCACTACTACTCGCTCCTCGCCGCCTACCTCGAGTGTCAGAAGGCAAGCCCTGTACTAATAGCAGTAGCAGGCTAACTGTTGCTTACTCTGGTCCTGCACGAGAACTCTCTTCTACCCCCGGACGAGGAGCTTCTCCCGCTTCTTATATGAAGCATGGGGCATGCAAACTTGTTTCTTGCAATTACATAGCATAATATATAGTGTGCGCATGCTGCTCATGTAGAAATGTGCATATAGTGTGCTCAACTTCTGAGCGGCCCTGCGTGCCTCCAGGTGGGGGCGCCGCCGGAGGTATCAGCGAGGTTGACGGCGATGGCGCAGGAGCTGGAGGCTCGGCAGCGCACGGCCCTCGTCGGCCTTGGCTCTGCGAGGGAGCCGGAGCTGGATCAGTTCATGGTGAGTTCTATCAGCTCATCAACGTCATCTCTTCTCTGAGAAAAGGAACCACATCTTTTGAGCTCTCAAGGTTTACTCTCACGCGGCGTTCAATCGTCCTTGTTTTCAACGCTGTCGGGTCTCGTGTGCAGGAGGCGTACCATGAGATGCTGGTGAAGTTCAGGGAGGAACTGACGAGGCCGCTGCAGGAGGCCATGGAGTTCATGATGAGGGTGGAGTCGCAGCTCAACTCGCTCTCCATCTCCGGCAGATCGCTGCGCAATATCCTTCCATCTGGTATAGAAAAGTCGCCGCAGCTATAAATCTCTGTGCATAAGCTTCTTTGCCTCTTGCTGTTCTTGGGTGATTTCTTGGATCTGTGACCGCCTCTAGTTTATCTTCTTGCCGTTTTTTATTGGTTACGATATGTCGGTGATTTGCATCTCAAAAGAAAAAATGGGAAAATGTGTTTTTTCTGCAATTTCACAGCTATATGGCGTCCTTTTAGAGCATCTTCTTATGCATGCATGTATATGAGAACGGGTTGCTGCGCATGAATAGCATTTTAATGTAGCGGATTCCTAACCAGCTGGGTTTCCAAAAGATTATTCTCCCTGGTTACTTTTCCTGGCCATGCATTGTGAGATTCTTCTATCTGGCTTCCGTCGATCTTTGCTTCTGTTGGAAAGGAATAGTCCTCACACATGTGCAGCAGTGCAGCTCGATGTCTAGCACTGATCAGAGCTCTGGATCTTTGCAGACAAAACCCGAGGCTTCCCGTTGCTTATTTTCCGCAGTAATCTCCCATGCATAGTGATTAGAATCAGATCACCCTTCTCCGTCCCATGGATTCCATTTCCAAAAGAACCTGCCCATGTGACTGCGAGTCGTTCCTGGTTCAGCCAGCCATCTTTTCCCACGATTGAGATGCAGAGAGAGTTACACAGCCTGAGGAGGGAGTTACACAGCCCTTCACTTGTTCTAGGGTTTGCGAGGGGGCGTAGCACTGTGCATCGTGCAAGCAACAGTCCATGGCGGAGGTGTCTCACTGCCGTATGTCAGTGAAACAAGTACTCCTACACTCCTAGTGCTACGGGGAAAACACGAGCGAGCGAGAGAGAGAGAGAGAGGAGAGAGAGAGCATCCCCTTCTGTCACGCAAGCCAGAACAGCATTCTTGTCATCTTTCTCCCTCTCAAGAAATGTAGAGCTACCTGTTGTCCTAGAATCTCTTGTGTGTGTGGTGTGATCTTCCAGATGTGCTGCTGCATGATGCATGCCCCTGCAGCAGTGTCCGTGCCGTCTGCTAGCGTGCTTCTTAGTCGTTGCTAATTTTAAAATGCAAACATCAGGTGGATCGAGTCGACGCCAGGAACCTTTCTAATGACCTGTCACAAGGGTATAGTAACCACTAGTGCCCCTACAGTTAGTTGCAGTGTTCAGAGGTTCTCTTTCACTTCAGTGTTGGTGCTGCTGGAGCTGTAAAGTACAACACCACACATAATCACTTCATAATTAACTGGAGCATATACGGAAGTTGTTGTCATCTGATGTAGAAGAAGCATGAAAACCTAGTACCAAATGATTTAACCAAGCATTACTTGGTACCCAAAGACAAAAATCTAGCAAAATCGAGTTATCTGACATGCATAGTTATACGAGTTAACATGTTGTGTGCGGCTATATAGAGGCAGGAAGTTTATTCCAATTAGTTTTTTGAAAAAGGCAGATGAGTTAGCGGAGTGGCATATGTGTCTAGCTCAGTTTCCTGTGTTTTGACCACTGCAGTGGATAATATGGTCTGTGAGCCTCGAGAACTATAGGAACGGTCAAGCGAGTGCATGCATCCCCATTATTTGATGTGAGATCTCTCGAGCAACGGATGCGTCATCTCCTAGGCGAGGCTATATTATATGCTTCTATAGTCTGCTACTAGCTACCCTTAGATACGAGTATAGCACTTGGTATATTCCTGTATTTGGTGACAGAATCATGAGTTTTGACGGTCAACAAACATTGGATTCTTTACGAGGCAGACCAAAATTCAACTGCGTCTGTATTTTTCAGCTGTCAACTCGTCTATCTTCTCAAGTTCAATTGTTCTTTGTCCTTCTCCCTCGAGCTCATTTATTTGAGTTCCTTTTTGAAACAATAAGATGCTCACAACCTTTATTCATGAGCTCTGTAAAACTATTTGATATTTTGTTAATGGCAGTCACAAACACAAATTGAACTAATCAGAAAGCAGCACTGCGGCTTTTTCTGATTGATGCTGCACATGTACTCCAAGATTCTTCGTCGCATGCATTCTTTCAAGGCCATGCAAAAGCAGGGGACACAGGTATCAAGAGTTCCCGTTTGTCTTTGGGTAACACCAAAAAAGATACTGGGAGGAGGAACTAGGTAGAAAGCAAACAACATAAAACAAAAGGAAAAAAAGAACTGACTGATTTTGCATTGGAACGTCAACGGAAATGACAATGCAACTGGAGAATGAAGTGTGAACTGACAATTTGGCACTTCCATCTGCGGATCATTAAGAATATTTCAAATGGTCATGTGCATCTTATTGGCTATATTGTTTTTGGATTTACTTTCATCCGTTTTTCACTATGCAAGAATTATCATACCTTTATATGTGCCTGATTTTCTTTAACCATTTATATTATTGGCTTTATCAATTCATTATGTTATTGGCTTTGTGAATTCACAAGTGGACATTTTATTCCATATTTTCACATAGTGGCTAGTCCCACATACAATGTTGCTTATTGGTTCCATGGCAAGTACGTTCTTCAGCGGTGTAGTTGTACAAAATATTATGTCACATATAGAAAGAAATTTCGTTTATTTTTTCATTTTCTTCTACAACTGTCACAATATCTTCTGCGAAACACTATTTTTAATAAATCTGGTTTGTTAAGCCTGTACATTAAAGCATTGTTTTTGAGCAAAGGGATATGGAAGTTTTGAAAGAAATATCCTACGGCACCCCATTGAATATCTGATAAGTTTCATTCTTTTTGTCTATTACTATTCAAAACATCTGAGTCTCAATTTCATTGTACGTTTTATATTCCTGTACATTTCATGTTAGTTTTCTAAATGTAGGCTTTCAAATTTTCCTGGAAATACCCCCATATCAGCTTAGTTACGTGTGGGATAGTATTGCATAATTGGTTCATGATACTCTAGGGAACATTTGATTTTTTTTTCTTCCATCATTGACCTCATGACACATTTCAGAAGTTATGGTTGATCCCACTCTGAATTTTCCTGTAACAATTGTAATCCTTCATTGTATTAATTTGGGCCCATAAGGGCATAACTCAATGGAAGTGCCTATTGTCAAAGTGTTATGCAAGTGGTCAAAATCGAGTAAAGAGAAAAGAGACCACTTTCCATACTTCTCTCATAATACACAAACACATGTCATGTTTATACAGCTTCAGAATTTCCTTGTCAATCTATATTTGTTTCAGCATATTTGCTATTTTCTAATTGTATGTCCTATGCTAGATAGGAGACTCTAGTAGCAAGCCACAGAACACCGTGTCTATGTAACACCCACATTTTTAAAAGAGAAAAAAATAATTTAATTATATTTGTTTGTGCATTTTTGTGTCATATTTTGAATTCAAAAGAGTAGAATTTGCTTAGAATCTGAATTTGAAATCAAATAAAAAGAGAAAAGAAAGGAAAAGAAAAACAAAGGGAATAAACATACCTAGACCAAATCTCCACATCACAGCCCATCCTCTCTCCCTCCTCTCCACCTCGACCCAGCCCAACCCGCACTTCCCTTTCCCCCCTCTCTCTCTCTTACACGCGGGGCCCGCCTGTCAGACTCCTCTTCTTCCCCCAATCGCCCCTTCCTCCAACCGCCCGCTCGCCCGTGCGTGTGCGCGCTCCCGCGCGGCAACCGCCGGCGCCCCGCCTCTTGCCTTCCTGCGCCCCCTATGCCCCAGCAACCATCTCCCCCATTTTATTTACAACTGCGCCCCACTTTCCTCCCTTGCCCAACCCTAGCCACCATGGCCGCCGTTTGGGAGCTCGGCGCCCGGCGTGTATAGGCCACTCCGGTCTTTTCCAATGGGATTTCGGGCACCTAGAAGTCGCCCCGCCCCCGTGGCACTCCTCCCCAACAACTTTCGTCGCTTGCACTGCCTCCTCGCCGTTGCCGAGGGCCGCCCGCCGATCCTCCTTGTCGATTCACCTTCACCGCCTGTCTTCGCACTTATGCGATGCCCTAGGTGAGTCCCCTGCCCCCCCCCCCTCTTTCTCCTCATTCGACCCCCGTCATGGTTTGGCCACCGGAGCGCCGAATCGGCCAACTCCGGCGAGCCACCATGGCCGCCGCCGCCCCCCGTTTTGGTCTGGCCGCCGTGCACCGCCTGTGGCCGACGTGGCCATACCCTAGCCAACGGTTAGGATTAGAAAGAGGATACCCTTCGCTTCATAATATTTGGGCCACCCGATTTGAATCCAACGGCTAGCGTTTAAATGAGCCCCGCACGCCTGGACTTTTTCACCAGGACCCCTGTAGATTTGCGGACTAGCCCCTAGGGAAGTAAATAATCACGCACAGACCTAAGAAATTTGCAATCTAGCCTCTGGACTTAAGGAAAATTAAGATTTAACTGCAGAATTCATGTCTAGCCCCTGTAAACTTGTTTAATATTGTTTCTAGCCCCTATCCAGTTAGGGAAGCTTTCAGTCTAGCCCCTAGACATTTTAAAAACTATTTTCAGCATTAATAATCTTTTCTGATTTACTGAAAATTGCACTAAAAATAGAAATAAATGCAGGAAAGTGAATAAAAATTTATAAAAGTCAAAATAAATATTTAGACAACTTAAAAATATATTCTATTGCTGTACAAATTTAAATAATTCATTTTAGCCACTAAAAATTATGTAGAAATCATATTTAATTGAGGATTAATTATATAAAATCATTTTAAGCCTAGAAACAAATATCAAACACCATTAAAAATTATTTAATGCATTATTTTTAATCTGAATTAATATAATAATCATAAATAATTATATTTGCATGTAGGAAAATCCCCAAAATGTGTATGAAGCATAAAAATAATTATGAAAGTGTTATAAAATGGTAAATCACATTTCCAACACATAAAATTCACCTTTAATGAATATCACTAAAGGAACTAATGTTCATACACATTAAATCTCTAGTAGGTACGTGATTGCTTAAACTTTTGTGATTGCGTGCACGTTTATGTTTAGCATTGTATGTAGTACTTATTGCATGTTGTTCTCTTCGAGTAGACCCGGTTCCCGAGCCGGACACCAACTTCCAAGAACTCCAGTTCGTCAACCACTTCAAAAGAGGCAAGTGCCCTTGACCATCTTGCACCTTTTTAAGGGTTTAATTAGTTGCATGCTAATTAATATGAATCATATGCTATGCCCTGTTGTTTTACCTTATTACCTTGTCGCTTGGGTTATGGAAAGGTGGTACTTGGGGATTACTTTACGCTTAGCCATGCATAATAGTTGGGTGGGAAAACATTGATCATATTTATTACTCATGACTTATTATTATGATTATGATTATGATGTTGGAAATGGATTGTAGTAAATAGGAATCTGGCAGGTTGGTTTGATTGGTATGGTGCAGTACGCACGAGACCCGGGAATCGGGGATTGATCCTTGCCGGATTCTAAGGACCGGTTTATGGAGTAGCCACTAAGCTATACAGTATCGCCACAAGACTGAGTATGGGGCAGCTTGGTCAATTAATTAGGCCTCTCCCGGCTTAGTGCCGGTAGTTGGACTGTGCGGGGAATTGGTTCAGCGTATCTTCCTTGTGATCCGCATGGCTCAAGAGGGGGCTTCTCATGGCGGAGGTAAAATGGACTCTAGGAGCCGGAGCGGTGAAACCTCAGAGGGGCGGTTACTAGTCGGGAGGACCTTTGTAAAGACCTCGTAGTGATCTCCTGGCCACACACCTACGGAAGTGTGTAATGTGGGTTGCGCACCACTGGCATCAGGGATGTTTACTTAGTCCACCTGACAACAGGGGATGAAATCACGGCTTGTGGGTAAAGGATACGTTCTCTGCAGAGATTGAGAAACTGTCATGACAGCCGTGCTCACGGACAAGAGCGGCTTGGTGTCGAATTCATAATTAGTCAATGGTTGAAATGGTAGGTGGGATAATGCTTGAAATTGATGTTTACATTATTATAATTACTATTACTGTTATTACGGTTGGGATTACTCACCTAGATGTAGGTTGCTAATGAAAGCTAAGGTTAGGTTTAATGCTTAGTGCTTAAACCACTATCAGCCTTCTCCGTTGACTTGGCCTTCATGTCATTTATTTCCCACACTTGCTGACTACCACGAGATGGTACTCACACTTGCTTTGTTGTATTTTTGATATGCTGCTCAGTGAAGAGAAGATCTAATGAGGACAGTGACAAGTGAAGACGGTGCATAGGTCGCGTAGCTACCAGTCAATTTGCCCGTGGTTGCCCTGAAATTTTTCCTCTTCCGTTGCTCTTCAAAACCCTTTTGAAGGTATAATGTTGTTTGCATGCGATATAGAATTGTTTACCACTTTTTGTCGTACATGTATGGTGAAACTGATCCTGGCATACATGTATTTTGCAGCTGGTTTTATGCTTAATAAAACCGGGTGTGACAGTCTAGATACTGCCACAATGTAAACCCACATAGGCACCCATCATTCCTGCCCTAGAAAGAGGATTCAGAATAGTCTACAGAGACGTGTCAAAAGCTGGCCTTCCTAATTTTCCTATTAGAGACTCGGTTTTGCAGAATAATTATTAAAACTTGGCTCAGCTGTGGGTGCCAAATAAGAAAACAACTTTCATGATATTGTTAAAATTTTTTATTCATATCCCATATATGTTCCCTAGAAGTGGATACCTAGTGTACTTGACACAATGGTAGAGTCTCTCCACTTGTATCCTGGAGGTTCAGGGTTCAAAACATCCTCCTTGCAATATAAGCAACAAAAGGACCATGTAGAAATTCCCTTCATCAGGCCTCACAATGACACAATATGTGGGAGCTTTCATCCTTAGGTATGCCCTTTATTACATATATGTTCCCCACTATATGCTCCATCGTTTTTGAAAGAGTTGTGTCAGAGGTCAACACAGCAACACCGTTGCCGGTTACATAGGCATCAATGGTTAAGTCCAGAGTTCCGGAAAAAGGAAATAGCCTATGTTTAGTAGAGGTTTGATTAATTGTTTTGTTACTTTGTATTAAATCAGGTTGTTAGGGTTGGACCTCCTGATGAAGATTAGGAAACTAAGAAACCCTGAGTTAAATCTTCATATCCCATCTTTCTCATGTGGCTCGCCCACATTCTTATCTTTTTCTATCTTTCTTCAAATCGCTGCTGTGTAGCATTGCTTTGACACGATGTATGTTACCGATATTTGGAGTATATGCTTGCTATGTTTGCACTAACACTGGTGAGGTTTTTGAGCAGTGTGCAAATGTGTAAATGAGACGGTAGCCATGTTCAGTACCCAGAGCTAAGAGTCCTACGTCCTGCTTTGTGTTTGTATTGAGAGATTTCTGTGTTGATATGTTCTATTTGATATGCATGTTCTCCACATATTGGCTACCCAGTCTGCTCATCAATCAAGAATCAACTACCATAACAAAAGAACATTGAAAACATGAACTAGAATATATCTTAAGATATTTAAAATTAATAAATTCATTTTATTTACACTTAGATGACAGGGAGTATCACTTTATATTTTATACCTCATAATGAAATGTTCTGAAATATACTAGAAGTTCTACATAGTTTATATTGTGTGGTTAGTCTTTTTGCAGACTACTTTTTAACAATATCCATTTTTGTAAAAATATGTTCTTTGGTGTTTAATGGTATGCCTAAAATTACATTTGTTGTGATACTACTATAAATTTCGCATTTCTTAACATGATATACTTTGGTTATTTTTGATATTCTATGATGATGGTTAGATTACTGGAAAGATTGAAAGTGCGCATATGTTCTCCTGCGACTTTTTTTTAAAAAAAAAAGATAATCTGATATCATGTGCGTTTGCCTAAAGTTTGCTCATTTGAGCACTGTGATGTAAATACAAGTTTGTGCATATATAATTGGGTGTTGAGTGTACATGGTGTATGCACTGATCTAACCATATGACTGTCACTCGACCTCTTATTATTGGTGTCATTTTATTGCTTGAAGGCTCTTCTGAGGAGGACCAAGAAGGTAGCGGAGGAGAGACAGAGCTCCCTGAAGTTGATGCGCATGGTGTAGACCAGGAGCTCAAGCACCATCTCCTGAAGAAGTACAGTGGCTACCTGAGCTCGCTCAAGCAAGAACTATCAAAGAAGAAGAAGAAAGGGAAACTCCCTAAAGAGGCTCGCCAACAGCTGCTTAGCTGGTGGGAAATGCACTACAAATGGCCGTACCCCTCAGTAAGTCCCCTTACGCCTCCATAAAATTCCTCTTCTATTTGATACAGAGCTCCAGTGTGCATACGTAATTTACACCCAATTAAATCCATTGTTAGCCATGATGGCTGTAGATTGGTCTCATAAAGCATTTACTTAGATTAATTCAGCGAGAAGTTGATTATCTTGTACTGTTGTCACTTGTTGCTTTTACTGGAGACATTGACGTTTTTGACTTCTTTTGCACAAGCGAGTCAAAGTCCATCAAAACTAAATGCAAACTAGAAACTGGTATATCTGATATTTTTTTAGGTTTACATGTGTTCTTGCTACATGATAAAGCAACTATATTTATCTGGATAAATATGAAAAACTTCATTATATATAAGCAGAGAAATATTTGACATAAGGCAACTGCTTAGCATGAACGGAAGTATATCTTGGCTCACTTATACAAGTGAAACGAGGTTTTGAATGGTACCAAAATATTTTGTTTAGGGTATGCATTGCTTAGTTTCGTAATTTTGTCAGATGCAGCCTCCCAATTTTCATGCCATTTCACTGTGACATAATGGTTTCTTACATCCTAATGAAAGTTTAGCCTCCGATTTCCATAAATTGAGTATAGAACTAGTATTCAATGTATTAATTTAGGAGGCGCACTTAATAATGCTAATTATTCATTTAATCGAGCAGGAGACTCAAAAGGTGGCCTTGGCCGAGTCCACCGGGCTAGACCTGAAGCAGATCAACAACTGGTTCATCAACCAGAGGAAGCGTCACTGGAAGCCGTCGGAGGAGATGCACCACATGATGATGGACGGCTACCACGCGCCTTCTACATGGACGGCCACTTCCTCAACGAGACCGGGCTGTACCGGTTCGGTTAGGCCCTGCCATCCCTTACAATTCCCAGCCACGACCAAGCTAAAAGACTAATGGCTTGCAAGTGTCTCATGCGCGTCGACTGAAGCACTGCGGAACCAACTAGTGTTGTTGCCCCCGAGCCGTAACCAGGCCGTGTTTAATTATATTTTTGTTGCCAATATTTTTATGCCTGCTATGCTTTTGCATGAACATGAACTAGCTCTGATTAGGAGCTGCTGCTGCACAATTTCGTGGTGTGCTTTTGTGTGGAGTTGTGCGTGACTTGGCGCAAGGATTGCTTGTTGCTACCTGTTTGAATAATTTGAATGGTCTAGCTAATTCCTGTGCCGTCTCGTTCAATTTGTCGTGTTCCATCCTTCATGTGTTATTTTGTTCCGAACATGTTCTTCATATTCGGAACGAAAAAAAAAAAGAACATGTTCTTCATGGTTAAATTCAACAGGCCATCCAGAGGACAAACAGCACGAAAATTTACAAGGCAGCGAACGAAAACGAGGTTCAATTGCGGAGATCGTACCTGCGTTGCAATCGCCGGTAGTGCCGGCCGGAGCGCCGCCCACAATTCTCCGCCGCAGCGGAGGAGAGGAATCGCGAACGGTTGCCGTCCCGTTCTCTCGCGGTTGCGAAGTGGCATAGCCGGTGGACTGGGCTGCGCATTGTAGACGAATTGTGCTAGCGGGCTCATTTGTCGGCCTTAAGGCTCCACCTGTATGGGCCTACAAAATTGGGCCGTCACCATACCACCTGGAGCCGGAGCTTTGGGTGCGCTGGCCCGGTTGTTCGTCGATTTTTTTTGAAATATTATTATTTCCAATGATTTATTCTAAAATTCGGTTATTTCAAACAATTACAAAAATAGTTTAAAATTGCCCTGTGAAGGACTTTTTTGTAAATTTTACTTCAGCAATGGAGTGTACACAAGGGCCACCAAGACCCCCCTAGAGATGAAAACGGATCAGATATTTTCCGATCTGTTCAGGTACCAGATCCGAAAATATCCGGGCGATATCCTTTTTTTCGGATATTACTCAGATATGGATCAGATATCGGATATTTGAATTCGGATATCGGATCAGACATGGTACAGCTTAATATTCGTCTGAATAGTCGGATATCCATATTCCGTCGGATATATTCGAATAAAAATCCGTTTAATATCTGAATATTTTTTGGCTTATTGACCCATTGTCTAACCGGCGACCTGGCCCAAAGTCAAACCGTTCCCTAACCCTAACAAAGTCTCGTCCCGATCCCGCAGGTGCAGGCAGCCGTAGTCCTGTGAGTCGGGTAGTAGGGCGAAGGGCATCAACCACTCGCCGCCCTACCGGCCACTACCTCCACAAGCGAGTTGCTGATTTTTTTTGTGTCGTCTGTAACATCCTAAAATTAAAAAAAAACCTTGTAATCAAAATTTCAGTCAGATTAGTGTGCATTTAGCTTGTGCATTTGTGTGCTTCTTAAAATTTTAATGCGCTAGGGAACGTTTGAATTTGAAAACAGGAAATCAAATCAAAAGAAAATAGAGAAGAAAAATAAAAATAAAAAAGAATAGGGAAAAACCCCGCGTGGGCCGAAACCCAGCTCACGGCCCATCTCCCCTTTCCACCCCGTGCGGCCCAGTCCGCGCTACTTCCTCTCTCTCCCTCTTTTCTTTCCCTGATCGCCCGACCTCGCACGTCAGCGCCTTCCTCTCCCCTTCTTCCTCAACCGCCGCTATGCCCCGACGCCCACGATCTCCACGCCCGCCCCCACGCCGCCAACCTCAGATTCGCGCCCAAAATTCAAACAATGAGAGGTGCACCTCAACCGCAGCCTCCGCCGCACTTTAAAAGAGCCGCCACCCCCATTTTCTCTCCTCCCCCGAGCTCTCAAACCCCGGTCACCTCTATTCTCGGTAAGTCACCGGTGTTCCCACCGATTCCATTGCAATCCTTCCTCGTTCTTTGCCTAACGTGTTCGCCACACTCCTAGAAACACGCGAACAAGTTTGCTCGGGGAGATTTCCATCGAGTCGCCGGTATCGTCGATCGCCGATGAGTTCTCGCCATCGTTCCTCGCTGCACCGCTCGCCTAACCATCGCGTGCACCATTTAACTACTCTACCTCGTGCGCGACACCCTCCACAGTCTCCCAAACACCCAAGTCGGTCGGTGTTGAAGCTGCAACACCGGAATCACCGTGCACCGCCGAGCTTCATCATGTCTCACCATCGCCATCGCCCCTCTGCACTTCTCCAAGACCCGAAACCGTCTTTGGTTAGTGCGCATAGCCTCTCCGTTCGATTTCCGCCCCAAAATTTGAGTATTAGAGTAGAATTGCATGTGATTTAGTCGTTTCTGGCGAAGCCATCGCCGTCGGCTGCCATGCACCGCCGCACACTGCACTGGAGCCGGTTAGGGGCGACGTGGCCCAATCTGGGTCGTTGCCTCGCTGCCGACGGCTAAGATTAGAAGTGATTGTACCTCTTCGTTTTATAATTTGGGCCATCCAATTAGCATCCAACGGCTAGCATTCAAAGTAGTTTGCGCGCCCGACACTTATGCACCGAGGCCCCTGCCCTTTTTCTGTCTAGCCCCTGGAAAATAACATAATTGCGCAATAACCCAGGAAAAATACAAATAAGACTTTGTACTTTATATAAATCATGAATTAACTGCAGATTTCATGTTTAGCCTCTGGAAATTTATTAAATATTATTTCTAGCCTCTTTCCAGTTAAGGACAATTACAGTTTAGCCCCTGGACACATACGAAATTGTTTTCAACATTTATATTATTTACATTTTTACTGAAACTTACATAAAAAATAAGAAATAAATGCAGAAAAGTGAATAAAAATTAATATAAACTTAGAATAATTATTTAGAGAACTTAAAAATATATTTCATCACTGTTTAATTCTAAATAAATCATTTTTGGGCCACCAAATTATGTAGAAAATATATTTAATTGATATTTGTGAGTACAAAATTATTTTGAGCATAGGAATAAATATAGCATAGCATCAAAAATTATTTAACATATTAATTTAAGCTTAAATAACATAATGCTAGTATATAATTATATTTTAATGTAGGAAAATCCAATAAAATGTGTATTGAGCAAACAAATAAATACTAAAATGATATAAAATCTCAATGCACATTTCTAACACATAAATCCACATTCTAATAAACACCATTAAATGAACTTCTACACATGAGTAGCAAACTCGCTCATAGGTACATATTTGCATAGGTTTTTGTGATTGTGTGCATCTTTGTAGCGTAGCATTGTATGCTTAGTACTTATTGTATGTTGTTTATTTTGCCTCACATCGACACTTCGAGTAGAGCCAGTTCCCGAGCTGAAAATCAACTTTCAAGACCTTCACTTTGCTAACCACCACTTCAAAGGAGGCAAGTGCCTTTGACCATCTTGCACCTTTTCTAGGGTTTAGTTAGTTGCATGTTAATTTAATGAATCCTATGCTATGATTACCTTATTGCTTTACCTTATCCCCTTATTGCTTGGGGTATGGAAGGGTGATATTTGGGAATCACTGTACGCTTAGCCATGCATATTAGATGGGGGGAACAACATTTATTACATTTACCATTTATGAATTATGATTATTATGTTGGAAAATGAATTGTAGTAAATAGGAATCTGGCGGGTTGGTTTGTATGGTATGGTGCAGTATGCACGAGACCCGGGATTAGAGTTTGACTCTTACTGGATTCTAAGGATCGTTTATGGAGTAGCCACTAAGCTATACAATATCGCTACAAGATTGAGTATCGGGCGGCTTGGTCAATTGATTAGGCCTGTTCTGACTTAGTGCTGGTAGTAGGACGGGGCGAGAAATTGGTTCAGAGAAACTGTCTTGGGATCTGCATGACTCAAGAGGGGCTTCTCCTGGCGGAAGTAAAATGGACTCTAGGAGCCAGAGCGGTGAAACCTCAGAGGACCGTTACTAGTCGGGAGGACCTTTGTAAAGACCTCGTAGTGATCTTCTGGCCGCATGAAAGTCGCCTAGAGGGGGGGGGGGTGAATATGCAATATGAACTAAAATCTCTTAATCAAACGAGATTAAATTCCTGAGGCCAGGCTAGTCTGGTATGGCTGGACTAGTCCGCTCAACACGAGGTGAAAACATAAAAACTTGATTTCTACAAGTTATTTGCGGAATTTAGGTTGACGAAAGTTAGATGTAATGTCTAGCAACCTAATACACCTTGGATTAACAAATGTAAACAATTAGGTTGCAAGATTTCAATGAAGAACGATTCGAAAAACGATATGAACCCTAATAGCAATTCTAGTGAATACTAAAATGTAAAGCGACAAGAGAGACACACTTTATCTCGTGGTTCAACTCCAGAAAGAAGCCTACACCCACGTTGAGAAGTCTACACAAAGACTGGGTCTCACTTGACCCTTTTCTCACCAAGTGACCACAATGGTCGGCTTGGTTTCCATTATATCAAAGGGGTAATCACCAAGTTTCTTGGGGCTGCTCACAAGTTGAGACTCGCACGAATCAATACGGCAAGGAGCACACGAAGCTCAACTCACACAAGCCACAAACGCAACACAAAGTGCAAGAGATCAAACCGAGAGCCAAAGCACAATGATCTTTCTTCACTCTCCTTCCCAAACCCTAATCTCTTCAAGATTTTGTCTTAGAGGGAAAGTAGGATGAGTAGAAGGCTTTGGAAGGCTTAAGGACAGTTGTAGCGGTGCTAGTGTTCAAGACACTTCAAATAGGAGTTGTGGGTCCCGTTTTTATGGGGGTCACGACAACTAACCATTGCCATCAACACAACCCTGGACTAGTCCGCCCCTGGACCACAGACTAGTCCAGCCTTTTGGGACCATTTACAATTCAACGTCACTGATCGAAAAATCAGGTAATGTCTCCGCCAAACCTTTGAATTTGAAACGGTCACTAGCAGCACGGACTAGTCTGGCCCAAAACAGACTAGTCTGAAGTCGGACTTAATACTTTAGTCTGCTAAAAACAGACTTCTCTGGGAGGGCCCGAACTAGTCCGGCCCCTGGGGCGGACAAGTCCGGCCCCTGGGGCGGACAAGTCCGGCCCCTGGGGCGGACAAGTCCGGCCTCCCAGGACTTGACATTGAGATCTCTTACTAAGGTGTAAACGGACTAGTCCCTACCACAATGGACAAGTCCGAACTCAAACAAACCATTTGGCCCGTCCCAAAACGGACTGCTTTGGGGGGTCTGGACTATTCTGGCCTCTCAGGACTTAGCTTTACAGACGCTCAACAAGGAAGAACGGACTAGTCCGTACCCATACGGACCAGTTCGAACCCCAACAGAGACCTTTAGTCCGTCCCAAGACGGTCTACTCAGACCACCCGGACTAGTCCGGCCTAACACCCGGACTAGTTCGGTCACTAGGAATTTTCTCAAAAAGGCTTCTCACTTTGATTTTTCTCTTACCTACCACTTTGAGCCCTCTTTGATGATCTCAATGCACATGATACACACACCCTCACACTTGATACAGCTAGTCTAAACTCAACATAATAGAAACCCCAATTTCTATGCTTGAGTCTTCGACGCCCGTTTCAACCTTTTCCTTTTTGAGAGATTTTATCTCATTTCAATCATCACACCTCTACTTAATATCAACTCAGCTCATTATTTTATTAATTGTCATCATCAATCATCCAAAACCCATGAGGATGTCTAGATGCACTTTCAATCTCCCCCTTTTTGGTGATTGATGACAACACATTAAGCTTCAACAAAAAAGGATAATAATTGGTTTTCATGACATGTATGTGTATAAGTAACCCCCCCTCAATATATGCATTAAGAATAAAGTAATTGAGAGAGTTATCATGCATATACATGTTATGGTGAGAGTTATTGAGAGAGTTATCATCATCTCGAAATCTCAGGCGCCCCCTACCTGGCGCGCCAAATGTCAAAGTGTGTGATCGCCACTTCCTTTGGTACTAATAGATCGTAGTCCGCAGAGGTTCGTAATTGGTTGGGGCACTTGTGAGATTATGAACGAGACAGTTACATGAAGGATTTTTACGTTGTTCGGGCCGCCTGAGCGTAATACCCTACTCCACGGGTGGTTGTTGTATGTATGAGTGTGTGTATCAGCTTGGTCGATTGGACTTATCCTTTGTACCGTGTGGCACATCCCTTTTATAGTCCAAGGACTGGTTGTTACATCGTCAGCCTGACCCAACATGTAGCCTCGACGATCTTTAATTAACTAATACATGATTTGTACGTATTAAGTACATTTAACAGTGTGATAACGTGCCTTAATAGCGGCATTACTGGTACTAAAGGTTCTCTGATCGTGTGTCATTAACATGGCATTAATGACACGTAATCATGTCTTATAACGGTTGCTTTAACTGCCTCTTGAATGTTCGCGCCGTCGGATATCTGACAGTCTTCCCTTTGCAGGCTTAGGTCCGGAGGCTCGACACGTGGCAACTCCGGAGCTTTCTACTATGGGGAGGCAGGTCCAGAGCCGCTACACACGTGGCAGCACCAGAGCTTCCCTCTACTTGGGGTTAGGTCCGGGGCTGCTGGACACATGGTATTACTGGAGCTTCCCTATACAGGGACTTAGGTCCGGCCTGGCTTTAAACGTGGCAGCGACGGAGCTACCCTAACAAGGGAGGTGGGTCTAGTGTTGCGGAACACGTGGAGCCTTCGGAGGTCTTCAACTCGGACAAGCGGAACTTTGTGGCTTTTCTTGCGGTATCTTGGGGTACCCGGTATGCAGGGTACTGACAGATACATAATTGATATATAAATATAATAAAATTTTAAATTTATTAAATATCTAAAAGTAAGTTATCAAAGTTAAACATTTTTAGGCATCTTTTGTTGTTTCAAAATATGTTAGACATTTTTAGAGTAATCAGGAGTGGTGTCGTTTCTTTCGTTGTTCAGTTAGTGGAGTAAGTAATAAATTTTATTTTTAGACATCTTTCATATATGCAGTGTTAGTAACAATATCTTTTATTTCAGTGTTACTATGATGATGAAAACTGCGGATATATACTGTGGGTTGATTCACCACACATTAAGGTAACTTGAGAGTACATTCAACATGTACAACGTTACAATCAAAATTTGGTGGGATCCTAGTACAAGTGAGGTGAATGATGAGGATGACAACGTCGTTTGCAATAACATGTATTGCAACTGCCTATATTAGCAAAATATGTTTCATCTCTCATATAAGTGCACTCTACTTGTGTTTCGTACTAGTAGAGAGTATAGAGTTTGCACTTTATTATTAACAAATGGTAATTTATGAACATTTAAATTTTCATTGCATTTGCTATTTACTATCGTAACTTTGTAACCTTTAAAAAAATAGTAAAATTATTCTATTGTAGTTTTGCTACTTGGCGACTCGCGATATCAATAGGCGACTTGTCAGACGAATCTTATCTACCTAAAATATGACAAAGGCCCACGTGCAATGTCAATTAAGGCTTATCCATATCGAAGACAAAATGACTCATACACTCAGTCCATACAACATATTCTGTTCCTCTATATAATACTCACTCCGCTACCAGCTTCAACATACACTCACTACAATCATTTGATATACCTTATTACTATGGATGAGCGTTTCTCACCAACCAAAAATAAATAAAAGATTCAAATCTCCGATGGATTACAACCTCCAATGTGTTTTTGTGACACCGATTTTAGGTTTGTTAGACACATTCGATTTTGTGACTCTTATGGTTGCCGACTTTCGATTTGCGACAGATATGAGTACAATCCTCCTTGTAGGATCATGCCTGTCGGTACTTGGCGAACTGAGTACCCATAGATACAGAGAAGAAGGCACACTGGGTCCCGTCCCCCATGGGGACAAGACCCGACGTGGTCCTAGGGTGCCACGTGGCGTGCAGCGTGGCTTTACCTCTCCACTGAGAGAAGGCCCGATGCTAACACGTGTCCTGCAGCTCCAGGTTTGCCTCTCCCCCGGAGGGGAAGTCCGGCGCTGCCACGCGTCTCGCGGCTATGGGCCCACCTCCCCGCTGAAAAGAGGTCTAGCGCGACCGCGAGGCCGACAGCCCCGGACCTGCCTCCCCGCAGAAGGAAGGTCCGGCACAACCACGTGTTCTGCAGCTCCGGACCCGGCCTCCCTGCTGGAGGAAGGACCGGAGCTACCACGTGCCAGGCGACGCTGGGCCTAGACCATCCTACGGTAGCGGCAATAAAGAGAGGCGTGCTCAGTGCGCTTAAACGGGAAGGATGCGCATGTTCCCTAGGCAAGAGGGAGCTCACACTCATAAGTCAAGAGGTCAGTGGCCAGTCTTGTTATAATAGGCCGGGGCCAAACTACTACGTACGGGGGGCGAATGAGAGGCCGCGACAAGACAGATGGGATGCGGCCAACTATGATGGGGGGCTGTGTATCCCTACAGCAGGGCATGACCAGGCGATGCATTGAAGCCATTGTCAGGGGATAACATTTACTCCCAGATCTTAAGATGGATTTGGTTACTACTGGGGCCACCTGTCGGGCCCTGGGCCCCACTTGTAAGTTGTTTGGCCTTGGACTATAAAAGGACCAGATAGCCAACGACTTAGACACACTCGCTCAGACACAGTGACACGCTTGAGCAATACAACACACACAAACCACCGTGGAGTAGGGTATTGCGCCCAGGTGGCCCGAACCACGTAAATCCCTTGCGTTCATCGTTCATTGCGCTCGATCTCGTTAGGAATAGCCCCCGAAGATACATCAAACTTCCGCGGGCCACTTTTGAGCAGGTCCGGGGGAGGTGTCAGTTAGACACGACTTTTGGCGCGCCAGGTAGGGGGCTTTTCCCTGCAAAGATCTTCGCTAGCAGCAAGGTAAACGCTCGTTCCAATGCTAGTTTCTCTAGGCCACAGCCCCGCCAGCAGGCATCGGGTGAGGACCAAGCTTCATCCTACCCTAGGGCTGGGTCCTGCTCCAGGGCGAGAAGATCTGGACCATCGCGTCACCACGCAATCACTCAACCGGCTGCAGGTCCGCATAACACAACACGGCGTACTCCAGCCGTGACAACCGCTACAGCACCGCTGGTGGCAAGCCCGGAAAGTGCACTCCTGGCCGCGTGTGCACTGCTCTGCAATGCACCGATGGCAGGTGCCCCGCAGGGGCAACCCAGCAATGTGTAAACGACGTCGATCATCTGGTCGTTGTTGCACTCCAAGCAACTCGGCAGGACGGGAGACGAGCAGCATCAACTTTTGTTTCACTGTCGCGTACGCCTACAGTCGACCAGCAGACCGCTGATAGCCGCTCAACAAGACTTTCGACGGCAGACCTACGAGCTGATCTGCATTGCCGTAGGGTTGGCGAGGACTGCCGAGTCGTCATCGAACGACAGCGGGAGCGACGCCTCAATCTTGAGGCTGACTACAGCCTGCCAGATCCTGGACCCCAGGTGCATGATGCTCTCCCGCCACGACAGGCATATGTGGCGCCCCCCGCGCAGCACCAGGCGTATGTGGCGCCCCCTCCACAGCAAGCGTACATTGCGCCTCCCCCACTCCGGAAATATGGTGTGCCTCCACCGCACCTCAACACCAGGCGTACACAGTGCCACCTGGCCATCAAGGTCATGCAGCGCCAAACCAGTCGCCTGCAAGTACCGGTGGAGGGTGCGTAGCTCTATCTCCACACCTGTGGAGGGTGGTGTGGCCTCACAAGTTTTGGCCGCACACGCTGGAGAAGTATGATGGAAGTGTCAACCCGAGTGAGTTCCTGCAGATCTACTCCACCTCGATCCTCGGTCATCATGGACAACTACTTCCCTGTGGTCCTGGCCGGCCCAGCTCGATCATGGCTCATGAACCTGCCCCAGGGGTCCATCACTTTCTGGGAGGAGCTGTGCCGGCAGTTCGTGGTGAACTTCAGAAGTTCGTACGAGTGCCCGGGCACGGAGCTCGACCTCCATGCTGTTAGGCAGCGTATGGGAGAGCGGCTGCGGATGTTCATCCATCGATTCTCCCAGGTGCGAAACACAATCTTGAATGCATTTGTTATAGTTGCATTTAGACAAGGTGTGAGGGATAAGAAGATGCTCAAGAAGCTCGCCACGCACGACGTGCGCGATGTCTCGGAATTGTTTGCCTTGGCAGACAGGTGTGCCAAGGCTGCGGAAGGTCATAACTGGCACGCTCGACCCTCCTCAGAAAGTGGAGAGCCATCACAGTCCGAAGTGGAGGCCACTACCAGCGGTGGTGGCAGGAAGAAGAAAAACGGGGGTTGCGGTAGGAGTAAGCCGAGGCCCGGAGCTCCCATGGTGGTAGCTGCGGCAGCTGGCAGAGTCCGGGGCTTGCGCCAAGACAAGCGCCCTCATCAGTCTCCTGAAGGTGATGGCGCTGACTTCAAGTGCTTGGTGCACCGGACCAATGGTCACAGTGCAAGTGAGTGTCGGGAAGTCAAGAAACTCACAGAGCATTACCACGGGCAAAGGCAGAAGAAGTAGTGACAAGAGAGCGAGCCCTCCCGCCAGAGGGAGGGTAAGCAAAAGCTTGATTCCGTGGAGGACAAGGATGAGTACATGGGGTACTAGGAGCCCCACAGGGCGGTGAAAGCCGTCTTCACATGTGTTGACTCAAACACTAGCAGCGACCATGAGCGTCAGAAGCTCTTCTACGTCATCTACGGGGGAGCCAGGGATCCCACGTCCCGGAATGCGGTGAAAGTCCTGCAATGGGCTATGGCACCAAGCCCTGCACCCCACAGCAAGTGGATGAGTACCACAATCGGCTTTGATGCCTCAGACTGCCCAAAAAACATGGCAGGAGCCGGAGTGCTCCTGTTGCTTGTGGCCCCGACCATCACCAACGTAAAGCTCCATTATGTACTGGTCGACAGCGGTGCAGGACTCAACCTCATCTCATCTGCTGCATTCCGGAAGCTGCAGATACCCATGTCTCGGCTCACGCCTTAGAGCTCGTTCTCAGGTGTAGGCTCGGGACAAATCGTGCCCAGCGGTAGCATCCACCTCCCGGTAACCTTCGGTACTCCGGAGAACTACCACACGGAGAACGTCCTGTTCGATGTGCAGACATCGAGCTTCCCTTCAACGCCATTATTGGAAGGCCAGCGCTGTACCAGTTTATGGCCGTAGCTCACTAGAGCTATCTGGTCCTGAAGATGTCAACACCATCTGGGGTCCTCAATGTCCGGGGAGATCGCACTGTGGCGGTGTCAGCCTTGGAGCAGCTCCAAGCACTCGTCGCAGGGCGGGCCCCAAGCCTTGATGGTGCGAGGGAAGGTCAACCAAGTCAAGGCCCATCCCAATGGACCTCCACTGCAGCTCCGCGCGTGCTGCCCGCCGAAGACGACATTCGAGTAAAGGTCGTCAAGATCGGCTCTGAGGCTGCCCAGATGACCCGCATAGCGGGTAACCTGGACAGCAAATAGGAACTCGCACTCATCACCTTCCTCCAAGACAATCTCGATGTGTTTGCCAGGAAACCATCGCAAATGCCTGGGATCCGCAGAGAGGTGATTGAGCACCATCTGAAGATCTACCCCGACGCCCGCCCGGTACAACAGAAGCCCCAGAAGCAGTCTGTTGAGCGTCAAAACTTCATCCGAGAGGAGATTAAGAAGTTGCTCGACGTTGGCTTTATCCGGGAGGTCCACCACCCTTGGTGGTTGTCTAATCCTTTTGTCGTCCCCAAGGCTGGTGGGAAGCTTTGGATGTGCCTCGACTACACCAACCTAAACAAGGCATGTCCAAAGGATCCATTCCCACTACCCAGAATAGATCAAATTGTAGACTCTACACCAGGTTGTGATCTGTTGTGTTTCCTAGATGCGTATTCTGGTTTCCACCAAATACTTATGTCTAGAAATAATGAAGAACACACTGATTTTGTAACAGTAGATGACCTGTATTGTTATGTCTCCATGCCTTATGGTCTTAAGAATGCTCTCCCCACTTTTGTACGAGCAATGCATAAAACGTTTGGGGACCTCATTAGAGACCTAGTAGAAGTGTATGTCGCTGACATCGTGGTGAAAATAAAAAACCACACGTCTTTTCTGGACAACTTAGCACAAGTCTTCAGCAGGCTGCGCATCACGCGCGCGATGTTGAACCCCGAAAAGTGTGTCTTCGGGGTCTCTTCTGAGAAGTTGCTTGGGTTCTTGGTCTCCCACCGTGGAATCGAAGCTAATCCCGATAAGATTAAGGCGATAGAGCTGATGCGGCCTCCGGCTCGCATCAAGGATGTGCAGAAGCTTGCAGGGTGTCTAGCGGTCCTCAGTTGGTTCATCTTGAGGCTGGCGGAGCGAGCGCTTCCCTTCTTCAAGATTCTGCGGAATGTAGGTCCCTTTGCATGGACTGAAGAGGCGGAAACGGTGTTGCAGGAGCTTAGGAAGCACCTAACGTCCCTGCCCGTTATGGTGGCATCGGAGCCTGGCGAACCCTTGCTGTTGTATATCACCACGACAACCGAAGTGGTTAGCATGGTCCTGGTCGCGGATCGGTCGGAACCACTGCAGCAGCAGGTACGGGGAGGAACTTGTGATGCAAGCGCCGAGCCCCGGAGGTCGAGCCTGGCCATGGACCTCGCCTTGGAGAGCCCCGGGAACCAAGGAATACTCGGGTCTCAACCCCTGGAGGTTGATTCAGATCCTGGAGGTAAGGAGCCTTCGGACCTTGATCTGCTGCAAGGAGCACCGGACCCTTCAAACAGGGTTCGAACCACTCGATGGCCAGTCTACTACATCAGTGAAGTCCTACATGAAGCGAAAGCAAGGTACTTGGAGGTACACAAGCTGCTGTATGCCGTGTTGATAGCATCGAGGAAGCTCCAACACTATTTCTAGAGCCACAAGGTCTAGGTGGTCACCTCCTTTCCATTGAGAATGGTGCTCCACAACCCTAACACCACTAGAAATGTTGCCAAGTGGGCAACCGAGCTAGTAGAGTTTGAGCCTGAGTTCCTTCCTCGGCATACGGTCAAGAGTCAGGCTTTGGCAGATTTCTTGGCCAAGTGGACTCCATGGCCTAGTAACCCGGAGCGCTCGGACAGTGGGGAGGTAGTGCCCAGCGCAACAGTCTTCAATGAGACCCCGTGGATACTTTACTTTCATGGTTCCGCCTAGAAACAGGGGGTCAGGGCTGGAGTGGTGCTCATAGCTTCGACAGGGGAGCAGTTCAAATATATGGTGCACCTTGGCTTCAAAGCCACCAATAACATGGCAGAGTATGAGGCCGTCATCTATGGGCTGAAGACAGCATTGACCCTCAATGTCCGACAGCTCCTTGCCAAAGGTGATTCCCAACTAATTGTCAAGCAGGTCAAAGAGGAGTGCAGTTGCAACGACCCCCAGCTGGCATCATACTTGCTGCACGTCAGGAAGCTGGAGAAAGACTTTGAAGTCTTGGATTTGTGCCATGTGCCCCAAGCTGACAACTCAGTTGCGGACGACCTATCAACGAAGGCCTCCACAGAGGCACCAGTGCCTGAAGGAGTCTTTGCAAGGACGTTATCGCGACCAACCGCCCGAGCTGCCGAGCCAGGTGAAGGGGGTGAAGATAGCACCTCAAAGCTAGCAATCCCGGCAGCCCTGCAACCATGGTGCCTGCCAAGGTTCTTATGCGCCACCAGCAGCTCCGAGCAACCGAGCGCCCAAGAATCGGAAGATCAAGAAGGTCCCGATGCATGGATCTCGGAGGTCCGGGACTACTTGAAAGACAACTATCTCCCCGAAGAACATGCCCTGGCAGAACGGATTGTGCGAATGGCTAAAAGATACATGCTAGTAGAGGGGGATCTCTACTAGTGTGGCGCCAACGACATCCTACTACGATGCATCACCCGAGAGGAAGGCTGCGACTTGCTCGCAGAAATCCATGGAGGTGAGTGCGGAAACCACGCATTGGCCCGCACGCTGGTCGACAAAGCCTTTCGGCACGGCTTCTAGTGGCCCACAGCACTCCAGGATGCCACTGACATGGTTAAGAGATGCAAGGCATGCCAGTTCCATGCCAAGCAGATCCACACACCAGCTCAAGTGTTGCAGATGATCCCCCTCGTGGCCATTCACCTATGTGTTGTTCAAACCTCCCGATATACGGGTAGTCTGAGCAGCATCAGAACCAATTTGCACGACTTTGACGGGAACGTCGGTGTCTCCGCTTGGTTGCACACGGGGTGCGGAGGTAGAGCCTCGATGAAGAATGATCGGAGGGTTCAGAGCTGACTCCTTACCGGGTGCTTCCTCCTGCGCAGTAGCAAGCGCATAGAGTTCCTCTGATGCAGTGATTCCTGCAGTGCGATCTCCGCGTATACAAAGAATGCCCGCAGTTGTTGGCATCTTCAACACTAAGTAATCATAATAAGCGACGACCATGAACCTGTACAAGGCAGGCCTGCCCAAAATGGTGTTGAACGACAGACTGATCTGTGTGACATCGAAGACCAACTTCTCGGTTCTATAGTTCTCCCGAGTCCCGAAGGTCACTGGGAGTGCGATGGAGCCGAGAGGGGTAATGGCCCCCGGACCTACCCCAGAGAAAGGTCGAGATGGGCGAAGGTCTAAAGGTCGGAGCTGGAGCTTGACAAAGGCTTCAAAGCTTATGAGGTTCATCCCTGCACCTCCATCCACCATTACATGGTGAAGTTGGATATTGTTAATGGTCGGGGACACCATCAACGAGAGTTGGCCAGCTATGATCATGTCGTGGGGGCAGTCCGAAGCATAAAAAATAATGGGAGTGTCCATCCACTTCCGATGAGGCTCCGCCCTAGCGGTGGGAGCTGCAAAGGCCATGTCCTGCCACATTGTCTTGAGGATGCGGCGAGAGGTGATGTCCCAAGAACCACCATAAATGGTGTTCAGGGTCTCCCGATGCTTGTTGTCAGAGACGTCAGAGTCATCATCGATGGTGTTGTAGACAGCTTTCAGGACCTTCTTGGGGTCCTGAAAACCTACCTCCTCCTCAACCGGAGCTTCGTCGACTTTTTGCTTTCCTTCCCGCTGGCGGAAAGGAGCTTCTTCCCGGCACTTGTTGTAGCGCTCGGCGAGGTTCCGGACCTCTCGGCATTCTTCCAGACTGTGTTTGTCTGTACTGTGGATTGGACACCACACTTTGGAGCTGCCACCATCTTCTAACGATGGTCGAGGCCGTTTCTCGGGGTGTGGCCCCCGGCCACCCGGAGCTGCAGCGGCCACAGCGGTAGGGGCGCCAGATGACAGCTTCTTCTTGCCGTTGGGCTTCTTTTTCTTTTTGCCACCCCTGAATGTAGTGGCTTCAGCTTTGGAGGACTTCTTGTTGGCCTCCGGAGCTGGCTTGGAGTGCATATGACGGCCCTTCGCAGCTTTAGCACATTTGTTTGCTAGGCTGAAGAGTTTTGTGACACTGGTGAGTTCTTTGATTGCCATCTTCTCTAGCATCTTTTTGTCTTGAACGCCCTGTCTGAATACAACAATAAAAGAGGCACTTGAGATGGAAGGGATGGTATTGCGTACCTGAGAGAATTGCTGGATGAAGGATCACAGCGACTCTCCTGTTTTTTGCTGGACAGCAAAAAGGTCCAGTTCAGTGCCAGGTCGAGTATATGAACTCCCAAAATTAGCAGTGAACTTTTGGCATAGCTCCGCCCAACTGTTGATGGGGTCAGGCGGGAGGCTCATAAACCAGGACCTAGCAGTTCCGGTTAAGGCCACTGGAAAGTAGTTGGCCATCACGGCCTCATCGCCCCCCGCTACAAGTATAGCAGTGGAGTAAATTTGAAGAAATTCATTGGGGTTGACAGTCCCACCGAATTTTTCCAGTAAATGAGGTCGGAACTTCTGTGGCCATCTGACCATGCGTAAGTACATGGCCAGGGTAGAACAGCCTCCTCCTACTCCCTGAAGAGCAGGGTTGTCCTGAGCCTCTCACCTCTCAGGAGCACGCTTGATATGGATGCGACCGTCCTGCTGCCAGTAACGGCGATCAAGTTCTGACTGTAGATCATGGGTCGGAATCCTTGTGATGGTGTGGGTGCATCGTGCCCCGGAAGGCAACGAGGTCACCTGCTGAGAAGCAGCACGATGTTGGTGCTGTGGCACGTGAGGACCAAGTCTTCCAGACAATGTCCTACATTGAGTTGTTGCCTGCCCCGAAGGGGGGGGGGACCTTGGTTGCTGATGGCATTGGCTGCGGCTGCAACCAGATGTTGTACATCAGTGCGCCACTGCTCCATTGCACCCTAATGTGCTCCGGGCACTGGAGGGTGCTCCAACAGGGTCCACGCAACATTTAGCGCGTTCTTGGGGTTGTTGTTTGCTGATGTTGTGACCGACACAAGTACCCCATCTTACTGTCCAGCATTATTTGCTGGGACAGATGGTGGTGGTGGTGGCATAACGCCCACCGGGACAATGGCGCCTGCTGGATGCTGCATGTTAGAGGGATTGCCTCTAGCAGGCTGCTCAGCATAGTTGCCGGTGGAGGATCCTGCAGCGAAGTTCACCATCTTGGGATCTCGGGTACCCCCCCTACCTGGCGCGCTAAAATGTCGAAGTGTAACTATTAAACATCCCTCAGTACTACTAAATTATAGCCCGGGAGGTTCTTATATTGGTTTGGGCACGCAGAGATCTGGAACAAGATGGTGACACGAGAGATTTACGTGGTTCGGGCAGCCTTAGCGTAATACCCTACTGCATGGGGTGTGTGTTGTTGTATCGTGTATCACTAGTATGTGCAGTGCCTGGCTCAGCCTATCTTCGTATCGTGCGGTTAGTCCTTTTATAATCCAAGGACTGATCGTTACAACGCTTGCCTGACCCGACATGTGGCCCTGGCGTATTTAATAGTCTAATACACTGTCTATGAGTATTAAGCGTGGTTAATAGTGTAATAACGTGCCTTAATGGCTGTGTTACCCCTATTAACAGTGCTCCAATCATGTGTCATTAATACAACATTAATGACATGTAATCAGGTCTTGTAACTGCCGCTTTAACTGTCCCTTGAATGTCCGTGCTGGAGGAGATCAGCCAATGTACACGTTGGTGATGAAGCTCTGGGGGCTCCACACGTGGCAGCTCTGGAGCTTCCCCTGGCGGGGTATTAAGTCCGGATCCACTATACACGTGGTGGCACCGGAGCTCCCCTCTGCTAGGGGTTAGGTCCGGGGTTATTGTACACGTGTTAACTTCAGAACTTCCCTATGTTAGGAGTTTAGTTCCGGACTTACATTACACATGTCAACCCCGGAGATACCCATATCAGGGGTGCAGGTCTGGTGTAGTGTGACATGTGGGGCCTGAGGAGACCTTCAACTTTGACAGGTAGAACTCTCTTGCACTTCTTGTGGTACCGTGGGGTATCCGGTACGCAGGGTACCGACAATGGGAGAACTCACATATTTTTTAGGGTTGTAAATCAAGCAAACTAAGGAGGGAACCTTTATGCATCAAACGAAGTATACAAGAGACCTTCTTAAACGTTTCAACATGGACAAACGCAAGCCTCTTCGGACACCAATGGGTACAGCAATGACACTTGAACTTGTTGAAGATGGTGAACCCGTAGATCAAAAAGAATATAGAAGCATGATTGGGTCACTTTTGCACCTCACGACCTCAAGACCTGACATACAATTCAGCGTATGTCTTTGTGCATGATTCCAAGCTTCCCCACACGCTTCACATCGTCAAGCCATCAATAGAATTCCCAGGTACTTACATGGAACTAAAAAATTTGGCATTTTTCTTCTTTCTTCCTCAACTGTTACTTTGAAAGCTTTTTCAGATACTGATTTTGGGGTTGTGGGATTTATAGGAAAAGTACTTCGGGTGCTTGTCATTTTTTTGGTAATTCACTTGTTGCTTGGTCCTCTAGAAAACAAAATTCAGTTGCACAATCGACAGCTGAATCTGAATATGTAGCTGCTTCTAGCGCTTGCTCACAAATTCTTTGGATTGTTTAAACACTTAAGAATTATTGGGTCGTTCTAGATAGTGTTCTACTGTTTTGTGATAATAATAGTGCAATTTTCATAAAACCATGTGCAACATTTTAGAACAAAGCACATTGACATTAGGTATCACTTTTTCCATGATAATGTTGAAAAAGGAAACACTGTGCTTCACCATGTAGATATCAAACAGCAATTGGATGACATTTTTACAAAACTTTTGGATTTCACTCGTTTTTGTTTCAATCGTAGTGAAATAGTGGTTATACATCCTCATGGCTTAAATTGAGGGGGGGGGGGGGTTGAAACTTGGAAAGTATATGTGTGAATCTAAATTTAAATTAATATGAGCATAGTATTTCATACATATATGATATTGTGATTCGTTTTACATGCTAAAAGTTCTTACTACATTACTCATGTTATACATTTTGTAGTTTTTGCCATGACTTGTAATTGGAATAATTACTTACACTAAATCTGGTCATGATCGAACTTTCTTGCTGTTTCGAACTTATTGCATGATCACAAGTGCTTTCAATAATGAAAAAATAATCAACCAACCATCCACACGTTGAGCTTTTACGATCAAATAAAAAATGAAAAAAGATCAAGAGAATATGCATGCACCGCACTTCTTCTTTTGAGATAGCTTATCATTGTAGTTAGATATGAACTTGGAAGAAGTTGTGTATGACTAAAACCATGTTCTTAAGCTTTTGACTATCAAATGATATAGGCTTGGTTTGGTTGGTTAGAATAAGACTGATGCGGCATATAATCTCTTGCAAATGTCATATAATCAAAATTTGTGCTTTAAATGATAATGAGAATTGCAGCAACATGTGTCATGTTTTCAGATTTCAAAATAGTTATGTTTGTGAGATCATGACTTGCTTAAACTGAAAAATTACATTTGATCTCATTGGTGTGATAGTGTGACTTGATAATATGACTTGGATGAGCTTTGTTTTATATGTATATGTTATAATATGCTCATAACAATTGAAATTTCTCTTTTGAACCTTGCTGAATACATTATCAAAGGGGAGAGAAATATGTATAGGGGGGAATATGTCACACATTGCACTGCACATTCACGAGCTTTTACACGTTCTTTTCAGGGGGAGAATTTGTTTTCGAAATTTCTTTCTCATTTGATTTTAAAAAGGGGAAGAAAATTGTTTTCAAAACTTTTCATGCGAATGAGCCAATGTTCGGATTTGGAGTGGTGTTGCCAATGCATTCAACAAGGGAGAGATTGTGAGACCTATGTGTGCTGAATATATTGGCAATTTAAATAAAGCGAGGGTTCACACGCAAAGTTTTGAATATTGCTGAAAAGCCCACTTTGGAATGTCCGAACTTGAAGGAATCTATTTTTGCACTGTCCGAACTTTCGGTCACGTGATTTGCACGTGAGGCTGATATTGGAATGTCTGATCTTTTGTCTTTACATTGCAGCGCCGCTTTTGATCTATTTGATAATGTTATTTGCTAAAATAATTGTGCGGTGGATCTATTTTTAACTTGCAATGTTTCAAACTTGCTTTTTGGCTTATAAAATGTTTGCTTAGTATTCTCTTACGAAGTTTTTATTTGTTATGACTGATTATGGTGGTTAAACATTGTTGTGGTTTGCAACATGCTTATGTGACGTGCTCACGTTGTTGTGTTTTTGAAATGACGTGAGTCAATTCAAAGACTTGGGCTCGCAAAGAATTGGTTGTTTGTTCATGTGCAGGTGTTGCTTGAGGTCAAGACACGGCTGATGACAGGATCTATTGAACTAGTCTTATAGAGAAGATGAGGTTCAACAAGCAATTTCGGGAGGAATTGTGGTTCAGTTGATTGGGAGGTCACCCAACATGTTTGGGTCAAGAACAATGCATATGAAGATATTGTGAATGTCGTTGGAAGATGTTTGCACATGTGCAAAGAGTGCATGGACGTGTCAACATGGTTCCAAGGCGTGATGAAGAGAAGTAGACGTAAAGAATTGGTCAAAAAAGTCCAAACGGATGGATTATGCCTTAGGCCTCGGCTGAGGTGGTTATGGTCCGTTTATGGAAAGTTTCAAGTTTGTTTTGGTTAGATTACGTGTGGGTCACAAAGTTGAGTTGTTTTTGAAATGTTTAGTATGTTCATAATGTGTTTGGAAGTCTTAAGATTGCTTCTATCTGCGTATGGAAGAGTCTTGAGCAGTTATGGAAAGTTTCGGTTCAAACTAAGTAGGACTAGAGTCCTAGTTAGAATTGGATTGGTCTTAGGGCTGGTTATATAAGCAAGGGAGGACAAAGATCATTGTGAGACGAATTTGGGGTTGTTCCTCTTGTGTTTTGATCAATAAAATTGATAGTTTTAGAGGAGCTTTTGTGTCTTGTTCACCCGACTTGTTTTTGTCAAGTCTTTCTCGTTGAGTTTCTGGACAACACGATGTTGGATTGGTGTTTTGGTCATAACATCAGTGCTATAGATCCAATTGACGTGATTATGTTTGGGTTGTCTTCACAACTTTATTTTTTAAACTGTGAAAATTTCACGATCATTGGATTTGTGGTTTTTGATCTACATGAGTTTCTTTGCAGCATTGCAGATCTATTTTTTAAATCGGGTAGAACAATTTGATCTTCGTCTAGTCTTTTGATCATATATCAAGTTCCACTTAGTGTTTTCAAGTGATTCTTGTTGAATTAGTTCCATGACTTTATTCTCTAAAATCTACCATTGTTTTGTCACGGTTGGACACGTTGAAACACAGGTTACACACACAGTTTCCTATCGGATTGATTTTCTACCGAGGGGTTTTTGTTGCTTCTGCTAAAAAAGTTTAAATCTACCATTCACTCCCCCTCTTGTAGCTTTTCACGTACTCTTCAATCCTACAAATTCATCAATATAGTACGTACCTGGTCTTGCAATCGGAGATTCATGTGGACGCCAACATCCTCCTTGGTGGAGTTGTTCGTCACGGACTTCATCCCGTACTGCTTTGTTGATTTGGTGGAGTTCTTGGTCACAAACACCAACATCTTGTTTGCAACATCATCCACGCAGAAGATCTAAGCTCATGAACACCATCCCTACAACAACATCCAGGTCGTACTCACCTTCATTAAGCTCTCGTACCCGTCGTCGAGCTCGCCGCTCGCCGGAACCGGTGACCCGATGAGGTGATGGAGCCCACAAGGTTCTGACCTTTGCTTCACCTCTTTTCTTGGGATCTGGGGCTTCTCAGCTCTCTTCCCTCCCAGCGGCCTGCTGTCGAGCTTGCCGCTCGTTGGATTTTGTGACCCGACGAGCTCACGGAGCCCACGAGGTTCCGGCCTTTGCTTCACCTCTTTGCTTGGAATTCGATGCTCCTCAGCTCTCGTGCCCTCCAAGAGGCCCTCTGCCGAGCTCGCCGCTCACTTTATCACGTGCTGAACGCGCTCGCCGTCCCGACGCTCCTCGCCGCTCGCTGTCCCGAGAGTGAGTGGAGTGTGTGTTGATCGAGTGCGAGAAATATCTCGACACGAAAGGCTGATAATAAATGAAGTTCATGTTTGTTGTGCTACCCTCTATGACAGCTAGGACCCACATGTCAGAGTACATGCAAGCATGCCACATAGGCGTCTGATATGTCAAAAATGCTTTGGAAAACCACTCTCAGATGTAAAGTAGATGGTTTTGCATATTTTGGGGTGTTAAACAACTGGTGTTGTAGTTGGGGGAGGGGGGGTTCAATTAGTCTTAGATCATACTATAGGGGGGGGGGGTAAATAGACTTTTTCCTAAAGAGAAACACGTGAAAATGATTAAGAAAAATAAGAGCCATGTATGCGAACCTTTTAACGTTGACTTCGTGAATTATTTTGACTCATTCTCAATGTTTACGGATAATTTTTCCACTATGGCTATGTTTATCCTATACGCGATCATTGTATCGCGGGAGAGCATGTCTGGTGAACTTTAATAAGATGGATATCTAAGCATCACAACCACTTTTATGATGGAAAATGTGCTTATTAATGCAATTTTACTAGAATTAAAAGTCAAATGATACGTAATAAATCATGTTCTATGTGTATGGGAAAGAAATGAGGCTGATTTATTACGTATTTGTGATTATGTATCGCAAGGAAAAGTATTCAATCCATGAATTAAGATAATTATGTTTTTAAATGTTATACTCAAAAGAGGAACGGAATAATGATGTCACATATGTCTGGAAGATTAATTCTTTGCAAGAAGCATGTCTATGTTTTGTTCTTCAATTTCAAAATGTAGTCGTGATGCCCAAACGACAGCTCATCGTGTTTTAGAGCCTCTGCAGATTGTTGCAAATATAATATTGACGTATAATAATGAAACATGTTCATCTGACCAAATCAGAAGGTTTTTGTCATAGACGATAATTAACAAATACATGTGGCATGTCATTTGAAAAAGGATCATGTCCTGAAGCAAGCTTCAAGATAATAATGACTCAAGTTCGATAAAGTCAACCAAACTTTTGATCTTACAAAAAATATTGTGAATATTTGCATTGATTTTAATAATCAGGGCAGTAATTTGTATTTATAGTCCTATATGTGACTGTCGTCATCTCATTTAAAGTATAATAATGGAAAACTCATATGTCTTTGACTTTGAGATTATGGAGATGGGTTCGTTTTCACATTAGGACTATTTAAGTAATCATATTTTGGAGAGTGCTAAAGATATTCAGTATGCACAATTGATCTCTCGCACCTGCTGTTATGGCCAGAGAAAATAATTTCTGAACAATAAGATGTATGTGGAACCAAAATGAATCTAATCATATAAAGTCGGTTTCTTATGCTTCAGTTGTCAGAAAGCATTATATATGTATCTGACATGAATTAGGTAATGGGATGTTAGACAGTTTCTAAATAAATCCAGAACTGGACCACTGTAAGACCGCAAATAAAGTCTCATGTACATATAAGATGCTAAAGATATCATGCTAACAACAAGTCAAATGTTACTGCCAAGGATGTTGACATAAAGTGTGAATATTGTGAAAGATAGAATCCAGAATCAAACATCAATAATGAGCACATAGTACGATTCGTATGCTAGGATCCAATGATAAAGCCTTATCACACAGAATGAATTATGTTGTCGGCATGAGGTTAATGGAAGCCTTGTGATTCTGGAATGTAATGACTATTAAAGGAGCCACTCCCGTAAAGAAAAATATTTTCCATTTGAAATTGGTTGATGTATCATAAGTGTCGAAGTTCAATGGTTCATTGTAGATCATTGTAACGCTTCACTTTGTGCATTATACTTATTAAGAATGGATAAATAAGGTTGAACCAGACGATCAAGAAGAAGAATGTTGGTGTAGATCTCGGTCCAACCTGAGAAAAAGGAGGGAAAAGTCAAATAAAGAAAGAAATAAAGAAAAAAATGAGACCAATAAGCAACGTTACCGAGTCTTCCCGGACGTAACCGCCTCCATCGGAGGCGGCAATAACCGACTTGTCCCGGATCCCCGGCCGCATGCACTATAAATGGAAGAAGAGACTAATAACGTGATTAGCACACTAATTACCCTCTAATTCCAAAAATGAAAACCCGATCAAGATGAAGTGTGATGCGGTGGGAAGGATCGGAAGCCTCAAATCCATGCTGTCGACTGTTGGAGTCGGCAGATCCCCTAATACTATGAAAAGTATTTGAAGGAGTTTGTGGTTCGGTCTGGGCGCGCGGAGATCTAAGAAGGTGAAATGCGATTTGGACACGAGTGACACGGTGGTTTACGTGGTTCGGGCCGCCTGAGCGTAATACCCTACTCCACGGGTGTGTGTTTGTTGTATAAACTTGTAAGCTTCAGCATCTTCTCTCCTGTGTATCGTCGGTTTGTCCTTTTATAGTACAAGGACCAACCGTTACAAGTCAGTCTGGCCCGACATGTGGCCCTGGCGGTTATTAGTATTGATACACGAGATTAATTGTTGTTAATAACCCTGTAACGGCTCCGACAGTGCCGTTACAGGTGTTAAGGCCGTCCGATTAATTATCATTAACATGGAATTAATGGTAATTAATCGGATCTTGAAGTCTGCGGCTGTCCTTTGGAGATCCGGAGCCGTTACAACGTCTCCCGGGGGCTTTAAGCATCTAGCTCCGTCGTGTGGACACGTGGCAGCTCCGGAGCTTGCTTGGGAGAAGCGGGAAGCTCCGGGGTGACCTGGCACGTGTCATGTCCGGAGCTTCTCTTGGTCGGGGGCTACCTCCGGAGGTGCCGTTTCAGTACTTGGCCCGGAGCTTTACCCTTGTGGGTAATAGCTCTGGGCTGACAGTACACGTGGCAACCTAGAGGTTAACCATGTTGGAGAAGCGGGTCCGGTCACGTCTGGCGAGTGGGCCCCCGAGGGTCTTCAATTTGAGTTGATGTCCTTCCCTTGAGATCTTTGTAACCTCAGGGGGTGTATGGTTTTTAGGGTACCGACAGTGGCCCCCTGGACCTACCTCCGGGGAAGGCCAACGGGATGAAGTCGTTCCGCCGGAGGTGGGTCCATACTTGTGACTCTTGAACTGGGTCTTTAAGAGTCATCGGAGGTGCCTTTGGCGGGGCTTTATGGTTGAGTCCCGACGCGTGGCACACCTCAGGCGGCAGATAAGATCTTTGACGTGCGGATCTCTCGCAATTGAAGGTCGTCGGTTCCCGATACGAAAACCGTATCGGTTCCGCGTGCCTTGTCAGTCCACCGCCTTTGGGTTTCCCGCCTCGTGATGACAACTGTTTGCCTGGGTAAGAGCCTCAACTTGGTCGTCGGGGTGGTCCCGGGCCCTCTTGTCATCGGCTGGGTTGAATTCTTGAGTAGTATGCTTGATTCCCCTGCAGTTTCCATCCAAGCGTTGCGAGGGCTTACTTAAGAAGGAAAGCGCACCGTCGGGAGTTCTTTACGCTTTCCATCTGTTCTTGCGCTCAAACTCCCAACTCGTGCTTTGCTTTTCTTCTCTCGCCTAGCTGTGCTGCGATGGAGTTGGGTCTGCGTGAGAGTCGTTTGAAGACGGAGAGCGATCTGAAGAAGGTCCGAGCCCTCATGGGGTGGTCGTCGGACTTCTTCAACCGTTCAATCCGCACCGGAGGAGAGCTTCCCTTTAAAAAGGAGCACTCCGGCGAAATGGTATACTTTTCATCGTATGCTATGGTGGGGCTGATCCCACCATTTTCTTCCTTCTTTTTGATGCTGCTGGACTTTTATGGTCTGCAGCTATACCACCTTGGCCCTCACTCCCTTCTCCTTGTGTCCATCTTTGTCCACTTCTGCGAGATGTGGGTGGGCATTCCTCCCTGCATCGAGCTCTTCCGCACTTTCTTCACCGTCCAAACCACCGGCCGAAGTAACGAGTACCTTGGCTTCTACTACTTTGTGAAGCGCAAGAAGTGCCCGTTCAAGTACCTCCGGTCGTTCCCTTCCGGGAAGTGGGATGACTGGAAGAAAGATTGGGTAGTTGTCCGGGTGGAGGAGCACGAGCGGTTGGAGCTGCCAGAAGGTCTGCCCGGCATTGACACGTCGGTGTGGAGCGAAGTTCCGGTGCTGGCAGCAGCCTTCGATCCCGTCCTATCAAGGATCCGCCAATGTGTGGAGGGAGGATTGACTCCCCAGGCGGTGTTCTGCAACTTCCTGTTCAACAGGTGGGCACCGCTGAAGAGGAGGGAGAAGCTCGCCTGGGCCCTCAACAGCGTGATGGACGAAGACCGGGTTGAGACCGGGTTGAAGTCCAGCATGATGGGGAAGTCCTTGGAGTTTCACCTCAAGAAATTCCAGCACGGCATCGATGTAGACGGAGCGTACTTGACTCCGCCACCGGCTTTCCTCCCCCTGAACGAGGAAGTTGAGTTCAGCAGGGAGCTCCGGCGGAAGATGCCCGCGCTTGACGACCTTGGCGTCGTCGAGAGAAGATCGACCGCCCCGTTGGCGATCCCCGGGTTGTCGGAAGGCGGCTCCGCCCCTATCTCTCAGCCAAGAGCTGAGGTCACCGGCAAGGGCAAGGAGCTGGCGGAGGAGCCGGAGAACCGGAAGAGGAAACTGCGACATGCTGACGGAAGGTCCGTCGGGCTTGCTACTTCACCGCCAGTTCTCCGCCCTCAGGAAGGAAGATCCTCCGCCGCTGTAGCATCTGTCCCCGTGGTGGGGTCTTTTCGAAGCGCTACTGTTCCGGCGGTGGGATCCTCCCGGAGTGCAGCTGTTCCTGTGATGGGTCCCTCCGGTGGTGCCAGTTCCGGACGGGCGACTCCGGTTCGAGAAGCGGTGAGGGCCTCCAGGTCTAGGAGTTCCTCCCGGTCAAGGAGAGCTCCGACCCGGGAAACGCCCGTGGCTACGGCAAGTCCTGGGAGTCCTCCCGGAGCTCCTACGCCGACCGTGGCCAGCCCGGAACGTCCGGGAAAGAGGTTCCGCGCAAGTTGGTGCGTGAGCCTCCCAAGGTAATTTTTCTTGCTTACCTCAATTAACTTTTAATTATAGCATCTGTTTGCTCAATTTCTCCATTCTCCATCTGCAGCGTTCCTAAGAAGGGGAGTGAAGCTCCGCCCTCAGCCACAGTGTCTGAGGCTACGAGGGCTTCTGCTCCAGCTCCGGTGCTGCCCCAGGCAGAGGCTGCGACAGCTCCGGCGCCGGCTGTCGTGGTCATGGACCTCGACTCGTCTCCAGAAGTTCCCGTGGTAGCGCCGGACTACGGGATTGAAGATGCGCCAGCGGCACCCGCTCCGGAGGTTGAAGCTCCGGGCCCTGGTGCTGCAGAAGTAGATGCTCCGGCTGCCGAGCCGGAGGAAGTAGCGGTCCCGGCTTCAGAGCCGGAAAATGCTGGAGTTTCGGCGGTCAAGCCGGAGGCATCTGAAGCCCCGGCGTGCGAGCCGGAAGTTGAAGTGGTTCCGGCAATTGAGCCGGTTACTTCTGAAGCTCCGGTCGTAAGGCCGGTAGTTATTGGAGCGCCGGCTGCAGAGCCGGTGGTGGTGGAGGCGGGGGAGCTTGAGCTCCCCTCGGAAGAAGCGTCCCGGCCGGAGCCATTGGAGGCGACGACGTCGATGGTACCCGTGGCGGAGCCAGAGTGCCTGAACGAAGTCGCCGGCCCCCAGCCTGAGGGGGCGAATGAAGATTTGGTGGCGGGACCTTCTTCGGTGGCGACTGAGGCCATCCCGGAGGAGGGCCCTAGTGCCTTGGAAGCTCGGGGTTCCGCTCTCGCAGAGTGGGACCCAATTTTTGTAAATGAAGACCCGCTGGAACCAGCAGAGGAGACCCCAGAAGGTCCGGAGCCCATCTCACTGTCGATGTCCATCGACAACGCTTGCTCCAGTCTGCGCCAAGTCCAACTAGCCTTCTTCCACGACAGCAAGGTTCTTGAAGAGGAGCGCCAAACCCTTAGGAGGTGGCGTAATAGACTTCAATTCGAGACCAAGCTGGCGCAGTCGAGGATCGCTGCGGACAAGGAATGGATCAAGCGGGAGAAGGTCCGCTTGGAGCTCTGGGGTGAGATGCTGGACGAGAGGGAGAGCATGACTCACAACCTTGACGCCCAATCCCGGGAGTACCACGACCAAGCTAAAGCTGCCAATGATGCGGCCAACGCTCGGTTCAATCAGCTCGAAGCCATCAGTACCGCACTCATCAAGCGCCGAGAGGCGCTTGAGGGAAGGGAAAAGCGGCTCGAGGATGAGGAGCAAAAACTCCTGGAGCTACGGGATGACGTCTTGCGACGTGAAGAAGAGCTTGCCGAGAAGACAGCTCTGGCGGACAAAGGTATCGAGGAGCGCGCTAAAAAATTGGAAGAGCGCTGCCTCGAAGAGGAGGAGAAGACCTGGGTGCGAGGGCAGGAACTCTACGAGTATGAGTGTGCCCTCATCGCCCGGGAGAAGAAAATAGAGGCTAGGGAGAAAGACCTGGTCGACCGTCGGAACAAGATCCACCTCCGGGAGGAGGAGCTCGGAAGACTCGAAAAGCGGGTTGCTGCGAAAATTCAGCAAAACGCCAAAGAAGTTGAGCGCCTCTCCCGCGAGAACTCAGAGCTGGCGGCGACCCGGAGGTCCTTGGAAGAGATGAAGGGCCTGAGAAAGACGGACTCCCTGCAAATTTGGGAGTTCCTGAGTAAGGCCGACGATGCGCTAGCGCCGTTGGGTTTCAGCCCCGTGCTTCCGGATGATCCGGAGCCGGAGCCGGACCTTGCATTGCAGGCGTTAAACGCCGCAGGTGGCAAGCTCTCCAAGGTGGGCGACGTCATCGCGGACCAGCTTGAGGTCGAGGGGCAATCCCTGGCTAGAAACGTCACAGAGTATGTGTTGACGTGTTACACTAGCCGGAACCCTCGATTCTCTCTGGATCCGGTGCTTGAAGGCCCCGTTGAAGGAGAAGGCGAAGCTACCCGAGCCAGCGTGTCGGAGGTCGCCCAGAAGGTCGCTGAGTTCTTCCATAGGGTCTAGGACTACCTTTCTTAGCCTTTATTTGTATTTTCTCTTCTTCCTCAATTTTGTAATCCTTTGTCCCCAGATGTAATCTCTGGTCTTCCAATGAAATGAAATCCCCAATTTTTCGTGAATTTCATTTTTTGTCTTCAACATCTTTGTCTTCACTTGGCCCCCTGGTAGATGTGCACAATTTGATTGTGGACATGTACCAAAAGGATGTTGATTTTTGTTGAAGACAGATTTGCTTCGAACTCGTATAGTTTAGGTCCGAAGTTTTCGATAGTGAAGGTCCCTTGAAGTCGTCGGAGCTTAGAAGCTCCGGCACTGTCCATCGTCGGAGCTTAGTAGCTCCGGCAGGAACCTCTACCAACACGTTGAATGTCGGTAGTTAATACTTCAAGGTGTCGGAGCTTAGTAGCTCCGGCAATGACCCTTGCCACGCCTGGCTGGCAACAGACTCTAATGATAGAATCTTTTCACCATCTTTAAGTTAACGCCGATGGGAGTCGGAGGTTGGTTACCCCTGGTTTTTCTCCATCAATATTGGGTTTATTTTTCCTGCACACTTAAGCCAAGAAAAACAGTAAAATTCGTTCCTTATCTATAACTTCGTCGCGGCTTACGGTTCTCAAGAGAATTTCAAGTTGAACACGATTTTTAGTACAATTGGATGAATTGTCTTTTCTTTTAGATCCAATTGTCCATGGACCCACCTTACTTCGGCCTGCCTGGGTGTAGGTAGAGTGGCGTACTTAGGGTGCTTGACCAGGCTAAGTCGATAGCGCACTCCAGCCCTAGAATGGCTTGGCGGCTTTCAGGCGAGTTGACCACAGACGATATTTAAATCTAAAAAATCTGACAATTCAACTCAAATTATACATAAACCGGTTAAACTAGAACTTCTTAAGAATTGCGCGTTTCTGTTATAGACAAGAAAGAGAAAAATAAAAATGTCGAGCCTTATGCCAAAATGAATGCACGTGGAGTCTATTTCACATGAAGGTGTCTTTCATTATAGGTCCGGGGTACAGATGAAACAAGTACACTCTTAGGGTACGGAACCAGGCTAAGTGTGTTTGGTTTCTCGTTTCACCCAGGGTAATTAGCTACACTTCTAGTCTGGAGACTGTATCAAGTGTTGCATGAGCTTTCCAAACCTTTCGGGAAAGGTCCGGCTGCTCTCCCGGAGGAACTACCCGACTCTGTACAATGACTCTATAACATACACTTCAAGTTACTTAAGACTCACCTCCGTGGAATTAAGTGTAGAACTTACGGAGGTGCTCGATGTTCCAAGGGTTTGGGAGAGGTGTCCCATCCTCGGCGGCCAAGCGAACGCTTCCGGGACGGGATACTTTGATCACTCGGAAGGGCCCTTCCCAGCCGGGGGAGAGTTTGTTTTGCCCTTCTCTGGATAGTATTCTCCGTAGCACCAGATCGCCTTCCTCGAGCTGTCGGTTGTGTACATGCCGCTGATGATAGCGCCGTAAGGCTTGGCGGTATCGGGCGTTCCGAACAGCTGCTTGGCGCCTTCCCTCCTCGAGGAGGTCTAGGTCTTCACGCCGGAACTGGTCCTGCGCAGCTTCGTCGAAGGTCCGGACTCGGAAGGAACCCAGGGTGATCTCCGGAGGAAGGATCGCTTCTGCTCCGTACACCAGGAAGAAGGGTGTTTCTCCGGTTGCCCGACTTGGAGAAGTCCTGTTAGCCCATAGAGTGGGCGGAAGCTCTTCGATCCAATTAGCTCCGTGTTTTTTCAAACGCTCATAAGTTCGCGTTTTTAGTCCTTTAAGGATCTCTGCGTTTGCTCTTTCGGCTTGCCCATTGCTGGCAGGATGAGCTACGGAGGCGTAGCAAACTTGTATGCCGAGGTCTTCGCAATATCCTTGAAATGCGGAGCTTGTGAACTGAGTCCCATTATCAGTGATGATCTTGTTCGGGACTCCGAATCTGCTCACGATAGATTGTAGAAAATTGATTGCAGATTGTTTGTTGATCGTCACAACAGGAGTAGCTTCCGGCCACTTGGTGAACTTGTCGATGGCGACATACAGGAACTTGTAACCTCCGACGGCTCTTGGGAAGGGTCCCAAGATGTCCATCCCCCACACGGCGAAAGGCCACGTAGGAGGTATCATTTGTAAGGGCTGAGCAGGTGTATGAATTTGCTTTGCATGAAATTGGCATGCTTTGCATTTCTTCACTAGCTCAGTAGCATCCTGGAGCGCTGTAGGCCAGTAGAAGCCGTGCCGAAAGGCTTTTCCGACCAGCGTGCGGGAAGACGCGTGGTTCCCACACTCGCCTCCATGGATTTCTGCGAGGAGCTCGCAGCCTTCTTCCCTTGTGATGCACCGCATTAGGATGCCGTTGGCACCGCGCCGGTAGAGATCCCCTTCTACCAACGTGTATCTTTTAGCCAATCTGACTACCCGGTCAGCGGATACATCATCGTCAGGAAGGATGTTGTCTTTTAAGAAGTTCCGGATCTCCGAGATCCATGCATCGGAACTGACTTGAGCATTTGAGTCTTGCGTGCTGGGTTGCTCGGAGCTTCCGGCAGCACCTACGACCCTTGATGGCTGCCATGGTAACAGGGCCATCGGGACCGTCAGCTTTGGGATGCTGATCTCGCCCCCTTCGTTCAGCTCGGCAGGCTGAACTGTGGGTTTTGACATCCTCCGGACAAAGGTTCCGTCTGGAGCCGGAGCTCCGGTTGACGCCTTGGTCGAGAGTTCGTCAGCTTCAACGTTGTGAGCACGCTGAACATGGTGAAGGTCTAGGATTTCAAAGTCCTTCTGAAGCCTCTGGACTTCAAGGAGATAAGCAGCCAGCTGGAGATTATTGCAGGAGCATTCACCCTTCACCTGTTTGATAACAAGTTGTGAATCTCCTTTGACCAGCAACTGCTTGACACCAAAGGATAGTGCCACCTTTAATCCATATATGAGTGCTTCGTACTCCGCCATGTTGTTGGTTGCCTTGAAATCAAGGTGCACCATGTATCTTACCTTCTCCCCGGTTGGTGTGAGGAGAAGGACTCCAGCTCCGGCTCCCTGCTTCTGCATGGAGCCGTCGAAGTAAAGGGTCCAGTGAGGCTTAGTGAAGGCCGGAACTTGTGGCTCCTTCTTCTGCTCACTGGGGCCCCCAGAGTTTAATGGAGAGGGAGTCCATTCTGCCACAAAATCTGCCAACGCTTGACTCTTGATTGCTTGTCTTGGAATGAATTCGAGATCGAATTCAGCCAGTTCCGCTGCCCACTTCGCTATATTCCCAGTTGAATTGGAATTATGCAGAATCGCTCGAAGTGGATATGAGGTTACCACCGAGACTTTGTGAGCTTGGAAATAGTGTCGAAGCTTCCTTGAGGCAATAAGAACTGCGTAGAGCAGCTTATGTATCTCTAGGTATCGAGTCTTGGCATCATGTAACACTTCACTGATGAAGTATACTGGGCGTTGAACGGTCCGGACCCTCCCAGAGGGGTCCGGAGCTTCCTCTCCATTGATCCGGACCCTGTCAGAGGGGTCCAAACTATATTCGGGGATCTCCGGGTTCTGGGTGGAGGAACCCAGAGCTTCTTCAGGAATGACCTGGATCCTATCAGAAGGATTCGGGTCCTCTGAAGTGGCTTCTTGAGGATTCAAGTCTGGGAGCTGGGACCCAGACCTGCTTTCGGGAACCTCCGGATCCTCCCGAAGGGATCTGGATTCCTGAGTATTGGGTAGTTCCGGTCTCTCCGCAACCAGAACCATACTGACGACTTCGTCAGCTGCTGAAATATAAAGCAATAAAGGCTCACCAGGGTTCGGAGCTACCAAGACTGGTAGAGTGGTGAGGAACTGTTTCAGCTCCTGGAATGCCTTCTCTGCCTCTTCAGACCATTGGAATGGTCCGGACTTCCTCAGTAACTTGAAGAAGGGAAGCGCCCTTTCCGCCAGTCTTGAAATGAATCGACTGAGGGCTGCTAGACATCCAGTTAATTTTTGGACGTCTTTGATGCGGGTTGGTGGCCGCATGTCTTCGATGGCTTTTATCTTCGCCGGATTAGCCTCTATACCCCGGTGACTTATCAGGAAACCAAGAAGCTTTCCGGAACTAACCCCGAAGACGCACTTGTCTGGGTTTAGCTTCGTGCGGGTGGCCCGCAGCTTGTCGAAGACAGCCTGCAAGGTATCCAAGAGGGACTCCTTGTTTTTGACTTTGACCACAATGTCATCAACGTACACCTCCACTATGTCTCTGATGAGTTCTTCGAAAGTTTTGTACATTGCTCGTACAAAAGTTGAAGCTGCATTCTTGAGACCAAAAGGCATGGCTGTGTAACAATACAATCCATCCACTGTGATGAATGAAGTATGTTCTTCATCTTCTCTAGACATCCGGATTTGATGATATCCTGAATATGCGTCTAGAAAACACAGCAACTCACACCCAGAGGTGGAATCCACTATCTGGTCTATTCTAGGTAGTGGGAATGGATCTTTTGGACATGCCTTATTCAGTGTGGTGTAGTCGATGCACATCCGAAGTTTCCCGCCGGCCTTAGGCACAACGACTGGGTTTGCCAGCCATTTTGGATGGTAGACTTCTCGGATGAATCCGGCTTCGAGCAACTTCTTCACTTCTTGTCGGATGAAGTTCTGTCGCTCTACAGATTGCTTCCGAGGTTTCTGGTGTACAGGCCGAGCGTCGGGGTAAATCTTCAGATTGTGCTCAATCACTTCCCTGGGGATCCCAGGCATTTGTGACGGTTGCCAGGCAAACACGTCAACATTAGCCCGGAGGAAAGTAATGAGCGCGAGTTCCTATTTGTCGTTCAAGCCACCCGATATGCGGGTAGTTTGAGTGACATCGGAACCAATTTGGACGACTTTGACGGGAATGTCGGTGTCGCCGCTTGGCTGCACACGGGGTGCAGAGGTCGAGCCTCGTTGACGAATGCTCGGAGGTTGTGGAGCTTGCTTCTGTCTGGAATCCTCCTCTTGCGCTGTGGTGAGTGCATGGAGTTCTTCCAGAGCAGTTACTCCGGCAGTGCGATCTCCACGGATCCGGAGAACGCCTACTGGTGTCGGCATCTTCAACACCAGGTATCCATAATGAGCAGCTGCCATGAATTTGTACAGGGCAGGTCTACCCAAAATGGCGTTGAATGGTAAGTTGATCTGAGCGACGTCGAAGATCAACTTTTCGGTGCGATACTTCTCCCGGGTCCCGAAGGTAACAGGGAGAGTGATAGCTCCGAGTGGGGTTATGGCCCCCGGACCTACTCCGGAGAAAGGTCGAGAGGGCTGGAGGTCTGAAGGTCGAAGCTGAAGCTTAGTGAAAGCTTCGAAGCTGATGAGGTTAAGCCCCGAACCTCCATCTACCAGGACATGATGGAGCTGGATGTTGTTGATGGTGGGGGATACCATCAAGGGCAGCTGGCCAGCTCCGACCATGCTTTGAGGACAGTCCGAAGCATCGAAAGTGATGGGTGTGTCCATCCACTTTCGATGTGGCTCCGGTCTAGCTGTAGGAGCTACAGCAGCCATATCCCGTCGCATGGTCTTAATGACGCGACGAGAGGTGATGTCCCATGATCCACCAAAGATGGTGTTCATGGTTTTTCGACGTTCGTTGTCGGAGACGTCGGAATCATCGTCGATGGAGGTGTAGACGGCTTTCAAGACCTTTTTGGGGTCTTGAAACCCTAACTCCTCTTCAGCCGGAGCTTCATCGACCTTTTGTTTTCCCTCCCTCTGACGGAAGGGAGACCCTTCCCGGCGCTTGTGGTAGCGCTCGGCAAGGTTTTGGACCTCCCGGCAATCCTCCAGCCTGTGGCTGCCCGTTTTGTGAATGGGGCACCACATCTTGGATTTGCCACCGTCTTCGGAAGACGGTCGAGGTCGCTTCTCGGGGCGTGGCCCCCGGCCACCAGGAGTTGCAGTGGCTGCAACGTTGGATGTGCCGGCCGACGGCTTCTTCTTACCGTTGGTCTTCTTTTTCTTCTTGCCACTCCCGGAGGTAGCGGCTTCTTCTTTGGAGGATTTTTTATGATCCTCCAAGGCTGGTTTGGAGTGCATTTCACGGCCCTCCGCAGCTCTGGCACATTTGTCAGCCAGGCTGAAGAGCTCCGTGACACTGGTGATCTCTTTGATCGCCAGTTTCTCCAACATCTTCTTGTCTCGTACACCCTGTCTGAATGCTACAATGACAGAAGCGCTTGAGATAGAAGGGATTGTGTTACGTACCTGAGAGAATCTCTGGATGAATGACCGCAAAGATTCTCCTCCTTTTTGCACGACCGCAAAAAGGTCCAGTTCGGTGCCCGGACGGGTGTATGAACTCCCGAAATTGGCGGTGAACTGGCGGCATAGCTCCTCCCAACTGTCGATAGAGTTGGGCGGAAGGCTCATAAACCAGGACCTAGCAGTCCCAGTTAAGGCCACTGGAAAGTAATTGGCCATTACAGCCTCATTTCCTCCAGCTGCTAGGATCGCAGTGGAGTATATCTGTAGAAATTCTACGGGATTGACAGTCCCGTCGAATTTTTCCGGCAAGTGTGGCCGGAACTTCTGTGGCCATCTAACCATACGCAGGTGCATGGCTAGGGCGGAACAGCCTCCTCCTACTCCTTCCAGAGTAGAAAGATCTTGAGCATCTCGTCTTTCTCGAGCTCGCTCGATGTGGACACGACCATCCTGTTGGCGGTATCGGCGATCAAGCTCCGCTCGGAGGTCGTGTGTCGAAAGCCGAGATGCAGTATGGGCACGTCGTGCCCCAGAGGGCAACGACGTCACTTGCTGTGACGCAGCTCTTCTCCGGTTGTTGGAGACATGTGGACCAAGTCTTCCAGACAACGTTCGTCGCTGCGACGGGGCCCGCCCTGAAGGAGGTGGACCCTGATTGTTGAGGCGTTCGGCCGCTGCTGCGACCAAATGCTCAATATCAGCTCTCCATTGCTCCATGGCACCTTGAGATGCATCCGGAGGTGGTGGTCGCTGAAGGAGAGCACGCGCTGCATGGAGCGCGTGTTCTGGGTTGTCACGACTTGCCGGCGCAGAATGTGACGCCGGTGCACCATCATGTCGTTCGGCATGTCTTGCCGGAGAAGATGGTGGTGGTGGGAGTGTGACTCCCGCTGGAACTGAGGCTCCTGCCGGTGGTTGCATGTTGGAGGGATTGCCTCCGACAGTCTGAGCAGCAGGTTGCCCGTTGGATGATCCAGCTGCAGAATTCACCATTCTTGAAGATCTCAGGCGCCCCCTACCTGGCGCGCCAACTGTCGACTGTTGGAGTCGGCAGATCCCCTAATACTATGAAAAGTATTTGAAGGAGTTTGTGGTTCGGTCTGGGCGCGCGGAGATCTAAGAAGGTGAAATGCGATTTGGACACGAGTGACACGGTGGTTTACGTGGTTCGGGCCGCCTGAGCGTAATACCCTACTCCACGGGTGTGTGTTTGTTGTATAAACTTGTAAGCTTCAGCATCTTCTCTCCTGTGTATCGTCGGTTTGTCCTTTTATAGTACAAGGACCAACCGTTACAAGTCAGCCTGGCCCGACATGTGGCCCTGGCGGTTATTAGTATTGATACACGAGATTAATTGTTGTTAATAACCCTGTAACGGCTCCGACAGTGCCGTTACAGGTGTTAAGGCCGTCCGATTAATTATCATTAACATGGAATTAATGGTAATTAATCGGATCTTGAAGTCTGCGGCTGTCCTTTGGAGATCCGGAGCCGTTACAACGTCTCCCGGGGGCTTTAAGCATCTAGCTCCGTCGTGTGGACACGTGGCAGCTCCGGAGCTTGCTTGGGAGAAGCGGGAAGCTCCGGGGTGACCTGGCACGTGTCATGTCCGGAGCTTCTCTTGGTCGGGGGCTACCTCCGGAGGTGCCGTTTCAGTACTTGGCCCGGAGCTTTACCCTTGTGGGTAATAGCTCTGGGCTGACAGTACACGTGGCAACCTAGAGGTTAACCATGTTGGAGAAGCGGGTCCGGTCACGTCTGGCGAGTGGGCCCCCGAGGGTCTTCAATTTGAGTTGATGTCCTTCCCTTGAGATCTTTGTAACCTCAGGGGGTGTATGGTTTTTAGGGTACCGACACATGCACACCTGAAGAAATCGTCAAAGAAAAGCGAGATCCAAGTAAGCTTATCGTTAATCCGCTGTTAATTATGTTGATTAGGTGCATAGTAGGTGATTAGGATAATGATTATGTTTAACCCGAAATTGATTAAGATCCAACAATGATGGGTAGAACAACCCAAAAAATTAATAGTGTGCTGAATTTTGATTTATTATCAGCCTCCGGTAGGCTTCTTTATGGTCAGCCCAGCCAAACTAGTACTTCTGATCACTGGAGTTGGTTTCAATAAAACATTTCTTCTCACTTTTTCTAGCTTCTGGCCAGATTGGGAGAGTTGACCTTTTTAAGTGGTCGATGGTTTCATCTCATCGTTATCTCGAATCCTAACCTGTCCACGATTTTCTTTCAGTGATGGAAGCCCATTGAGGGAATTTTTGGTGAACCCAGTGTTTCAAAAGCGAGCATATATATATATATATATATATATATATATATATATATATATATATATATATATATATATATATGTGTGTGTGTGTGTGTGTGTGTGTGTGTGTAAAATTTTAAATTTAACAAGGATAAAAATTTTAAGGTGGGATTAAAATAACATCAAATATCAGAAGAATTCTTATCAAAAATCCAAAAACATGCTCTAACGGGACACGACGACCGACGATCTTGATCTGGAATGACATAGACAAGATCGGAAAGAGCACGATCAAGATCGGGTGGTGCTTTTGCAATTGGAGAGCGTGCATGCGGGATAGGCAGCCAATAGCGAGAAGAGATCAGAAATCACTAGATTAAGTAGCTCCATTATATGGTAGAGAAAGCGGAACAAAAAGAAATAAAACGGAGAAAATAGGACATGGAAAACAACGTGTCAAACTTTTAATCCCTACTATCTAGCTAAAAGCAAAGCGTTTGACTACTGCACAACGCGTAGGCGGCCGAACAGGAGGCCTTTTCATGAAAAGCTACGAAGATGTGGTGGCCACATAGACACCACGTCCCGTCTCCTACCTGTGCATGCGGCCGTGCGGAACAACAAACTTTTACAAGCATGTAGCAACGAACAGCGCGGCCGAACAACAAACTTTTGCAAGCGTGTAGCAACGAACAGCTTTACGATTCCTCGTCGCAAGTGCAACACCATCGTAAAACACGAGAGCAGAGCGAGCGTTGGCGGAATGCGGCTTCACTCCTCCCATTCGGTCCTCCCATGCGTCCTCCTGTTGACGTGTCAAAATATTATTGGTTCTTCATTAATACTCAGTTTAACTACCATATCTTCACAACAAATAAGATGATGACATATCAGCGTGAGGACGCATGGGAGGACAAAAGGGAAGAGGGAAGCCGTGTCCGCGTTGGCGGCACTCGAGCAGGTATATGGAGGTTGCACCAACCGAGCACGTGGATCCGTGCGCTTCTAGGACCCGCCCACCCGGAGCTGAAAGAAGTGGCAGAGGCACCTTTCCATCCCGTATCGGTCTCCCTTGTCTTATGCACTTATGTGTTCAATTGCTTAGTAGCTTTTATGTTCATCTGCAGTAGTACGCTGTAAAATATATAGAGTATGGTGAAAATCATACTGAAAATTTATGAAATGCACATATTAGAAGTATAAGTATATAAAGTATGATTTAAAGAATAGAATATATTTTAGAGTATGCTAGTGCAGATAGTTTAAGGACGACCAAACTTGTTCTTTCTGGTTATTACACAGGTAACTTGGAGATTTGTGACCACGTAGCTTAAAATTTACAAGATAACGAACAATATAACAGGACAAATTTTAGGACTGCCAATGAAATCAAAAATTTAGAAGATAAAATCCGGAACGAACAATAACAGGAAGAATTTTAGGACTGCCAATGAAATTTTACACAAAATGAGAAGATGCCAAACCATTCTAAAGAATAATAAGAAGACAAGTTTGTAATTAGAATATCAGGTAGACAGGTAGCCACTACGTAAGAAAGGCTCATACGAGACGGGTCTGAACAAAGAAAAGAGATAAACAAACTGTGCATCTCCTTCATCGCGTCTCGCATTACGTTGGCATCAGAGGTGGGCTTCAAGGCGCGTCGCCGATCGAACTAGTGCGAGAGAAACTCAAAAGAAGTGTGTCTACTTTCTTTTTTTCATAACAGACGATCTTTACGGTGTCATTGGAGACGCCGCTGGCGCGTGTCGTCCACCAGCTTACAAGCGTGACAGGCATTACAAAGCACGTCGCAAATATATTGACTATCCGAGACGCTCTGTTATGTAGTGCATCGCAGATTTATTAACCTATGTGAGACGGGCTTTATAGAAGCTTGTCTCCTTTATGTAGGTTATCCGAGACGCTCTCTGCTACAGCTCGTCGCAGATTATTTACAGACACTATTATTAGGAGCTAGCCAGGATTTGGCACCCTTATTACTAGTGTCAGCAACATAATGTTCATAAACATATGTATAGCCAAAATTATGATACGTTAAATTATAATGACTAATCAAATATTACCAAAGTGACAATCGTGGTTAACAAGTATACTAATTACACAACAAAGATTGTTCATCCTGATTACAATGTAACTAATTACACACATCATAATTTTCATCATCTAATCCTGTATACCGTAATGAAAATTCTCCCGATCAATGACTTCATTGACGATGAGCCTTCATAGCCTCTAATGCTCCGACTGAGACATCCTAAAATTTAACTATAATAAACAAAAGAACAAATTGGTATACAATTGTAATAAACACAGGAACTGTTAGTGAATGGAGAACAGAGCTTACTTGTAGCACACGCAGTTGGTGAGCATCTGCAAGGCATCAGCAGAGAAATTGTTCTCATGATAAAGGATATGGTACTGAGGTAGTGTGCTTGTCCCCTAGAAAAACAAACAATTTATATTCCACTGATGCTTTTATAGCCTGATATCAAAAACTCGTGAGAGAAACACTAATTATTGCATAGTTACCTTGATTCCAGCACGTCTGTAGAGGTAGAAATCAAACTCAGTTGAATGGCAAAAGCTAGTGTCAACCACAGTTCCTGCAGTTTCAAGGGTTTGCGAATCAGAATTTATTATACATTGATAGTCCAAACAAATACATTACTTCTACATTGGACATAAAAAGGAAGATGAATGTATACTGTAATGAAAATTCTCCCTTTGGATCAATGACTTTATTAACGATGAGCCTTCATTGGACATCCTCAAATTCAATAAAATCACTGGAATGCGAATGCACGCTCTGATGGCAGGGTCGAGGTGGCGGCGTGCTCAGAGGACACGGGACGCGGCGACGTGCTCCGGAACGAGCTGGCGGAGGCGCCGGAGTGACGGTTCCTCAACTCTCTGATGACAGCAGGCCGGTGTGCTCCGGGGACAGGGAGGACATACCGATTACTAAGGTCGGGGTCAAGGCGGCGGCGTGCTCCGGGGACATGGGACGAGGCGGCGTGCTCCAGCATGCTCAACTCTCTGATGACAAAGGTCGGGGTTGATGGCGGGGTAGAGGTCGACGCCGGCAGTGCGACAATGACGAAGAGCGAGTTGAGAAAGTGAGACGGCGGCGGCATGCTCCGGGGACAAGGCAGCATGCTCTAGTGTGCTCAACTCTCTCATGACGCGAAGGTCAGGGTTGACGGCAGCAGCATGCTCAGGATCTGCGGTTTATAGGTCGAGAGAGCGCACGACAGCTAAAATTTTTCGCTAAATGTTGGGAGAGAGCGCGCAATGGACAAAAAATTTCGGCGTAAATAGGAGATGTGCCAGTGTAAAGCGCGTCTCTCATTATTCTGTGGCCCCGAACACGCCACAATGTCCTAGATGCGCCACGGTGTGCTGAAGCCGGCCAGGAAAAACATCCAGGACATTACGATGTGTCCAACTAGCAACTGTGCGCAATGCCTTATATGATCATTGCGTTGCGCTCAGCTTTCCGAGGTGGGACAAAAGATCTTTGGCATAAATCAGAGACGAGCCACTGAAAGGCGCGTCTCGCATTATTTTGTGGCCCTGGAAATGCTGGAGTGCCCTAGATGCACCACGGTGTGCTGAAGCCAGATCAACATTCAGGACATTCCAACGTTTCCAACTGGTAACTGTGCATAATGCCTTATACAATCGTTGCAACGTGCTCAACTTTACGGGGTGGGACAAAGATCTTCAGAGATAATTTGCAACTCAATGAATTTCATAGTTAATACATTGTGTGCCCTCTAAACTAATTTTGAATCTAAACTTGTTCCTAAAGCTCCCATCGATCAATCTAAACTGTACGTCCAGCTTGCTCCCGAACACATCTCTTATATTGCCCTGGATACTGAAAATATTGACATTCTTTAAATTGACAAATGTAAAAGGAGGAATGAATAACCTACGTTGGTCAATAACATAACGTTTCTAACCTTGATAAGTAGATTATAGCAATCATTTTCAACATCAGGCGCATTTGGCTGATGCAGTAAACGTTGAACTTCAAGTAGTATAGTTTTGATTGTAAAACAAGTGCACCACCCCTATGAAATATCAATTTAAGAAACATAATAAACCAGTTCAAATAAGTTTGACAACAATTACTAATTACATAAGCAAAATAGGTATATCTTACAGTCTCTTGATCAAGAATCCCAATGCAGAGTACTCCTGAGTGATGGACATTTATGTGGAAGAAACCACTTGGAAAGGCGCATCTTGGAGGCAACAATGGATAGTCCTCTGAGAAGTAGATTGTCAGGGGGTAGTAACCACCTTCCCAGTCAGTCTACAAAGGAAATTCATTAATAGGAGGACGATGGTTAAACTCATTTGTGCTTGTTCTTCATGACTTACCCCTTCTTTACCGTGGACAATGCACTACCACTTCAATAAATCTCCTAATTCAGGCTTCGCAGAGAAATCCTACGCAGACGAAAAAACAAAACTAAAGTTAAGTGCATCAGTCCATTGCAGATCTACATATATACAACTATGTGACCGGTGTGCCATATGTACATACATGGGGATGATTTTTGCGCCACGCCAAGCGCTCCTCCTTCAGTCGGCTACACGCCAAGCTGATACCAGTCATGAACAGTGACCATGACCAGGAGGATGGCGATGATGACGACGATGAGGACGGCAACGACGACGACGACAACAGCGATGGCGAACAGAGATGGCAGTCGCACTGGAGTTTGTCGATTAGTAAAAGACCGTTGGTCGATTAGTAATAAAGGAGCACCGGAGGCGAAGAAGATACGAGAGAGATAAATGCGAGATGCGCATTAAGTTAAAGAGCGTCTTCCATTGTCGAAGATACGAAGAGATGAAGGAAATAAATGCGAGACATGCTATAACAAAGAGAGACGCGCGTTAACCTAAAGCGCGTCTTCCATAGTCGAAAGGGAGACACGCGGCACGAGGTCTGCGAAGAACTTAATTTTGGCGGCATGATGCAGAGACGCGTTCGACGTCCGTGCGCGACCTTTCGTTTCCACGGGGTGGTATCGATGCGTCCCATCATTCCATCAATACGCAGGAAACCAACCGCTCCCTTGACGACTCCGCGCGGACCTTATTTAAGACACGCCATCACCAGTGAGTTCTCCACAAGCGCTCGCTCACTTTAAATCCTCTTCTTTTATTCGTCTTCTCCGCCCCGACGACCCACCACCACCATGGCCGACCTTCCGCCCTTAAGCCCGCCGAGAGAGCCACCCTGCAAAAAACTATGCTACAGCTCCCCCGAGAGGTTCAACACCAAGCAGCGCCTCCTTATGGCGCAAGAGGCGTACAACAATACGTCTCGCGCCATGAGTTCTTGGGTCTGGGTACCCTTCCCCAATTTACTAGAATGGGTACCATCGGCCACTACCTCTTATCCCTCACGGGGGTGGCCGATCGTCTCAACATTCTGTTTGAGACGATGGCTCAGGTGCTTAGCCTCGATGGCTGCAGAAACCTGGTGGAGGCGACGGAGAGCAACCTTGTTCACGGGGTTACACCGTCGGTGCAGCCGGAGCAGCCTGCCCAGGCTCCTATTGCATTAGCGCCGGAGTCGCGCCGGTGGACGAGGAGGAGGAGGAAGAGGAAGAGGGGGAGGAGGAGTAGGATTCAGTTTTTATTTTTTGTTTTTAGTTGCTTCTATTTTATAATTATTGTTAATGAATGAAATCTATCCTTGTTCATCTATGTGATTAAATATTATCTTGTCTGTTCTTCAACTGTGTGAATGAGTGAATGTGTAGTGTGTTCATCGTGTTCCTCAGGTATCATAAGGAATGATTTGATTATATTCGGGACAAGAGAATGATTTAGTTATCAAGTGACATGTGTGATATAATAGTGAACCGAAGCAAAATGGAGAAAATCACGAAGCTAAAGGTGACGTGTGGAATCGGAGACGCGCTTTCCGTTAGAGAATGTCTCTTTTTGCAGAGGAGAGGGAGACGTCAATCATAGGAGAAACGCTTCACAGTGAAGCTCGTCTCTATTTTGCGTTACAACACAGACCTTATATAAGGGGTCATCAATCTCTCCTCTTCACTTTCTTTCGCTCAAACAACCCATCATGGCCAATGTTCCGCCGCCAAGTCCACCGAGAGAGCCACCCTGCAAGAAACAGTGTTTCCGCTCCTCCGAGGCTCAACAAAGAGCTGCTCGAGATGCTGTTCGACAGGCTATTCGACCGGTTCCAGAGGATGTTCGAGACGATAGCCGAGGTGCTCGGTGTCGAGGGCCGCAATATCCTAGTGGCGGCGATGGCGAGGAACCTCGGTTGCGAGGTTCCATCACCAGATCTGGACGAGCTGGAGCAAGCGGCGGAGCAGCCGGAGTAACCGGCGGAGCAAACGGAGCAGCTAGAGCAACCGGCGGAGCAGCCGGAGCAACTGGAGCAACTGGCGGAGCAGCCGGAGGAGGAGGAGGGGTAATAGGAGTAGGATTTAGGTTTTCTTTTGTTGCTTTTTAGTTGATGTTTTTCTTTTCTTGTATTGTACTTCTTTCTTGTTTTTGTAATATATTTGTTATCCGTGATCAATTGTGTGAATGATTAAATGTGTATATGTGTTCATCTATGTGATAAATATTTTGTGTGTTCAACTTTGAATGAATGTGGTCATCATTCAGAGTCGTGTTCATGTATGTCTGTAAGCAAAGACAAAGGAGACATGCTTTCAGTAAAGACGTCTCAATTCACTCGCTTATAGGAGACGCGTTGTGCTACAAGTGCGTCTCCCATTTGTCCAGAGAGTAGACCCGTCTCAGATCCATACTTTACTGAGACGGGCTGTAATATAATGCGTCTCCTTGAACGTTCAACCGAGCCATATCTGATCCTCACTAAAGTGAGCTCGTCTCGCTTAAGCTTATGAGAGACGACCGCCTTTGATCGCGTCACCCATCTTTATCTCCTATTTGGGTTTCTGAGCGCAGCTATTCGTTACATGAGACACACCATTAAAGTTATTTTCACATCAGGCCTTTATCATAAAACTAAAAATAAATGCTAAACAATTGCATTCCGTTTTCAGTTTGACTTGGAATGGACCAGGGATGACTGACTCTCAACGTTGATGCGTATATATTTGCTGATGCATCTATATGTACGACCCTGTTGTGTGTAGAAGCAACTTCACATGTGCATCCAATTTTCTTTGTTAAACTGGAGATGATGATGATGGTAAAAAGAATAAAAGCAAAATTCAGAAAATACACAACCATTCCCCTTTCGTTTCTTTGTCCTGTCTCCGATACCATGGTAGGCTAGAAACCGACTTTCCTCTTAATGGGTTGCGTTGTATAATGTTTGTTCTGGTGGTTTAAGCTGGGGTGAAGAAACTTCATCATCTTAACTTCTTTCTCATCGACAAGGCTGCATTGCATGTGAGAGTACTCATTCCTCAGCGACAGATAGAATGGATGACATATTTATCTTACAACTGGTTATATCGCGTGTTATCCCCTCTACAGAAGTTACGGAAACCACCATGTGCCTTAAGTATTGTCAACTGCCCGCCTCCCCCGAGCTCGAGCCCGGAGGAATCGTCTGACCGACTTCTAAGCTCGGGACTCGGGCGGGATAGGTACCCCAACCTCAGCAAGTTGGGATGTTGGTGGCGGGTCTCTCCTCATGCTGGAGGGTAGTACTACGGTTCGTAGCCACATAATAGTCAAATACCATGTTGACGGTTCTTAACACCACAGATCATCTCTCGAAAGAGATGAAGTCCGCAAGCGCACGGAAGATATTGTTGTAGCATTTCACCTATGAGTATTACAAAGGTTATCGTATTTATCCCAAGAGAAAGCAATGGAGTAAAGCAAACACTATTCTTATGCACTACAGAAATCGCGATAATAGACAACAGCCAGAAACCGTCGTCTATAAGGACCATACTATCGTTTATAGCTTATAGACGACGGTAAGTGCTTATAGATGACGGTTTCAGGCCGACAAAGATTATTTGTCATTTATAAGCTTATAGACGACGGTTACCGTCGTCTATAAGGTAATTGACAACGGTCAAATTTAGCCGTCGTCAATAAGGTAACTCCATCTATATGACAGCGAGGGACCCTTATTGGCGACGGTCTTCAGTAATTGTCATCTATAAGGTACCTTACAGACGACGGTCTTCTGGAAATTGTCGTCTATAAGGGCTCTTATGGACGACGGTCATCAGGAAACCATCGTCTATAAGTGTCTTATAGACGACGACCATCAAAAAATTGTTGTCTATAAGTGTCTTATACACGACGGCTACAAGGAAACCGTCGTCTATAAGTGTCTTATAGACGACGGCCATAAAAACTGTCGTCTATTGCATTTAAAAAAGAACAGAAAACTCTTGGAGACCAGCTCACACAGGCATGAAAATAGAGATACCATCACACAGTACATATATCAATAAATCTTTACCGTTTATTTACATATATAATTTAATCACTCAAAAACACTAAATATCAATAAATAATAAGTAAAAAATTAATGAAAAATATAATAAACATATTTACTGGTTATAAAATATGGGAATTTAGGGTATAATTGTTCTTGTGAGGCCAGGAGAATGTACAGATCATTGGTTTATCTTGTGCCTATTAAAATCAACTATAGAACAAACATTATTGTTGTTGCTACATGCAAACATGAATAAAGCATGTTTAAGCAATAATAAAGCATGTTTAAGCAAACACCAGTACTCCCATTGCTGCTACATTGCTGCTGCTACATGCTACAAATCTACAAGCACTACACAACTACAGATAACAGCAAAAATGTTTCATCCATAAAATCATCCAGGATGCAATTCGTTGCAAAGGAGATGTGGTCATTGCCAAGAACTGAACAGACTCACCTTTCACCAGATTCTCCTTCACTGTAAGTAGTCAGAAGCTTCAAGAGACTTCAGTTAAAAGCTAATTAAGCCTGTGCAGAACTGCAAAAAAAAAAAAAAAAGAGGTCAGTAGCAGATTTCCATCAGTTTTTGAAAACAGATATCGATGGAGCGCAAAGTAAGCAAGCTCTAAAAGGAAATATAGACTTCACAAATAGTAGAGTACTGCTACATAACTGAATTAGATAAGTAAGATATCAGCAAATAGCTAAATCTGCAGACCCAAGCTCAATTCATGTCAAGCCTCCACATGAAGCTAATATGGTACTCCCTCCATCTCAAATTACTTGTCACTCCCCAATTCAAAAATGAATTAGGAAGTGAAGAGTAATTTGGGATGGAGGGAATAGTTCACAAACAACACACACATCTGTCAACAATGAAGAAAAGATTATCCAAGGCAAAAACATCACACTTATTTACTGCAACACGTAAAAAGTGCAGCAAACCAGTAAAACCAAGTGTAGGTGCAAATGTCCTGAGAGAATTTGCATTTTACTCTTGTAACTACCAACCAAAAACCATACCATGCAACCAATATATTGTTTTGATAAACCTATGAATCTTGTGATATGGCAGACAACGGACAAATCAACAACAAAAAACGAGACAAGGACATCCATGAACACCAACATCTCAGCACAGCAAATAGGTACTATAACCAAAGTCAAAACTATCCCATTCTGTAGTCTAAGCTTTACGAGCTAGATCAGGGGCGTATGGTTAGCTCTCTGTGGTACGGCTGAACTACAGTGAGCTCATTGCACAAGTTCTATGCATCCAAACTCATACGTACACCTTGACTTTGAACGAACAGGAAGAGAAACAGAAACAATACCTCTCAGAGCGATGTCGTCCGACCCCATGTCCACCGTCTGACCTGCAATTTGCAAAATGAACACCTCAGCATCAACCACAATAGCAACTCGACCAGGACGCCGTCGAGCAGCGGCGGACCGAGCAATAGGCGAGGCCAGGCAGCCGCCCTGCCTAACACGAGCGGAGAGATCCCTCTCCTATGGGAGATGAAAAATCCCCTGCTAATCCCCATCCCCATCCCTGATTAGGATGAATGAAATCTCCCAATCCCCACTCCCGAGAAGAGATCAACCCATCCCCGCTATATCCAGCCTAAACATCCGCTACAGAAGGAAGGGAGGAAGATTCTCTGAACGATTGGGAAGGAGAGCTCGGCTATCACCTGGAGGAGATGAGGCTGGTCGTGCGAGACGAGACTGAGACGCTGCTACATCTGCCGTCCTCGGCGACGGCGGCGGTGGAAGCGGGCAGTGGCGGTGGATGCGCGGCGCGGCGGCGATGGAGGCGGGCGGCGGCAACAGTGGTAGGAAGAGCTCAGGACGTGTCTCTGTGAAATAAGCGCAAGCCGCAGCGCAGTAGGGAAAATAAGAGCATCTCCAACCCATTAGCTATATCGTGTGTTATCCTATTATTTAGCAAATCTAGAGCAAAAATCATCTCCAACCAGTTTGCTATTAGATTGCTACTTTTAGTCATTTGCTATATGAAGCTCTCGGTGTGTTATTAATAGCAAATGCTATCCGGTTTGCTATCTCCAATTTCCGCTACATTATTGTCGTTCCCGTTGCAAAATAGTCATTGAAAATTAGCGGTTGGAAATACAACCGTTGAAAAATAGTCGTTAGCAATATAACCATTGAAAAATAGTTGTTAGAAATACAACCGTTACAATATAGCCGTTGTAACAACGTTATTTGAATTTTAAAATAATTATTATATATTAATAAAATATGAAAAAATTTAATATAGCACATCATATAGCAAACGGGTTGGAGATGCTCATGGAATGAGATGCTAAATGTGGATATCATATTTGCTATTTGAAAGAATAGCAAACCAAAAATAACAAACGGGTTGGAGATGCTCTAAGTCCAAAAACCTTATAGACGACGGTATAATTGTAACCACTAATTGATGATGGTGGTTTTCAGCCGTCGTCAATTAACCACTTATTGGCGATGGTGCTGTTCAGCCGTCGTCAATTATGTTTCGGGTCGGTCCGAATGTCGGCCCATGTTGACGAGGGCATTATTTGTCGACGGTGGGTTGTCATCTATAACTAATAGATGATGGTACTAGGGTAACCATCGTCAATTAAAGCCTAATTAACGACAATGAGATTCGATCGTCGTCAATTAATTAATTGACGACAACACTGTCGTCAATTAATTTGGCCGTCGTCTATTTTCGCGATTCCTGTAGTGATGATCAAGCTCAGGGATACTGATCAATTATCAACATAGGGGTAAGTTGATAATATGGGTAGTATGACATACACCTGAGCAATTTATTCTAGAGGATAGATGGGTCCTAGTAGAAATTAGACTAAGAGTTGGGGAGTTTCTCTTGCAACACTTCTAATATAGATATACATAGCCTAGGTTAGATACTAATGAGCATGTCAATGGTGAATCCTTATGTTAAGTTGTTCAACACATCGGACACGAGCTTACTCCTAGCTATACTAGGGCGACTCCCACCAAAAGCCTGTGCCATAGCGGAACATAGAGGATTAAAAAGGGGTTGTCACCACCTACTGCCTACCTCTTCAATCTGTGGGTCTACAAGACATCCAACACTACTTAACTATCGTAGCACCATGCTAGCATATTAAGTAAATACCTCAGGAGCCATGGCACAAGCCATGCTAAGGCTATCTCCAACAATGCACCCCAAAATAAGATATTGTTTGAGCTGCTTAGAAGCATATATGTGTAGCCTATTTAAAGATCAACAGTAGAGGTAAAATAGGGTGAGATAAACTGCTTCTAGAGGGAAATCTTTTCACAGATCTCCGGGCGCAACTCCATGGACTGCTCATCCATGGCCCTCAAACTTGGATCATTCTTGTCCATGCTGATGCTGTGTTGAGGAAGCGGAGCTCCGTGTCCTCAAGTTGTGTCGTACATGTGCTTCTTCTTCAGCTTGACCTGTGGGAGGCCGCTGCATGTCGTGGCACCGGCGAGCTGCGCACGACCCAAGCTTCCTTCTTCCGTCGCAGCTTTTCTCCATCATCATTGTATTAGTGGAGGCTGGGCTAGTAAACAAAGCTGACCTGGGTTACGCTTGTGATTTCATCCGTATATGGTACAATTTCTTTCCCGTCGCAGATTTCGGCCCCAACCTCGCCTACTGCCTCATCAACCGCGAATTCCCCATTGTGTCCACGCTACAGTTCGGCGGACACCGGTGACACCGATGTCGTCACGGCCCCGCTCTTCCGCAGCCCGCGCACCGACGCATGGGCCTCGCGAGCATCTCCGTCGGTCGGCTTCTCGAAGCCTCCAGGACGCTGAAGCGAAGCATCCTTGCTGGCGCCCAATCAAATGGCCACAACCGAAGATGAGCTCCTAGACATTGTCGGGGGCTTGCCTATTTGGACACCGCGGTTGGAGGACGCGGGGCTGGAGGACTTTGCTCTCCCGCAAGAGTCCATTGTGGAGGCTTTCTTCCGCGGCACCATTGACGCCGATGCCGTCAAGACGCCGCTCCTCCGCAGCCCGCGCATCGACACAGAGGGGGTGGAGGCGGTGGTGACCTATGGCCGCGGGAAAGGGGAGGATAGGGTGTAGTGGTGGTTGGCGAAGGGCGCGGGAAGAAGAAGCTTGGGAAGAAATGAGGTGCATCGAGGGCGTCGGAGAAGGGATGGGGATGACGAGGAAGACAAAGTGGTGGGAGTTGGCGAACAAGTTTGTTTTCGAGTACAGGTAGTTTATTTCGGCTGCGTAGGAGCGGCGCCTATCTTTGGGCTTTGGAGTCGAGGTCGGCTTTTATGGGCTGCCCTGATGGGAAAACTGTTGGAGGGTATTTCAACACTCAAATAAGGTTTGGGTTTCATATTAGGCTATCCGTTGGAGATAGTCTAAGGTAATGACTAACCTTATAGGTGGCTAGATGGGCCAGGTCAGATGAGCCGACACGAAAGCCTGTAAAAAAAAGCATAGCCTGAACCCGGCACGACCCAAAAAAAACTGGGCCCAAGCCAGCCCAAAGTACGTCGAGCTTATCGGCACGGCACGCTTAGGCACGACACCGCCAGCCTGTGGGTTGGCCCAGCCCAGCACGACCCGTTTAGGCTCGAATTCTGATTTTTTCGCATTTTTAATGTATTTTTAACATAAACAGGCTATGGGTCGGGCTAGCATGGCACGACCTGTTTATGGCCTGACACGGCTAAACTGGACGCGGGCCGTGCCCGAGCCTTGACCTCCGGCCCGTGGGCCGGCCCAGCATGACCTGATTTTTTTCTGAGTTGTGTCGGGCTGAGGTTTTCAAGGCTCGAGCCCAGTCGGGCTCGGGCCGGGCCGGCGTGGCACGGCCCATTGGCCACCTATAACTGACCTAAACATCGTTAAACCAATGTTGGGACATAGCATAAGTTATTCATGTTAACATGATTATATCATAACTACTTAGACTATAGTGGGAGTTTTAAGTGTTTATGATGATAGTATAATGATATTAAGGAATGATCATAAAGACTATTTCTACCACATACATGGAATCCACAATAAAAAAAGAAATGCTTCATACAAACATATGTATAAAGGAAGACTAAAGATAATATATTTATTATGTATACAGTCACAAATACAAGAAAACATACATGAGTCATACCTTTCCCAATTTGGACTTGGAAATAGAGGCTCCTCTGTACAGCCTAACCTCCACTAATAAACTAGGAGAACTAGTGTATACAATAGAATGATACTCAAGTGGTGTGTGTTGAAGTGAAGGGTGAGGGGTCCTATTTATACTAGTGTTGAGGTCGGTTCCCGCAATCTTTCGCGCGTGACTCCGTCACCATTTTTATCACCAAGCCACATGAGTGTGGCACGTCAAAGTTGATCGAGAAAGGTCGGAAGAACAGGTCGGCCGAACCACCTGTTCGGCTGACCTGGTAAACCCGCTAAATGGTATGTGCTTTCACCAGGTGGCTGACAGGTGGGTCCCATGACTGTTTTTGGGCTCTACGCCGTTGGATCTCCTCACATACTCCTGTAGGTGGGCCATTTGATCCATGTGCTGCCATATGTTAGCGTCTAATTGGCTGGGAATGTATTCTTTAGGATCCATCACCTTGTTTCACTTCAATTCTGTATAAAATATCTACATGCACCATTTTCTCCAAGTACAAGTGGAATTAAGTTATTTCTAACTATGATGATCATTCCTTCACATAATTGAGTTATAATGACAGTCGAAATTGGAATATAACGACCGTCAACACACCATCGTCGAGTCTTATGTATTCGGTATTCCGGATATAGAACCCCATCTACATAGTTCCAACTAAAAAAATCTATTTTACTATTTTAAATATCAGTGTTGTTCACTTCATTCAAGAAAAAAAATTCGATTCAGTTACCTCCAAACTATTTACATTAGTTCAATACATCATCTAGTATTTTTTTCTTTTTTCTTCTCTTTGTAAACATTATTCTTGAAGTTAAAATTCCATGAGATTATATGGTACAACATATGATGCATTGTTAAAATATTGTAGTTTTTTATGTATTTTTAAAACATGTAACAAATGTGGGATATGAAATCATGCATGAACAAAGTTTACGAAAAATTATAAAATTATTTTTCTAGCATAGTTTATGATATCATCAACCATCCTACCAACATTCAAATTAAAAGATAACCAAGTAAATAAAAATAAAAAGAAAATTTTCAATAGGGGGTGAATTGAACCAATCTAAATATTTTCGAGTAGGTAAACTGGATCAAAAAATTATTTAAGGGTTATGTAAGGAAATCTCATACTTGGGAGTAGTACAATAGATTTTTTACAAAAAAGGCATTACAGCATAACGATACAAATTCAATTAAAAATTATAGAGAAAAAAAAGATCACACAAAAACAAAATATCTAAAAAGTAGTGTTAGAGTACATTCAATACACTAGATATTTATATCATAGACTGCTATATATATATTAGAGTATCAATCTCGTGTAGTTATATAACATCAAGAGACACAATGCAATACATTTTGTGATATCAACTCATTACAAAATAAATTGTATCAAGTAGAGTCAAATGCTTCGTAGACAGTATGAACATTTCAAGGAACTTTACTTAAGCGTATATAATATAGACATTTCAAACTAGTTAAATATCAACAACATAACTATATTTCATTTTCAAGCATATTTATATTATATAATATTTTATAAATTTGTGTTTTCAACCACTACATATCCTATCAGGACATATTGTTGTTAGTTGTTGTTATGTTCACTACGTTCGTAGCCTTACTCATGTGCAGTCTCATCTGGAGAGTTCTTAGTATTTTCTTGAGTCACATCTCTAAGTATGTCTCAAAAGCAAGGTATGAGTAGTCGCCTTGAGATAAAAAATATAACAAGTCTAATACAACACCGGACACTTTATATATATATATATATATATATATATATATATATGTGTGTGTGTGTGTGTGTGTGTGTGTGTGTGTGTGTGTGTGTGTGTGTGTGTGTGTGTGTGTGTGTGTGTGTGTGTGTGTGTGTGTGTGTGTGTGTGTGTGTTTGTGTGTGTGTGTATGTACGAAGTATAGGAATATATATATATATATATATATATATATATATATATATATATATATATATATATATATATATATATATATATATATATATATATATATATATATATATATATATATATATGTGTGTGTGTGTGTGTGTGTGTGTGTGTGTGTGTGTGTGTGTGTGTGTGTGTGTGTGTGTGTGTGTGTGTGTGTACGAAGTATAGGAAATATAGAATTAAAATATAATGCATTCAAATTGTAAACTGTTAAATCCTTAAATATTATTAAAATAAATTACATGAATAAAGTAAAGTAGTTGGGATAACAATATTAAGTAGAGAACCACATATTTGTAACTCTAACAATATAAAAATAAACAAGTATTGACAGTGGCTGCTAGGGTTACAACCACGATTTTTGTCTCGTCCATCTATGCACGCATGTTGAGACACACGACTTCATGTTGCCACTAGAGTTACATCCAGACCACAAAGATTCTATTAAAAATAATAAAAAGTAAAACTCTAATGATGGTGGTTATCTTTCGTATCATAATGATGAGTCTCGTGCTTAATATCTTTTCAAGAGACATCCTGATATGACTTATTCTTATTCTCATATGAAGTTGCACCTCTTCTCCCGGGGCAAGGGCATCATCCAATAAGCCAACTCAAGATTTTCAAAAAAAAATGAACAATGTTAGACATGTATATACAAGTACATAGTACTTAAATATTAGAAAAGACTGAAACCCTTGAATTGGAAAGTTTAATCCTAAATCACCATTAAAGGGAGCATAATCAAGAGAGCAGAAGCAGCTATGAGAGCGACGTGAAGCACACTAAACCGATATGTGTGACAACACCAACATAGCGACATCCATATAAATTTACAGAAAATAGCGAAAGCAGTATGACTGATGCTATATTTTTCTACCAAAATTTTCCATCATGATAGAAAATGATTAGGAATATAGTCATAGAAGTGTAAGAAATGATAAGTAAAATTCAAGGCTAACAGTGCAACAATAGCATCCACGAGTTATGCACCTACAGGGCGAGCGAGTGCATTCAGCTGGTAAAAAGATAGTAAAAATTATTAGAAGAAGACATAAAAAATCAAACACCTTTTAAAACATTATAAAACAGTTAACCTTCTTTTCCAGCCATTGCTCTCCTTATTCACATGAGGAACCTGTGTGTTCAACTGGCCACCGCCCTGTGTTGGCTGGTTGCCATCACCCGCCTGAGGGACATGGTTGGCGACGACCATCCTCTGCAACGCTACAACATCTAGGAGAATCATGTCACTTTTACTCCATACCCCTAGGTTGTAGCCAGAACAGGGGCTAGAGGTTGAGGAACTGTGGAGTTATACACGGAAGTTAGAGCCCTTGCACACAGACAAAAGGATGATTTGAAAGAGAAATAGAAGAATTAGAAGTTAAGTTATATATAGGATATGTTTGAGGGTATGAGTCATTTTTAAGTGAAGGAGATGCATTCACATTGTGAAGTCTTCCACATCTTAATTGCGAGGATATAAGGAGATGTTGTGCCTCTCTTCAACTTTTGTTGAACAAGTAGAGTAGCATAGCGTTGCAACTTTAGCGGCTGCTGCCCATTTCACAAAGTAGAGTCTCCAACAAATTAGAGGCACTAGAACATGAGCTAAATTGGCTGCTTGTATGAAATGTGATTCTCTGTTAACTGATATTTTCACACTTGTTTTAAAACGGGTTCTGGTAAGAAACATATTGGACAACTGGGAATGTTTCTGTAATGAGTTCATGTACACACCCATCAGCGAGGATGGTCGGGGGACGAATCGGCTGTTTGGTGTTCATTCATCTTGCATTCCCAATGCACAACAAAAAAAATAAAAAAGAAAGAAACTTAGTTTAAGTTTGAAATGAACAAAACAAGACAATGTAGAATAGAAAAGTGAGAGATGAAGTGGAAGAAAAGGAGTTGCATGGTTGCAACTTTTCTTTGCAAAAACTTACTCTTATCATGATGAATTACATGTCAGAGGCCCTGCTTCAGCCATCTCTCTCCCTCGATAGGGCCGAAGAATGAGAATCATGAAAGGAGGACAAAAGTGTTACTGGGCTATCTTATAGTGTGTAGTCTGCTCCTATGCTTTCTTGTACCTTGTTTGCCTCTGTGATATATATCTTGATAGTTTGTATGCCAACATTCTAGCTGTACTTTTGAGAGTCTACCCAAGGACGCCGAGATGCTCAGTTTCACGTGTCTATGACTACGGCCTAAAGATACATATTCTAATATAGAGAAAACATAAATTGCTATTTCAACCATATATGTGGCGTGGAACCTATTTACTCAAATCATGATCACCAGCTTGTGGTCGGAACTGGGGACAGGAGGTTGAGGATGGTGAAGTTATACATGGAAGTGGGAGTAATTTCACACGGAGAAGAGTATGATTTGGAAGAGAAGGTGTACGGAGAAGCAACAAAATTTGGGTTATATATAGACTAATTTTGAAGGTAAGTGAAGTGGAGGAAATGCATGCAAGTTAGGGGTCTTCCACTCCAGCCTTGTAGCTAGCGCTCCTCTGGCGCCGTGACTGACTGGTTTCTTCATATCCAGGGCTACGCACAGGAAGCAACGGCGCATGGCTTGCGCACCCTAGCGCTGGCTGTTATGTGGGCCATCTGGAGGGGGAGGAATGAGAGTGTGTTCCAAAGCAAGGAGTGCACCCTCGATGAGCTTAACTGAGGGATTCAAGACGAGGTTGCCCAATGGCGTGTGGCAGGCAGGCGCGTCCAAACTAACCCTACTCCCCCCCCCCCCCCCCCGCCTTCATGATTTTGAGGGCGGGTTTCATTTTCATTTCCATTTTCAATGCTCTTTGGCCTTAGGGCCTTGCATTGAATGTAAAAGTTTTCACTGCTTCTTATAATATAATCCGACTACAACCGACGTTTTGAAAAAAAAATCTTATTGGTGAGAAACCATGGTGTCGGTACCCTGCGTACCGAATACCCCTTGGGACTGCAAAGAGTACAAGGGAACTCCACCTATCTGAGTTGAAGACCTCCAAAGGCTCCATGTGTCACTCGGAACTGGACCTGCCTCCCTTCTATGGTTAGTCCTAGTGCTGCCATGTGTATCATAAAATCGGAGCTACATTCCATACAAGGGAAAGCTTCAGACTAGATACCTGTGTGGAACTCCCGGACCTAACCCCCGACAGAGGGAAGCTCTGGTACCGACACGTGTACAACAGCACCGGACCTACTCGTCCAAGACAGTAAGCTCCGGAGCTGCCACGCGTCTAACCGCCGGACCTTCAACCTCAACAGGCAGATTGGTGGACCTCCAACGGCTCGGACCTTCAAGGAACATTTAAAGCTTCAAGACCCAATTATGTGTCATTAATGTTATCTTAATGACACACGATCGGATGACCCTTAATACCAGTAACGCCACCATCAAGGCACGTTACCATGCTGTTAAGGGGAATTAAGTACATTAACTGTGTATTAAGAATCAGTAACCGCCAGGGCCACACGTCGGGCTAGGCTAATGATGTAACGGTCAGCCCTTGTACTATAAGAGGATTGGCCGAGCGATACACAGGGGGACTCTCCCGTACAGTCTTCCACACGCGCTCCCGGAGAGAGGTGCTAGACTCTTCCAGACACTCTAGTCTGTCACACACTAGCGTTCGTACGCTCAATACAACAACAACACACACCCGCGGAGTAGGGTATTATGCTCAGGCGGCCCGAACCACGTAAATCCTCATGTCAAATCGCCATTTTGTTCTGAATCAATCCTCGTGTCAAATCGCCATCTTGTTCTGAATCTCCGCGTGCCCAAACTGAACTACAAAACTCCGCGGGCTACTAACCATAGTACCGGGAGAATTGCTAGAACAAGACTCCGACAGTTGGCGCGCCAGGTAGGGGTGCCTGAGATTCAAAGATGGTGAATTCTGCTGCTGGATCATCTAACGGCAACCATGCTGCGCAACCTGCTGGAGTCAATCCCTCCAACATGCAGCAGCCAGCAGGTGTTGTGGCTCTAGCAGGAGTCATGCCACCACCGCCACCGTCCGCTCCGGTGAATCAAGCTGGACAGCGAGATGGGGCGTCCACGTCGGTCACTGCATCGGCGAACAACAACCCCGAACATGCACTTAATGTTGCGCGTGCTCTTCTCCAACGTCCACCTCCTCCAGGAGCACCCCAGGGTGCGATGGAACAGTTGAGAGCTGATGTGGATCATCTGGTTACAGCAGCAGCTGATCACATCAGCAATCAAGGTTTAAGACCTATATGTGCTGAATACATTGGCTTGTAGTGAATACACTTGGCTGTGATGATAAAAGTTTTAAATATCACCAAAACACCTTTTTATCAAGGTCCGACTCTAGCTCTGAGCTACAGCAAGGTCTGACGGTAGGTCCGGCTTGCTTTGGGTAGCTCCGGCTACGTTAGATGCTAGGTCCGGCTTCTTGGTAAGGTTCGACTAGCTTTGGTTAGCTCCAGTGAGCTTTATCTTTAGCTCCGGCATGTCTTTGATAGCTCCGGCATATATTTGATAGCTCTGGCATGCTTTTTCTAAGCTCCAACGTACTTTGTCTAGCTCCGGCTTTTGGGATTACTAGTTCCGACTAGTTCTGGTTAGCTCCGGCGCTAGGTCTTGCTAGTTTTGTAAGCTCCGGCGGGAGCTTGGTTGTACTAGTTTTGGTAAGCTCCAGCGCTAGGTTCTACTAGCTTTTGTTAGCTCCGGCTCAAGATCCGGCTTGCTCTGGCAAGGTCCAGAACTTGACCGTAGTGCTTCTGTTTTTCATTTGCAATGTTTTGTACTTGCTTTACATTGATGGAAAGTTTACTTAGTATTCTTTTACTAAGTTTTTGGTGCGTTTTGGATGATATGGATGATATCGTGTTACTGTGGTTTTGCAACATGCTTATGTGAGGTTTTCATGTAGGGTGTTGTGTTCGGAACTAACTTGAGTCAAGTCGAGGACTTGGGCTCGTATGGATTGGTTGTTTATTCATGTGCAGGTGTTGCTTGAGTTCAAGTCGTGGCTGGTGACAGGATCCATTGGACTAGTCTCAGGGAGGAGATGAGGTTCCAACAACCAAGTTCGGAAGGAACTGCGGTTGAGCTGATCAGGAGGTCGCGCAGGATGATTGAATCAAGAACAATGCATATGAAGGTATCGTGGACGTCATTGGAAGATGTTTGCACGTGTGCAAGGAGTGCATGGACGTGGCTACATGGTTCCGAGACGTGATGAAGAGATGTGGACGTAAAGAATTGGTCGGAAAGGTCCAACCGACTAGGTTATGGACTTAGGCTGCGGTTGAGTCGGGTTTGACTCAAATATGGAAAGATTTGAGTTGGTTATGATAGGATTTCGTGTGGGTTACGAATTTGAGTTGTTTAGGAATGTGGGATACCTTCCTAAGGTGTTTGAAAGTCTTAATATTGCTTCTATCTGCGTATAGAAGAATCTTGAGCAGTTATGGAAAGTTACGATTCGTGATCTGAGTAGGATTGGAGTCCTAGTTGATATTGCGTTGGCCTAAGGGCTGGTTATATAAGCAAGGGAGCCCAGAGCTCGTGGTGCACGACTTTGGGGGCTGTTCCTCTTGTGTTCTATTGAATAAAATTCGTAGTTTGAAGGAACTTTTGTGCCTTGTTCGTCCGACTTGTTCCAGACAAGTTTTACTCGTCGAGTTTCTGGACAGCACTACCTTTCGTCGGTGGTTTTATCATAACTCGAGTTTTACAGATCCAATTGACGTGATTCTTTTTGGGTTATCTTCACAACTTGATTGTCTATCATATGTCAAAATTTCACGGTCATTGTATTTGTGGTTTATGATCTACACGAGTTTCTTTGCAGCGTTCCAGAACTGTTTTTTCTCGGGTAGGGCAGATTGACCATTGTTTGATCTTTCGATCATAACTTGAGTTTTTCTCGACGGATTTGAGTGATTCTTTTTGTGTTGTCTTCGTGACTTGATTCTCTCTGATATCTATCACTTTTGTCATGGTGAAACATGTTTATATTAGTCTCACACACGATTTCTTCAACAGATCGTTTTTCTGCCGAAAGGGTTTGGGGTTTAATTGTTTCGCTGCGTAAGATTTTTAAATCTACCATTCACCCCCCTCTGGTAGCTTTTCACGTGCTCTTCGATCCTACAATTGGTATCAGAGCCACGGTGCTCTAATCTTTAAGATTTGCATGTGTTTTTGACTAATCATCATGGAGAAGTACTCTGCCAAACCTTGTGTGTTTGCTGGTATTGATTTTCAGGTTTGGAAGGCACGCATGGAGGCTTTTATCAAGGCACAAGGCTTTGCAATATGGGAGAAGGTGTATAAGCCTTATGAAGTGCCACCTAATGATCAAGTCATGGCCACAAACCTACGGGACGTCGACAACAACAACAAAGCCCGAAACTTGATCATCCAAGGACTCACTCGAAGCGACTTTGATCGTGTCGCGCACCTCCGATCAGCATACGATGTTTGGAGAGCTCTCTGTGATTATCATGAAGGCTCAAACACAATAAAGGAGGTAAAACAAGATATGTTCAAAAAGGAATATATGCGTTTTGATATGCAACCAAGTGAGTCTATCGATGACCTCTTTGCTCGTTTCAATAAAATTCTCAGCAACTTACGTAGTGTCAATGTTAATTTTTCTGATGCTGAGAATGCTAGGCAACTTCTTAGTGCATTAGACATGTCAATTTGGGAGATGAAAGTAGCATCTATTCGTGAATCAACTGTCATGAGTTCTCTTACATTAGATGTACTTTATTCTAAACTAAAAACTCATTAAATTGACATCCTAGCACATAAGAACCCAAACAAGTTTATTGCATTTATCTCACAACGTGATATGTCTAGCTCCGGCCAATCATCATCCTGCAATACTCTTGCTTTGTTGTCCTCACTAAACCTGGAGCAGATCGAAGAATTTCCAGAAGAGGAGTTAGCACTCATCTCTACTAGATTCTCAAAAGCATTGCAAACTGTGAGAACTAGAAGGAGAGGAAGCTCCGGACCTCAACGCTGTTTTGAATGTGGTAAAACAGGACACTTTCGTATAGAATGCCCTAAACTTTCAGGTCCGACCATCCAGGAAGAAAAACAAAGCAAGGTCCGGACCTCCTCTGGAAATTCCAACAAGAAGAAGAAAGGTACCATAGGACGCAAAATGATCAACAGTTTCATCACCACGCTTCAAGAGTTCAGTTCAAGCGACGTGGACATTGGAAGTGATGAAGATGAAGATGATTTGGCAAACTTTTGCTTTATAGCGGGCAAGTCAAGATCAAGTATGGAGGAGGGAGAACACAACAGCGACAATGAAGAGGTATGTCCTACTTGCGAAGAAATGTTTGATGCCATTTCTCGTGCCACTATTATTGTTAAGAAAAAGGACAAAAAGCTTAGGTATAGTGCTGCTAAAATTGAATCACTAGAATCTGAAATCAACCGTTTAAAAACTTTGATTCCTAGTGATGATGCATGTTCCTCATGTGATTTAATATATGAACAATTGTCCTCATTAAGAAGTGCGCACACCTCCACACTTGATAAACTTGAGTTAGAAATTGAAAAGAACAAAGAGCTTGCTGTACTTAATGATAAAAACTTGAAAGATGCTAGCTGTTCTACAATTGATTTGCATTGTTCTACTTGTGATGATCTTGATAAGAAACTACAGGATGCTATGAATGAAATTTCTATATTGAACAATGCTTTACATTCTCATGAAGTTAAATTTTGTTCAAATTGCAAACTAAAAGGAAAAACTTCATGTGAAAATTGCCTTGATCTGTCCAATAAACTTGATGACATGCATAGGACATTAGATCGGTTTTGTAATGGGAATAAGAACCTAAACTTACTGCTGAATTCTTCCAAGTCTTGCAATGATAAAACTGGTTTAGGTTTTCATTCTCATGCTCATGCTAAGGCACATCCACCTAAAATTGTAAAGTCATTAGGAAGTGGTTTGATTCAAACAGTTCCTAAACAAAAAGGAGTGGTTTTCAAATCTGTAGGAGTGTTGTCTCACTCGGTTTCAAATAAAAATATTGCTTGCTCATCTAGACATGAACACAAAGTTAAATTTCATTGTACCTTCTGTGGTAGAGATGGTCATGTCATAGATTTTTGTTATAGACTAGCTAAACAACAGAAAAGGGAAAGAATGGTTGCTAGATTTCATAACTTTTATGCAAAATTTGCTGGACACATTGAACCGAATGTACAACCTGCTGTTTTGAGTCAAAAACATTCAAAGTTTACCTCCGGACCTTCTGTTTTTGCCTCTGGAGCTACTGATTTTTGTGCTACACAAGTAACACCTTATAGGTCAGTAGTTAAGAATAAAAAATCTCAAACTTTGACTCATAAACCTGCTGTTTTGTCTCAGCTTTCGCGTGTTTTTCCTACTGCACGTCGCGTGACTCAGTACTGGATTCCTAAATGCCTTTTGACTAACTCCAGTATTGAGTCATCGACGTATTGTGCTTCTATGTAGGTTACACGTTTGAGAAAGGAGAACATTTGGATTGTGGATTCAGGTTGCTCACGCCACATGACCGGTAACAAAGATTGGTTCTCCTCCCTCTCTTTTGTGTCACGTGTAGAGAATGTTACTTTTGCCAATAATTCTTCAACTCCTATAATTGCTAAGGGTTCGGTTAGAGTAAATGATCACTACACTTTGAAGGATGTGGCACTTGTCAAATATTTGAAATACAACTTGCTTTCTGTTTCACAATTGCTAGATGAAAATCTAGAAATTATTTTCAATAAAAACTGCTGCAAAGTTGTAGGTTCAAATAGTGAGCTTATTTTTAACATGTCTCGGTTTGGAAGAGTTTTTAAAGCTGATTTTGATATCTCTTCCTCTAAGCATAGGTGTCTAGTTGCTAATGATTCAAAAGACTTATATTTTTGGCATCGTAGACTTGGTCACATAGGCTTTGATCACCTAACGCGTGTTAGTGCTCTTGATCGCATACGTGGGCTGCCTAAGCTTAAAGGGGACAAAGAAATTGTGTGCTCTTCTTGTAGACATGCTAAGATGGTTGCAGGTTCACATACTCCTCTCATAATGATCATGACAACTGAACCATGTCAACTTTTGCATCTTGACACCGTAGGACCTTCACGTGTTCAATCCTTCGGAGGTAAATGATATGTTCTTGTTATTGTTGATGATTATTCTAGATACTCTTGGGTTTACTTTATGGCGTCTAAGAATGAAGTTTTTAGTCACTTTAGAACTTTATTTTTTAGATTATCAATTGATCACCCAGGATCATTAAAAGCAATTAGAAGTGATAATGGAACTGAATTTAAAAATCAATCTTTTGATCACTTTTGTGCTGAAAATAGAATAGATCATCAATTCTCTTCACCATATGTACCTCAACAAAACGGTGTTGTAGAAAGAAAGAACAGAACCTTAGTTGAGATGGCTAGGACTATGCTTGATGAATATCAAACTCCTAGGAAATTTTGGGCTGATGCGTTAGCAACTGCTTGTTATGTCTCAAATCGTGTTTTCTTGCGTACTAAGCTAGGTAAAACACCATATGAGCTTCGGTTTGGACATAGGCCTAGTGTTACACACTTTCGGGTCTTTGGTTGCAAATGCTTTGTTAAGAAACATGGTAATCTTGATAAATTTGAAACTAGATCCATTGATGGCATATTTCTTGGTTATCCATCTCATACTAGAGGCTACCGTGTGCTTTTACTTGACACTAACAAAATTGTGGAGACTTGTGAAGTGTCTTTTGATGAAGCTAGCCCAGGTACTAGCTCCGGTGTTGCAGGACCAGATCCGTATCCTTAGGGGGAGGGTATTTTCGAAGATGAAGAAGAGCCGGTGATACTGCCTGGTAGTTCCGAAGTTGAAACGTGTCAAGCTCCGGACATTGAACAAGCTCCGGCTATCACCTATGTTGGTCCTGATCGTCCACAAGTCACAAGCTCATCAATCTACGATGAACCTAATGAAGAAGAAGCTTGTGAGACATTTGTTCTCCTACGGTTCTACAAAGATCATCCCCCACAACAGATGATTGGAAGCTTGCACGAACGAGTCACACGGTCCAGGTTTTGCGATCCAAACTCTCATGCTCATTCTGCTTTTGTTGCTTCTTTTGAACCCAAAGATATATCACACGCACTCACTAATGAATCTTGGATTATTGCCATGCAAGAAGAGTTAGAAAATTTTGAAAGAAATAATGTTTGGAAACTTGTACCTCCACCTCAAGGTCACACTTTAATTGGAACTAAATGGGTATTTAAAAACAAACAAAGTGAGGATGGGGTTGTGGTTAGGAATAAGGCTAGGTTGGTTGCTCAAGGTTTCACTCAAGTTGAAGGTCTAGATTTTGATGAAACTTTTGATCTTGTCACAAGATTAGAAGCCATAAGAATTTTGTTAGCTTTTGCAGCATCTAAAGGTTTTAAGCTATATCAAATGGATGTTAAAAGTGCTTTTCTTAATGGCTACATAGATGATGAGGTTTACGTCAAACAACCACCGGGTTTTGAAAATCCAGATTTTCCTAATCATGTTTACAAACTGTCCAAAGCCTTATACGGTCTCAAACAAGCCCCTAGAGCATGGTATGATATGTTAAAAACATTCTTACTTGAAAAGGGGTTTACCATGGGCAAGGTTGATAAAACTCTTTTTGTGCTTAAGCATGGCAATGACTCATTATTCGTTCAAGTGTATGTGGATGATATTATCTTTGGTTGTGCTTCTCATGATCATGTGTCCAAGTTTTCAGCAATGATGAGTTCCGAATTTGAAATGAGTATGATGGGTGAACTCACTTACTTTTTGGGGCTGCAAATCAAGCAAACCAAGGAGGGTACCTTTGTGCATCAAACGAAGTATACCAAAGACCTCCTAAGGTGTTTCAACATGGACAAAAGCAAGCCTCTTTGGACACCAATGGGAACAGCAACAACACTTGAACTTGATGAAGATGGTGAACCCGTGAATCAAAAAGAATATAGAAGCATGATCGGATCACTTTTGTACCTCACGGCATCAAGACCGTACATACAATTCAGCGTATGTCTTTGTGCACGGTTTCAAGCTTCCTCACGTGTTTCACATCGTCAAGCCGTCAAAAGGATTATCAGGTACTTACATGGAACCCAAGAATTTGGCATTTTTCTTCCTTCTTCCTCAACCGTTACTTTGAAAGCTTTTTCGGATGCTGATTTTGGGGGTTGTAGGATTGATAGGAAAAGTACTTCCGGTGCTTGTCATTTTCTTGGTAATTCTCTTGTTGCTTGGTCCTCTAGAAAACAAAATTCAGTTGCACAATCCACAGCCGAATCTGAATATGTAGCTGATGCTAGTGCTTGCTCACAAATTCTTTGGATTGTTCAAACACTTAAGGACTATGGGGTTGATCTAGATAGTGTTCCACTGTTCTGTGGTAACACTAGTGCCATTTGCATTGCTAAAAACCCCGTGCAACATTCTAGAACTAAGCACATTGACATTAGGTATTACTTTCTCCGAGATAATGTTGAAAAAGGAAACATTGTGCTTCACCATATAGATACCGAACAACAATTGGCTGACATTTTTACAAAACCTTTGGATTTCACTCGTTTTTGTTACATTCGTAGTGAAATAGGGGTTATGCATCCTCATGGCTTAAATTGAGGGGGAGTTTTTGAAACTTGGGAAGTCTATGTGTGAATCTGAATTAAAATAATATGAGCATAGTATTTCATACATATATGACTTTGTGATTCCTTTTACATGCTGAAAAGTTCTTACTACATTACTCGTGTTATACATTTTGTAGTTTTTGCCATGTATAGTAATTGGAATAATTACTTACACTAAAACTGGTCATGGTCAAACTTTCTTGCTGTTTTGAACTTGTTACATGTTCACAAGTGCTTTTAATCATAAAGAATTAATCAAGTAATCAACTAACATGTTGAGTTTTTATGAACAAATATAAATTGAGAAAAGATCAAGAGAATATGCATGCATCGCACTTCTTCTTTTGAGATGGCTTGTCATTGCACTTAGATATGAACTTGGAAGAAGTTGTGTATGACTAAAACCATGTCCTTAAGCTTCTGATTGTCAAATGACATAGGCTTGGCTTGGCTGGTTAGAATAAGGCAGATGCGCATATAATCTCTTGCAAATATCATATGATCTAAATTTATGCTTTGAAAAATAATAAAATACAGCAACTAGTGTCATGCTTTCAGGTTTTGAAATAGTTAAGTTTGTGAGATCATGACTTGCTTAAATTGAAAATTACATTTTATCTCTAGCATGGCTTAAACTACTTTATGTATTTCATTGATGTGATAATGTAAAGTACTTGATAGTATGACTTGGATGAGCTTTGTTTATATGTATATGTTATAATATGCTCATAACAACTAAAGTTGGAGAGATAATTTGTTTATATGCTCATGACTTGCTGAATACATTGTCAAAGGGGGAGAGATAAGCATGAAGAGAAAGAGAATATGTGCATAAGGAGAGATAATAAAGGGGGAGAGATAATATGGAATAATTGTTCTTCTCTTTTACTTTTGATTTACAAAGGGGGAGAAATTGCCTTCAAAACTTTTATGTGAATAAGCCAATGTTCGGATTTTAAATGGTGTTGTCAATGCATTCATCAAGAGGGAGATTGTAAGACCTATATGTGCTGAATACAATGTCTTGTAGTGAATACACTTGGCTGTGATGATAAAAGTTTTAAATATCACCAAAACACCTTTTTATCAAGGTCCGACTCTAGCTCTGAGCTACAGCAAGGTCCGACGGTAGGTCCGGGTTGCTTTGGGTAGCTCCGGCTACGTTAGATGCTAGGTCTGGCTTCTTGGTAAGGTCTGACTAGCTTTGGTTATCTCCGGTGAGCTTTATCTTTAGCTCCGGCATGTCTTTGATAGCACCGGCATATATTTGATAGCTCTGGCATGCTTTTTCTAAGCTCCGACGTACTTTGTCTAGCTTCGGCTTTTGGGATTACTAGTTCCGACTAGTTCTGGTTAGCACCGGCGCTAGGTCTTGCTAGTTTTGTAAGCTTCGGCGGGAGCTTGGTTGTACTAGTTTTGGTAAGCTCCGGTGCTAGGTTCTACTAGCTTTTGTTAGCTCCGGCTCAAGATCCGGGTTGCTCTGGCAAGGTCCGGAACTTGACCGCAGTGCTTCTGTTTTTCATTTGCAATGTTTTGTACTTGCTTTACATTGATGGAAAGTTTACTTAGTATTCTTTTACTAAGTTTTTGGTGCGTTTTGGATGATATGGATGATATCGTGTTACTGTGGTTTTGCAACATGCTTATGTGAGGTTTTCACGTAGGGTGTTGTGTTCGGAACTAACTTGAGTCAAGTCGAGGACTTGGGCTCGTATGGATTGGTTGTTTATTCATGTGCAGGTGTTGCTTGAGTTCAAGTCATGGCTGGTGACAGGATCCATTGGACTAGTCTCAGGGAGGAGATGAGGTTCCAACAACCAAGTTCGGAAGGAACTGTGGTTGAGCTGATCAGGAGATCGCGCAGGATGATTGAATCAAGAACAATGCATATGAAGGTATCGTGGACGTCATTGGAAGATGTTTGCACGTGTGCAAGGAGTGAATGAACATGGCACTATGGTTCCGAGACGTGATGAAGAGATGTGGACGTAAAGAATTGGTCGGAAAGGTCCAACCGACTAGGTTATGGACTCAGGCTGCAGCAGAGTCGGGTTTGACTCAAATATGGAAATATTTGAGTTGGTTATGATAGGATTTCATGTGGGTCACGAATTTGAGTTGTTTAGGAATGTGGGATACGTTCCTAAGGTGTTTGGAAGTCTTAATATTGCTTCTATCTGCGTATAGAAGAATCTTGAGCAGTTATGGAAAGCTACGATTCGTGATTTGAGTAGGATTGGAGTCCTAGTTGATATTGGGTTGGCCTAAGGGTTGGTTATATAAGCAAGGGAGCCCAGAGCTCGTGGTGCACGACTTTGGGGGCTGTTCCTCTTGTGTTCTATTGAATAAAATTTGTAGTTTGAAGGAAATTTTGTGTCTTGTTCGTCCGACTTGTTCCAGACAAGTTTTACTCGTCGAGTTTCTGGACAACACTACCTTTCGTCGGTGGTTTTATCATAACTCGAGTTTTACAGATCCAATTGACGTGATTCTTTTTGGGTTATCTTCACAACTTGATTGTATATCATATGTAAAAATGTCACGGTCATTGAATTTGTGGTTTATGATCTACACGAGATTCTTTGCAGCATTCCAGAACTGTTTTTTCTCGGGTAGGGCAGATTGACCATTGTTTGATCTTTCGATCATAACTTGAGTTTTTCTCGACGGATTTGAGTGATTCTTTTTGTGTTGTCTTCGTGACTTGATTCTCTCTGATATCTATCACTTTTGTCACGGTGAAACACGTTTAGATTAGTCTCACACACAATTTTTTCAACAGATCGTTTTTCTGCCGAAAGGGTTTGGGGTTTAATTGTTTCTGCTGCGTAAGATTTTTAAATCTACCATTCACCCCCCCTCTGGTAGATTTTCACGTTCTCTTCGATCCTACACAAGGTCCTCCCCCCTCAGGGCGGGCCCCATCACAGTGTCGAACCTTGTCAGGTAGACTCGGTGTGCAAGCTTACGGGAGGTGTGTTGCATCTCAACAGGCGACGTCGCTGCCTTCCGGGGCGCGACGTACTCACACGATAACGAGGCCTTTTACTCATGACCTTTGGGCGGAGCTCGATCATCGTTACCGGCAACAGGACGGTCGCGTCCACATTGAGCGTGCTCGCGAGACGCGAGAGGCTCGGGACAGTCCTGCTCCTGAGGGAGTAGGAGGAGGTTGTTCTGCCTTGGCCATGCACCTACGCATGGTCAGATGGCCGCAGAAGTTCCGGCCACACCTGCCGGACAAATTTGACGGGACAGTTAATCCTACCAAATTTCTTCAAATCTACTCCACTGCAATCCTTGGGCTGGGGGAAATGAGGCCGTGATGGCCAATTATTTCCCTGTGGCTTTAACTGGGACCACTAGGTCTTGGTTCATGAGCCTTCCGCCTGACTCCATCAATAGTTGGCCGGAGTTGTGCCAATAGTTCACTGCCAATTTCGGGAGCTCATACATCGACCAGGCACGAAACTGGATCTTTTTGCTGTCAAGCAAAAAGGGGGAGAGTCCTTGCGATCTTTTATCCAGAGGTTCTCCCAGGTACGAAATACCATTACTTCTATCTCAAGCGCTTCTGTTATTGTAGTATTCAGGCAGGGCGTTCGAGATAAGAAGATGGTGGAGAAGCTGGCGACCAAGGAAGTCACCAGCGTCACGGAACTCTTCAGCTTGGCAGACAAGTGTGCCAAGGCTGCGGAGGGCCATGAAATGCACTCCCAACCACCTCTGGAGGCCAACAAAAAGTCCTACACGGGTGAAGCCACTACCTCCGGGAGTGGCAAGAAGAAGAAAAAGTCCAATGGCAAGAAGAAGCATTCGGCCGGCACACCTACTGCTGCAGCTGCTGCAGCTGCTATAGCTCCGGGTGGCCGGGGGCCACGCCTCAAGAAATGACATCGGCTGTCATCTGAAGACGGTGGCAGCTCCAAGATGTGGTGTCCCATACACAAGACGGACAGCCACAACCTGGAAAACTGCCAAGAGGTCCAGAACCTTGCCGAGCGCTACAACAAACGCCAGGAAGAAGCTCCTTTCTGTCAAAGGGAAAGAAAACAAAAATTCGACAAAGCTTCGGCTGAAGAGGAGTTAGGCTTTCAGGACCCCAAAAAGGTCTTAAAGGTTGTTTACACCTCTGTTGACGACGACTCCGACGTCTCCGACAACGAGCATCGGAAGACCATGAACACCATCTTTGGTGGTTCGTGGGACATCACTTCCCACCGTGTCCTCGAGACAATGCGGCAGGACATGGCCTCTGTAGCTCCCACCGCCAGGGCGGAGCCTCGTCGAAAGTGGATGGATACTGCCATCACCTTCGATGCTTCGGACTGCCCTCGGAACATGATCGGAACTGGCCAACTTCCACTGATGGTATCTCCGACCATCAATAACATCCAGCTCCACCACGTAATGGTGGACGGAGGTTCGGGGATGAACCTCATAAGCTTCGAAGCCTTCGTCAAGCTTCAGCTCTGACCTTTGGATCTTCGCCCCTCTCAACCTTTCTCCAGAGTAGGTCCGGGGGCCATAACTCCACTTGGTGCCATTACTCTCCCGGTGACCTTCGGGACTCGAGAGAATTGCAGGACCGAGAAGTTGGTCTTCGACGTGGCACAAATCAACTTACCATTCAACGCCAACTTGGGAAGGCCAGCTTTGTACAAATTCATGGCTGCTGCACATTATTGCTACTCGGTGTTGAAGATGCCAACACGCTCAGGCGTTCTCCGGATCCGCGGGGATCACACCACCGAAGTTACTGCTTTGGAAGAACTCCACGCGCTTGCTACAGCGTAGGAGGAAGAATACGGAAAGGAGCAAGCTCTGAAGCCCCCGAGCATTTGTCATCGAGGCTCAACCTCTGCACCTCGTGTGCAACCAAGCGGCAACACCGACATTCCCATCAAAGTCGTCCAAATTGGTTCTGATGCTACTCAGACCACCCATATATCGGGAAGTATGAACGACAAATAGGAACTCGCGCTCATCACTTTCCTCCGGGCTAATGTCGACGTGTTTGCCTGGCACCCGTCACAAATGTCTGGGATCCCTAGGGAAGTGATTGAGCACAATCTGAAGATTTATCCCGACGCTCGGCCTGTACATCAGAAGCCTCGAAAGCAATCAGTAGAGCGACAAAACTTCATACGTCAAGAAGTGAAGAAGTTGCTCGAAGCTGGATTCATTCGGGAAGTCTTCCACACAAAATGGCTGGCAAACCCAGTCATTGTACCCAAGGCCGGCGGGAAGCTTCGGATGTGTATCGACTACACAACACTGAATAAGGCATGTCCAAAGGATCCATTTCCACTACCTAGAATAGATTAGATAGTGGATTCCACCTCCGGGTGTGAATTCCTGTGTTTCCTAGATGCATATTTTGGGTATCATCAAATCAGAATGTCTAGGGAAGATGAAGAGCATAGCGCATTCATCACAGTAGATGGATTGTACTGTTACACTGCCATGCCATTCGGTCTAAAAAACGCTGCTTCAACATTTGTGCGAGCTATGTACAAAACTTTTGGAGAGCTTATAAAAGATGTAGTGGAAGTGTACGTCGATGACATCGTCGTCAAGATCAAGAACAAGGAGTCATTTCTTGACACCTTGCAAGTTGTTCGACAAGTTGCGAATCACACGCACAAAGCTGAACCCAAGCAAGTATGTCTTTGGGGTTAGCTCCGGAAAGCTTCTTGGATTCTTGGTGAACCACCGATGAATAGAGGCAAATCCGGCGAAGATTAAAGCTATTGAAGACATGCGGCCACCAGCCGCATCAAGGATGTCCAGAAGCTGACTGGATGTCTAGCTGCCCTCAGCCGGTTTATCTCAAGACTGGAGGAACGGGCGCTACCCTTCTTCAAATTATTGAGGAAGTCCGGACCATTCCAATGGTCTGAAGAAGCAGAAAAATCTTTCCAAGAGCTAAAGCAGCTCCTCACCACTCTACCAACTTTGGTAGCTCCGAATTCTGGTGAGCCACTTCTGCTTTACATTTCAGCAGCTGACGAAGTTGTCACCATGGTACTGGTTGCAGAAAGACTAGAACCATCTCCAGTTCAGGAAGCCAGACCCCTCTGGGAGGGTGCGGAGCTACCTGAAGGTGAGTCTGGGTCCTAGCCCCCAGACCCGGATCCTCGAGGTGAGACGCCAGAGGATCAACCTCCCTTAAATGAAGGAGTTACTATTACTGAACAAGAAGATTCGGACCCTTCCACGAAGGTCCGGGTCACTTCAGAAGAAGCTCTGAGTTCCTCTAGCAAGAACCTGGAGGTCTCCGAAGAAGGTTCGGACCCCTCCGGGAGGGTCCGGGTTGATGAGGAGGAAGCTCTGGGCCCCTCCGGGAGGTTCCGGACAGTCAAGCGCCCAGTGTACTTCATCAGTGAAGTACTCCATGACGCCAAGACTCGGTACTTAGACGTGTATAAGCTGATCTATGCAATTCTTATTGCCTCTAGTAAGCTTCGTCACTACTTCCACGCTCACAAGATTTCAGTGGTAACCTCTTATCCACTGTGTGCAATCTTGCATAACGCCAACTCTACGGGGAACATTGCAAAGTGGGCAGCATAATTGGCCGAGTTTGATGTTGAATTCGTCCCAAGACAAGCGATCAAGAGTCAAGCATTGGCAGACTTTGTGGTGGAATGGACCCCCTCTCCATCAAATCTTGGGGCCCCAGTGAGCAGAAGCCGGAACCCAAGGTTCCAGTCTTCACTGAGCCTCACTAGACTCTCTACTTCGACGGATCCGTGCAGAAGCAGGGGGCCGGAGCTAGAATCCGACCGGGGAGAAGGTAAAATACATGGTTCACCTTGACTTCAAGGCGACCAACAAAATGGCGGAGTATTAAACACTAATCTATAGGCTCAAGGTGGCACTATCATATGGTGTCAAGCGGCTATTGGTAAAGGGTGATTCGCAGCTCATTATAAAACAAGTGAAAGGTGAATGTTGCTGCAATAACCATCAATTAGATGCATATCTACTTGAAGCCCAGAAGCTTCAGAAGGACTTCGAAGTCCTGGATCTTTGCCATGTCTAGCATCTCAACAACGCTAAAGCTGACGAACTCTCGATGAAAGCTTCAACCAGAGCTCCAGTTCCCGATGGAACCTTCGTCCGGAGATTGTCAAGACCAACATCTCAGCCTGCCGAACTTAGCAAAGGGGGCGAGACCAGCACCTCGAAGCTGGCGGTCTCGATGGCCCTGTTACCATGGCGTCCATCAAGGGTCGTAGGTGCTCAAGAAGCTCCGAGCAACCCAGCACACCAGACTCAAAAGCTCAAGTTAGCTCCAATGCATGGATCTCAGAGATCCGGAGCTACTTGAAAGACAACATCCTTCTTGAAGACAATGTGTCTGTTGACCGGATAGTCAGATTGGCTAAAAGATACACACTAGTAGAAGGGGATCTCTACCAGCGTGGTGCCAACGGCATCCTAATGCGGTGCATTACAAGGGAAGAAGGTCGCGAGCTCCTCGCGGAAATCCATGAAGGCGAGTGTGAGAACCACACGTCTTCCCACACGTTGGTCAGTAAAGCCTTCCGGCATGGTTTTTACTGGCCTACAGCACTCCAGGATGGAACCGAGCTAGTGAAGAAATGTGAAGCATGCCAGTTTCATGCGAACCAATTTCACACACCAGCTCAAACTCTATAAATGATACCTCCGACATGGCTATTCGCCGTGTGGGGTATGGATATCTTGGGACCTTTCCCAAGAGCTGTCGGAGGTTACAAGTTCCTGTATGTCGCCATCGACAAGTTCCCCAAGTGGCCGGAAGCAACTCCAGTTGTGACAATAAACAAGCAATCAGCTATCAATTTCTTGCAGATCATAGTATGCAGATTTGGAGTCCCAAACAAGATCATAACTGACAATGGGACCCAATTCACAAGTTTTGCATTCCAAGTATATTGCGAAGACCTCGGCATTCCAGTCAGCTACGCTTCCATAGCTCACCCGGCAAGCAATGGACAAGCTGAGAGAGCAAATGCAGAAATCCTAAAAGGACTCAAGACGTGCACATATGAGTGCCTGAAAAAACATGGAGCCAACTGGATTGAAGACCTTCCGCCCACCTTGTGGGCGAAAAGGACAACTCCAAACCGGTCAACTGGAGAGACACCCTTCTTCCTGGTGTACGGAGGTGAAGCAGTCCTTCCTCCGGAAATCACCTTGGGGTCACTCCGAGTCTGGACCTTCGACGAAGCCATGCAGGACCAGCACCAGCGTGAAGACCTTGACCTCGTTGAAGAGGGAAGGTGTCGAGCAGCTGTTTGAAATGCACGATACCGCCAAGCGCTCCGGCGCTATCACCAAAGGCATGTGCATAACCGACAGCTCGAGGAAGGCGATCTGGTGCTATGGAGAATACAAACTCGAGAAGGGTTAAACAAACTTTCCCCCAGCTGGGAAGGACCCTTCTGAGTGATCAAAGTATCCCGTCCCAGATGCGTTCACTTGGCAACCGAGGATGGGACACCGCTCCCTAATCCTTGGAACATTGAGCACCTCCGTAAGTTCTATGCTTAATATCACGGAGGTGAGTCTATAATTACATATGATATATGTTATAGCGTCATTGTACAGAGTCAGGTAGCTCCTCCGCGAGAAGCCGGACCTTTCCCGAAAGGTCCGCAACGTTCAAGCAACACTTGACACAGTCTTAGAACTAAAAGTGTAGCTAGTTACCTTGGGTCAAACAAGAAATGCAACACACTTAGCCTGGTTTCGTACCCTAAGAGTGTACTTGTTTCCCCTGTACCCCGGACCTATAATGAAAGACATCATTATGTGAAAACAGACTCCACATGCATTTATTTTGTACAGGCTCATTCTTTTTTATTTTTCTCTTTCTTGTCTATAACAAAGTTGTGCAATTCTCAAGAAACTTTAGCTCGAACAATTCATGTATAATTCAAGTTGCATTGTTAATTCTTTCAGGTCTTAACATTGTTGAATGGCCTACTCGCATGAACGCCAAGCCAATCTAGGTCCGGAGTGTGCTATCGACTTAGCCTGGTCCTGCATCCTAAGTACGCCACTCTACCTACACCCCGGCAGGCCTGAGTAAGGTGAGTCCAGAAAACGATCGGACCTGGAGAAAATAAGCCAATGCACTTGATTGTATATAGAATTGTGGTCGACCTAAAAATTTCTTTTGGGAATAGTAAGCCACAAACGATTTATAGATAAGAAATGGATTTTACTGTTTTTCTTGACTTCAGTGTGCAGGAAAAATAAAAATCCCATGATGATGGCGGATGATGTCAGAGCTATCAAAGCTTCGACATCCCATAAGGTGGCCCGCTGTCGATGTTTTAAACATTGATAGTAGGCGTCGCCGGAGCTATCAAGTTCCGACAAATCCAGGGAGTCAGTCGTCAACGTGAAGAAAAGATGGTAGAAGGACACCCATATGGGGTCTACTGTCGACGCTCTACGCGTTGATAGTGGTCGCTGCCAGAGCTACTAAGCTCCGATAACCCCAGAGGACCAGTTGTCGATGCTCTACGTATTGACAATGGTCACTGCTGGATCTACTAAGCTCCGACAACCTCAGGGGGGCCCTACTGTCGACGACTTCAGACCTATATTCTACAAGTTCGAAGCACGCAAGTCTTCAACAAAATGCTACATCCTTTTCGTACATGTTCACAATCAAATTGTGTACATCTACTAGGGGGCAAGTGAGACAAAGATTGAAGACAAAAATTAAATTCATAAATTTCTTGGATTTCATTTATCTGAGAACAAGATATTACAAAATTAGAGAAAAGAAGAGAAGATACAAGTGGGAGGTACAAGGAGAAAGTCCTAAATCCTACGAAAGAATGAGGCGACCTTCTGGGCAACCTCCGACACGCTGGCCTTGGCGGCATCTCCCTCTCCGTCGATGGGACCTTCAAGCACCGGATCTAGTGGGAAGTGAGGATCCCAGCTTGTGTAGCACGTCAGCATGTATTTTGTGGCGTTCTGGGCAAGGGATTTTGTGGGGACCGGAGTCCACACATCCGAGGATCTCATTGGGTGGTACCGTGCGATGCGGCACCTAACAGCACACACAAAAAGGATACCAAAACATATAAAGTTTTCATTTCATAATAAGAAGAGTTTACAAAAGAGTGTACAATAGAAGTACACACGCAGCGGAAAATACATACTCATAATCTCACCTAACTAAGCAGGAGAGAAGACGTCCATGCCCTAGGACGATTCTCACTAGCAACACGAAGAACACACAGCAGCGGCGTGGCTCACATGAGATTTATCTCGACACCTCGAGTCTCATGTACAACCTGAACAGCAGAAATAAAACTAATACCTGCAAAAAAATCGTTAAAGCGCAAACGTGAGCATAAGGCTCAGCAAGACTTAACCGTCTCACTAGACAGATGCAAGGGGACACTAAACATAGGTAAGGAATAGCATAAATGACTCGCCTACAAGTGGATCCTTATAATCAAGTTTTATGTAGCAAATGACATTCTCTGAGCACGGCACATCATGAGCTCCACAATCAAACAAGAAACGCTTTACCGATGATATGACATGCCCAAAGCACATAGTGCTATTACAGCTGAAGTATGGGGAAACTGTAAACTTTTAATTGTACTATCTCTAAATCATACAAGGTTGCAAAATAATTATAATTCAATATAATATGATTTTCTGGCTTCTTTAGTATTTACTACGTCACGACACAGTGAACAAGTGGTACTCTATTACTGCGAGGGACAGTGATTGCAATCAGGACACACCCGGACAACACGACACATACGTCGTTCGGAAGTGTCAGCGAGCACACCTGTACCTACATAACACTTCAGTACTAGGCGTATATGGCCACCTTTCACAAGAAACTCAAATGCTGAGCCCGTCTCACCTCCGCAAACAGAAGGTCTCCGCACGGAACACCTCCTGTGTCCGCCGACCGATTTACACCTTACTGTCCTCAACCCACCCCTATCGATGGTGAGTTAATGGGTCTCAACATCCCAGTTATCAAGTTACATCAGTTTATTGGATTCCATATGTCCATTATATTGCCGGTACAATTCAAGCTTGTCTAGCGGGGCCGCATACGGACGGGCCTTAATCAACACAGGCAGGGCTATGCGACCGAGACTCAATTCTCGCCGCTTCCTATCCATTCCCTGCCCGGTCTCAATTTCATTATATTAAGCCATTTTCTATCTAACCAATCCTGTGAGATATGTCCTACATCTCTCGCGAGTAGATTCCAACTACTCGACTTCTACCGGATTTCCTATGCATTAGCAAAGCAGTTACTACAGGTCAAACTGTAACTCGTTCCAACCAATCCATGGGATTTTTGGTCATGCAAGTGGAGTATCAATCACCCTATACGTAATGCACATATCAAACTTATGACGTAAGGTGATAAAGACTGTAAAAACTCTGTAAAGCTTTTAAATGCAAACCGGGGCTTGCCTTAGTTTGCGACTGAACAAATGTCAATTGTTAAGACTTGATCTTCCTCCGGAGAACCTGCCATGGAACCTCAGTGGAAACACATCGGCCTTCTCCTCCAAGTGAAGCTCCTCGTCGATCACCTACCAACACGTTTCCTATCGACATGATATGCATATAAGTAATTAACTAATTTAAGAAAAGACTCCACGGGGTTGTGTAAACTCTAAGAATGAGGAGTTCGACTAGGAAGGACAGATATGCCTTTGTTGTGTGAATGAACAAAGGATGACTCAAGGTGACATAGTAGTGTCGAGATAAGCACTGAAAGGTGCAATGTAATGACACATCGCAATTTAGCACTCGACACTTGGAGCTATGCCGCCTAAAGAGTGATAAGGTAGAATGGTGAAGAAGTATTACTGGACTGTGTGATGTAAGGAAGACTAAGCGATCAAGATGGAGCATTGATAGCTTAAGGCATGAGTGAACTGTGCAACAAGAGGTTGTGACTTAGAAGTCGACCAGTGAAGTTACACAAACTCATTAAGGAGTAAACCTAATTACGTGACAAGTGTGATCGCAGGGTCCTGATAAGGATGAACCAGGATGAAACCCTAGCGACACTTGGGAGTGAAGTGAGGTCAACATTCTTTGGACTCAAAGAGTCGTAACAAGCCCTGTTAATCTGATGTGAGTACCAAGACAACATTGAAATGACTTTTTGGTAAAGTAGTTTCTACGGCAAGCTTCTTGAGCATCGTTCAAGTGCTTACACGACGACACTAATGTAGTGTCTCCCGCAAGCTTGTCCAGGTGAGCTCGATAAGCTCTTGGGACTTAAACATGATGCGAGACCTTGCCGTGAAGGCATGCTTTGCCATCTCGAGAAGATCATCTTAGCGACGTCCACAACAACCCGAACTCGTCAAAGGGGTGAGCGGAATCTCGAACACCACCTTGTGAGTCTTAAGGCTAGTGATGTCGACTTGGTTGTTGATAAGCGACTCGACGAACCTGCCGTCGATGAAGTGGTACACCAAGTTAACCAATTCTGTGATCGGTTAGAGAACATCCTCGACAAAACCAAGGAACTCTTATCCAAGGTTCCCCTTGGTCTAGTTCTCCTTGTTGGTCGCAATGTTCATGCATACCTCTACCCTAGGTCATCGGTGATCACCGACACACCTGGTTTGACCTAGAAGGCATTTCATCGAGCACCCTGGCTACACCCAGGACTCGAAGAGTCTTGCCTCGACTAAACCCTAATTTGGCTAAACGACCATTGTACGGCGAGTCGTGCTTGTGTTCCAGCACCACACACATTACAAGAACCCTCCATCTCGATGCCAGGGCACAATAACGGCTCAGAGTGTCACGACGACGTCATATGGTCAACGACGTCGACGCGGCTCATGGTGGAGCATCACGAGCATGCACGGACATGGCAACGTGATACAAACGACAATGGAGGTCGACTTGGGGACTCCTATAGGAATGATATCAATGCGGAAACTGGACGTATGACTTGACGAGACATGAGCACCATTAGGGGTCACGATGAACGGACATCGATGACGTCAAGTAAGGTATTCCAGGGCAAGGCTCACCTTGTAGGCATTTCGCCGAACATCTTGGGTGTTTACTTGATTTCCGTCGCTTCATCACCATTCAAAGGGTATCTTGGCACTTGGGCTTGTCGAGTTGCCACATCACCATACCCCTGCATCAAGACCAGCTCTGAACATCAACGAAGTTGGTTCTTTCCTTGTGAACATTTCATCGAATACCTAGGCTGCAGCTCTGTCCCAACTAATCTTTGCACAAATCGAGCTAACCTTGAGCCAATTGTCGTCGCCGTTGTGTCAACGACGTGTTCCTGCATATCCTCCATCACACCCATTACTCGCCTTGCTTCCAGGACATAGCCACGACGCGGAACGCGGACATGGCGTCATGGTGCTCGCGGTCGGCCCGGAAAGGCGCGACCAGTAGCAAGCCGGAACACGACATGCGGTTGGTGTGGCACGGCGCGACAACCATCGTCGTGGCGACGCGGCACGGGGACAGCACGAGCATGGCGGCAGGGCACCGGCGGTGGTGGCGCGCATGCGGGGCACAGCGAGGCAAGCAGCAGCAGGGTGGCATGCTGCACGCGGGCATGCTCGCCACGGGAGCAGGACGCGACGAGGCGCAGAACGGCGACGTAGGCGGTGTGGCAGAGCTGGGAGCAGCGAGGCACGGACGATGGCATCCGTGAGGAGGTGGCCGACGCGAGGAGGCGCGCGGCTAGTGGGGCGCTGGCGTCGGTGGCCGGTGTTGGGTGGGCGCGACGTCGTGGAGGAGCTGCGCGGGTCGGCGGCAAGGCGAGCGGCGCGGTGGGACGCAGGGCCGGCGAGGAGGAGGCACGGTGCTGGCGGCGGCGCGAGTTGCCGTGGGGGCGGGGTAAGCCGGCGGCCGGGAGGTGCTGGAACCGAGGCGGCGGTGGCTGCGCGTCGGAGGAGGCGGCGAGGCGCTTGGCGGCTTGGTGTTGCCCGGCGAGCGGCAGGATGGCCAGGGGCGCGCGCTGCAGGCGACGGGGAGGAGCCGGGCGAGGCAGGGGCTGGCTGGGATTGAAGCGCCGGGGGCGCTGCGGTCGGGAACCGACGCAGTGATAAGGGAGGGAGAGGAAGAAGCAAAGTTGCTTTTGTGGCCCTGAGGATAGACATGACATGTGGGCCCCATTTTTCCCTTCTCCTTATCCTCTTCATTTTCAGATGCAAAATATCTCATCCATTGAGCAGCTTACCAGTGGGGCCCACCCTTTTCCTAGTACTGAGGATAAGTATGACATGTGGGTCCCACTCTCTTCTTCCTTCTCTTATCAAAATTCAAATGGAGCTAGCAAACAAGCTTCAAAAATAGTCAACTTTGGCCCAGTGACTAAATAAAATGTGGAGAATTTTATGGTGCAATCAGATTTCAAAACTGAGCAAGTTGAATTTGAACTCAGATTTGAATTTGAATTCAAGTGGTGATACTTGACTCAAGGAAATAAATAGTAGATTAGGTTCAAAAATCCTGAAACTTTGAAGTTAACCTTTTTGAACCATAAGGGACCTCAGGAAAAATTTGGAGTTGATTTGGACAAGGTTGAGCACAAAGTTTAAATTTGAAGTCGACGTTGATTAAACTCTCAGTACGTGTCCAATAAATGGGAAACGTGCTTCAAAAATTTTGAAACTTTTCCGAGAGTCTAATTGGAATATTAGTGGGTCATGGAAAAATTTACGGCATGAGATTTGAATATTTTTGAATGTCCCATTTTAGGGTTGAAATAATTCCTATTAAGATTTCAAGTTTTAACAAGTCCATATTTTTAGTGAACATAGTTTAACTCATATGGCTCATGTGAGTTTGGATTTCCAAGTCTATTTTCAAAATTTTTAAGTTCGCATTTTTTTTTTGCGTTTTTGTTCTTCCGAAAAACGGGCTTCTACAGATTTCTCTTCAGTTTCCAACTGATCCGCGATGACATCGCCCATCTTGTTGAGTTTGTTGCCCGCCGAGCTCAACGCCTTCAGCGCATGGTCCAGCTCTGGCTCCGGATCGTCCGAACGCACGGAACTAAAGCCCAGCGGCGTCACCGCGTCATTGGATTTGCCCAAGAAGTCTCATACTTGTTGGGACTCTGCAGCCCTTGAGCCTCGCATCTCTTCCAAGGACCTCTAGGTCACCACAAGCTCTGAACCCTCCCGGGCAAGGCGCTGAATCTCTTTGGCTTGCTGCTGAATCCTTTCAGCAACTTGCTTTTCGAGGTTGGCAACCTTCTCCTCCCGGACGTGGATCTTGTTCTGGCGGTCAACCGGGTCTCTCTACCAGCCTCGCACCTTCTTCTCCCTGGCAGCGACTTCGTTCTCCCTTTTGGTGAGGTCCTGTCCCCGCTGCCAGGCCTTCTTCTCCTCGCTCTCGCAGAGCTCCTCCAGCTTCTTGGTGCGCTCTGCAAGGCTCTTGTCACCCAGAGCCAGCTTCTGGGCGAGCTCCTCCTCCCTCTTCACGAGGTCATCCCTCAGCTCCAGGAGTTTTTGCTCTTCGTCGTCAAGCTTTTTCTCCCGCTCCTCAAGAGCCTCCCGGTGCTTGACGAGGCTTTCGTGGATGGTTGTGAGCTTCTCCTGGCGATCGTTCACTGCTTCATTAGCAGCCACGACCTGTTCGTGTATAGCTCGGGACTGGTTGTCGAGGTATCGCACCATGCTTTCCCTCTCGTCCAACAGCTGGCCCCAATACTCGATCTGGGCCTTCTCCCTCTTGACCCACTCCTTGTCGTCGGTCAGCCTTGTTTGCGCCAGCTTGGTCTCGAATTGGAGTCGGTTGCGCCACCTCCTAAGGGTTTGGCGCTCCTCCTAGAGGGCCTTGCTGTCATGGTAAAAGTCAAGTTCGACCTGATGAAGGCTGGAGCAGGTGTTGTTGATGGATAACGACAGGGGGATCGGCTCCGGACCTGTCGGGGTACTCTCCGCTGACTCCAGCGGGTTCTCCTTAACAAAAATTGGGTCCCACTCTACAAGGGTGGTCCCCTGAGCTTCCGCGACACTAGGGCCGCCCTCCGGGATAACCTCGGTCGCCGCCGAGGAAGGTCCGGCAACAGGAGATTCTATCTCCAAAGTCGGCTCCGAAGGTCCCGCCGCCAGGTCATCAGCAACTGGTCCCTTTGGCACAGGACTGGTCACTTCGTCTTGGCACCCTAGCTCAGGCACAGATACCTCCAGAACTACCACCTCCGGGGCAGGCATTAAAGATTCAGCCGGAGCTGAGGCCACTTTCAGCTCCGGTGCTGGTGCCTCCTCCACTGCCGGCTTAGGCGCCAACGCTTCGACCTCCACCAGTTCGGGTGTCGGCACCTCCGCGACAACCGGCTCAGGCGCCGGAACTTCATCAACCACTGGCTCTGCCGCCGGGGCTTCAGTAACATCTGGCTCTAAGGCCGGAACTACAGCTACCTACGGCTCTGAAGCCGGAGCATCCATCATCATAACATCCAAAACCAGAGCTTCAACCTTCGGAGATGGTGCCGCTGGTACATCTTCATTCCCGTGGTCTGGCGCTACCACGGGAACTTTGGGAGATGAGTCGAGGTCCAGAACCTCGACAGCTGGCGCCAGAGCTGCCGAGACCTCAGCCACCACCTGGGGCAGCGCTGGAACTGGAGCCGGAACCTCCGCCTGCATAGCATCAGCTGTTGTCACAGGAACCGGAGCTTCAACCCCTTTTTTGGATACCCTGTGGATGAAGGACGAAGAAACTCAAAATATGATCCCAACAAAAACAATCAACTAAGGTAAAAAAGCAAATTTACCTTGGGAGTCTTCTGCTCCAGCTAGCACGGAACCTCTTCGCCGGGCGCTCAAAACCCGACCCAGTAGCAACTGGGGTAGTAGCTCCGGAAGGCTCTTTGGAGCTTGCTACCGCCGTCAGCGGTGTCTTGGTTGGGGCCTTCTTTGACTGGGAAGGACCCTCAGACCTAGATCCCTTCACTGGCTCTGGCGCCGGAGTCACCTGGGCAGAGCTGGCGTTCCGGGGAGACACCAATGCTGGAGTTGTCGTCACTGCCGAAGACCTCCCCCGCCGGGGAGAAGGAGCTATTGTGGAAGGAGCAGGTCTGACGGGCCTCCTGTAAGAGTGCTTCAACTTCCTCTTTTGGCTGGAGGGCTCAGCCAACTCTTTGCCCTTGCCAGTGACTTCATCTCTTGGCCTTGGGGCGGAAGCAGAGCCACCCTCGGAAGCTCCAGGGATCGCCAACCTGGTGGACGGATGCCTCTCAACTTCACCGAGGTTGTCAAGCACTGGCATCTTCCGCCAGAGCTCCCTGCTGAACTCCGCCTCCATGTTCAGAGGGAGGAAAGCTGCCGGCGGAGTTAAGTCATCGCCCTCGATGTCGATGTCATGCTGGAACTTCTTGAGATGAAGCTCCAAAGCTGAGCCTTCCAAATTGGACTTCAAACCGATTTCAATCCGGTCATCGGCCATCACACTGTTGAGGGCCCAGGCGAGCTTCTCCCTCTTGTTCAGTGGAGCCCACCTGTTGACCAGGAAGTTGCAGAAGCCCGCCTGGGGGGTCACTCCTCCTTCCACACATTGGCGAATCCTGGTCAAGGCAGGGTTGAAGGCCTCCGACAACACCGGAGCCTCACTCCAGGCGTCAGTGTCAACATTGGGAAGACCTCCAGGCAGCTCCAGCTTCTCGTGCTCCTCTGCCGTGATGACAATCCAATCCTTCTTCCAGTCGTCCCACTTGCCAGAAGGGAACGACCTCAAGTACTTGTAGGGGCATTTCTTGCGCTTCACAAAATAGTAGAAGCCAAGATACTCGTCACTCTTGTCGGTAGTGTGGATGGTGAAGAAGGTGCGGAAAAGCTCGACGCGGGGGGGGGGGGGGGGATATCCACCCACATCTCGCAGAAGTGGACGAATGTTGACACAAGAAGAATGGAGTGGGGGCCAAGGTGGTACAACTGCAGACCATAGAAGTCTAACAACATCAAGAGAAAAGTTGAGAAAGGTGGGATCAGTCCCACCATGGCGTACGCAGAAAAGTACACCATGTCGCCGGCGCGGACCAGGTGGTTGAAGGAGTTGTTGGACCACCCCATGTAGGTCCGGACTTTCTTCAAATCGTCATCAGTCGTGAGACGCCTCTTGCAAAGACCCAACTCTATTGCAACACGACGGGGCGAGATAGGAAAAGCAAGCGGAAGTTTGGAGGATTCGAGTGCAAGTTCAAATGAAAGCGTAAGGAATCCCCAAACGGTGCGCGCTTTCCTTCTTAAGTAAGCCCCTGCAATGCTTGGATGGAAACCGCAGAAGGGCCAAGGATACAGTTCAAAAGTTTCACTCTGCCAATGACAAGGGGGCCCGAGGCCACCAAGATGATCAAGTCGAGGTCCTTACCCCAGGCGAACAGTTGTCATCATGAGAGGCGGGAAACCCAAGGGCGACGACTTGACAGGGCGCGCAAAACCGATACGGTTTTCGTATTGGGAACCGGTGACCTTCAATTGCGTGAGATCTGCACGCGCATATCTCACCTGCCGCATCCTGAAGATGCCACGTAGCGATGGTTTAACTGCGAACCACCACCTCGACGGCACATCCAAAAACCCTTGAAGACACAACGCAGAAATCGAAAGATGGATCCACCTCCAATAGAATGACTTAATCCAAAAGGTCTCTCCCAGAGGTGGGCCCAGGGGGCCACTGTCGGTACCCTGCGTACCGGATACCCCTTGGGACTGCAAAGAGTGCAAGAGAACTCCACCTATCTGAGTTGAAGACCTCCGAAGGCTCCACGTGTCACTCGAAACCGGACCTGCCTCCCTTCTATAGTTAGTCCCAGTGCCGCCACGTGTATCATAAAACCGGAGCTACATTCCATACAAGGGAAAGCTCTGGACTAGATACCTGTGTGGCACTCCCGGACCTAACCCCCGACAGAGGGAAGCTCCAGTACCGACACGTGTACAATAGCACCGGACCTACTCGTCCAAGACAGTAAGCTCCGGAGCTGTGACACGTCCAACCGCCGGACCTTCAACCTCAACAGGCAGATTGGTGGACCTCCAATAGCTCGGACCTTCAAGGAACATTTAAAGCTTCAAGACCCGATTATGTGTCATTAGTGCTATCTTAATGACACACGATCGGAGGACCCTTAATACCAGTAACACCACCATCAAGGCGTGCTACCACATTGTTAAGGGGAATTAAGTACATTAACTGTGTATTAAGCATCAGTAACCGCCAGGGCCACATGTCGGGTTAGGCTGATGATGTAACGGCCAGTCCTTGTACTATAAAAGGACTGACCGAGCGATACACAGGGGGACTCTCCCGGTCAGTCTTCCACACGCGCTCCCGGAGGGAGGCGCTAGACTCTTCCAGGCACTCTGGTCTGTCACACACTAGCGTTCGTACGCTCAATACAACAACAACAACAACACACCCGTGGAGTAGGGTATTACGCTCAGGCGGCCCGAACCATGTAAATCCTCGTGTCAAATTGCCATCTTGTTCTGAATCTCTGCGCGCCCAAACCGAACTACAAAACTCCACAGGCTACTAATCGTAGTACTGGGAGAATTGTCGGAACCAGACTCAGACACATGGAGGTGCTCTATTCTATTTTGCTTTTGTTGTACTAGCAGATCAACTTACAAGAATTGGAACACGAGCTAAATTGGCTGCCTACACAAAATGTTATTCTCTCATAACTATATGAAAAACAAAGCTAGAGTGAATTTCAAGAAGTTAGAGCTGGAACTTCACACCTGTTTTCAAACGGATTATGGGAAAAAATATTTGGGGCAGCTCGAAACATTTTGGGCGGAAGGAGTTTAGGTGGTGAGGATGGTGGAGACAAGACTTGCCAGTCTGGTGTTCGTCCATCTTGCACCCCCAATGCGTAGCAAAAATGAAACCGAAAGAAACTGAGTTGAAGTTTGAATTTGAATACAAACAAACTAGGACACATAGAAAAAAGAGAGAGACGAAGAGGAAAAGGAATTGCATGTTGTAGCGTTGCAACAACTTACTCTAATCCGACGCCATCTCTCTCCCTCGATAGCTCGGGACAGTGATGAGTTTTTTCTGTTAAGTTTACATAGAGCCGGAGTACGATAATCATGAAAGAAGGACAAAAGAGCTGCATTGTTGCAGCCATAGCTGCTGCGGGACTATCTTGAAGGAGACCAAGCTTCTTTGTTGTGGTTATTACACACATAGCTTGAAAATTTGTGAACATGTAGCGTAAAATCCAGAATGAACAACATAATAGAATTAATTTCATAGAACAAATTCGTGAAAGTGGTTTAACCAAGTGATTAAGTACTCTGAGTAGCACTACTCAAATCTTGAGTTCGACTTTCGATGAGAGCGAATTTTAGACTGAATTTTATAATACTAAATGCAGATACTATATAAAGAAAATATGGTGTGAGTGTCTGCATTTGTAATCACTCGTAATAAATTTATCATAATTTTTTTTTTGATGTGAAGGTCGGAACTTTATCAATCATCTAAAAAACAACATAACAAGACAAATTTAGGACTGCTTAAAATTGAAAAGATGCTAAACATTCTAAAAAAATAATAAGAAGACAGGTTTTTACCTAGAATCTCACGTAGCGTAGCTATTCATTACATGATAAGGTTATTTTCACATCAGGTCTTTGTTATAAAACTAAAAATAAATGCTAAAGAATTGCAATCCGTTTTCAAGTTTGACCTTGAATGTACTGGTGACTGACTGACTCTTCCCATTGATGTATACTCCCTCCGTCTATAAATATTTATCGTTTTGTAGTTTAAAAATAAATTATAAAGCGACAAATATTTAAGAACGGATGAAGTATATATTTGCTGATGCCTGATGTATGACCCTGTTGTGTGTAGAAGCAATTTCATAACTGCATCCAATTTTTCTTTATTAAAGTGGAGATAACAATAATAATGAAAGCAAGATTCAGAAAATACAACCATTTCCCTTTAATTTCTTTGTCCAGTCTCCAATGCAATGCTAGCGACAAAATGTAGCGCACACTGAGGTCCGAGTCCGAGGCAGACCGGCTTGGGTGCGGCGAGTCATCCAAAGAGCTCCCTGCTCCCAACCTCCAACCACACAGTCACAGTGGCACCCAAAACACAAGAAGGTCAAGTTCTCAAAGGCCAAAAAAATTAAAAAATTCAGAAACACACGCACACACAAAGCTCGTCGCCATTTCCTTCGCCTCTTCTCCCCCGCATGACTGACTCTCTGTCCGCGTCCACATCGCATCATAAATCCTCCCTCTCCCAACCCAGCACCTACCACCGCCGTTTCCAATCCCCCAATCGCCTCGCGCGCGACTGCGCGAGCCTCGAACCCGCTGCTCGCGGCATTTGTTGCCGAGCTCGCTGCTTCGCATTTCACAGAGGTACTACGGCCTAGGGAGCCGTGTTTAGATCCGGTCGTCTTGCTGCCTTGCACTAGCGAGGGAGGAGCGGGTTTAGGTGAACAGGCATCTTGCTTTTGCGCCAATCTTTGCTCTGCTGCCCACCTCCCGGTGCTGGGTGGGTGTTCGTCTTTTAAATCTTCTTGGGGTTGGGTTGGGGAGGCGCGGCCGAAGCAAGAACTGCGGTTCCGAGCTTCCTGTTGCTGGCGTCCGGAGGTGAGCTACTCCCGTGCCCTGTTCTTTTCTCTGGTATAATCTTGTTTGCAGCGTAGCCTAGGTGGTTTCGGTGTTCGCGCTGCCGGGTGATGGGGTTCCTCACCTCATTAGGCGATCTCAAGTGGTGTCTGATGCTGCTGAACCGTCGGATTGGTTTAGGATTTTCTGTATCTATTTCCGATATAAAAATGGTCCTTTCTTTAGCTTTGGCTTATGTGATTGGAGGCCGTGTGCAAGTTCGTTCATGGAAACGCTGGGTTTTAATTGTTTCTTAGGTAGTAAAGCCGTCCTAGACATTGTTTTGGTAGTTGAGACACAGCTGCACATGGCTTCATTGGAGTTACCTATTAGGAGATGTTGAAGCGTTGCATGTAGGTGTAGTTCAGATATCTACTTTTTGTATGATTGTTAGGATTTACACATGCAATGGTTTTTTTATGCGGCTCAGACAAGTAGCATATATAGTATTATTTGTTGATTCAAGCATTTCATCTCCTCCCTTACCCTCTTATGTCATGAATGTCATGAAGAATACTTATATGTTATTAACTTCTTATTTTATTTTTAGGAGCCAAGTGTTCAAGTGGAGACATTGGGAGTGAAATAAGGATTTTACTGGTTTCTGTTGCCTTACAATGTTGAAACAGAGTTCTAGTAGAAATCACAGATCCAAGGGCCTGAAGCTGAAGAAAATTGTCCAGATAAGTCTTCTGGTTCTGGTTTCTGTTTGGTTGCTCTACCAAGTTAAGCATTCATATGAAAAGAAGTCATATAGTGAAGATGAAGTGAAGGTTTTGCATAAAGATGATAAGAACCAGGATATAATCAGAGTAGGCAGGAAGGAACTGCCTACAAGGATAGATGCTGATTCATCAACATTAGATGAACGGACTGAGGATGACGAAAATGATGAAATGGAGCAAGAAATGAAGCACGATGAGAATGACGAGGATCCCATTGATGAGCAAGACCTGGATAAGGATGATGATCTTCCTGAGCCTAGTGAGCATTCTTCTGACAAAGGTGGAGATGGTGTTGGTGTATTTGAAGATGAAGAGCGAAAGGAGCGGTCTCAGGAGGATCAAGAGAAGAGCTTCCATGGTGATAATGTATCTTGTGCTGTTTCTCATGACCCTCCACCATCTGAGCGAGAAGTGCTGCCCCATCATGCCCAAGAGAAGATCTTGTTCGTGGATGATGCTTCAACTGCAGTGCCTCATGAAAAACAGGAGACTAGACACGAGGAGGAATTGCGCATGGCTAGAGAGAAGAGTTTCAGAGGTGATGATGTGTCAAGTTCTGTGGATCATGATGCCAAGGTGACAAAACCTCTCCCAGACGAACAACTGAATAACATGGATAGGATATTTGAGGGGACCACAAATTTGTCCAATAGGATTTCATTTCGCGGTCCTGGAGTAAATGGATCAAATGCTACTGAGGAACAGCATGCGGCTACTCTGACTAATGCATCTACCCATCTAAATGCAAACATACCCAATCTGGACTCAGAAAGCAATGTCCATCCAACTCCAGTAAATTTGACCAGCAAGCGTGACCGAACTAATTTAACTTTGAAAGGAGAGCAGCAAGTAAACTCAACATCGGTGCTGAACAACCAAGTACAGCTCTTGGCTGATCAGACATCGTCTGTTGAGTTGCATTCTCCACCAAATAACACTTTATCTTCTGTTACGGGTGCCCAAGAGTCCACATCTGGTGGAGATAATGACAACAGCACTGGCTCATCCTCCACCACAGTAGACAAGAAGGTTGAGGGTGGAGATGCTCGCAAAGAAAATATGGATGTGTCCGCAAAAATAGTGAACGGGGCAATGACTGAAGATGAAGTCCTCCCGGAGTGAAGAAAACCCCACTTGTTAGCTTGTGGTGAACCTGTAAGTTTGCAGGGTTTTAAGAGACATGTTTTCTCCTAGACTTGATAATGCAATGCAACGCAAGCAGGCTAGCTGCCTATCTCTACTGCCCCCCCCCCCCCCCCCCCCCCTTTTTTTTTTTTTTGCAATGCAACGCAAGCAGGCTAGCTGCCCATCTCTACTGCCCCCCCCCCCCCCCCCCCCCCCCCCCCCCTTTGTATAAACTCGATAGAAATCTGGATTGTGTCGCCCAGTACATCATGATCTGGGGCTAGTGATGAACCAAGAAACATGTCTCCACAGAAATACTGATCCCGCAGCTATGAGGCTTTGCTGCTGGAATCATATGCCAGCTACTAATAAATTATCCATCTCGGCCACGTTGGTGTCGTAATGTGTAGAGCAGTGTAAACTGCGATATGTGCAAAAGTTGAACCCTACTGATTTCTAATGTTAAATTAAGCCGGCAGCAAGCACTAAAATTTCACAATTTTTAGTTTCGCAATCTTACACTAATGTGTAAGATCATCTGCACCAGCAACCTCTAAAGCATATCATATTTTTTAAATCATACTCTATATACATTATAGTTTCAGTATGTGTATTTTAAAAAAAAAAATTCAATATGTTTTTCAGTATGTTTTACAGCGTATTACGTCTAACATCTGGTGCAGACTCGGTTTTCAAGACCTGGAGTACTGGCTAAAAAATATCTATATTTCACAGTGAGAACAATCCAAAGCAATAAGGAGTCTTTCGCGTGCGGTACCAGTGCCATGTGAAATCATTGTGGAATCACGTGGTCTCACTCTTATCCTAAGTTAGTAATTAATCACTGTGAAATCAATTAATTTGAGGCCAGGGCTCCTGAACATGGAAAACTGCTGTTTGGCTCGCTAGCAATCAGTACCGTACCGTCCAGACCCTGCGCAGCCTCGACTAAAATCACTGCAGAAATTAAGACTGTAGTACGTGTGCCGCCTGAATTTTCTAATTTTGTTCGCTGAGACCTAGACCTGATCAAATGTTCACAGGTTTGACCTGAATACGCAGTATAGAGGATATGTTGGTAGTATAGAAGAAGTAAAGATGATAGAGTAAGTTTTAGAGAAAACGGGTGTGAATGGTCTTACAAAGATCATATATTGAAAATGCTCTAACCATGAGAACTATTGTCACCAGAAAACCAGGCTATGGTGGCTGTAGTTCAGACAGTTATATTGCAATTACAAATATCACAATTTGACATGACATAAAATGCACTGAACTATAATGGCAACAATGCAGTTGGCTGATATCTACAGAGTTTCATACGAAAAATGACCATTTCGCGATTTGCAGGCTAGCCTGGTGCTTCACAGTTGACATATCGCTCCCCAGGACAAACTCGCAAACATATACTTGCTGGTTAGCCAGGAGCTGACACATGCATGACAAAAAACTTGCACATCTATATACACTGGTTGTATAGGGCCGCAGGGATCGACGGACAGTACCTCGGCATCGTCGATCGCGCCGAGATGGGGCTGTGTCAGCGCGACGGTGGTCCGATCATTCGCCGGCGCGAACTCTGACGAGGTGTACCGTGTACGGCGGCGGCGGCGGACAGGCACAGGCGCGGGCGGCGGGCAGGAGAGGGAGCGGGCGCGCGCGGTTTCGATGCCGAAGCCGTTCTCCCGCGGTAGTGGGGCCATTGCGTTCGTCCACGCGGCGTCGGCAGAGAAATTATGACATTTATTTTAAAAAGGGGAATGACTAGTATGCAATCTCATCTATGGTGCAAGCATGTAATCATCCACTTCCAACCATTGGATGTCCATCCGAGGGTGGTTGTGTTTTTTCACTTTAACTCTCTTCATGTGGTGGAGGGGGTTAAGTGAAAAAACGTACCCACCTTAGGATGGACATCCAATGGTTGATGATAGATGATTGCATGCTTGCACCATAGATGAGATTGCATACTAGTCATTCCCTTTAAAAAGATCATAATTCTGTTTTCAAATCCACTCTAATTATTCATGTTCTAAATTAACGCAGCCAATATGGATATATATTTTTTAGAGTTTTGGATTTTAATTCAATATTTTATATTAAAGGAACGTCTTGAGCGCACCATTTTAACAATGTGTTGGGTGCATATAAAGAGAACAGGTGAACCACTAGCAGTATAAAAAAAGAGTAGAATGGGTCAGGCTCGCGATCGGCTAACTCTGAGCTGGGCTCTGTAGGCTCTACACTGTGGAAGGCGGAACCAGCCCATCATACGCTCAACAGCCTAGCATCAGAGTCCTCCGTGGTCCCGTTTCAGGCTGGTCTCTGAAAGTTGCAACTGTTGGCCATTCATTTCGGTCTTTTTGCAGCTTCTGAATGACGGGAACTTTTCACAACACAAGCCTGCGAGAAAACTCCATTGTTGCATCGGCTCTCGACTGCTGCATTGTTTCGCTTAAGCAATGGCTTGGCATGAATGCGAATGAGAAGAGACGAAGCGAAGGGGACAAAAGAGACAGGCACGCTTCAATGCAGACCAACAAGGCTCGGACGACATGACCTCTCACTTGATGACTCGAGTTGAGAATTCATGGGAAGAGCTCGGCTCAGTCAGTACTGTCCTTTTCCGTGTGCCCAGGTGGGCAGGCAGAGATTGCATCTCCATGTGATAGGATCTGGAGTGAATGCAGTGGCCTCGTCATGCATGCGTGCACGCACGCATCTTCAAGCGTGAAGCTTGGTTATGCATAGTTCAGACTTCTGAATCGTTTCGGTGAAGGCAGTACAGGAACCAACGATTCTGAAGCGTAGGAGGCATAATCAGGTCTCAAGAGCACTTGCAGCTTGGCTGGAGGAGGGAAGAGTTCATGACTGGAACTGAACCCATCTTCATGCAACGAGATCACTGAATCGGTTTTTATCATTGTCGTGCCAGTAGACATGTCTTGCTCTGTACACACCGATGCATACGGTACAAATTCTTCGTGAGAAGAGACACAGCGGCAATGATTCGCATACGTCCATGGTCGAAAAGTATTTTGTCTTACTATTTCTCTTTTTCGGATTCTGCACTTTTTTGAACTACTAGCTGTTTCCATCTTACTATGAGAATAATACAGTCGTTTGTTGGACTAAAATGTACTCCCTCCTTATATGAAAGTTTGTTTTTTTTTGAACGACATACATGAATGAAAGGTTGTCATTTCTGTAATTTAAAAATGAATTACAAAATGACAAACTTTAAAAAATGAAAGGAGTATTGGATCTAGAATTACCACAGTCCTCAATTTTGCAACTGCTGTGCAACCTTAGTAATGCACACAAATAGTTAGCTCACACACATTTCGGCATGCTAAATAGACCATCTTTTGTAAAGAACAAACTCATTCAAGCATCAGTTTAGATGGAGCTGTTGCTCGTTTGATGCATTGAAACGGTAATGCAGCAGTGCAGCACAGTACTAATGCAAAAAGGACGCAAGATGCAAATCTTCTATGGAATCCACCGCTACTCACCAGCCAAAACCTACAACCAGATCGTTCTCTACGGCTACCAAAACCTAGCTACGGCCAAGATAATTCCAAACAACGACCTCATGGATCATGAGATAATCCACCATCCGCATGCAAGCACTACTAATAACTAGGAGAGTATACCACATATACATATCACGGGGTTGATGATCAGTAGCAGCTTCAGAGTTCAGATAGCGGGCGTATCACGGATCCCGGGCTCTCCGGCCCGCGCACCTGCACCTCCAGTTGAGGGGCTTGTAGTTGGTGGAGCTCTCATCGACCCTGTCGCCGGCGTCCCTGAACAGGCGGCCGGCCTCGCCCCTGTCCACCCGCCGAGGCGCGACCGGCACCTGCACGGCCTCGCACCGGCCGCACGGAGCGCGCTTCCCCTCGCACCGCGGCGGCCTCGACCCGATCAGTGCCTCCGCCATCGCCACGCCCTCGTAGATCTGCGCCGCGCACATGGACACATGGTTGCATTGCAACCAGAAGCTCATTCAGTTCCACACCAGAGAAAACACAAGCATGATCTGCAAGAGAAGACGACGCTGCTGACCTTCGGATGATCCTTTGGCTGGAGATGCAGCGGTCTACCTGCAGCACAGAAGTGCCGACCTAGCATCAGCCATTGGCGAATCAACACTCAAGAACAAGGGCAGACAAATCGATCGGGGTGGGAAGAGCTAGGCAGTCAATAGAATTTTACCTTGGGTAGAGCAGAGGCCTTGCAAGGATAGCAGGAGGAGGAGAAGCAGGGACGAGAAGTAGAACACAAGTTCCATGAGGGGTGTGTGCTCCCCTGCTTGACTGAACGACGCCAGGTCAGTGATCAACGTGTGGTGGGCAACAGTAGCTATGAGGAGTATATCAGAGGATGCTGTACAGGACTGCTGTACTATGCTCACTGTTCACATGGGGCAGGGGGTTCCTTGTAGCCATGGCACTGGGAATCAATGTACAGATAGAGAGAGAAGGGGGGCAGGAGGTGATGTACAGCAGTGTACTATGGACCAGGTCATTGAATGCATCCGGATGCGGAGACTCCGGCCATTGCTTCGGCAGCAGCAGCAGCAAGCGAGCACAAAAGTTGGATGAGATGGAAGCAGCAGGCAGCCCGCAGAGCCGTCGCAGAGGTAGCAATGCGACGATGACACAAGCCTTGCACGCCCAGGCGGCACGGATTGCTGAGGTCCTCCAAAACACCGCGCAACAAAAGCAAAGCGATCTGGCATAAGCACAGCACGGTGCGGCAGTGACGAGAAGCTCGAGAGGAAGAAAAGCAGGGGAGGTGCAAGCGAGCATGGAGCAAGTTTTGCATGGATAGAAGCTAGGAGTCAGTGGAGCGAGTTCACATGGACACGAAGGAAAAGCAGGGGCCGGCTGTCGTCCTGCGCAGATTCTCATCTCACCGTGCTAGAGGGGCGTCACGTATCGGTGTGGGGATTCAGAGACATCTGAATGGCAACGGAGAAAGAATGAAGCTAGAGTCTGTAACACCCTAAAAACCAAACAAAAAGAAAAGAGAAAAAAAAAAGGAAAGAACTTCCCAGGTCGAAGCCCAGCCCACAGCCCACCGCACACTCTCTCTTTTTTCCCTACTCTCTCTGCTGTGTGGGTTCCACTCTATCAGTTTCTTCCTCCAACCGTTGTCCAGCGCCACAGGAGCATTTTATCGAGCAACTCGCGTGCAAGCCGCATTTCGACAACCGCCGCGTCGATTCTTGCCCACCCCGCGCCATTCCCTCATAGCCCACGTTCCATGGCAACCGCACAACACCGAGAAATCGTTCCTCCTTCAAATACTCATTCGCTCCTCTTCCCATATCCTCTCCATTGTGAAACCTAGCCGTCACCATTAGTGCCGCCATCGTTCCCGTCGCTTTGTCCATCTTTTCTTCAATCTAACTTCTCCATAGCATTTGCCTTGCCTTAGAACATCTCTCTGACATGTTGTCACCAAGGAATCGCTGCCGAAAAGCCCTCTCGACGAAGACTGACGCCGCACATCGACCTCCCACATTGTTGTTTCCTTCTTGCGCCGTTTCGGTGCCTGCAACCTTGCTAGGTGAGTTCTAGGCAAGCTCCTCCATTGTTTTTGGTAACTAGAGACTAGTTTATGCGTCTTTCCTCTTGGTTTGCGTGCACCGGCGTGCTCTGGCCATTGGCAATGGCGGCACAGCCATGCTGGCCAAAGGTAGAAGAAGGCCATTGCTTCTTTTGTTTCCTAGCCATTGGATCTTCCCTCAATGATCCAGATTAGGTTGAACATACCCTTTCGTTTTATTTAAATCTGAGACGTCCATTTAAAATCCTCTGGCCCAGATTAGAAGGGCGAAGGGGTACTCCCCCTGGTCCACCACGGACATAGACCCGGTCATTATTTCCTTGGTACATGAGGCATGAACTCGGTTCACTGATTTTTGTATAGAAAAATAAATAAGAAAAAGAAAAGGAAATGGAGATTTGCAGATAGGCCCCTGCTCTTAATAAAAACACCCCTGAACATGATGGTAATTATGTGAACAATATGAAAATATGTAAAACTTGCATTTAAGCCACTAAATTATCATTTAATTTCTGATTATTGTTTAAAAATGCATTTAGTAGTGGAAAATACTTAGAAATGGTAAAATAAATATAGAAAATAATATAAAAATTAGTATTAAATCTTTTGAGCTGAAATAAATTGTAGATACATATGAATTATATTTTGACCATGGAAAAAATTAATAAAATTTTTTTTAGCTATAAAAAATATTAACAATGGAGAATAAATGTAGAAATAGTAGGAAAATTATTTATAAAATCTTTTGAACTGAAATAAATTTATAAAGTGCATATAAAATATATTTAGACTATGGGAAATTAATTAAAAATGTTTTTTAGCCTATAAATAAATGCTAAAAATGGAAAATAAATGATAAATGTATTTCTTTAGCTATGAAAAATAATAAATCACTCATAACTCTGAGTTAAATCATAATCATAACATATTTTAATTATAATATTTTTATTGCTTGTATGGTGTATTGTTCTTGATTGTTTTTATTTCTCTTTTGACGGTAGTGTACACACATTCGAATCTCGATCAAGAATCTACATGAAGAGGTGTAGAGAGTTCATTCAAGAAGACTGAGCAGCTATTTAATAAAAGGCAAGTGCCCTTGACCATCTTGTACCAATTTTAGGATTTTAGTTAGATGCATGCTAAATAAAATGATGTCCTATTTCATGTTACATGCCTTGTTCCATATAATTCCTTGTCACCTGAATTGGGTTGAGAAGTAGATAGGTATTAATTATGCTTAGCCATGCTTAGACATTAGGAATGGGATTTCATACAAATATGACATGTTAAACTTTATGATTACTTTAATTGTGATGGACACACAATAGTAGTGGATAGGAATCTGGTGGTTGGATAGATTTGGTATGGTGCAGTTTGCACGAGACCCGAGATTGGGTTTGGCACCATCAGATTCTAAGGACTGGTTTATGGAGGAAGCCAATAAGCTTTATGGTACCACCACGAGACCAAGATGGGGCAGCTTGGTTAATTAATTAGGTTTCCCCTGATGAAATGCTAGTAGTTGGATGGTGTGTGGAATGATGCAGGGGTACTGCTCTGGGAACCGCAAGGCTCAAGGGGGCTCTGAGGCGGAGGGTTACTCCGGAAATGCCTCAATGGTGGAAACCTTAGAGGGCTAGCACTAGTCGGGAGTACCTTTGTAAAGGCCATGTAGTGATCTCCTGGCCACACACCTACGGAAGTGTGAAATGTGGTTGATCATCATGGGCTACCTGGAGGTTTACTCAGTCCACCTGGCAACAGGGAATGAAATCACTGCTTGTGGGTAAAGGGTACATTCTCTGCAGAGATTAGAAAACTGTCATGACAGCCGTGCTCACGGACAAGAGCAGTTTGGTGTCCAATTCATAATTAGTTGATGGTTAGAATGATGGTTGAGATGATGGATTGAGAATGATATTGGTATTGAATCATTATTATTATGATTATTCTAATATGGTTGGGAATATATAACTAGATGTAGGTTGTTAATAAAAGCTAAGGATAGGTTTAATGCTTAGTGCTTAAACTACTATTAGCCTTTCTTTTTTGACTTGCCTACATGTCATTTATTTCCCACACTTGCTGAGTACCACGGGATGGTACTGACACTTGCTTTGTTGTACTTTTAATATGCTGCTCAGTGAAGAGAAGATCTAATGAAGGCAAGTTTCTATTGAAGACGATGTGTAGAAGGTCGCGTTGCTGCCAGTCGATTTGCTTGTTGTTGCTCTAGAGTTTTTCCTCTTCCGCTGCGATTCAAAAATCTTTTGAAAGGTAAATATGTTGTTTGCATGCGATATAGAAGTGTTTATCACTACTTGTCATACATGTATGGTGAAATTGATCGTGGCATACATGTATCATACAGCTGGTTTTATTCCTAATAAAACCGGTTGTGACAAAGTGGTATCAGAGCTATATATCGACTCTAGGCATGTGACCTTAGTTAGAATGGACTTAATAGACATCCATTTGACCTCGCTCATAAATACGAAGATTCGACACAATCGAGAGAAGCGTGAAGATCGACATATGAGGACAACGCAAAAGAAGAAGAAGACTTTTGAAGATTATTACACATCACTTGCTTAGGTCCCCTTTGGTTAGCAAGTGAAGTCCATGACTTTCTCACATCGAATTAGAACACGTTGCTTGATTATTTCATTAGATAAACAATAATGACAACAATAAATTTATAGCAATTGCATGTTTAAGGGGGTAGCCGAACACTATTAAATCATATCTTGCCTCCTTCATGCAACCCACTTGAATCTCGAGGGCGAGTCCTTGTAAGGTGGGTGGGATTGTAACCACCATACTTAACAAAAAGGAAAATAAATAATAATGATCATAAATCTAGTATCATGACAATGCATTTGAAATAAAAGATTTCAAAAAATTAAAACCACAATGGAAATTTAAGCCAAATTCAAAATCAAAATAATAATATAGAAAATATAAAAATATTTTTTGTCGTCATGTAATAATACTTTAAAATTAAATTAATTGACATATCGCATCATAATTGTTTATTTGTGGAAAATGCAGATTTTAATTTCTAGGTAATATCTTTGAATTCAAATAAAATATGGAAAAGAAAACAAAGAATACTCTACCATATCTAGTAGCATCCCGTTTAAAATAATAGTTTTGATAAAAGAAACAACTGTTATATATGATAATATGATAATAATAACAATAAAGTATAAATTTTAGGTTGTAATGAAATAATTTCTTAAGACAATTCAAAACAAGTTCCTCATGTTTTAATCTAGCATTGGGTGAGATATTAAGCTTGAAAAATTCTAGAATAAAGATTTCAAGACCAAATAAAATAATAGAATTATAGAAAAATACTTTTTATGGGGTAACATTCGATTAACAAAAACCTAGATCTTCTTCTTACTCCAACTTCTAGAATCTTGGAGTGAGATTCCGTTTAAGGGGGGGTAGAATTGTAACACCCTAAAAACCAAACAAAAAGAAAAGATAAAAAAGGAAAGAACTTCCCAGGTCGAAGCCCAGCCCACAACCCACCGCACACTCTCTCTCTTTTCCCTACTCTCTCTGTTGTGTGGGTACCACTCTATCAGTTTCTTCCTCCTACCGTTGTCCAGCGCCACAGGAGCATTTTATCGAGCAACTCGCGTGCAAGCCACATTCCGACAACCGTTGCGTCGATTCTTGCCCATCCCGCACCCTTCCCTCATATCCCACGTTCCATGGCAACCGCACAACACCGAGAAACCGTTCCTCCTTCAAATACTCGTTCACTCTTCTTCCTATATCCTCTCCATTGTGAAACCTAGCCATCACCATTAGTGCCGCCATCGTTCCCGTTGCTTTGTCCATCTTTTCTTCAATCTAACTTCTCCATAGCATTTGCCTTGCCTTAGAACATCTCTCCAACATGTTGTCACCGAGGAATCGCTGCCGAAAAGCCCTCTCGACGAAGACTAACGCCACACATCGACCTCCCACATTGTTGTTTCCTTCTTGCGCCGTTTCGGTGCCTGCAAACTTGCTAGGTGAGTTCTAGGCAAGCTCCTCCACTGTTTTTGGTAACTAGAGACTAGTTTATGCGTCTTTCCTCTTGGTTTGCATGCACCAGCGTGCTTTGGCCATTGGCAATGGCGGCACAGCCATGCTGGCCAAAGGTAGAAGAAGGCCATTGCTTCTTTTGTTTCCTAGCCATTGGATCTTCCCTCAATGGTCCAGATTAGATTGAACATACCCCTTTGTTTTATTTAAATCTGAGATGTCCATTTAAAATCCTATGGCCCAGATTAGAAGGGCGAAGGGGTACTCCCCCTTGTCCACCACGGACATAGACCCGCCCATTATTCCCTTGGTACATGAGGCATGAACTCGGTTCACCGATTTTTGTATGGAAAAATAAATAAGGAAAAAGAAAAGGAAATGGAGATTTGCAGATAGGCCCCTGCTCTTAATAAAACACCCCTGAACATGATGGTAATTATGTGAACAATATGAAAATATGTAAAACTTGCATTTAAGCCACTAAATTATCATTTAATTTCTGAATATTGTTTAAAAATGCATTTAGTAGTGGAAAATACTTAGAAATGGTAAAATAAATATAGAAAATAATATAAAAATTAGTATTAAATCTTTTTAGCTGAAATAAATTGGAGATACATATGAATTATATTTTGACCATGGAAAAATTTAATGAAAATGTTTTTTTAGCTATAAAAAATATTAACAATGGAGAATAAATGTAGAAATAGTAGGAAAATTATTTATAAAATCTTTTGAACTGAAATAAATTTATAAAGTGCATATAAAATATATTTAGACTATGGGAAAATAATTAAAAATGTTTTTAGCCTATAAATAAATGCTAAAAATGGAAAATAAATGATAAATGTATTTCTTTAGCTAAGAAAAATAATAAATCACTCATAACTCTGAGTTAAATCATAATCATAACATATTTTAATTATAATATTTTTATTGGTTGTATGGTGTATTGTTCTTGATTGTTTTCATTTCTCTTTTGACGTTAGTGTACACACATTCGAATCTCGATCAAGAATCTACATGAAGAGGTGTAGACAAAGAGTTCATTCAAGAAGACTGAGCAGCTATTTAATAAAAGGAAAGTGCCCTTGACCATCTTGTAGATGCATGCTAAATAAAATGATGTCCTATTTCATGTTACATACCTTGTTCCATATAATTCCTTGTCACCTGAATTGGGTTGGGAAGTAGATAGGTATTAATTATGCTTAGCCATGCTTAGACATTGGGAATGGGATTTCATACAAATGTGACATGTTAAACTTTATGATTACTTCAATTGTGATGGACACACAATAGTAGTGGATAGGAATCTGGTGGTTGAATAGATTTGGTATGGTGCAGTTTGCATGAGACCCGGGATTGGGTTTGGCACCACCGGATTCTAAGGACCAGTTTATGGAGGAAGCCAATAAGCTTTGTAGTACCACCACGAGACCGAGATGGGGCAGCTTGGTTAATTAATTAGGTTTCTCTCGATGAAATTCTAGTAGTTGGATGGTGCGTGGAATGATGCAGGGGTACTGCTCTGGGAACCACAAGGCTCAAGAGGGGGCTCTGAGGCGGAGGGTTACTATGGAAATGCCTCAGTGGTGGAAACCCTAGAGGGCTAGCACTAGTCGGGAGTACCTTTGTGAAGGCCATGTAGTGATCTCCTGGCCACACACCTACGAAAGTGTGAAATGTGGTTGATCACCATGGGCTACCTGGAGGTTTACTCAGTCCACCTGGCAACAGGGGATGAAATCACTGCTTGTGGGTAAAGGGTACATTCTCTGCAGAGATTGGAAAACTGTCATGACAGCCGTGCTCACGGACAAGAGCGGCTTGGTGTCGAATTCATAATTAGTTGATGGTTGGAATGATGGTTGAGATGATGGATTGGGAATGATATTGGTATTGAATCATAATTATTATGATTATTCTAATATGGTTGGGAACATACACCTAGATGTAGGTTGTTAATAAAAGCTAAGGATAGGTTTAATGCTTAGTGCTTAAACTACTATTAGCATTTCCTTTTTGACTGGCCTACATGTCATTTATTTCCTACACTTGCTGAGTACCACGGGATGGTACTCACACTTGCTTTGTTGTACTTTTGATATGCTGCTCAGTGAAGAGAATATCTAACGAAGGCAAGTTTCTATTGAAGACGGTGTGTAGAAGGTCGCGTTGCTGCCAGTCGATTTGCTTGTGGTTGCTCTAGAGTTTTTCCTCTTCCGCTGCGATTCAAAACTCTTTTGAAAGGTAAATATGTTGTTTGCATGTGATATAGAACTGTTTATCACTACTTGTCGTACATGTATGGTGAAACTGATCTGGTCATACATGTATCATACAGCTGGTTTTATTCCTAAAATAACCGGTTGTGACAGAGTCCTTGATCCTGACAAACTATGATGACTCCCCTTTCTGTGTTAGTTTAATTTTGAATTAACGATAATTTTGAAATGGGAGAGTACGCACTAAAGGTAAGCACTTCCCTAAGATTTTGCCTCGTTATTACAGTTGCCAACGGGTTTCTCAAAAAGAAATGGCGGCGGCGGCGGCAACAGCAACACCACGGGGAGGAATGCGTAGCGATGGGCATTCGGTTAACTGGAGAAAATCGGTTTGGTTTTACAGTTTGTTTGAAAATTCGGTTTCTGAAAAATGTAAACCGAAATTATCCAATGAAAAGTTAACCAGGAAATTCAGTTTGGTTTTCGGTTAAACCTAATAAACCCGGACCACCCCATGGGCGGCTCGATTGCTCTACAGCAGATTGTAACACCCATATTTTATGTAAATAAAATTGATCAAACCATAATACATTCAAATATACATTTTTGTGTGAATTTTGAAGTTCAAACGAGTAGCAAACGTTGAAATTTGAATTTGAAATCAACTCAAAAGAAAAGAAAAGGAAAAAAGAAAAAGATAAAAACCCTTCACTGGGCCAAATTCCCACCCTAGGCCCATCTCTCCTCTCCCCTCACCCGCGGCCCAGCTAACTCCACTCCTCTCCTCTCTCTCTCTGCCGCCCAGGACCCACCTGCCATCTCCTTCATCGAGCAACCGCCGCCTCCCTCTTCCCGCGCCCGCGCCAACCCCCCCCCCCCCCCCCTACAACCGCCTCACCCCACGCCGATTCACCCCGGAGAAGTACCCTACACACGCGCCATCAACCGCCGCTCTTCTCCCCCCCCTATTAAATCAGCCCCTCCCCCTCCCTTTCTTTTTCCCCGCGCCCAAACCCTAGCCAACCGCCGTTCCCGGTATGTCGCAAGCGTTCCCGACTAACTGGCCATTATCTCCCTCCCCTCGCCCCTCTAACCTCTGTACCTTGTCGCCAGGAGCACGCCGGGCAAGAAACCATGGGGAGACCGCCGAGATTTCGCCGAAATCGACGGGTGCCGACGCCAACCGCCGCCGCCTCTCGTCGCCGACTACTTCCTGGCCGATTTCGGACTTCGAAACTCACCTAGGTATGTTTCCCTTACTCCCCTCCTTCATTTAGAGTTAAAGGCGCGTAGAATATCCAAGTTTTGGGCCGGTTTGGCCAACTCCAGCGAGGTCCGCCGCCGTGAGCGTCGAGGGCCGCCGCGCGTGCGTGGCCGGTGTCACCAGAGGTGATGTGGCCGCATCTCGGCCCTCGGTTCAAACCGAACGGCCGAGATTATATCCTAGCGTACCGGTTCGGTATATTAAATGTCGCACGTTCATTTCAAAATCGACGGCCCACATTTAAAATCCATTTCCCGCCGCTGGTTTTACACCCAGGCCCTTGGAAAATCACCAGCTACCCCCTGGACTTTGCTGAAATGCAAATCTAACCCCTAGAATTGTCAATCTAGCTTGTGGACTCTCTAGAATTGGATTTAATCACTTAATTAAGCAATCTAGCCCCTGGGAATTTGTAGAATTATTGATTTAGCCCCTGTACAGTGTAGGAAAGTTACCAGGGAGTCCCTGAGGATTTATTTAATTGCTGAATATTGTTTAAAGGAGTATTTAATGTGTAGAAAATAGATAAAAATGGTAAATAAATGTAAAAACAGTAGGAAAATTTGTATAAAATGTTTTTATGCTGTAATAAAATCGTATAGTGCAAATAAAATATATTTTGACCATGGAAAATTTATGAAAAATGTTTAAAATACATTTTGGGCATAGAAAATTCAATAAAAATGATTTTAGGCCATAAATAAATCCTAAAAATGTAAGATAAATATAAAATGCATATTTTGGCTATGTAAAATAACAAATGCTTCGTAGGGACGCATTAGTATAGAGCTTTATGCTTTTGTGTATGTTGTGATGCCATGTATTGTGTGCTCTTTACTTATTTTAGCTTTTATTTCTTTTTGCCATGCTTGGGAAATATACCTAGAGTCGTACTACGATCCCAACTTTAATCTCCAAGACCAAGACTTCACCAACAATCAAGTCTTCGAAAAAGGCAAGTGCCCTTGACCATCTTGTATAAATTTTAGGATTTTAGTTAGATGCATGCTAAATAAAATGATGTCCTATTTCATGTTACATGCCTTGTTCCATATAATTCCTTGTCACCTGAATTGGGTTAGGAAGTAGATAGGTATTAATTATGATTAGCCATGCTTAGACATTGGGAATGGGATTTCATACAAATGTGACATGTTAAACTTTATGATTACTTTAATTGTGATGGTTACACAATAGTAGTGGATAGGAATCTGGTGGTTGGATAGTTTTGGCATGGTGCAGTTTGTACGAGACCCGGGATTGAGTTTGATACCACCGGATTCTAAGGAACAGTTTATGGAAGAAGCCACTAAGCTTTATAGTACCACCACGAGACTGAGATGGGGCAGCTTGGTCAATTAATTAGGTTTCTCCCGATGAAATGCTAGTAGTTGGATGGTGCGGGGAATGATGCAGGGGTACTGCTCTGGGAACCGCAAGGCTCAAGAGGGGGCTCTGAGGCAGAGGGTTACTCCGGAAATGCCTGAGTAGTGGAAACCTTAGAGGGCTAGCACTAGTCGGGAGTACCTTTGTAAAGACCATGTAGTGATCTCCTGGCCTCACACCAAAGGAAGTGTGTAATGTGGTTATCTACCACGGGCATTCAGGGAGGTTCACTTAGTCCACCTGGCAACAGGGGATGAAATTACTGCTTGTGGGTAAAGGGTACACTCTCCGCAGAGATTTGGTAAAACTGTCATGACAGCCGTGCTCACAGAAAAGAGCGGCTTGGGGCCAGTTCATAATTAGTTTATGGTTGGGAAATGCTGGTTATGTATGATTCAAGTTACATTCATCATCTTTAATTATGTGTTGAATTACTTCTTGAAATTATGATATTGATAATTGGAAGCTAAGGATAGGATCTAAGCGTAGTGCTTAAGCCATATTTGGCCTACCCTTATTCTAGCCAATCATGTCATTCTTTTCCCACACTTGCTGAGTACTCTATGTACTCAAGCGTTTACTTTTATATTAGAATATGAAGAAGAAGCGGCACCGGAAGACTTCTTCATCAACCCGGAGGACTTGGTCTAGGCTGGCGATCCTTCGTGCGACTGTCTGTGAAGATGGAGCCCTAGATTATCTATTTGTATTTCCGCTGTAGTTTGGATTATGTGAACTGTTTAGATGTTGTAAGTAGGTTTGTGTTGTGTATTTGTAGACCTTCGGGTAGTATTGTAAGACTATTTATGTACTCGAATATGGCTATGTAATGATATTTCACTTCCGTCAACGCATGTACGATTCAACTGATCCTGGCGTACATGTGATTAACGTCTTTTCATCTTTACGATGACCGGGCGTGACAAAGTGGTATCAGAGCCGTCTTGCCTGTAGGACGCAAGACTAGTTAGAAATGATCGAAAATAAGGACTATACTATTTTCTTATAAAATAGTATTTCCAAAACTTTGTGCTTTCCATCTCAATCCTTGTGCTTCTTATCTTGTTGTACCTATTGTTTTTATTCTAACTTAATTTATTGATTATTGATCTCACTCTCTTCTTTTCAAATGTTTGTAGATGGCGCGCACCAAGCAGACGACACGTAAGTCGACTGGGGGTCGTGTTCCTCACCACGCCCTAGCCAGCCGCTTCGCACCTCACACACCCAGGAGGGAGACAATGCTGATCTCTTGTGGACGTGCTGCATCGAGGATGCATACCTGTCTCCTCTCTCTCCTTCGTGCTGCGGGGTACCGTGAGTACCGTCTTTGCTTCATCTACCACACCACCAGGATCTCTGTACCCTCTACTGGTGGACTGGAGTGGACTACCCAGCTATTGGTCTACTACGACTCGGAGCTGCTGCACTCACACTACTCTCCGGCTTGGAGGAGCTCCCAGCGTGATGCTGAGGAGGATGCTATGTGGGAGGCAACTACCTACTGGAGTCACGCCCACAGGTTCCGCCTCGAGCGCACGGAGCACGCGTACACCCCTCAGCGCCCTAGTGGCACAGCCGACTTCACTGGACGTGATGTCGAGGGGCCTCTGTACCTCGCTCAGAGCAAGAGGCTGGTGGACGATGTTGTGGAGTTGTCTTCATGACTCCAACGTTGTCAGCAGGAGCTTCAGGACAGCAGGGACCTTGTTGACCTCTACGAGCAGCTTCGCCGACGTTACGCGAGGATCACTACAGCTGACCCGAACTCTCCTCAGTACGCTTTGGACGTTGAGCCTTGGGACCCAGACTCTCCAGATCGTCGTGAGAACTCACCCGTGAAATCAGGGGAGGACCCGGAGGAGGAGACCGAGGAGGACTCCGACGAGGACCCCGACGAGCAGGAGTAAACTTGTTACCCAGTTGGACGACTCGGGACACCTACCCTTAGTATGTAGGAGCGTGTAGCTACGCCCTCTCTAGTCTTGAGTTGTGTTATCTATGGTATTGTATTTGTAGTTTGCTTCATGTTGTGTATGTGTGTGCGACGTGAGTTGTGGAATGCTTCGGCATCCTGTCCACATCCACGTCATTTGTATATAGGCTTGTTAGTGTGTTGTGCGAGTTGTGGAATGCATTAGCATCCTGTCCACATCCGCACTAGTTGATTAATGAATTTGCTTGCTATATATATATGTTTCCCTTGATGCATGTAGTTGGGACCGTTTATCATAGCGTACCCTTCTATATCTTATCTATTATCCTAAAGTTTCAATTATTCCCTATATAGATGGCTGGTAGAGGTGGAGGTCGTGGAAGGGGTGCTGTGCCCCAAGATGATGGATTTGGAGGATTGCCATGATGGAATGGTAGGGCTGCTCGAGGAGCCCCAGCAGCGCAGCAAATGCAACAGATGATGGCCATTCAAACCCAACTGCTCACCAACCTCACCCAGATAGTTACCAATATGGAGCAAGCACCACCACCACCACCACACTACAACCTTCCGCCACCACCACCTTTTCCACCTAGGTCCTTTCTAAGGTATTTCCTTAACACTCATCCACCCACCTTTGCAACAGTTAGTGAACCAATGGATGCCGATGATTGGCTTCGAACGGTTGAAAGTAAGTTGAGGCTCATACAATGTGAAGGAAGAGAGAAGGTACTATTAGCCTCTCATCAACTCCAGGGACCTGCAGCCGACTGGTGGACCGCCTTCACTGAAGCCCACCAGAGTCCAGAGAACATCACTTGGGAAGAATTTAGGACTAATTTCCGCAATCACTTTGTGCCTGAGGGAGAAGTCCAAGCAAGACGTGAGGAGTTCCTCATGTTAAAGCAGGGCCGTATGACTGTGCAAGCCTACTTGAATGCATTCACCCAGTTATCCTGCTATGCACCGACAGGTGTGGATACTAATTCCAAGAAGCAGTTCCGTTTCAAGAATGGACTGGACAAGGAGTTGAAGTTTGCCATGTCTTCCAGTGACTACAGCGACTTTCAGAAATTGGTTGACAAGGCTTTTGAAGTGGAGAGGACTAAGAAGGATCTGGATGATGATGACAGGAAGAGGAAATTGGCTCTAGGACATGCCTCTAGTAGCAATGTACGCCCTCGTTTCACCCCTCAGCCTGCAACACCCATGACTCGCCCTATGAACTACTCGGTACAGAGATTCCCAAACCCCAACTACAGGCCACCCACACCCTACAATCAGCAGATGCGCCAGCAACAACAACCTCCACGCTAGCCAATGCAACCCTCTCGCCAGCAGATGCAACCACCTCGCCCTTTAGCACCAGCTAACCACCCCAATGGTCAACCACCAAGGAATTCGCCAGGAGGTAACAAGGGCCAGAATAATGCTGCGGGAGTTCAGTGCTACAAGTGTGGAGAATGGGGACACTACTCCAACAATTGTCCAAAGAAGCAGCAGAACCCGCCCGGACGTGTCAATCATGTGACACTAGAGCAAGCACATGAAGCACCTGATGTGGTGATCGGTATGTTTTCTGCTAATTCCCACCCCGCCACAATCTTGTTTTATTCGGGTGCTACACATTCATTTATATCCAAAGATTTCATAAAGAAGCATGACATGGTAGTTACATTCTTGAATCGGTTGTTGTTGATAAACTCTCCTGGAGGAGAGATGGTGGCAAGACATCTATGCCGTAAAGTGAGTATAAACATAAGGGGGGTAGTCTTTTGGGCCAACCTAATAGTGTTGGACTCGCAAGGATTAGACATCATTCTGGGAATGGACTGGCTGACAAAGAATCAAGGAGTAATTCACTATGCAACTAGGACAATTTGCTTAACACACCCAGATGGCACTACAGTGGAATTCAAGCCAGATCAGGCACAAGAGGCAGTCGTACAACTCAACCATCTTGAGAGTACATAAGGCATCAGGGTTGTGAGTGAGTTTTCAGATGTATTTCTAGATGACTTACCAGGTATGCCCCCTGATCGAGAGATTGAGTTTATCATTGAGTTAGTACCTGGAATGACCCTAATATATAAGAGGCCGTATAGAATGGATGCTAAACAACTAGCTGAACTAAAGGATCATATTGAGGAGTTACTGGGGAAAGGATATATCCGTCCTAGCTCATCGCCTTGGGGAGCACCAGTCATTTGTGTACCTAAGAAGGATGGTACTCAAAGGTTGTGTGTGGATTACCGTGCCTTAAATGCGGTAACAATCAAGAATAAGTACCCACTACCAAGAATTGAAGATTTATTTGATCAGTTGAGAGGAGCATGTGTGTTCTCTAAGATTGATCTTCGCTCGGGTTATCACCAATTGAAGATTAGACCCTCAGATATTCCCAATACTGCATTTGTCTCTCGATATGGACTATATGAGTATACAGTTATGTCTTTTGGGTTGATCAATGCCCCTGCATATTATATGTATCTGATGAATAAGGTATTCATGGAGTACTTGGACAAGTTTATAGTGGTGTTCATCGACGACATACTTATCTATGCCAAGACTGAAAAAGAGCATGAGGAGCACATCAGGATGGCTCTACAGAAGCTTCGCCAACACCAACTATATGCCAAGCTTAGTAAGTGTGAATTTTGTCTAAAGGAAGTGTCATTTTTGGGTCATGTCATATCTGAAGGAGGTATAGTAGTGGATCCAGGCAAAGTGGCCGATGTCCTTAAATGGGAAACACCTAAGAGTGTACATGATATACAAAGATTCTTAGGCATGGCCGGTTATTATCGTCGATTCATCGAGGGATTTTCAAAGATCTCTTGACCACTAACCAAGTTGCTTGAGAAAGGAGTTGCTTTCAAGTGGACCCCCGAATGTGAAGTGAGCTTTACCAAGTTGAAGAAGAGGTTAACCAGTGCACCGGTATTGGTGATGCCTGATATGCAAAAGGAGTTTGTAGTTTATTGTGATGCATCCGGTCATGGTTTAGGATGTGTCTTAATGCAAGGAGGACATGTTGTAGCCTATGCTTCAAGACAGCTTCGGAAACATGAGAGAAATTATCCAACCCATGATTTAGAATTGGCAGCTGTTGTCTATGCATTGAAGATATGGAGACACTACTTAATGGGAAAAAGAACCGAGATATACACAGATCACAAGAGCCTGAAGTACATATTCACACAACTAGATCTTAATCTCAGACAACATCGTTGGTTGTAGTTAATAAATGATTTTGATGTGGGAATCAACTACCATCCAGGAAAGGCTAATGTGGTTGCTGATGCTCTAAGTAGAAAGGGATAATGTAATAATTTGTCAGTACAAGCTCTTGAACCCCAGTTATGTGAAGAGTTTGCAAGGTTAAATTTATGACTAGTGACTAGTACTGAAGCAGTTGCTATGGAAGTGGATTCAACCCTTGAACGTGATATACGAGAAGGACAAAAGAATGATGAGAAGGTCAAGGAGATCAAGCAATTAATGAAGAAAGGAAAAGCTCCGAACTTTAGGGAGGATGAACAAGGAACCCTATGGCTTGGAAAGAGGATTTGTGTTCCGTACATAAAAGAGATTAGAAAGTTGATACTAAGGGAAGCTCATGATTCATCGTACTCCATTCATCCCGGAAGCATGAAGATGTATCAAGATCTTAAAGATCGATATTGGTGGCATGGAATGAAATGGGATGTAGCAGAATATGTGGCCATATGTGATACATGTCAATTGATTAAGGCGGAACATCAAAGACCAGCAGGGTTGTTGCAACCAATCAAAGTGCCAGAATGGAAATGGGAAGAAATTAGTATGGATTTCATTGTGGGACTACCAAGGACACAGTCTAGATATGACTCTATATGGGTTATAGTGGATCGTTTAACTAAAGTTGCCCACTTCATTCCAGTGAAAGAAACCTACAATGGTCCCAAGTTGGCGGAACTGTATATCTCTAGGATTGTATGTTTACATGGAGTTCCTAAGAAGATTATCTCAGATCGAGGTTGTAAGTGCATCTAGGATATCCCTTGTGGGTTTTGGCTAATTGATGACAAACATATGAGATCCTAATGAAACTATTGAGATGATTGCAGGACAAACAAGTGAAACAGCTCAGTGCACACAAAAAGGTGAAAAATGGAGTAGTGTCCAAAGAGGGATACTTTGATGGAGCTTGGAAGATCAAATTAGATTTTAAATGTATAGGAGGTGTATGAAAGACACACTCCAAGAGCTCACAACTTTGCGCAGGGGTAATGGCTTTAAAATCAACCTAAATTTCACAATGCACCGGACTAGTTCGATTATGGACCGGACTAGTCCGTTGAATTTTCTGGAGTCTCTCATATTGGGAGACCGGACTAGTCCGTGTGTCCACCGGACTAGTCCATTGAACTTTCTGGAGTCTCTCATATTGGGAGATCGGACTTGTCCGTTGAACTTTCTGAAGTCTCCCATCTGTGGAGACCGGACTAGTCCACGGACTAGTCTGTTGAAGTTTCTGAAGTCCACCCTCACACAGCACTGGACTAGTCCGAGCTTGGCCGGACTAGTACGCCAAACTTTCTGGACTTCGAGATACACTGTGATCGGACAAGTCCAGACTTGCACCGGACTAGTCCGGTGTTAGGGTTTTTCAACGGTTACTTTTTGGAAACCCTATAAATAGAGAATCCACGGCTTTCCTATGGACACACACGTTGAATACTGCTGAAAACACAAACCCTAGTGCCGCCACTTTGTCCCAAGAGCCTAACACACATCTCCCCACACATCTAAGGTGCAAAAAGGAGTCAAATCATTTGAACACTTGGATTCGATATTGGGAGATCGTCATGCCTTCGTTGCGAGCTCTTGGGGTTTGATCTTTCTACACTTAAACTCTGCATTGTAATACTTTCAAGTGTATTTGATCGCCTCTTTCGTTATAATTCTTGTGGGAGCCCTCAACGTGTGAGGTTGCCCCACAAACTCGGTGATTACCCATGATAGTGGAATCAAGTCGTCCTTCGTGGTGACTTGAAGAGGGAAAGGGTTGGAGACCCGACTCTGTGTGAGCTTCCTCAACGAGGACGTAGATCTTGTGGTGAGATCGAACCTCGGCAAAAATTCGCTTGTCTCTTGTGCCTCATTTACTTTACGTTTTGTTCACTAGATCACTTGATTGCTAAACAACCATTTAAGTTGCTCATAAGTCTTCACGTGCATTCATATACTAATCTTAAATCAAAGAATCTGTTGTTCTCATTTCTGCTGCTAAAAGAACCTAGTTTCCCAAACAACACTTAATCAACTCACAAATTTCAGCACATCGGACTAGTCCGCCCACATAAACGGACTAGTCCCGTCAATCAAGTTTTTGACGACTCTATTAAGTGTGTAGGAAATTAAAAAGGCCTATTCACCCCCCCCCCCCCCCCCCCCCCGACTCACATCTCAGAGAGATCAATGGCCTATGAGAAGAACAACGATATCTCGAAGATGAACATCAATGAGGAGGAACAAGAAGCTAAAGCCTTCGATGTGCTGAAAGAAAACCCACATGGTGATGAAGAAGTGCGACAACTAAAAGCACTCCTGAGAAAGAAACTGCTAGGACAAAAAGGAAAAGAAGAAGAGAAGACGACGGGGAGTGGTCATCACGACTACTCCCGACATCCTTACAACTACAACCGTCTCAATTCAAACAATCACTACCTCTCCATTCCTATGGGAAAGCCTCCACAGTTTGATGGAAGTGACTACACCATGTGGAAGTACAACATGAAGATGCATCTAATATCCCTGAATCCTAGTCTGTGGCATATTGTTTGCACTGGCATTGATATCCCGGACACGGATGAGGAACTCACCCCAGAACAAGAACAAGTGTTTCATAGAAACGCACAAGCCGTCGCCATGATCACATCATCACTAAGCAGAGAGGAATTCACCAAGATCGATGGCTTAGAAAGTGCAAAAGAAATCTGGGATACACTTAAGATAGCTCACGAAGGAAATAGGTCGATTCGTGAAGCTAAAATCGAGATGCTTGAAGGAGAGTTGGGGAGATTTGCTATTGAAGAAGGCGAATCACCTCAAGACATGTACAATCGGATGAAGGCACTCATCAACAAAATTCGTGCCTATGGAAGTAAGAAATGGATGGATCACGAGGTGGTCAAAAGAATGATTAGAGCCTTCATGCCAAGAAATGTCACACTTTGCTCAATGATTAGAGAAAGCCCTGGATTCCACAAATTGACTCCGGATGAGTTATTGGGGAAGATCATAAATCATGAAATGATGGAGAAAGAGGCTCAATACGTCAAAGACTTAGCCGAACTCACCTCCTCCAAAAAGAAAGAAGTTGCTCTCAAAGCAACGTGCAGACCCAAACTCAAAGAAACTCATGAAGACCAAGACGATGGGCATACAAGCGACGAGAGTACCGATCTTGATGATTAAGAAATGGTACTCTTTATCAAGAAGTTCAAGCGCATGATGAAAAGAAGACACGACAACAATTCAAATGAAGGAAAAGGCAAGGATAAAGGAAAATCCAAGGCTCGACGCACTTGCTACAACTGCGGAGAGTATGGTCACTTCATGGTGGACTGCCCCTATGAAGAAAATAAAAAGAAGAAGGAAACAAGACCTCAAGAAAAGAAAAATTTCAGAAAAAGAAGACAAGCCCATCAAGCTCATATTGGCAAGGAGTGGGACTCAAACGATGAGTCCTCCTCCGATGAAGAAGAAGAGATAGCCACTATCGCAGTCAAGAAACCCACTATGAAAGCTACACTCTTCCCAAACATGGGAGGACGAGACATGAACAACCACACTTGCCTTATGGCTAAGGAAGGCAAGAAAAAGGTTCGACTTACTCCTCCTACGTTAAATTCCTCTATTGATGACTTTGATAGCTCTAGTGATAATGAAGAAATGTTTAGAGGACTAAGTAAAATTGCTTTAAAGAAAATGGAAATGTTGTCGAACGAAATCTTTGAAAAGGAGGAACTTCTTAACCAACAAGAAGATATGCTCATCCGTGAAAGGAAGAGATATCAAGAAGTTGAAAAGCTTCTCGAGCTTGAAAGAGAGAAGAACGAGTCACTTGAAGTTGAGCTAGCCTTGAGTAAGGAAACTTACTCAAAGCTAGAGGACTCACATATTGCAATCGAGGAAGAACTTGCTAACTTGTCAAAAGTTAACAAGATCCTTGAGGTGCAAGTTGAGTCACTCAAGCAAAGTGACTCCTCTTCCTCCAAGAGCTCTTCCTCCAAATATATGAGTTCGACAACAATCGAAACTTGCACTTGCTCTAGTAAGAAGAATGCTACTTCTAACACTCCAACTTCTCATAATTTTCATGGTTCTCCAAGCGGCATCTTTGATAAGGAGAAGATCAAATATGCACGCAGTGCATATATGGTCACTATACCTCCTAATGTCAAAGATGGTCTTGGCTTTGACAGGAACAAACACATGTCTACTCCTAATAAGAATAGAATTGTCTTTGTTAAGGAAAAATCCCATGAATCTGACTTACAAATATTGTTTCGTACATTTGATGCTTCCTATGTTCTTATGAAAGCCAAACATGGAAAAGTCATTGCTAAATATACAGGGCCACGCCACAAGAACTTGAAAACTTGTGTGTGGGTTCCCAAGACTCTTGTGACTAACCTGAGAGGACCCAAGCAAGCTTGGGTACCTAAAACCAAAGAATAATTCCTTTTTACAGGCTTACTCCTCCGGCTAAATGGGTGCTAGATAGCGGATGCACAAATCACATGACCGGAGAGAGAGAGGTATGTTTGTGGAGTACAAGTACAATAAGGATCCAAGTGAAGGCATATACTTCGGAGACAACAGCCAAGGAAAGGTCCTTGGTAGCGGTATCATTGAAATATCCTCTCAACACACCTTATCTAATGTTTTACATGTAGATTCTCTAGATTATAACCTTTTGTCAATATCTCAACTATGCGACAAAGGTTACAACTGTTTATTCACTAATGAGGGTGTGACCATTTTTAGAAGAAGCGATGGCTCGATTGCATTCAAGGGAATGTTGAAGGGCAAGCTTTATCTTGTTGACTTCAACAAAGATAAAGCCGAACTCAACACTTGCTTGGTTGCTAAGACCAACATGGGATGGCTGTGACATAGACGGCTAGCCCATGCTGGGATGAGAAATCTGCAGAAACTTCTAAAAGGTGGTCACATCCGTGGTCTTAAGGATGTGGTTTCTGAAAAAAACAGGCTATGCAACGCTTGTCAAGCAGGAAAACAAGTCGGAGCACCACACCCCGCCAAGAATGTGATGACTACCGCAAGACCGCTGGAACTCCTCCACATGGATCTCTTTGATCCAATTTCGTACATCAGCATCGGCGGTAACAAATACAGTTTAGTAATTGTTGATGATTTTTCAAGATTTACCTGGGTATTTTTCTTGTATGATAAATTAGAAACTCAGGGAATCCTCAAGAAGTTCTTGAAAAGAGCTCAGAATGAATTCTCATCAACCATAAAGAACATCAGAAGTGACAACGGGACATAATTCAAGAACCTCCAAATTGAAGAGTTTCTCGATGAAGAAGGGATAAAGCATGAGTTCTCGGCACCCTACTCCCCTCAACAAAATGTAGTGGCCGAAAGGAAGAATAGAACATTGATCGAAATGGCCAAAACTATGTTTGATGAATACAAGACATCAGATCGATTTTGGGCAGAAGCGGTGAACACCGCTTGTCATGCCACGAATTGGATGTACCTCCACCGACTACTGAAGAAAACTCCATATGAGCTCCTTAACGTAAAAAGCCTAATGTTTCTTATTTCAAAGTATTTGGTTGTAAATGTTTTATTTTGAACAAGAAACCGAGGGCCTCGAAGTTTGCTTCGAAGTCCGATGAAGGGTTCTTGCTCGGTTATGAATCGAATGCCTACGCCTATCGTGTCTTCAACAAGGTGTCCGACTTTGTTGAAGTAGCACGTGACGTAGTGTTCGATGAATCTAACGGCTCACAAGTGGAGCAAGTTGATAAGTGTGTGCTAGATAAAGAGGAAGCTCCATATGAAGCACTTAAGAAAATGGGACTTGGTGATATCTTACCACAAGAGTGAACATTCGACTCAAATGCACAAGATGAACCTCAACACGAAGGCAATGATCAAGGGGGAGACAATGAACCTGAAGATAATGAAGAACAAGCAATAACACAAGTTCCACACCCAAGAGTACATCAGAGTGTGCAAAGAGACCATCCTGTCAATAATATCATTGGAGAAATTGCTAAGGGAGTAACTACTAGATCTCGAGTTGCAAATTTCCGTGAATACTACTCTTTTGTGTCTTTTCTGGAACAATACAGGGTGGAAGAAGCCTTAAGGGATCCAGACTGGGTGATGGCTATGCAAGAGGAGTTGAACAACTTCAAAAGAAATGAAGTGTGGGAGCTGGTGGAGAGACCAAAGGCGAACATCGTTGGAACAAAATGGGTCTTTCGAAACAAGCAAGATGAACATGGAGTAGTAACAAGAAATAAAGCAAGATTGGTGGCCAAAGGTTATTCTCAGGTCAAAGGTTTGGACTTCGATGAAACTTTCGCTCCTGTAGCTAGACTTGAGTCCATTCATATTTTATTGGCATATGCTACTCACCATAATTTTAAGCTGTATCAAATGGACGTCAAAAGCGCTTTCTTAAACGGTCCAATCAAGGAGGAAGTTTATGTGGAGCAGCCACCAGGATTCGAAGACCAAGAGTATCCCGATCATGTCTACAAACTGCGTAAGGCTCTCTATGGCCTCAAACAAGCTCATCGAGCTTGGTACGATTGCCTTAAAGATTTTCTGACTCAAAATGGATTCAAAATTGGTAAAGCTAACTATACACTTTTCACTAAACATTGTGATGATCATCTATTCGTATGTCAAATTTATGTTGATGACATTATCTTTGGATCCACTAACAAATGTTTCTGTGAAGAATATAGCAAAATTATGACAGATAGGTTTGAGATGTCAATGATGGGCGAATTGAAGTTCTTCTTGGGATTCCAAGTGAAGCAACTAAGAGAAGGTACATTTATAAGCCAAACCAAATATACACAGGACATTCTCAAGAAATTCAATATGGACAAAGCCAAGCCCATCAAGACACCCATGGCCATTAACGGACACCTCGACCTCAATGAAGACGGTCCAAATGTGGACTAGAAGGTATATCGGTCCATGATCGGCTCCTTACTTTATTTATGTGCATCTGGGCCAGATATTATGCTTAGTGTTTGCTTGTGTGCAAGGTTTTAAGCCGCACCTAAAGAGTGTCACTTAACTGCTGTAAAAAGAATCCTAAGGTATCTTGTGCACAAACCCAACTTGGGCCTTTGGTATCCCAAAGGATCCAAGTTCAACTTGATAGGGTATTCCGACGCTGACTATGTAGGATGCAAAGTTGATAGGAAGAGCATGTCAAGGACTTGTCTGTTTCTTGGTAGGTCCCTAGTTTCTTGGTCATCTAAAAAGCAAAACTCCATTGCTCTTTCCACAGCAAAAGCAAAGTATGTTGCAGCCGATAGTTGTTGCGCACAACTACTTTGGATGCGACAGACTCTTAGGGACTACGGCTACAATCTTAACCATATCCCACTTCTATGTGATAATGAAAGTGCTATAAAAATTGCACACAACCCTGTAGAGCACTCAAGAACTAAGCACATAGATATCCGTCATCATTTTCTTAGAGATCATTCATTAAAAGGTGACATTGCTATTTCACATGTTAGGACTGAAAAACAACTTGCAGATATTTTCACCAAACCATTAGATGAGAAAAGGTTTTGTGAGCTTAGAAATGAACTTAATATTCTTGACTCTCGAAATGTGGCTTGAAACGTTGCATACCTGGTTGAAACTTCAAACATCGCATTTTATTGTTAAAAACTGCTCCTCACCTCTTTTTCTTCTAAGAAAACTAATTTTATTGAAGAAATCTTGGAGGTTATGACCACTTTTCATTGTTGATTGCCTTCTGGTCATAAGTACCAAGATTATTTGCAAAACTTGTCCTTGGATCAATATTAATTATCTCAAAATACTTAGGTTTTCCAGGGGCACCAGACTAGTCAGGTTTGCCACCAGACTAGTCCGGACAGTCTCTCAATTCCTAGGTTTTCTAGGGGCACCGGACTAGTTCGTCCCCTGATCGGACTAGTCCGGTCGGCCGCGTATATAAGTAGCTGGCCGGCCCAAATCAAATTTTCAAACCTCCCTCCACTTGCTCTCCCTCACCTCTCCTCTTCCCTCCTAAACCCTAGCCCCCAAAGAGACCTTCGAGTTGAGCCCTCAAAAATCAAGTTTTCTCCGTGGGGAATCCTCTCCTCGACGAGTTGATCCTCCCCTTCGGACAGATTCAAGCTTCTTCAACTCGAATCTTCAAATCTCGGTAAAATTCTCCCTCAAACCAAAATCTCAACTTTTCTCATTCTAGCTCGTTTCCTTTGATTCCAAGGTTGTACATTGGCTTCCTAGATGTATCCCTACCACCTTCATGTCATTTTGTATCCTTAGATAGAAGTTTTGGAATTCAAGGAAATCATTAGGGTTCTTGCCAGGCTGGACTAGTTCGGCGCTCAGATACGGACAAGTCCGGTACGCCGGACAAGTCCGCACTCTAAAGCCGGACAAGTCCGGTCTCTGACATCTGAATCCCTAATTTGACCTCGATCCTTGGTTCATTCTTATCTAATCCATGCACTCTTTATTAGGCACGATGTCTTCAAGCTCAGATGACAGTTCTTTCCACGTTGATGAAGAAGTTGAATGTGAGAAGGCGAGGAGAGCCAAGGAGAGGTACATGAAGAAAATACATGATGTCAATGTCCACTCTCCACCCTCCGACGACAATTTGCCTAAGAAGAGAAAGGTGGTTGTCAAGAAGGCCCAAGGAAAAGCTGCTGAGAGCTCCTCAAGGCCAAAGAGGGCTCTAAACAAAGGGAAGGGGCTTGATAGCGGACCCATTGGGTCCCTAAAGATGAAGAACCCAAGTCACCGCAACAGGCAACGTTCCAGTGAGGATTTCACCGGGAAAGGGGGTGAGCTTGTCGATAGCTTCAGGAAGATTAACGTGTATAATCAACCTCGACAATGCTCTGACCGAAGATTTTGGAGCAACTTCCATGCCGACTACTACGAGCATGTGTACATGAAGATGAAGAATCCCATTATGAAGAGTCAATGGGTGAACATTGGATACATGCAGTCGAAGAAGTATCCTGCCTTTCATGAAGTGATTGAGGCCCTGGAAAGGCACGGACTGAAGGAACTGTTTTATTTTGAGAATGACTGGAACAATAAGATCATCACCCAATTCTACTCTACGCTCTACTTTGCTCGGGGTGATGGAGACAGTCTTACTTGGATGACTCATGGTTCCAAGTATGATGTTACTTATGATGAGTTTGCAAGGATTCTTCACCTTGAACACACTCTGGATCATGATCTTGTCATCCAGAATTTGCAACCCTTGGAGAAGGATGAGCTCAAGTTCCTCTATGACACAAGGATGCCCTATGTTCCTCCCAACAACAAATATTTGAAGCCCTTCTTTGTAGTCCTCAACAGAATCTTGAGGAAGACGATAGCCCCGAAAGATTGAGATGCGGGGACTATCCAAGGAACCTTGAGGACCCTAATGAAGGTCATTAGTGGAAGGAGACCATTCAATGTCTTTGAGTACATCTACAATGACATTGTGAACATCTCAATCATGCCAAATAGGTCCTGCGGGTACGCCCCGTACATCATGTTCATGATTGAGAAAGTGATGGGACTTGAGTTTGTCAAGGATGTCTCTCATACGGGGTTGAAGCCGCAAAAGCCCACCGAGGACACTCTTCCCTCAGCTCCTACTACCTCTTCCTCCCCTGAAGCTGAGAGGAGGTCTAAACAATCACGAGATGTGAATGCCACAAGATCTGCAACTGCTCCTCCTGGCTATGCACCTGTCCATGAACCCTCCGGTGGTGTCCTCAAAATGCTCACCTCTATCTTTGCCTCCTGTCGCAAGTTGAAGTTAGGCAGAAGAAACATCAACAATATGTCAATGCCAACATCAAAGCTATCTGTGACAAGCTGGAGATTGAGTCGGTTGGATCCCCGCTCTCCTTCGAGGACTCTGATGAAGATCCTGCTCCGGCGAATGATGATGATGGTGAAGATGAAGACCGGACCGAAACTGAAGAAGGGAGCGGCGATGAGTGATTCCCCTCAATTTTTCCCTTTTTGGTGCCTTGATGCCAAAGAGGGAGAGATTGAGACTAGTTTGAGACTATCTCTAGTAGTAGTGCTTCTTATGCTTTTGTGATCGAGGACATGTACTTTTTTTAAAAACCTTGTAATGCACTATTTCTTTTCTTATGTGTGATGCTTATTGTTGCTTGAATGATAATCTCTATGCTCATTGTTGATTATCTTTATTTCATCACACTTTGTTGATCACACACCTGTTAGGCACCCCACCATAAGGTGTGTGCATATGTGAGAAGCTTTTTGTGGATTTATCATTATTCTCATATGTGCACACCTTATGAAAATCAAAATTTTACTCTCATTTGTGATATCTCAAATGGTTGTCATCAATCACCAAAAAGGGGGAGATTGTAAGTGCATCTAGGATATCCCTTGTGGGTTTTGGCTAATTGATGACAAACATATGAGATCCTATTGAAACTATTGAGATGATTGCAGGACAAACAAGTGAAACTGCTTCGTGCACACAAAAAGGTGAAAATGGAGAGGTGTCCAAAGAGGGATACTTTGATGGAGCTTGGAAGATCAAATTAGATTTTAAATGTATAGGGAGTGTATGAAAGACACACTCCAAGAGCTCACAACTTTGCGCAGGGGTAAGGGCTTTAAAATCAACCTAAATTTCACAATGCACCGGACTAGTCCGATTATGGACCGAACTAGTCCATTGAACTTTCTGGAGTCTCTCATATTGGGAGACCGGACTAGTCCGTGTGTCCACCGGACTAGTCCGTTGAACTTTCTGGAGTCTCTCATATTGGGAGACCGGACTAGTCCGTGTGTCCACCGGACTAGTCCGTTGAACTTTCTGAAGTCTCCCATCTGTGGAGACCGGACTAGTCCACGGACTAGTCCGTTGAAGTTTCTGAAGTCCACCCTCACACAACACCAAACTAGTTCGCCAAACTTTCTGGACTTCGAGATACACTGTGACCGGACAAGTCCGGACTTGCACCAGACTAGTCCGGTGTTAGGGTTTTTCAACAGTTACTTTTTGGAAACCCTATAAATAGAGAATCCACGGCTTTTCTATGGACACACACGTCGAATACTGCTGAAAACACAAACCCTAGTGCCGCCACTTTGTCCCAAGAGCCTAACACACATCTCCCCACACATCTAAGGTGCAAAAAGGAGTCAAATCATTTGAACACTTGGATTCGGGATTGGGAGATCATCGTGCCTTCGTTGCGAGCTCTTGGGGTTTGATCTTTCTACACTTAAACTCTGCATTGTAATACTTTAAAGTGTATTTGATCGCCTCTTTTGTTGTAATTCTTGTGGGAGCCCTCAATGTGTGAGGTTGCCACACAAACTCGATGATTACCCGTGATAGTGGAATCAAGTCGGCCTTCGTGGTGACTTGAAGAGGGAAAGGGTTGGAGACCCGACTCTGTGTGAGCTTCCTCAACGAGGACGTAGATCTCGTGGTGAGATCGAACCTCGGAAAAAATTGGCTTGTCTCTTGTGCCTTATTTACTTTACGTTTTGTTCACTAGATCACTTGATTGCTAAACAACCATTTAAGTTACTCATAAGTCTTCACGTTCATTCATACACTAATCTTAAATCAAAGAATCTATTGTTCTCATTTCCGCTACTAAAAGAACCTAGTTTCCCAAACAACACTTAATCAACTCACAAATTTCAGCACACCGGACTAGTCCGCCCACATAACCGGACTAGTCCGGTCAATCAAGTTTTTGACGACTCTAGTAAGTGTGCAGGAAATTCAAAAGGCCTATTCACCCTCCCCTCTAGGCCACATTCAGAGGCACTCAATTTACCTCAAGGTTCTGGCAGAAGTTGCATGAATCAATGGATACCCATTTAAATTTTAGTTTGGCGCATCATCCGTAGATTGATGGTCAGACAGAACGTACCAACCAGATATTAGAAGACATGTTGAGAGCATGTGCTTTAAAGACTAGCCAAAGTTGGGATAAGAATCGGCCATATGCCGAATTCTCTTACAACAACAGTTATCAAGCCAATTTTAAGATGTCTCCTTTTGAAGCATTATATGGGCGGAAATGTAGAACACCGTTGTTTTGGAATCAGACTGGGGAAAGTAAAGTCTTTGGGCCTGATGTATTGAAAGAGGCTGAAAGACAAGTACAAGAAATTCGGAAGAATCTAAAGGCAGCCCAAACAAGACAGAAGAGTTATGCAGATACTCGAAGACGTGATCTAACCTTTGAGGTTGGTGATTATGTGTACTTGAAGGTGTCACCTATGAGAGGGTTGAGAAGATTTAAAGTAAGAGGCAAGTTGTCACCCCGTTACATTGGTCCGTTCAAGATATTAGTACGATGAGGTGAAGTGGCTTATCAGCTTGAGCTTCTGCCACACTTGTAAGATGTACACAATGTGTTCCAAGTATCGCAGCTTAAGAAGTGCTTAAGAGTGCCTGAGGAGCAGTTACCCATGGAAGCAGTAGATGTACAAGAAGATTTGTCTTATGTGGAACAACGTGTCAAGATACTTGAGACATTAGAAAAGGTTAGCAGAAACAAAGTCATTCGCATGTGTAAAGTGCAATGGAAACATCACTCGGAGGCAGAAGCAACATGGGAAAGAGAAGAAGATCTCAAGGCTGAATTCCCTCATATTTTCTCTTAGGACGTCCGAATCTCGAGGGCGAGATTCCTTTTAAGGGGGGTAGAGTTGTAACACCCATATTTTATGTAAATAAAATTGATCAAAACATAGTACATTCAAGTATGCATTTTTGTGTGAATTTTGAAGTTCAAACGAGTAGCAAACGTTGAAATTTGAATTTAAAATCAACTCAAAAGAAAAGAAAAGGAAAAAGAAAAAGATAAAAAACCTTCCCTGGGCCAAATTCCCACCCTCGGCCCATCTCTCCTTTCACCTCACCCGCGGCCCAGCTAACTCCACTCCTCTCTCTCTCTCTGCCGCCCAGGACCCACCTGTCATCTCCTTCATCGAGCAACTGTCGCCTCCCTCTTCCCACGCCCGCGCCGCGCCAACCCCCCTCCAACCGCCTCACCCCACGCCGATTCACCCCGGAGAACTACCCTACGCACGCGCCATCAACCGCCGCCCTTCTCCCCCCTATTAAATCAGCCCCTCCCCCTCTCTTTCTTCTTCCCCGCGCCCAAACCCTAGCCAACCGCCGTTCCGGGTATGTCGCAAGCATTCCTGACTAACCGGCCATTATCTCCCTCCCCTCTCCCCTCTAACCTCTGTACCTTGTCGCCAGGAGCACGCCGGGCAAGAAACCGTGGGGAGATCTCCAATATTTCGCCAAAATCGACGGGTGCCGATGCCAACCGCTGTCGCCTCTCATCGCTGACTACTTCCCGGCCAATTTCGGACTTCGAAACTCACCTAGGTATGTTTCCCTTACTCCCCTCTTTCGTTTAGAGTTAAGGGCACGTAGAATAGGCGAGTTTTGGGCCGGTTTGGCCAACTCCGGCGAGGTCCGCCGCCGTGGGCGTCGAGCGCTACCGCGCGCGCATGGCCGGCGTCACCAGAGGTGACGTGGCCGCATCGCATCTCGGCCCTCGGTTCAAACCGAACGGCCGAGATTATATCCTAGCGTACCGGTTCGGTATATTAAATCTCGCGCGTTCATTTCAAAATCAACGGCCCACATTTAAAATCCATTTCCTGCCGCTGGTTTTACACCCAGGCCCTTGGAAAATCAGCAGCTACCCCCTGGACTTTGGTGAAATGCAAATCTAACCCCTAGAATTGTCAATCTAGCCCCTGGACTCTCTGGAATTGGATTTAATCACTTAATTAAGCAATCTAGCCCCTGGGAATTTGTAGAATTATTGATTTAGCCCCTGTACAGTGTAGGAAAGTTACCAGGAAGTCCCTGAGGATTTATTTAATTGTTGAATATTGTTTATAGGAGTATTTAATGTGTAGAAAATAGAAAAAAATGGTAAATAAATGTAAAAACAGTAGGAAAATTTGTATAAAATGTTTTTATGCTGTAATAAAATTGTAGAGTGCAAATAAAATATATTTTGACCATGGAAAATTTATTAAAAATATTTAAAATACATTTTGGCCATAGAAAATTCAATAAAAATGATTTTAGGCCATAAATAAATCCTAAAAATGTATGATAAATATAAAATGCATATTTTGGCTATGTAAAATAATAAATGCTTCGTAGGGACGCAATAGTATAGAGTTTTATGCTTTTGTGTATGTTGTGATGCCATGTATTGTGTGCTCTTTACTTATTTTAGCTTTTATTTCTCTTTGCCATGCTTGGGCAATATATCTAGAGTTGTACTACGACCCCAACTTTAATCTCCAAGACCAAGACTTCACCAACAATCAAGTCTTCGAAGAAGGCAAGTGACCTTGACCATCTTGTACCAATTTTAGGATTTTAGTTAGATGCATGCTAAATAAAATGATGTCCTATTTCATGTTACATGCCTTGTTCCATATAATTCCTTGTCACCTGAATTGGGTTGGGAAGTAGATAGGTATTAATTATGCTTAGCCATGCTTAGACATTGGGAATGGGATTTCATACAAATGTGACATGTTAAACTTTATGATTACTTTAATTGTGATGGTCACACAATAGTAGTGGATAGGAATCTGGTGGTTGGATAGTTTTGACATGGTGCAGTTTGCACGAGACCCGGGATTGAGTTTGGCACCACCAGATTCTAAGGACCGGTTTATGGAGGAAGACAATAAGATTTATAGTACCACCACGAGACCGAGATGGGGCAGCTTGGTTAATTAATTAGGTTTCTCCTGATGAAATGCTAGTAGTTGGATGGTGCGAGGAATGATGCAGGGGTACTGCTCTGGGAACCGCAAGGCTCAAGAGGGGGCTCTGAGGTAGAGGGTTACTCCGGAAATGCCTCAGTGGTGGAAACCTTAGAGGGCTAGCACTAGTCGGGAGTACCTTTGCAAAGACCATGTAGTGATCTTCTGACCTCACACCAAAGGAAGTGTGTAATGTGGTTAGATACCACGGGCATTCAGGGAGGTTCACTTAGTCCACCTGGCAACAGGGGATGAAATCACTGCTTGTGGGTAAAGGGTACACTCTCTGCAGAGATTTGGTAAAACTGTCATGACAGCCATGCTCACGGACAAGAGCGGCTTGGGGCCAGTTCATAATTAGTTTATAGTTGGGAAATGGTGGTTATGTATGATTCAAGTTACATTCATCATCTTTAATTATGTGTTGAATTACTTCGAAATTATGATATTGATAATTGGAAGCTAAGGATAGGATCTAAGCGTAGTGCTTAAGCCATATTTGGCCTACCCTTGTTCTAGCCAATCATGTCATTCTTTTCCCATACTTGCTGAGTACTCTATGTACTCAAGATTTTACTTTTCTATTAGAATATTAAGAAGAAGCGTCACCGGAAGACTTCTTCGTCAACATGGAGGACTTGATCTTGGCTGGCGATCCTTCGCACGACTGCCTGTGAAAATGGAGCCCTAGATTATCTATTTGTGTTTTCGCTGTAGTTTGGATTATGTGAACTGTTTAGATGTTGTAAGTAGGTTTGTATTGTGTATTTGTAGACCTTCGGGTCGTATTGTAAGACTATTTATGTACTCGAACATGGCTATGTAATGATATTTCACTTTCGTCAACGCATGTACGATTCAACTGATCCTGACGTACATGTGATTAGCGTCTGTTCATCTTTACGATGACCGGGCGTGACACAGATTGAGTGTATCACGATGGGGATTGAAGCGGCAGAGCCGCAGCTGGTGTGGCAGCGAGCGAGGCGATGGAGCGACAGCTGGGCACAGCGGTGGGCGGATCGTCGAAGCTGTGGTAGCACGCGCGGTGGCGCTCTGACAGTTGGGCGCGATGGCTCTCCGGTGGCAAGTGTGTCTAGATTCACTCGTCGGGGCGGTGGACGCAACAGGATTAGCGCGTCGGACGACAGATGTAGTGCTTGGCGCTTGGCGGCGTGTGAGTCGACGGGCGTAGGTGGGCGGTGGCATGCTGGCCAACACGTGTCGGGGGCGGCGGGCAATAGGCGGAGCGCATTGGGGATTGGATTGGCCTTGCGGATTTCTCATATGTTTGGTGGCCGAAGGAGGATGCTCGAGGCTGGATGGGCTGCTAGATGGGCCTATGCAGTTGGGTCGATTTGGATTTTGGAGAACTGAACTAATTTATTTAGATATTGGCCTAAATTCCGATTATTCGCTTAACTTGGGAAAAAACCAAAACCAAAACCGAAAAAAAATCGGTTTTCCCGTAATGCTAACTGAAATTTGCGTTGGTTTCATTGATTTCGGTTCTGATTAATTCGGTTTCAGTGTTCAGTTTTCAGTTTTTTTTTTTCCATCCTAGGAATGGGGCATCACAAGTTCGGGATATGTTTGGGAACACGGTATTTTTGGAGTTTTAGAGCAATACCGTGGTATTTGAGATTACTAAGGTATTTTTTACAGAATGGTATTTGGCAACCAACTCAAAAACTATGTATTAAAAACCACGATTTTGTCTATACTACAGTATTTTTGATGTATACAAAACTTTGGTCCGAACCAAAGTTTTTCTCTTCTTGTATGCTCTTGATGCTTGCTACTTTGCTCTCAAACAGTTTTATGTATTGCAAAAACGTGGTATTACAAAACTGTGTTATTGAAATATTTTAGTATTGCTATGTTATTTTAAAAACTGTGGTCTCCAAAATTTTAGTATTGAAATAATGTGTTTCCAAACACAGCCTCAGTAGTCAAAATACTCGTAGTCAATTGCCAAATGACCGGAACAATGAGTCACAAGTAAATGATCATATCAGAGCAGCAGGAAAACGGGGTGGTGAAGCCGGAAGCTTTTGCTACAGCACCACAACAGGAAATCAATAGCCGATGATCCTCGGCACGGTTCGCTGTTCGAGACGCAAGACAGGATAGAAGGACATAGTGTGCGGTCCAATACAATACAGTACGGCAGTTGGATGCGAGGAATTTCTTTTTATTAGCCAAATATTTTATTTATTTAATATAAATAGTGGACGAAACGGTTTTTTTTTGCAGAAGTACCAACAGATTGCACGATAGACTGACAATTCACTATTGAGATTTACGAGAGACCGCCACGTTAGTAAGAATGGCAGCGCAGACAGTGAGGTCCGCCAAGTCGCCATTCCAACTGGCGACTCGCACACCTGAGTTGCAAGTCACTTTTCTATAAGACGACTCACCAACTAGATTTTTTTTATAAAAATAAAATAAAATAAAATTAAAGTCAGTGTCCTGTTTAGAGTTGATATATATATATATATATGTGCGTGTGTGTGTATGTATCTATAGTTTTTATTAGATTTTAAAGGTAAGTATAAAAATAGATAGCACTATAATATGGAGAAGTATTTATGTGACATATTGAATATCTCAATATATTGATCATATTAAAAAAGCTCGGTGACTATAAAAATAGAAATTACTGGGTTCAAAAAATAAGTATATGTTCTATGACTCTCTACTACTACGGTATATAAGACAAAGTTCACCTATTTATAAACAAAAACATAATGTGTGATACATATGGTGTGTAGTTGCATTAAACATGTAACGTACATCTACTCCTAACACACTTTAGTCGAATGTTCACTAAGAAACTACTGAGTGCAACGGGGTATTTTTCCTTCCACAAAGCATGCGATCTGGCTTCCCTTGCGCGACAAGCCTCTCGCGTATGTGTTCTCGCTCAGCCAATCGTGCCTCTCCTACGATGTGTTCCTCCTCTTATTCCTTGCGACAACACTCTTCGAACTATTGTCGAATTTTTTCTTGCTTCTTGAGATGACAATCCTCTCTCGCTCCATTCTTTCATCCCACTTGTGGTCGTAAAAGAACTTCCCTGCTGCAACTTTAGCTTTTCTATAAACTTACTCGATGTCTTTTGCCGATTGTTCCTAATCGATGTAGTTCCTGAACTCGCAAAGTGTGATGCTGAATGCATAATTTTTGTTACAAAAAGTTAGAATCGATAGCATTCAAAAAGTCATGAATAATTTTGTATGTTACATGCTTTTTTACCATGAGGAAGAAATGGCATTGTCGATGTGTCTAACTGATACCTCCCCCGGACCTGCTCGGAAGCGGCCCGCGAAAGTTTGATGTATCTTCAGGGGCTAGTCCTAACGAGATCGAGCGCAATGAAAATTGAACGCAAGGGATTTACGTGGTTCGGGCCGCCTGGGCGTAATACCCTACTCCATGGTTGTTTGTGTGTGTTGTATTGCTCAAGCGTGTCACTGGGTCTAAGTGAGTGTGTCTAAGTCGTTGGCTATCTGGTCCTTTTATAGTCCAAGGCCAGACAACTTACAAGTGGGGCCCAGGGCCCGACAGGTGGCCCTAGGAGTAACCAAATCCATCCTAAGATCTTGGAGTAAATGCTATCCCCTGACAATGGCTTCAATGTGTCGCCTGTCCATGCCCTGCTGCAGGGGTACACATAGCCCCCCATCATAGTTGGCTGCATCCCATTTGTCTTGTCGCAACCTCTCATTCGTCCCCCGTACGTAGTAGTTCGGCCCCGACCTATTATAACAAGATTGGCCACTGACCTCTTGACTTATGAGTGCGAGCTCCCTCTTGCCTAGGGAACATGTGCATCCTTTCTGTTTAAGCGCACTGAGCACGCCTCCCTTTATTGCCGCTACCGTAGGATGGTCTAGGCCCAGCGTTGCCTGTCACGTGGTAGCTCTGGTCCTTCCCTCAGCAGGGAGGCTGAGTCCGAAGCTGCAAAACACATGACTGTTTTGGACCTTCCTTCTGTGGGGAGGCAGGTCTGGGGTTGCCGGCCTCGTGGACGCGCCGAGCCTCTCCTCACCGGGGAGGTGGGCCCATAGCTGCAAGACGCGTGGCAGCGCCGGACTTCCCCTCCGGGGGAGAGGCAAACCTGGACCTGCAGGACACGTGTTAGCGTCGGGCCTTCTCTCAGTGGAGAGGCAAATCCATGCCGCACGCCACGTGGCACCCTGGGACCACGCCGGGTCTTGTCCCCGTGGGGGACGAGACCCAGCGTGCCTTCTTCCTTGTATCTATGGGTACCCGGTTCGCCAAGTACCAACAGTGGCCCCTGGGCCCATCTCAGGGGGAACTTCCTTGGTTAAGTGGTTATACCTGAGGTGGGGCCATTTTGAATCCTCATGCTGCGACTTTAAGGGCTTCCCTTCAATGCAGCGGATAAAATCTTTGTCTGCAGATATTGCGCCATCAATTGGCGTCGGTTCCCGATACAAATTTCGTTTTGGTTTCACGCGCCCATTAAGTCACCGCCCTTAAGTTTTGAACTCTCTCCTACGAGAGCGACTACCTCGAGGTGGCTACTTCGGCCTTTCCGCCGAATCAAACTCCGACCCACCAGTCATAGCGTGGGTAGCTCCAGCATCGCGGTGCCTGCGGTTCCTATCTAAACGTTGCGGAAGTATACTTAAGAAGGGGACTAGCACAGGTCACAAGTCCCTCAGGCCTCCATTCACACTCGCGCATAAGACCTTACTGCCTTCTCGCATCCTTCAGCCTTGAGCCCTAGCCCTTTCACAACCATCCTTCCCCTGCTGCATCTTGTTGCAATGGAGTTGGGTCTCCCCGCCAGCAAGATCAAGAACGAGAAGGAGTTGAAGAAGGTCCGTGCTTACATGGGGTGGTCCCATGACTCCTTCAACAACAAGATCCGCTTTGGCAAGCTTCCTTTCGAGAAGAAGAGTGCTGGTGACATGGTTTACTTCCAAGGATATGCCATGGTTAGCTTGCTTCCCCCCTTCTCGTCCTTTCTAATGACGTTGCTGGAGTTCTATGGCATCCAGCTGCATTTCCTCGGCCCCCACTCAGTTCTGCTGGTCGCTACCTTTGTCCACTTCTGGGAGATGTGGGTGTAAGTGTGGCCCAGCCTAGAGCTCTTCTGGAGTATCTTCACCCTACAGATCACCGGGAAGGGGAACGAGATGATCGGGTTGTACTACTTCGTGAAGCAGAAGCGGTGCCCCTTCAAGTACTTGGAAACCTTTTCCTCTGACAAATGGGATGATTGAAAGAAGGAGTGGGTGATCATCATCGTGGATAGGCAAGAGAAGTTGGACCTACCAAAGAGCCTCCCTAATGTGGACACCGACATCTAGAACGAGCTCCCGGAGCCGCCGGCGGCGTACAAGCTCGTTGTGGCGAGGATTGAAGGTTGCGTCGCCAGCGAAGTTACCTCCCAGATGGTCTTTAGGAACTTCCTGAGGAACAGATGGGCGCCACTAAAGTTCAGGGAACAGACTGCATGGACATTCACGTCGCGTGATGCTCATACCCAGATGAGGGATGAAGCTCTGAAGGTTCTACTAAAGAAATTCCAGAGTAAACCCAACATCTCGCTTGACTCCCTGACACCCCCAGAGTCTTACCCACCTTTAAACGTGGCTCCTGAGTTCTGCCGGGAGCTCCAAAAGCTAATGTCAACGCTGGATGACATTGGGGTTGTGAAGAGGCAGGCTCCCCCCGCGATCACTGCTCCTGGGGCCTCTGGGGAGTCAGCCCCAGTTCCCCCAAGCCGGGGGGGGGGGGGGGGTGAAGCTGCTAGCTCCGATAAGTGTGAGGTTCTGGCGGAGCTCTCCAGCCAGAAGAGGAATCTGGTGCGAGGTGACGGGAGCCATGTCGGGACCTTCGGAGGGCCACCTCAACCAGCTCAGCGACCTCCGACAGGCGCTAGCTCTGGGGGGCTACCTCCCACCTCGGCGCCAAGTGCGGGACCAAGTTCTGAAGGTCCTGTAAGTGCATCTAGGATATCCCTTGTGGGTTTTGGCTAATTGATGACAAACATATGAGATCCTAATGAAACTACTGAGATGATTGCAGGACAAACAAGTGAAACAGCTCGGTGCGCACAAAAAGGTGAAAAATGAAGTGGTGTTCAAAGAGAGATACTTTGATGAAGCTTGGAAGACCAAATTAGATTTTGAATGTATAGGGAGTGTATGAAAGACACACTCCAAGAGCTCACAACTTTGCGCGAGGGTAAGGGATTAAAATTAACCTAACTTTCACAAAGCACTAGACTAGTCCGATCATGGACCGGACTAGTCCGTTTATCTTTCTGGAACCTCACTTATTGGGAGACCGGACTAGTCCGTGCGTCCACCGGACTAGTCCGTTGATCTTTCTGGAGTCTCTCATATTGAGGGACCAAACTAGTCCGTTGACCACCGGACTAGTCCATTGACCTTTCTGGAGTCTCCCATATGTGGAGATTGGACTAGTCCGCGGACTAGTCTGTTGAACTTTCTGGAGTTCACCTTCACACAGCACCGGACTAGTTCGATCTTGGACTGGACTAGTCCGGTAGACTTTCTGGACTTCAAAATTCACTGAGACCGGACAAGTCCGAACTTGCACCGGACTAGTCCAGTGTTAGGGTTTTTCAACGGCTACCTTTTTGGAAACCCTATAAATAGAGAGTCCACGACTTTCCTATAAAAAAACACGTCAAATACTGATCAAAGAACAAACCCTAGCACCGCCACTTCGTCACAAGAGCCCAAAACACATCTCCCCACACATCTAAAGTGCAAATAGAGTGAAATCAATTGAACACATGGATTCGGGATTGGGAGATCGTCGTTCTTTCATTGCGAGCTCTTGGGGTTTGATCTTTCTACACTCATACTCTGCATTGTAATACTTTTGAGTGTATTTGATCACTTCTTTCGTTGTAATTCTCGTGGGAATCCTCAACGTGTGAGGTTGCCCCACAAACTTGGTGATTACCCGTGATAGTGGAATCAAGTCGGCCTTTGTGGTGACTTGAAGAGGGAAAGGGTTGGAGACCTGGCTCTATGTGAGCTTCCTCAACGAGGACGTAGATCTCGTGGTGAGATCGAACCTCGGGAAAAATTCGTGTGTCTTGCGCCTTTTCCTTTAAATTTTGTTCATTAGATCACTTGAGTGCTAAACATCAACCTAAGGCAATTATAAGTTTTACCTGCATTCTTATATTAATCTCAAATAAAAATATCAGTTGTTCTCATTTCCGCTGCTAAAGAAATTTAGTTTCCCAAATAACACCTGATCAACACACATATTTTTAGCACACCGGACAAGTCCGCCCACACGACCAGACTAGTCCGGCCAACCAAGTTTTGACGATTCTATTAAGTGTGCAGGAAATTCAAAAGGCCTATTCACCCCCCTCTAGGCCACATTCAATTGGTATTAGAGCAAGGTTCTCCACCAACGAGACTCACATCTCGGAGAGATCAATGGCCTCTGAGAAGAACAACAATATCTCGAAGATGAACATTAATGAGGAGGAACAAGAAACTAAAACTTTTGATGTGCTGAAAGAGAGCCCACACGATGATGAAGAAGTGCGACAATTAAAGGCACTTCTGAGAAAGAAACTGCTAGGACAAAGGGAAAAGTAGAGGAGAAGACGACAGGGAGTGGTCATCACGACTACTCCTGACACCCTTACAACTACAACTGTCTCAATTCAAACAATCACTATCTTTCCATTCCTATGGGAAAACCTCCACAGTTTGACGGAAGCGACTATACAATGTGGAAGTACAACATGAAGATGCATCTAATATCCCTAAATCCTAGTCTGTGGCACATTGTTTGCACTGGCATAGATATCCCGGACACGGATGAAGAACTCACCCCAGAACAAGAACAAGAGATTCACAAAAATGCACAAGCCGTCACCGTGATCACATCATCACTAAGTAGAGAGGAATTCACCAAGATTGATGGCTTGGAAAGTGCAAAGGAAATCTGGGATACACTCAAGACAGCTCACAAAGGAAATAGTTCAGTTCGTGAAGCTAAAATCGAAATGCTTGAAGGAGAGTTGGGGAGATTTGCTATTGAAGAAGGCAAATCACCTCAAGACATGTACAACCGGATGAAGGCACTCATCAACAAAATACGTGCCTATGGAAGTAAGAAATGGACGGATCACGAGGTAGTCAAGAGAATGATTAGAGCCTTCATGCCAAGAAATGTCACATTTTGCATAATGATTAGAGAAAGCCCCGGGTTTCACAAAATGACTCCCGATGAGTTGTTGGGGAAGATCATAAATCATGAAATGATAGAGAAAGAGGCACAATACATCAAAGACTTGGCCGAACTCACTTCCTCCAAAAAGAAAGAGGTTGCTCTCAAAGCAACATGCCGACCCAAACTCAAAGAAGCTCGTGAAGATCAAGACGATGGGTATACAAGTGACAAGAGCACCGTTCTTGATGATGAAGAAATGGTACTCTTTATCAAGAAGTTCAAGCGAATGATAAAAAGAAGACACGACAACAACTCAAATGAAGGCAAAAGCAAGGATAAAGGAAAATCCAAGGCTCGACGCACTTGCTACAACTACAGAGAGTATGGTCACTTCATGGTGGACTGCCCTTATGAAGAAAACAAAAAGAAGAAGGAAACAAGACCTCAAGAAAAGAAAAATTTCAGAAAAAGAAGACAAACCCATCAAGCTCACATTGGCAAGGAGTGGGACTCAAACGACGAGTCCTCCTCCGATGAAGAAGAAGAGATGGCAACTACTATGAAGGCCACACTCTTTCCAAACATGGGAGGATGGGACATGAACAACCACACTTGCCTTATGGCTAAGGAAGTCAAGAAAAAGGTACGGCTCACTCCTCCTACGCTAAATTCCTCTATTGATGACTTTGATAGCTCTAGTGATAGTGAAGAAATGTTTAGAGGACTAAGTAAAATTGCTCTAAAGAAAATGGAAATGTTGTCGAACGAAATTTTTGAGAAGGAGGAACTTCTTGACCGACAAGAAGATATGCTCATCCGTGAAAGGAAGAGATATCAAGAAGTTGAAAAGCTTCTCGAGCTTGAAAGAGAGAAGAATGAGTCGCTTGAAGTTGAGCTAGCCTTGAGTAAGGAAACTTACTCAAAGCTAGAAGACTCGCATATTGCAATCAAGGAAGAACTTGCTAACTTGTCAAAAGCTAACAAGATCCATGAGGTGCAAGTTGAGTTGCTCAAGCAAAGTGACTCCTCGTCCTCCAAGAGCTCTTCCTCCAAAGATATATGTTCGACAACAATCGGAATTTGCACTTGCTCTAGTAAGAAGAATATTATTTCTAATACTTTAACTTCTCATAATATGCATGCCCCTCCAAGCAGCATCTTTGATAAGGAGAAGATCAAATATGCGCGCAGTGCATATATGGTCACTAGACCTCCTAATGTCAAAGATGGCCTTGGTTTTGATAAGAACAAACACATGTCTACTTCTAATCATGCTAAGAATAGAATTGTCTTTGTTAAGGAAAAATCCCATGAATCTGAACCACAAATATTGTTTCGTACATTTGACGCTTCTTATGTTCTTATGAAAGCCAAATATGGAAAAGTCATTGCCAAATATATAGGGCCATGCCACAAGAACTTGAAAACTTGTGTGTGGGTGCCCAAGACTCTTGTGACTAACCTGAGAGGACCCAAGCAAGCTTGGGTACCTAAAACCAAGGAATAATTCTTTTTGCAGGCTTACTCCTCCGGTGGAACAAAATGGGTACTTGATAGCGGATGCACAAATCACATGACCGGAGAGAGAGGTATGTTTGTAGAGTACGAGTACAACAAGGATCCAGGTGAAGGCATATACTTCGGAGACAACAACCAAGGAAAGGTCCTTGGTAGCGGTAACATTGAAATATCCTCTCAACATACCTTATCAAATGTTTTACATGTAGATTCTCTAGATTGTAACCTTTTGTCAATATCCCAACTATGCGATAAAGGTTACAACTGTTTATTCACTAATGAGGGTGTGACTGTTTTTAGAAGAAGCGATGGCTCGATTGCATTCAAGGGAATGTTGAAGGGCAAGCTTTATCAAGTTGACTTCAACAAAGATAAAGCCGAACTCAACACTTGCTTGGTTGCTAAGACCAACATGGGATGGTTGTGGCATAGACGGCTAGCCCATGTTGGGATGAGAAATCTGCAGAAACTTCTAAAAGGTGGTCACATCCGTGGTCTTAAGGATGTGGTTTTTGAAAAAGACAGGCCGTGCAGCGCTTGTCAAGCAGGAAAACAAGTCGGAGCACCACACCCCGCCAAGAATGTGATGACTACCGCAAGACCGCTGGAACTCCTCCACATGGATCTCTTTGGTCCAGTTTCGTACATCAGCATCGGCGGGGATCCTCAAGAAGTTCTTGAAAAGAGCTCAGAACAAATTCTCATCAACCATAAAGAACATCAGAAGTGACAACGGGACAGAATTCAAGAACCTCCAAGTTGAAGAGTTTCTCGATAAAAAAGAAATATAGCATGAATTCTCGGCACCCTACTCCCCTCAACAAAATGGAGTGCCCGAAAGGAAGAACAGAACATTGATCGAAACGGCGAGAACTATGTTGGATGAATACAATACATCAGATCGATTTTGGGCAGAAGCGGTGAACACCGCTTGCCATGCCACGAATCGACTGTATCTCCATCGACTACTGAAGAAAACTCCATATGAGCTCCTTACCGGTAAAAAGCCTAATGTTTCTTATTTTAAAGTTTTTTGTTGCAAATGTTTTATTCTGAACAAGAAACAGAGGGCCTCGAAGTTCGCTTAGAAGTCCGATGAAGGATTCTTGCTCGGTTATGAATCGAATGCCTACGCCTATCATGTCTTCAACAAGGTGTCCGGCCTTGTTGAAGTAGCACGTGACGTAGTGTTCGATGAATCTAACGGCTCACAAGTGGAGCAAGTTGATAAGTGTGTGTTAGATAAAGAGGAAGCTCCATATGAAGCACTGAAGAAAATGGGACTTGGTGATATCTTACCACAAGAGCAAACATTCGACTCAAATGCACAAGATGAACCTCAACACGGAGGCAATGATCAAAGGGGAGCTCTTGCACAAGATCAAGAGGAGGAAGATCAAGAAGATCAGGACAATCATGGAAACAATGATCCAGGGGGAGACAATGCACATGAAGATAATGAAGAACAAGAAACTACACAAGCTCCACACCCAAGAGTACACCAGAGCGTGCAAAGAGACCACCCTGTCAACAATATCATTGGAGATATTGCTAAGGGAGTAACTACTAGATCTCGAGTTGCAAATTTCTGTGAATCCTATTCTTTTGTGTATTTTCTGGAACCATACAGGATAGAAGAAGCCTTAAGGGATCCAGACTGGGTGATTACAATGCAAGAGGAGCTGAACAACTTCAAGAGAAATGAAGTATGGGAGCTGGTGGAGAGACCAAACGCGAACATAGTTGGAACCAAATGGGTCTTTCGGAACAAGCAAGATGAACATGGAGTAGTAACAAGAAATAAGGCTAGATTGGTGGCCAAAGGTTATTCTCAGGTCGAAGGTTTGGACTTCGATGAAACCTTTGCTTCTGTAGCTAGACTTGAGTCCATTCGTATTTTATTGGCATATGCTACTCACCATAATTTTAAGCTGTATCAAATGGACGTCAAAAACGCTTTCTTAAACGACCCAATCAAGGAGGAAGTTTATGTGGAGCATCCACCAGGATTCGAAGACTAGAAGTATCCCAACCATGTCTACAAACTGCGTAAGGCTCTCTATGGCCTCAAACAAGCTCCTCGATCTTGGTATGAGTGTCTTAGAGATTTTCTAATTCAGAATGGATTCAAAATTGGTAAAGCTGACTATACACTTTTCACTAAACATTGTGATGATCATTTATTTGTATGTCAAATTTACGTTGATGACATTATCTTTGGATCCACTAACAAATCCTTCTGTGAAGAATTTAGCAAAATTATGACAGATAGGTTCGAGATGTCAATGATGGGCGAATTGAAGTTCTTCTTGGGATTCCAAGTGAAGCAACCAAGAGAAGGTACATTTATAAGCCAAACCAAATATACACAAGACATTCTCAAGAAATTCAATATGGACAAAGCCAAGCCCATCAAGACACCCATGGCACTAATGGACATCTCGACCTCAATGAAGACGGTCCAAATGTGGACCAAAAGGTATATCAATCCATGATTGGCTCCTTACTTTATTTTTGTGCATCTAGGCCAAATATTATGCTTAGTGTTCGCTTGTGTGCAAGGTTTCAAGCCGCACCTAAAGAGTGTCACTTAGTTGCAGTAAAAAGAATCCTAAGGTACCTTGTGCACACACCCAACTTGGGCCTTTGGTATCCCAAAGGATCCTAATTTAACTTTATAGGGTATTCCGATGCCGACTATGCAGGATGCAAAGTCGATAGAAACAGCACGTCAGGGACTTGTCAGTTTCTTGGTAGGCCCCTGGTCTCTTGGTCATCTAAAAAGCAAAACTCCATTGCTCTTTCCACAGCAGAAGCAGAATATGTTGCAGCCGGTAGCTGTTGCGCACAACTACTTTGGATGCGACAAACCCTTAGGGACTATGGCTACAATCTTAACCATATCCCGCTTCTATGTGACAATGAAAGTGCTATAAAAATTGCACACAACCCGGTAGAGTACTCAAGAACTAAGCACATAGATATCCATCATCATTTTCTTAGAGATCATTCATTAAAAGGTGACATTGCTATTTCACATGTTAGAACTGAAAAACAACTTGCGGATATTTTTACCAAACCATTAGATGAGAAAAGGTTTTGTGAACTTAGGAATGAACTTAATATTCTTGACTCTCGAAATGTGGCTTGAAACGTTGCACACCTGGTTGAAACTTCAAATGTTACATTTTATTGCTAAAACTGCCCCTCACCTCTTTTTTCTCCTAAGAAAACTAATTTTAATGAAGAAATCTTGGAATTTATGACCAATTTTTTATTGTTGATTACTTTCTGGTCATAATTACCAAGATTATTTGCAAAACATGTCCTTGGATCTCTATTAGTTATCTCTAAATACTCAATTTTTCCAGGGACACCGGACTAGTCAGGTTTGCCACCGGACTAGTCGAGACAATCTCTCTTTCCTAGGTTTTCCAGGGGCACCGGACTAGTCTGGTCGGCCGCGTATATAAGCAGCTGGCCGACCCAAAACCATTTCAAACCTCCCTCCACTTTGAGTTGAACCCTCACCTCTCAAACCCTAGCCCCCAAAAGTGATTTTCGAGTTGAGCCCTCAAAATCCAAGTTTTCTCCGTGGGAAATCCTCCCCTCGACAAGTTGATACTCCACTCCAAACTCATCCGGATAGATTCGTGCTCCTTCAACGCGAATATTCAAATCTCGGTAAATTTCTCCCTAAAATCAAACTCTCAACTTTTCTAGTTCTAGCTTATTTCTCTTGATTCCAAGGAAGTACATTAGCTTCAGAGATGTATTCCTTTCACCTTCATGCTACTTTGCGTCCTTAGATAGAAGTTGTGATTCATAGTTTTTGTTAGGGTTCTTGTGCCAGGCCGGACTAGTCCGGCTCCCAGATACGGACTAGTCCGGTACACCGGACAAGTCCGCACTCTGAAACCAGACAAGTCTGGTCTCTGACATTTGAATCCTCACATCTCCTTCATTCTTAGTTCATTCTCATCTAAATCATGAACTCCTTATTAGGCACGATGTCTTCAAGCTCAGATGACAGCTCCTTCCATGTTGATAAAGAAGTTGAATGTGAAAAAGTGAAGAGAGCCAAGGAGAGGTACATGAAAAAAGACATGATGTAAATGTGCACTCTCCACCCTCCAACGACAACTTGCCCAAGAAAAGGAGGGTGGTTGTTAAGAAGGCCTAAGTAAAAGCTAGCGAGAGCTCCTTAGGGCCAAAGAGGACTCTCAACAAAGGAAAGGGGCTTGCTAGTGGTCCCATTGGACCCCTGAAGATGAAGAACCCAAGTCACCGCAACAGGCAACGCTCGAGTAAAGATTTCACCGGAACAGGGGGTGAGCTTGCCGATAGCTTCAGGCAGGTTAATGTGTATGATCAACTTCGACAATGCTCAGACCCAAGATTTTGGAGCAACTTCCATGCCGACTACTACGAGCATGTGTATATGAAGATGAAGAATCTCGTTGTAGAGAGTCAATGGGTGAATGTTGGATACTTACAATCGAAGAGATATCCTGCCTTTCGTGAGGTGGTTGAGGCCCTGGAGAGGCACAACTTGAAGGATCTGTTTGCCTTTGAGTGTAACTGGAACAATGAGGTCATCACCCAATTTTACTCTACCCTCTACTTTGCTCGTGGTGATGGAGACAGTTTGACTTGGATGACTCATGGTTACAAGTACAATGTCACCTATGATGAATTTGCAAGAATCCTCCACCTTGAACACACTTTGGATCATGATCTTGTCATCCACAATCTGCAACCCTTGGAGAAGGATGAACTCAAATTTCTCTATGACACAAGGATGCCTTATGTCCCCCCCAATATCAAATATTTGAAGCCTTTCTATGTGGTCCTCAACAGAATTTTGAGGAAGACAATAGCCCCGAAAGATGGAGATGCGGGGACTATTCAAGGAACTTTGAGACCCTAATGAAGGTCATTGGTGGGAGGAGACCGTTCAATGTCTTTGAATACATCTACAATGATATTGTGAACATCTCAATCACTCCAAACAGATCTTGCGTGTATGCCCCGTACATCATGTACATGATTGAGAAGGTGACTGGACTTGAGTTCGTCAAGGATGTTCACCATACGGGGTTGAAACCGCAAAAGCCCACCGAGTACACTCTACCTTCGGCTCCTGATGCACCTCCCTCCCCTGAAGCTTAGAGGAGGACTAAACAAACTCGGGATGTGAATGACACAAGATCTTCAGCTGCTCCTCCTAGCTCTGCACCTGCCCATGAACCCTCCGGTGGTGTGCTCAAAATGCTCACCTCTATCTTTGCCTGCTGCTGCAAGATTGAAGTCAGGCAGAAGAAGCATCAACAATATGTCAATGCCAACATCAAAGCCATCTGTGACAAGCTGGAGATTGAGCTAGTGGGATCCCCGCCCGCCTTCGAGGACTCCGAGGAAGAGCCTGCTCCAGAGAATGATGATGGTGGTGAAGATGAAGACCGGACCGAGACTGAAGAAGAGAGTGGCGATGAGTGATTCCCCTCAATTTTTCCCTTTTTGGTGCCTTGATGCCAAAGGGGGAGAGATTGAGACTAGTAGGCGGTGTCTTTATGTTTTTATGATCAAGGACGTGTACTTATTTTTAAAACCTTGTAATGCACTATTTCTTCTCTTATGTGTGATGCTTATTGTTGCTTGAATGATTATCTCTATGCTCATTATTGATTACCTTTACTTCATCACACCTCGTTGATCACACACCTGTTAGGCACCCCACCATAAGGTGTGTGCATATGTGAGAAGCTTTTTGTGGACTTATCGTTATCCTCATATGTGCACACCTTATGAAAATCAAGATTTTATTCTCAATTGTGATATCTCAAATGGTTGTCATCAATCACCAAAAAGGGGGAGATTGTAAGTGCATCTAGGATATCCCTTGTGGGTTTTGGCTAATTGATGACAAACATATGAGATCCTAATGAAACTACTGAGATCATTGCAGGACAAACAAGTGAAACAGCTCGGTGCGCACAAAAAGGTGAAAAATGAAGTGGTGTTCAAAGAGAGATACTTTGATGAAGCTTGGAAGACCAAATTAGATTTTGAATGTATAGGGAGTGTATGAAAGACACTCCAAGAGCTCACAACTTTGTGCGAGGGTAAGGGATTAAAATTAACCTAACTTTCACAAAGCACCGGACTAGTCTGATCATGGACCAGACTAGTCCGTTTATCTTTCTGGAATCTCACTTATTGGGAGACCGGACTAGTCCGTGCGTCCACTGGACTAGTCCGTTGATCTTTCTGGAGTCTCTCGTATTGAGGGACCGTACTAGTCCGTTGACCACTGGACTAGTCCGTTGACCTTTCTGGAGTCTCCCATATGTGGAGATCGGACTAGTCCGTTGAACTTTCTGGAGTTCACCTTCACACAGCACCGGACTAGTCCAAGCTTGGACCGGACTAGTCCGGCTGACTTTCTGGACTTCAAAATTCACTGAGACCGGACAAGTCCGGACTTGCACAAGACTAGTCTGGTGTTAGGGTTTTTCAACGACTACCTTTTTGGAAACCCTATAAATAGAGAGTACACGACTTTCCTATAAAAAAACACGTCGAATACTGATCAAAGAACAAACCCTAGCGCCGCCACTTTGTCCCAAGAGCCCAAAACACATCTCCCCACACATCTAAAGTGCAAAAAGAGTGAAACCAACTGAACACTTGGATTCGGGATTGGGAGATCGTCGTTCTTTCATTGCGAGCTCTTGGGGTTTGATCTTTCTACACTCATACTCTGCATTGTAATACTTTTGAGTGTATTTGATCACTTCTTTCGTTGTAATTCTCGTGGGAGCCCTCAACGTGTGAGGTTGCCCCACAACCTTGGTGATTACCCGTGATAGTAAAATCAAGTCGGCCTTCGTGGTGACTTGAAGAGGTAAAGGGTTGGAGACCCGGCTCTGTGTGAGCTTCCTCAACGAGGACGTAGATCTTGTGGTGAGATCGAACCTCAGGAAAAATTCTTGTGTCTTGCTCCTTATTTCCTTTAAATTTTGTTCATTAGATCACTTGAGTGCTAAACATCAACCTAAGGCAATTATAAGTTTTACCTGCATTCTTATATTAATCTCAAATAAAAATATCAGTTGTTCTTATTTCCGCTGCTAAAGAAATTTAGTTTCCCAAATAACACCTGATCAACACACATATTTTTAGCACACTGTACAAGTTCGCCCACACGATCGGACTAGTCTGGCCAACCAAGTTTTGACGATTCTTTAAGGGTGCAGGAAATTCAAAAGGCCTATTCACCCCCCTCTAGGCCACATTCAGGTCCCCCCCCCCCCCAAACGAGGGACACTCCGACCAGGGAGGCTCCGGCACAAGCTCTTGGGAGGCCGCGGGCTCTGGCCACATCGGATCCATCGGGCTCTGGCTCCGGCCCCGCTCGGAAACGGCTTTGTCTCCGCGGTACTTGGGGCTTCTCAAGGTAAACAGCTGAGCTCTTACTTTGATTTATTTTTGGGTCAAAGTCACCATTTGAACGTTTCTATTTTGGATGGGCAGCGCTCCCAAGAAGGGAGAGATGACTGCCACACCAAAGGCCACGCGGGAGGCTGAACAGGCACGCGCTTTAGCTCCAGCTCTTGCACCTGCTCGGACAAATGTGGAGGCTCCGGGCGACGTGAGGGTGGCTCCAACCACAGATGCGGTTGCACCAGCACCGAGGACCCCGGTTGTTGACGTGGAGATGGCCGGGGTTCCAGCGTCGGAGCCGGTAGCCACTAAGGCCCCGACGGAGGTGGCGAGTGCCAGCACAGCTCTGGCGTCAACAGAAGTTCTACCCCCGGTGCGGGGAGCCACCAAAGGTTCGGCCCCCATGCCATCTTCTGGAGAGGTTCCAGTGCCCCAGCCGGATGTAACTGAGGGGCCAACCCCCACACTAGATGCGGTAGAGGCTCTGGTCGGCGGGCCGGAAGTAGTTGAAGAGCCAGTCCCCACGCCAACTACTGCAGAGGTTGTGGTGGCCGACCCGATGGTCGTCAAAGTATCTGCTCCTGCGCTGGAGGTAATTAAGGCTTTAGTGCCTCGGTCGGCGGCATCCAGCACACCTGCGCTTGGGCTGCAAGACGTGGAGGCTCTGGATGCGCATCCCGCCTCTCCGCTGTCGGAGGCTGAACCGGGAGCGTCTGTGGCCGCACTGGAGGGTCCGGCAGAGACTGACGCTGCTCGAGCCAACTTTCCTCTACATGCCGTCGGGGCTGCGGGGCTTCTGGAGGACACCCCAGGCGCCTCAAGCCCGCGGGTGCCCCCGCCTTCGAGGGGGAGCCCTTCCCGAGTGACGACAGACATTTTGGTAGAGATGGGGGAAGCGGCGCCCCCATCTGGTCCGGCGCCCATTCCCTTAGAACTGGCCGTCGACAACGCCCGCTACAGCCTGCAACAGGTTGCCGTGTCCTCCGAGCACAACCGCAAGGCCCTGGAAGAAGAGCGTATCGCCCCTGATCGTTGGCGCAATAGGCTCCATCAATGCAAAGAGTGGGTCAAGGATGAGAAAACCCGAATGGTCGAGCAAGGCGAGCTGCTCAGCGAGAGAGAGACTACCCTCAAAGCGCTCGATGCGAAGGCGCAAAAGATATATGAGGAAGCTGTGGAATGCCACAGAGCTGTGGAACAGTGCCAAGGGGGTCTAATCACCTGGCATGAGACTCTCCAGAAGCGCCACCAGGAGCTCGACCTGGGGGAGGCCGAACTCTCCGAGAGACGAAAGGGCCTAAACAGAGAGAGGAGGAGCTCTCCTGAAAGCTGTCGGCGGGTGAGCAAAGCTTGACAGACCGCTGCAAGAGATTTGAAGCGCGGTGTAAGCTGGAGAAGGACAGGCTCTTGGAATGGGGGCAAAGCCTCACCAAGCGAGAGGCCGACGTCTCCGCCGGAGAGGATACAGTTCGGGGCCGGGAGGAAGACCTGGCGGAGTGGCGGAATAGTATCCACCTCAAGGAGTCGGAGCTTGCTGATTGCGAGCGGCGGCTAGCCAAGAGCATCGAGCAACACGACAAGGAGGTGGAGCACCTTGCAAAGGAGGGTGCGAAACTGGCGGCCACCAAGAGGGCTCCAGAGGAGTTGCAGAGCTCGAGAGCGGCTGAGTCCCGGTGGGTGTGGGACTTCCTGGGACAGTCCAACGGAGCACTGGCACTGTTTGGCTTCAACTCCGTACGTCCGGCCAACCCAGTGCCGGAGCTAGATCAAGCGCTAGCAGCTCGACGCAGTGGTTGACGTCGTCGGGGACCAGCTGGAGATAGAGGGGAGGTACTTGGCCAAGACCGTCGCCAAGTCCGGCAGTCGAAGGGCCGATCGAGGAAGAGCTGGATGATGCCAGGGAGAGCGTTTAGGAGGACGCTCAAGCTCTAGCCTCAGCTATCTGTAGGACCTAGGCCTTTCCTTTCTTGCTCCTGCCTGTATGCTTCCGATTTTGTAATATGATCTTTCAATGAATGAAGTCCTCTTGATCTTTGTCTTTGATATTTTTGTGTCCTGCCCCCTGGTAGATGTACGTAATGTTGATTGTGTACATGTACCAAAAAGAACCAAGACTTGTTTCGAGGACACCGGCGCTGGGCCCCCTGGGGTTGTCGGAGCTTAGGAGCTCTGGTGACACCTATTGCCAATGTAAGATGTCGACGCCGGGCCCCCTGGGCTGTCGAAGCTTAGGAGCTCTAGTGATACCAAATGTCAATGTAAGACCTCAACATCGGGCCCTCCGGGGTTGTTGGAGCTTAGGACCTCCGGCGACGTCCACTATCCATGTGGAAGGCGTCATCGCTGGGCCCCCTGGGGTTGTCGGAGCTCAGGAGCTCCATCGACGCCCATTGCCGTCGTAGAGGATGTCGACGCCGGGCCCCTGGGCGTACACTCGGTGCGGTAACCATTCATCATCGATGGTACGGGAGTGTCTTTACTAGAGTTACGACCATAGGAACCTGCACACATGACAAATAAAAGGTAATTCCGCTCCCCAGTCACTCTTTGCCCGCGCTCTATTAGTGTTGTTTATCTTACAATCCTTTACCGTCATGGGGGACTTGATTAACTCAAGGCGTTTGTACCCAGAACTCGGTACCCACCACACATGGGGAGTGGGTTCGAAGGTTCCGGACACTTGGCAAGTACATCAAGTAACCTGCCGGCAAACGGACAACAAAGCTCCCACCACTACAAAGACGAGGGAAAAACTGACTGCACCCACGCTAGGTGATGAGCTAATGGCTAACGTGTGACGTCATTCACAAGAACTAAAGATAATTTCAAATGAATAAAGCACTTCAGGGTAGGGCAAACATCTTTTCATTATAACGTTCATAGGAGAGGACAGACTTTTACTGGAAGAATGACCTGGCCTGGGTGACACGGAGCTAAATGTACCTTCTCAAGGTATCGGACCGTGCCAAGCAAGGCATACACCCGGAGCTCATCTCTCTGGCCTTGGTTAACCCAAGTGTTGTCTCTAGACACCATGCTCTCTTTATAACGAAAGAAAATAAAATGCCCTACCATTGAGCTATGGATAAAACTTACAGAGGTGTTCGATATTCCATGGGTTGGGCACTCGTTGCCCATCCTCCGTAGCTAGGCGAACGCACCCGGAAGACAAACTTATGTTACCCGTAAGCGGCCCTCCCAACCAGGGGTAAGCTTGTTTGCTCCTTCACGGGAAAGCAGGTGTCGTAGGACCAGATCGTTTACCTTCAGCTCCCTATTGTGCATGGTCCGCTGATGGTAGCGCCAGAGCGCCTGCCTGTACTGTGCGTTTTGGAGGGCTGCTCGCATGCGTCCCTCGTCAACGAGGTCCATGTCTTCACGCTTGAACTGCTCCTGCGTGGCTTCGTCGTACATCCGGGCATGGGGGAAGCCCATGGTGATCTCTGGGGAAGGACGACCTCCGCCCCGTACACCAAGAAGTAGGGCATTTCTCCGTAGCTCGGCTCGTTGATATCCGGCTAGCCCACAACGCATATGGAAGCTCATATACCCAGTTTGCACCATGCTTCTCAAGGCTTGAGTATGTACGAGTCTTGAGGCCTTTGAGAATCTCCGCGTTTGTCCTCTCTACCTGACCATTGCTCTCAGGGTGAGCAACGAAGGCGTAATAAACTTGGATCCTGAGGTCCTCGCAGTATTCTTGGAATGCCGCGCTCGTGAATTGGATCCCGTTATCAGTGATGATCCTGTTCGGAACCCCAAACCTGCAGACGATCGACTTGATGAACTTCACTGCTGACTGCTTGTTAATGGTGGTGACTGGGGTGCAGTGGTGGATCCAAACCTCAAAGGTAGGGGGGCTGAAAGGTACTCTTAAGAAGAAGAAAAAAAGAAAAAAAAAGAAACATATAAATACCTAGCTTGTGATTTGAACCTGAGACCTGCAAACTGACAACTAGACACACTAGCCAACTCTTCCACAAGAGTTTTGTTTATACTAGTGGTTTTTCCTCATTAAATATGTACTTTCTTTATAGGGGGGCTTAAGGGGGGCTCTACTGTTAGACGAGCAGTAGGGGGGCTGGAGCCCCCCTGCCCCCCCGTTGGGTCCGCCCTTGCTGGGGTGGCTTCTGGCCATTTGGTGAACTTATCTACGGCGATGTAGAGGTACCAGAATCCTCCGAAGGCTCTTGGGAAAGGTCCCAGGATGTCGAGTCCCCACACAGGAACTCACGCTCATCACGTTCCTACGGGCTAATGTCGACATGTTTGCCTAGCAACCGTCGCAAATGCCTGGGATCCCTAGGAAGGTGATTGAGCACAATATGAAGATTTATCCCGACGCACGGCCTGTACACCAGAAGCCCCGGAAGTAGTCAATCGAGCGGCAAAACTTCATCCGACAGGAGATCAAGAAGTTGCTCGAAGCTGGTTTCATCCGGGAGGTTTTTCACCCAAAATGGCTAGCAAACCCAGTTGTGGTGCCCAAGGCTGGCGGGAAGCTTCGGATGTGTATTGACTACAACACCTTAAATAAGGCATGTCCAAAGGATCCATTTCCACTACCTAGGATAGATCAGATAGTAGACTCCACCTCCGGGTGGGAGCTATTGTGTTTCTTAGATGCATATTCTAGATATCATCAAATCCAAATGTCTAAGGAAGATGAAGAGCATACTGCCTTCATAACAGTAGATGGATTGTATTGTTATACTACCATGCCCTTTGGTCTCAAAAATGCTGCTTCAACATTTGTGCGAGCTATGTACAAAACATTTGGAGAGCTAATTAGAGACTTGGTGGAGGTGTACGTCGATGACATCGTCGTGAAGATCAAGAACAATGAGTCACTCCTTGACAATTTACAAGCCATTTTTGACAAGCTACGCATCACGCGCACCAAGCTGAACCAGGATAAATGTGTCTTCGGTGTTAGCTCCGGAAAGCTTCTAGGTTTCTTGGTGACTCATCGAGGAATTGAAGAAAATCCGCGAAGATCAAGGCTATAGAAGATATGCGGCCCCCAGCCCACATCAAGGATGTCTAGAAGTTAACTGGGTGTTTAGCTGCGCTCAGCCGATTCATCTCAAGACTGGCAGAATGGGCGCTACCCTTCTTCAAACTCCTGAGGAAGTCCGGACCATTTCATTGGTCTGAAGAAGCAGAAAAGGCGTTTCAAGAGCTGAAACAACTCCTCACCACGCTACCGCTCTTGGTAGCTCTGAATCCTAGTGAGCCTTTACTGCTTTACATTTCTGCAACCACCGAAGTTGTCAGCATGGTCCTGGTCGCGGAAAGACTGGAGCCACATCTACTCCAGGAGCCTAGACCCCTCCGGGAGGGTCCGGAGTTACCTGAGGCGTGTCTGGGTCCCAGCCCCCAGACACAGAACCTCAAGACGAAATACTAGGAGATCAACTTCACTCACCTGAGGGGGTTCACCTGGCCGACCAAGATGATTCTAACCCTTCTAACAAGGTTCGAGTCGAACAAGAAGAAGTTACGGACCCCTCCGGGAGGGTCCAAGAAGCTCAGCAAGAAGGTCTGGACCCCTCCCGAAGGGTTCGGGTCAATGGAGAAGAAGCCCCGGGCCCTTCCGAGAGGGTCCAGACAGTCCAGCGCCAAGTGTACTTCATCAGCGAAGTACTCCATGATGCCAAGACAAGATACATTGAGGTGCATAAACTGCTTTATGCAGTTCTTATCGCCTCAAGGAATCTTTGTCACTACTTCCAAACCCATATAATATCAGTGGTAATTTCTTTTCCACTGCATGCTATTTTGCACAACCCTAACTCTACTAGGAACATTGCAAAGTGGGCAGCGGAGTTGGCCGAGTTCGATCTAGAATTCGTGTCACGACAAGCAATCAAAAGTCAAGCTTTGGCTGACTTCATGGCGGAATGGACTCCCTCTCCTTCAAACCCTGGGGGCCCCAGTGAGCAGAAACCGAAACCCAAGGTTCCGGTGTTCACCGAGTCTCACTGGACTCTCTACTGTGATGGCTCCGTGCAAAAGCAAGGGGCTGGAGTTGGAATCCTTCTCCTTGCTCCGACTAGGGAGAAGGTCAAGTACATGGTTCACCTTGATTTCAAGGCGACCAACAATATGGCGGAGTATGAAACTCTCATCTACGGACTCAAGGTGGCACTATCTTATGGTGTCAAACAGCTGTTGGTGAAGGGTGATTCACAACTCATCATCAAACAAGTCAAAGGTGAATGCTGCTGTAACAATCCCCAACTAGTTGCTTATCTCCATGAAGTCTAGAGGCTCCAGAAGGACTTTGAAGTCCTGGATCTCCACCATGTGCAACGTCTTCATAACGCTGAAGCTGACGAACTCTCGACGAAGGCTTCTGACAGAATCTTCATCCGGAGGTTGTCAAGACCAACAACTCAGCCTGCTGAACTAAGCGAAGGGGGCGAGACCAGCACATCAAAGCTGGCAGTCCCGGTGGCCCTGTTACCTTGGCATCCACCAAGGGTCGTAGGTGCTGTCGAAAGCTCCGAGCGACCCAGTGCGCAAGACTCAGAAGATCAAATTAGCACCGATGCATGTATCTTGGAGATTCGGAGCTACTTGAAAGACAATATCCTTCCTGAAAACATTGTATCCGCTGACCGAATTGTCAGATTGGCTAAAAGATACATGTTGGTGGAACGGGATCTCTACCAGCGCGGTGCCAATGGCATCCTAATGCAATGCATTGCAAGGGAAGAAGGCCGCGGGCTCCTCACGGAAATCCATGGAGGCGAGTGTGGGAACCATGCTTCTTCCCGCACGTTGGTTGGTAAAGCCTTCCAGCATGGTTTTTACTGGCCTACAACACTCCAGGATGCGGTTGAGCTAGTGAAAAAATGTGAAGCGTGCCAGTTCCACGTGAACTAGATTCATACACCGGCTCAACCACTACAAATGATACCTCCTACATGGCCGTTCGCTATGTGCGGCATTGAAAGTGCATCTAGGAATCCCTTGTGGGTTTTGGTTGATTTATGACAAGCAAATGAGATCCTAACCACTTTGTTGAGATGAGCACAGGTTCTAATGAGAAATTGAGGAAAGTACCAAAAAGAAAGGAGAATGAGGAGCAATGCGGAAAAGAGCTCAAGAAACAAGTGTAGTAGATCATTTGTGTATGGAGTGTGTTAAGGAAACACCCCCCAAGAGCTCAAGCACAAATAATCTCACACCTTGCACAAAATTATACAGGACCGGACTAGTCCGACTGATTCTGGACTAGTCCGATATCTTTCTGCACAAGATCGGACAAGTCCTCACAATGTGGACTTGTCCTCACAGTACAGTTTTTCATTGACCGCATTAGTCCGATATCACCACGGAATAGTCCGATATCTCTCTGACTAGAATCGAACTAGTCCTCCCCAGTGCGGACTAGTCCCCCAAACATTTCACAAGTTGCACAAAATTGGACAAGTCCGATCACACATCGGACTAGTCCGATATCTTTGTGATGTCAATCGGACCAGTCCGATCTTTATCGGACTAGACCAAAGATTTCCAGAACCAAAATCGGACAAGTCCGCTCTCAGCCAGACAAGTTCGATATTTTGGGACACCTAGGGTTTGCTACACGCAGCACACCGGACTAGTCCGGTGTCCACCACGGATTAGTCCGATCTTTCTAAACCCTAACGGTAACTTTTGGAAACCCCATATAAATAGGTGTGCACGACCCATATTTCATATCTCTCGACCCCCTGCACTGTCACACCTCCCAAGAGCCTAGAAAACACCCCTCTCCACGAAATTAAATGCAAGAAAGGTCAATCCCTTGAGGATACACTTTTGATCATTGGAGAGACACGGTTCATCACTCATTGAGCTCTTGGTTTGATTCCCTTACACACTCCTGTGGTTTTCATTGTGATCTTAAGAGTGTGTTCTTGGTGGTGTTCATATTGTAATCTTGGGGAGCCCTCAACGTGTGAGAAGGCCCCTTGAATTTGGTTATTTGCCCTTTGTGAAAAGTGAAGAGGATTGGCCTCCGTGGTGATCCGATGAGGGTAGGGTTGGAGAAGACCCGGTCCTTTTGTGGACTCCTCAATGTGGATGTAGGTTGCCTCTGTGGGAACTGAACTACGGAATAAAGTGCTTGTGTTCTTACTTTGCGCACATCGTTCTTACTCTTCATATCAACCTAGGGTTTCAATCAATCTTGTTCACTTTACGTTGAAACATTGAATATAAGATTAACTTGTGGTACATCCTAGTTCTTAGTAGTGTGACACTTCAATTACAAGTAAACTTCCACTACATACATCCAAGGATCAAGATAATCGATCAAATTTGATCAACCTAGTCGGTACACACCAGACTATTCCGCACTCTACCAGACTAGTCTGATATTCCGAGATTTGATCTGGTTGTTAAGTGTTGCAGGTTCCGATAGAAATTCAAAAAGGCCTATTCACCCCCCCTCTAGGCCACATTCAATTGGTATCAAAGCAGGACTCTTCAAAAGGAGACTAATCGCTCGAAGAGATCACGTCGGACATGAAGGACGTACACAAGAGCGTCAACCAAGAGAAGGTTGAAGAAGAAAAGAACAAAAAATTGGAGAGGCTCCTCGAGTCCATTCAAGACTTTGAGGATGACGATGAGGAGATGCTGGAACTCAAGGCGCTGCTAAGAAAGAAAACCCTCTCCAAGGGAAAAGTGAAGATTGAAGAAGAGAAGAAGAAGGGGAGTAGTCACACCGACTACTCTCGATATTCTTTTAATTATGATCGCCTATCTATCTATTCCACTTTGAAAAGCCTTACACTTTGATGGCAATGACTACTCAATGTGGAGGCAAAACATGAAAATGCATTTGATTTCTCTCAATCCAAGTTTGTGGCACATAGTATGCACAGGAATAGATATCTCAGATGATGATGAGGAGCTCATACCTAGCCATGAGCAAGCAATCCATCGAAATGCCCAAGCTGCTGCAGTCATCACCTCATCACTTAGTCGGGACGAGTTCACAAAGGCGGATGCACTCGAGATCGCAAAGGAGATATGAGATACATTGCAAACCACACATGAAGGCGATCGTCATGTGCGAGAAGCAAAGATTGAGATGATTGAAGGCGAGTTGGGAAGATTCGCCATCGAAGAAGACGAGTCGCCACAAGACATGTACAACCGACTGAAGACGCTCATCAACAAGGTGCGAGCATACGGAAGCAAGAAGTGGAACGACCACGAGGTGGTGAAGCTCATTCTTAGAGCTTTCATGCCTCACAATGTCACCTTGTGCTCGATGATACGAGAAAGTCCTAGGTACAAGAAGATGACCCCGGATGAGCTACTTGGGAAAATCATCAACTTTGAGATGATGGAAAAGCAGGCCAAACATGTTAAGGCGATTGCCGATCTCACCTCAGCAAAGAAGAAAGGGGTCGCTTTGAAGTCCACTCTCAAGCCCTTGTCTAAAGAAGCTCGAGAAGCTCAACTAGAAGAAGACGGTGATGATGAGAGAAGCGACTTGGATGAAGATGACATGATACTATTCATGAAGAAATTCAAAAGAATGATGAAGAAAAGACAAGGGGCCAAATCAAGTGAAGGAATGTACAAGGAAAAATCAAGACCAAAGTTGAGGCGGGCATCCTATAACTGTGGTGAGTATATCCACTTTATAGTTGATTGCCCATATGAAGAAAACAAGAAGAAGACCAAGGAAACGAAGCCTCAACCCAAGAAATTCTTCAAGAAGAAGAAACAAGATGAACAAGTGCATCTAGGGAAAGAGTGGGACTCAAATGATGAGTCCTCATCCGAAGAAGAAGAAGATATGGCTAGCATAGCCATCGAGAAGATATCCAAAAAGTCCACTCTCTTCCCTACTCTCGGCACATGGAAGGGGGACGGCACTTGCCTCATAGCAAAGGAAGGTAAACGAAAGGTAACAACCAAACCCCCTTCCGTACATTCCTATTCTAGTGATAGTGAAATTGCTAGTGATAATGAAGATATGCTCATCGGCTTAGACAAGAAAATAGCTGCAAAAATGAAATTTTTACTTGATCAACTTGTTGAGAAGGAGAAGTTGATAAACTGTCAAGAAGACATGATTATCTCCCAAAAGGAGGATTACGTTGAACTTGACAAGATTCTAGAACTTGAAAAGGAGCAAAGCAAGTCACTTGAGCTTGAGTTAGCTTCAAGCAAGGAAGCTTGCTTGGAGCTAAGCGACTCAAATGCTACAATCAAGGACGAACTTGCTAACCTCATCAAGGTTGACAAGATCCTTGAGGTACAAGTTAAGTCACTCAAGCAAAGTGACCCTTCATCCTCTTCAAGCTCGCCTTCTCAACCCCTTAAAACCGAAACTGCTTCTACTTCTGCTTGTGGTAAAGTTGACACCAGCTTGAAAGACAAGTCAACCTCTACCAAGGATAAGCATCCTGTCGAAAGTGGCATATTTGAAAAGGATAAGGTAAAATATGCACGTAGTGCATACTTGATCACAAGACCTCCTAATGTCAAATATGGCATTGGGTATTCCTATGGTGAAAAGAAAAATGCTAGAAGCCGTAAGAATATCAAGGAAAGCATTACCTTTGTAAAGGGAAGATCCTCTCAAACCAGAAAATCCAAAGTTAACACATCCAACACACATGATCACCGGACTAGTCCGGTCGGGACACGGACAAGTTCGGTTCTCCGGACAAGTCCGATCTCCCGGACTAGTCCTGTATATAAACAACAACAATTGCTTTTTAGAACCTTTGATGCATCTTATGTTTTAATGAGAAATAATTCTGGTAAGATTTATGCTCATTATGTTGGGCCACGCCATGGGAACACCAAGTCTCATGTGTGGGTTCCTAAATCCCTTGTGACTAACCAAAAAGGACCCAAGCAAGCTTGGGTACCTAAAGCCAAGGCATGATTTGTTTTTGTAGGCCTATTCCTCCAATGGATCTAAATGGGTGCTAGATAGTGGCTGCACCAACCACATGAGCGGAGAAAGAAGGATGTTCGTTGAGTATGAAGAAAATGAGGATCCAAGCGAGGGCATCAATTTTGGAGACAATAGTCAAGGAAAGGTGCTCGGTACCGATAAAATTGCCATATCATCTCAACATACCCTTTCTCATGTGCTACATGTTGATTCCTTAGATTATAATCTGCTGTCCATATCTCAATTATGTGACAAAGGTTATAATTGCTTGTTCACTGATGAGGGTGTGACCGTCTCTAGGAGGAGTGATGGTTCCATTGCATTCAAGGGTATGTTAAAGGGAAAGCTTTACCTTTGTCGGTACCCTGGAAACCGTACACCCCTTGAGGTTACAAAGATATCAAGGAAAAGTCACCCACTTGATTTTAAGACCTTCGGAGGCCCACATGTCAGATGTAACCGGACCCGCTTCTCCAACATGGTTAATCCCAGGGTCGCCACGTGTACTATCAAACCGGAGCTACCACCCACAAGGGGGAAGCTCCGGGCCATGTACCGAAATGGCACCTCCGGACCTAACCCCAGACCGAGAGAAGCTCCGGACCTGACACGTGTCAGGTAGCTCCGGAGCTTTCTGTTTCCCACAGTATGCTCCAGAGCTGCCACGTGTCCATCCGTTGGAGCTTCAGCCTCTAACCTCCGGAAGACTTCATAACGGCTCTGGATCTTCAAAGAGGAATCAAGGACTTCAAGACCCGATTAAGTGTCATTAATACCATATTAATGGCACACGGTCAGATGACCTTAATTACCAGTAACGGTGCTGTCAAATCCCATTACCCGGTCATTAAGGGCAATTAAACTTATTGAATGAATATCAATACTAGTAACTGCCGGGGCCACATGTCGGGCCAGGCTAACTTGTAACGGCCTGCCCTTGTACTATAAAAGGACAGGCCGACGACGGACTCAGAGGAGAGGCAAGACACGCGCCATAAACGCTCAACACAAGCTCATACAGCTAATACAACACCAACACACCCGTGGAGTAGGGTATTACGCTCAGGCGGCCCGAACCACGTAAACTACAGTGTCTCCTGCGTCATTTACTATTCACCTTCTCGAATCTTCGCGCGCCCACACCGAACATCAAACTCCTCTAACACTTTAGTAGTGTCGGGAGATCTGCCAGTTCCAAACCACAGACAGTTGGCGCGCCAGGTAGGGGCGCCTGAGGTTTTGAGAATGGTGAACTCAGCTGCTGGATCATCCAACGGTCAACCTGCTGCTCAGGCTGTTGGGGGCAATCCCTCCAATATGCAGCCACCAGCAGGAGCCTCAGCACCAGCAGGAGTCACACTCCCACCACCATCGCCTTCACCAGCAAATCAAGCTGGGCAACGCGATGGTGCGTCGGCGTCAATCACTGCATCGGCAAATCATGACAACCCGGAACACGCGCTCCATGCAGCGCGTGCTCTTCTCCAACGCCCACCACCTCCGGATGCATCCCGGGATGCACTGGAGCAGTGGAGGGTCGATGTGGAGCATTTGGTTGCAGCAGCAGCCGAACGCCTCAGCAACCAGGGTCCTCCTCCTTCAGGACGAGCCCCGTCGCAGCGGTGGACTTTGTCTGGTAGACTTGGTCCGCACATTTCCAATAGCAGGAGACGTGCTGCATCACAACAAGTGACGTCATTGCCCTCCGGGGCACGATGTACTCACACGGTATCCAGGATTTCGACTCATGACCTCCGGGCGGAGCTTGATCGCCGATACCGCCAGTAGGACGGGCGACTCCATATTGAGCGTGCCCGTGAAAGACGGGAAGCTCAGGACCTTTCTGCTCCTGAAGGAGTGGGAGGAGGATGTTCAGACCTGGCCATGCATCTGCGTATGGTCAGGTGGCCACAGAAGTTCCGGCCTCACCTGCTAGAAAAATTCGACGGGACTGTCAATCCCGCCGAATTTCTTCAGATCTACTCCACTGCAATCTTGGCAGCTAGAGGAAACGAGGCTGTGATGGCCAATTATTTTCCAGTGGCCTTAACAGGGACCGCGATGTCCTGGTTTATGAGCCTTCCACCCAACTCTATCAACAGTTGGGAGGAGCTGTGCCGGCAGTTCACCGCCAACTTTGGGAGTTCATACACCCGACGAGGCACTGAACTGGACCTTTTTGCAGTCGTGCAAAAAGGGGGAGAATCCTTGCGATCATTCATCCAGAGGTTCTCTCAGGTACGAAATACTATCCCTTCTATCTCTAGCGCCTCTGTCATTGTGGCATTCAGACAGGGTGTACGGGACAAGAAGATGTTGGAGAAACTGGCGATCAAGGAGATCACCAGTGTCACGGAACTCTTCAGCTTGGCTGAAAAATGTGCCAGAGCTGCGGAGGGCCGTGAGATGCACTCCAAACCAACCTCGGAGGGCCACAAGAAATCCTCCAAAGAAGAAGCCGCTACCTCCGGGGGTGGCAAGAAGAAAAAGAAGAGCAACGGTAAGAAGAAGCCGTCGGCCGGCACATCCAACGTTGAAGCTGCTGCAACTCCGGGTGGCCGGGGGCCACGCCCCGAGAAGCGACCTCGACCGTCTTCTGAAGATGGTGGCAAACCCAAAGTGTGGTGTCCCATTCACAAAACGGGCAGCCACAGTTTGGAAGACTGCCGGGAGGTCCAAAACCTGGTCGAGCGCTACAACAAGCGCCGGGAAGAATCTCCTTTCCGACAGAGGGAAGGAAAGCAAAAAGTCGACGAAGCTCCGGCTGAAGAGGAGTTAGGATTTCAGGATCCCAAAAAGGTCCTGAAGGCCGTTTACACCTCCGTCGATGATGATTCTGACGTCTCTGATAACGAGCGTCGGAAGACCATGAACACCATTTTTGGTGGATCATGGGACATCACCTCCCGCCACGTCATCAAGACTATGCGTCGGGATATGGCCGCTGTAGACCCTACAGTCAGGCCGGAACCTCATCGGAAGTGGATGGACACTGCCATCACTTTTGATGCTTCGGACTGCCCTCGGAGCATGGTTGGAGCAGGGCAGTTACCTTTGATGGTATCTCCTACCATCAACAACATCCAACTCCACCACGTCATGGTAGACGGAGGTTCAGGGCTTAACCTCATAAGCTTCGAAGCTTTTACTAAGCTTCAACTCCGACCTTCAGATCTTCACCACTCTCGACCTTTCTCCGGAGTAGGTCCGGGGGCCATTACCCCACTTGGAGCTATTACTCTCCCCGTTACCTTCGGGACACGAGAGAAGTATCGCACCAAGAAGTTGGTCTTCGACGTCGCTTAGATCAACTTACCCTTCAATGCCATCTTGGGTAGGCCTGCCCTGTACAAATTCATGGCAGCTGCCCATTATGGCTATCTGGTGTTGAAGATGCCAATGCCAGTAGGCGTTCTCCGGATCCACGGAGATCGTACTGCCGGAGTAACTGCTCTGGAAGAACTCCATGCACTCACCACGGCGCAAGAGGAGGATTCCAGGCAGGAGCAAGCTCCAAAACCCCCGAGCATTCATCAACGAGGCTCGACTTCTGCACCTCGTGTGCAGCCAAGCGGCGATACCGACATTCTCATCAAAGTCGTCCAAATTGGTTCCGATGCCGCTCAGACCACCCGTATATCGGGGGGATTGAATGACAAATAGGAACTCTCGCTCATCACTTTCCTCCGGGCTAACGTCGACGTGTTTGCTTGGCAACCGTCACAAATGCCTGGGATCCCCAGGGAAGTGATTGAGCACAATCTGAAGATCTACCCCGATGCCCGGCCTGTGCATCAGAAGCCTCGGAAGCAATCCGTAGAGCGACAGAACTTCATCCGACAAGAAGTGAAGAAGTTACTCGAAGCTGGATTCATCCGAGAAGTCTTCCATCCAAAATGGCTGGCAAATCCAGTTGTTGTGCCCAAGGCCGGCGGGAAGCTTCGGATGTGCATCAACTACACCACACTAAATAAGGCATGTCCAAAAGATCCATTCCCACTACCTGGAATAGATCAGATAGTGGATTCCACCTTCGGGTGTGAATTACTGTGTTTTCTAGACGCATATTCCGGGTATCATCAAATCCGGATGTCTAGGGAAGATGAAGAGCATACCTCATTCATCACAGTAGATGGATTGTACTGTTATACAGCCATGCCCTTTGGTCTCAAGAAAGAAACTTCAACTTTTGTACGAGCTATGTACAAAACTTTTGAAGAACTCATTAGAGACATAGTGGAAGTGTACGTCGATGACATCGTGGTCAAAGTCAGGGACAAGGAGTCACTCCTTGACACCTTGCAGGCTGTCTTTGACAAGCTGCGAGCCACCCGTACAAAGCTAAACCCAGACAAGTGTGTCTTTGGGGTTAGCTCCGAAAAACTTCTTGGTTTCCTGGTAAGTCATCGGGGCATAGAAGCTAATCCGGCGAAGATTAAGGCCATTGAAGACATGCGGCCACCAACCCGCATCAAAGACGTCCAAAAGTTGACTGGATGTCTAGCAGCCCTCAGCCGGTTCATTTCAAGACTGGCGGAACAGGCACTCCCCTTCATCAAGCTATTGAGGAAGTTCGGACCATTTCAATGGTCCGAAGAAGCAGAGAAGGCATTCCAGGAACTGAAACAGTTCCTCACCACCCTACCGATTTTGGTAGCTCCAAACCCTGGTGAGCCTTTGTTGCTTTACATTTCAGCAACTGACGAAGTCATCAGTATGGTTCTGGTTGCGGAGAGACCAGAGCTACCTCATACTCAGGAATCCAGACCCCTTCAGGATGGTCCGGAGGTACCTGAAAGCGAGTCTGGGTCCCAACTCCCAGACTCGAATCCACAAGAAGTTACTTCAGGAGATCCAGACCCCTCCGGGAGGGTTCAGGTCGCTTCTGAAGAAGCCCTGGGTTCCTCCAGCCAGGACCTGGAGGTCCCCGAAGAAAATCCGGATTCCTCTGAGAAGATTCGGGTCAGTGAAGAGGAAGCTCCGGACCCCTCCGGGAGGGTCCGGACCATTCAGCGCCAGTGTACTTCATTAGTGAAGTACTACATGATGCCAAGACTCGATACCTAGAGGTGCATAAGCTGCTCTATGCAGTTCTTATTGCCTCCAGGAAGCTTCGTCATTACTTCCAAGCTCACAAAGTCTCAGTGGTGACCTCTTACCCACTTCGAGCAATTTTGCATAATCCCAATTCAACTGGGAATATTGCAAAGTGGGCAGCGGAATTGGCTGAATTTGACCTTGAATTTATTTCAAGGCAAGCAGTCAGGAGTCAAGCATTGGCAGATGTTGTGGCAGAATGGACTCCCTCTCCATCAAACCCTGGGGGCCCTAGTGAGCAGAAGACGGAGCATCAAGCTCCAGCCTTCACCGAGCCTCACTGGACCCTCTACTTCGACGGATCCATGCAGAAGCAGGGGGCCGGAGCTGGAATCCTTCTCCTTGCACCGATCGGGGAGAAGGTGAAATACATGGTACACCTTGACTTCAAGGCGACCAATAACATGGCAGAGTACGAAGCGCTCATCTATGGACTAAAGGTGGCACTGTCATATGATGTCAAGCAACTGCTAGTCAAGGGAGATTCGCAGCTCATCATTAAGCAAGTGAAGGGTGAATGTTCCTGTAATAATCTCCAGCTAGCTGCTTACCTCCTTGAAGTCCAGAGGCTTCAGAAGGACTTTGAATTCCTAGATCTCCACCATGTTCAGCGTGCTCACAACGCTGAAGCCGACGAACTCTCGACGAAAGCGTCAACCGGAGCTCCGGCTCCTGACGGAACTTTTGTCCGGAGGTTGTCGAAACCCACAGCTCAGCCTGCCGAAATGAGCGAAGGGGGCAAGATCAGCATCCCGAAGCTGACGGTCCCGATGGCCCTGTTACCATGGCAGCCATCAAGGGTCGTAGGTGCTGCCAGAAGCTCCGAGCAACCCCGCACGCAAGACTCAAATGCTCAAGTTAGTTCCGATGCATGGATCTCGGAGATCCGGAACTACTTGAAAGATAACATCCTTCCTGACGATGATGTATCCGCTGACCGGGTAGTCAGATTGGCTAAAACATACACGTTGGTAGAAGGGGATCTCTACCGGCGCGGTGCCAACGACATCCTAATGCGTTGCATCACAAGGGAAGAAGGTTGCGAGCTCCTCGCAGAAATCCATGGAGGCGAGTGTGGGAACCACGCGTCTTCCCGTACGCTGGTCGGTAAAGCCTTTCGACATGGCTTCTACTGGCCTACAACACTCCATGATGCAACTGAGCTGGTGAAAAAATGCAAAGCATGTCAATTTCATGCGAAGCAAATTCACACACCGGCTCAGCCCTTACAAATGATACCTCCTACATGGCCTTTCGCTGTGTGGGGGATGGACATCTTGGGACCTTTCCCAAGAGCCGTCGGAGGTTACAAGTTCCTGTATGTCGCCATTGATAAGTTCACTAAGTGGCCGGAAGCAACTCCAGTTGTGGCAATCAACAAGCAATCGGCTATCAACTTTTTGCAGTCCATTGTATGCAGATTTGGAGTCCCAAACAAAGTCATCACTGATAATGGGACCCAATTCACAAGCTCTGCATTCCAAGGATATTGCGAAGACCTCGGCATACAAGTTTGCTACGCTTCCGTAGCTCACCCAGCAAGCAATGGCCAAGCCGAGAGAGCAAATGCTGAAATCCTTAAAGGACTCAAAACACGCACCTATGAGCGCTTGAAAAAACATGGTGCAAACTGGATCGAAGAGCTTCCGCCCACTTTATGGGCCAACAGGACATCTCCAAACCGGTCAACTGGAGAGACACCCTTCTTTCTGGTGTACGGAGCTGAAGCAATCCTTCCTCCGGAAATCACCTTGGGTTCACTCCGGGTCCGGACCTTTGATGAAGCCACGCAGGACCAGCTCCGGCGCGAAGACCTAGACCTCCTTGAGGAGGGAAGGTGCCAAGCAGCTGTTCGGAATGCCCGATATCGCCAAGCCCTTCGGCGCTATCATCAGCGGCATGTACACAACTGACAGCTCGAGGAAGGCGACCTAGTGCTACGGAGAATACAATCTAGAGAAGGGTTAAACAAACTCTCCCCCGGCTCGGAGGGACCCTTCCGAGTGATTAAAGTATCCCGTCCCGGAAGCGTTCGCTTGGCTACCGAGGATGGGACACCTCTCCCAAATCCTTGGAACATCGAGCACCTCCATAAGTTCTACACTTAATACCACGGAGGTGAGTCTTGAGTAACTTGAGATGTGTGTTATAGAGTCATTGTACAGAGTCGGGTAGTTCCTCCGGGAGAGCAGCCGGACCTTTCCCGAAAGGTCCGCAAAGTTCATACAACACTTGTCATAGTCTCCGGACTAAAAGTGTGGCTAACTACCCTGGGTCAAACGAGAAATAAAACACGCTTAGCTTGGTTCCGTACCCTAAGAGTGTACTTGTTTCCCCTGTACCCAGGACCTATAATGAAAGACATCTTCATGTGAAACAGACTCCACGTGCATTTATTTTGTACAGGCTCAACATTTTTTATTTTTCTCTTTCTTGTCTATAACGAAGACGTGCAGTTCTTAAGAAATTTTAGTTCGACCGGTTTATATACAATACGAGTTGTATTGTCAATTCTTTTGGATTCAAATATTGTTCCTGGCCAACTCGCCTGAAAGCGGCCAAGCCAATCTAGGGCTGGAGTGTGCTACAGTGTACAGGGGCTAAATCAATAATTTTACAAATTTCCAGGGGTTAGATTGCTTATTTAAATGATTAAATCCAATTCCAGGGAGTACAGGAGCTAGTTTGCTAAATTCAGGGGCTAGACCTTAATTCCAGTAAAGGTTAGGGGGTAGCTGGTGAATTTCCAGGGACTGCGGTATAAATCCGGCGGCGGGAAAGGGAATTTGAATGTGGGTCGTCGGATCTAAAGTGAATGCGCGGGATTTTATTAAACGAACCGGTATGAAGTTCTAATCTCGGCCGTTGACCCCAACCGAGGGCTGAGATCGGGCCACGTCGCCTCTGGCGACGTCGGCGGCGCACGGCGCGGCGGCGCTAGACGCCCGCGGCGGCGAGCTCGCCGGCGTTGGCCAAATCGGCCAAAACAACGTCTAAACTATGCGCAATCTACATCAAACTGAAGAGGAGAAGGAGGGGAGCATACCTAGAGAGGTCTCGAGATCCGAAATTGGTCGGAGAATGGTCGACGATGAGGAATGGTGGGGGTTGGCATCGGTGCTCGTCGACCTTGACGAATCCCCGGCGATCTCTTCGCACCAGCGTGCCCGGCATGCTCCTGGTGACACGGCGAAGAGGTTAGGGCGAAGAGGAGAGCAAGGCAACCGCCGGTTAGCCGGGAACAAGGGCGACGGACCTTGGCAACGACGAGGCTAGGGTTTGAGCGCGGAGAGAAAGAAACAGAGGGGGAAGGAGGAAATTTATAGCGGGGGAGAGCGGCAGCGGTTGAGGGCACGTGCGTGGGGCAGTTTCCCAGGGGGATTCGGCGTGGGCGAGGCAGTTGGAGGGGGGGTGTGCGGCGTGGTGCGGTGCGGGAAGGAAAGAGCAACGGTTGCTCAGTTGGGGAGATGACAAGCGGGCCCCGCCCGGCAGAGAGAGAAGAGAGGGGGTGGGGAGGGGTTGGGCCGCGGGAGAGAGAAAGGGAATTGGGCCGGGGTGGGGAGATTTGGCCCAGGGAAGGATTTTATTCTTTTTCTTTTTCTTTTTCGTTTCTTTTCTTTTGATTTGATTTCAAATTCAAATTTTAACGAACTCTACTCGTTTGAACTTAAAAAATTTACACAACAATGTAACACACAAATGCACCTTGTTTTATACATTTTATGCACATGAAATATGGGTGTTACACTCACGTCAGTCCGAAAAAGACAACACCTTGCGTGAGCACGTCACATAAGAATTTTGCAAACCACAGCAATGTTTAACCACTATAATCAGCAATAACACATCAACAACATAATAAGAGAATACTAAGCAAAGATTTGATAAGGCAAAAAGCAAGTTTGAAACATTGTAAGTTAAAAACAGATCCGCCGCACAATTATTTCAGCAAATAACATTATCGAATAGATCAAAAGTGACGCTGCAATGTAAAGACAAAAGATTGGACATTCCAATCTCAAACTCACGTGCAAATCACGTGATCGAAAGTTCGGACAGTGCAAAAACAGATTCCGGCAAGTTTGGACAGTTCAGAGTGGGCTTTTCATCAATATTCAAAACTTTGCGCGTGAACCCTCATTTTTATTTAAATTGCCAATGTATTCAGCACACATAGGTCTTACAGAATGAATCGTTGGATGCCTCCTCCCGTGTTATTCTCATGATTTATTCCTTGTTTTTCCTGAAGTGAAAATCAACCAAAAAACGAAACCAAAAAGAGTTGCTTTTGCAACTCAGTTCCAGTGCTCCTTCATGAACCTTCTGTAGTGAAAAAGGCTTATTGAGGTGAGTCTCTCTAAATATTTGCTACTGTTTCAGTGAAATTAACATGGCCAGAGAATAAATTGTAATGGATTTCTGTTTGTTTCCTATAACATATCCTTGGTGCTGCATTAAGTATGCTATGAACCTTGAAGCTGTGAATGTGAGGGTATAACCTGTATTAACATACTATAGTACAGGTTGAATACTATGATTAAAGAGATAGTTTTAGTTGATTGCCCTGTATTAACGTACTATACAGCTGAGGTATACAGTTCTGAATAAGTTGATTGCGCTGGATATAGCAAAACAATATAGTTGATGCAAATCATTCATGATCTGATGCCAACAAAATAGTGCTTAACAATCCTTTATAATGACATTGCAAATTAAACATATACTACTTAAGAAAACAAAGTTTTTGGAGTGAAATGAAATGAGAACATCAAATGGCAAACAATATAGTGCCTAACAATCCTTCAAAATGTTGCCGGCTCAAATTGCTTTCTCTTCCTATTGCCATCCCTTTTAATGTATGAATTTTTGTTTTGTCCTGCTGTGTTGTTGTAAGGGCATTTCCTTATGTTATGGGTGCCACTACGACATAAGCTACACTTCATTTTGATACCGGCCCTGCTGAGTTTAGTGCCCTTAGGTTTTTCTTGTGGTTTCCTAGTTCTTTGAGTTTTAGGTCTTTTCGGCATCTTCACATATGCTGGAGGAAGTTGTTTGGGTATGTCAGAAGTAGGCCAACTCTGCTCACCTTCAACTGATTGCAAAAAAAATTGATATGTCTTCATGTATTCTGTGATAGAGTAGCAAGGATGTATGTAGCCATCTATACACCTAGAGACCATGTAAATTGCACTAATAGTATGACAACATGGCAGTCCAAATAGTTGTCAGTATCTGCAACTACATATTCTTTCATCTAGATTCACGGTATATCTCCTCTTGTCCTTCTCCTTAACCTCAAATCATTCTGACTGTTCCAAAGCACATAATACTTCCAAGATCTATCTATGTTCAATTTTAACTTCTTGAAAATGTTGGGACATACTGTACCTTGCCATTTTGCTAATTTGGTCTTGTTCTCCTGAATCCAAACCATCACCTTGCATATTATGTTCTCTAACATTGAAATTAGAGGTAAGAATCTAGAATCCATAATTGCATTATTGAAACTCTCACACATATTGTTATCAACGGAATCACAATTAGAGCCGAGCTGGAAGAAGGCTCTGCACCAGCGTTCAGGTGATGTAGAAACCATGTCCTTGGCTCCTCGAGGAGTTTCCTGAGCAAGCGTTGCATTATTATAGTTGAATAGTATTGTACATGAGCTCTTTGCGCATTTCCAAAATTTTCATTGTAACTTCTGTTTGGGATGTTTCTTTCTCCAATTCGCATATATGTGTCTCGTACACATTCCATGTTCATATCTAGGAACAAGCTCAGCTACAGCTTCAATCAAATCCTGGTAAAAAATAACACATTTTAGTACACTTCAAATCGGCAAAGGCAAAGCTATCTACAACAACAAAAACACATACCTTTTGCTATTTTGAGACGACCACATATCCTTCACCAGCATCATTAATACTTAGGTCCTTTTGTAGTAATCTAATAAACCAAAGCTAGGAGTCATATGTTTCTTTCTCAACAGATGCCCATACAATGGGGTACATCTGGTTATTAGCATCTCTACCAATGGCACACAATAACTCTCCATTAGTCGCACCTTTGAATATACACCCAACAAGGCCAATGACCCACCCGCAGCAAGGAACCCCTTTTTGCAAGCATCAAAGCAAACATACATCCTCTGAAAGACATTCTGATGCAGAATATTTGGATTTAAAGTGACTACAACTATACTGCCTGGGATTGACCGTAGTAACTCCATATGGTAGTCAAAAACTCTTGAGTACTCACCTTTGCTAGATGACATTCTTCTTGCAAGACTATAGCCTTGGCTCTCTTGCATTTAGATAATGTCACATCATAAAGCATATCCTTCAAAACAACTTTTTTTATCAACTCAACCTTCCATGTTGGATTATCTCGGATCTGATCCCAATACCTCTCTGCTATCCTCCTAGATGTCATTGACTTATTGTTCCTCACTGGTGGGCAACAATGTTCATCAACAAAAGTGACAATTTTGAAGCATTCAGATCTAGTTGTCTTCGACTCATATATCATCCACTTGCAACCTTTCCATGAACAAACAGACTTAACCTTATCGTTCTCATCCTTTTGAAATAATAGATGCTTATAATTTTTCAAACCATACTTGATGAGTGCTTTCTTGAAAGTCGCCTAGAGGGGTTGAATAGGCAATAATACCTGAAATCACTTAATCAAACAAGATTAAATACCTGTGGTCGGACTAGTCTGCACAGGGTCGGACTAGTCCGCTCAACACAGGGGGGAAACCCTAAAACTTGATTTCTACAAGTTATTTGCGGAGTTAAAGTTCACCAAGGAGATAAGCAATGTGTAGTAAACTTGTAAAGCTCAGATTATGAAGTTTAAACACTTAGATTGCAAGTTTACAATAATGATCAAAGTGTAGAGCAATAAGAGCAATATGAACCCTAATAGCAATACTAGTGATCACAAAAAGCGAAAGACAAGTGAAACGAGATTTATCCCATGGTTCAGCTCCACGAAGAAGTCTACCTCCACGTTGAGAAGTCCACACAAGGATCGGGTCTCACTTGACCCTTCTCTCACCAAACCACCACGATGGCCGACTATGTTTCCACTATATCAATGGGTAATCACCAAGTTTGATGGGGCTGCTCACAACTTGAGGCTCCCACAAATCAATACAACGAGGAGCACATGAAGATCAACTCACACAAGCCACAAAACACAACACAATGTGCAAGAGATCAAACCGAGAGCCAAAACGCGATGATCTTCCTTTAATCTCCTCCCCAAACCCTAATATCTTCAAGATTTGCTCCTAGAGGGTTAGTAGGACGAGTAGAAGGCTTTGGAAGGCTCTAGGATGCTTGAGGCGGCACTAGGGTTCAAGACTTGTTCAAATGAGCTCGGGGGTCCCCTTTTTATAGGGGTCCTGAGCCCCTACTGCTGACCTCAACAGAGGGGCGGACTAGTCCGGCATCTGGGTCCAGACTAGTCCGGCCCTATGGGACCACTGACCTATGGTCAGTTCCCGACAACTGCCACACTGAGCAACGATCATCACAATGCCCGCCAAATTTCCAAATTCAAACGGTCACTAGACAACGGACTAGTCTGGTCAACAACGAACTAGTCCGAAGTGGAATAGAACCACTTGGTCCATTCCAAAAGAGACTCTTCTAGGTTGGCCCGGACTAGTCCGGCCATAGGGGCGGACTAGTCCGCCCCCCTAGGGTTTTTCTCGGTTAGTCTCACTAAGTCTCAAACGGACTAGTCCGTACCCAAACGGACAAGTCCGAACTATTCCAGAGAGCTTTGGTCTGTCCAAATATGGACAAGTCCAGACTTCTCGGACTTAGCACCAAATTCACTCAGATTCACTCCAGAGATGTTTGGTCCGTCTCAAAACGGACTTGTCTGCCATGGCCGGACTAGTCCGGCCTTGAGGCCCGGACTAGTCTGACCTCCTAGGTTTTTTTTTCATTTTAGGCTTCTCACTTAGGTTTTTATCTAAACCACCACTTTGAGCCCTTTGATATGATCTCAATGCACATGATACATCTACCCTCTCTCATGATACGGCTCACATAAACTCAACACCATAGAAACCCTAATTTCTACGCTTGAGTCTTTGATGTCCGTTTTAGCCTTTTCCTTTTTGATGGTTTTCATCTCATTTCAATCCTTGTTCCTGTGCTTAAGATCACTTTAGCTCATTAGCCTCTTAATTGTCGTCATCAATCATCGAAAACCCACAGGGATGCCTAGATGCACTTTCAATCTCCCCCTTTTTGGTGATTGATGACAACACATTAAGACTTCAACAATAAAGATAATAATTTGTTTTCGTAACATGTATTTGTATGAGTGAATCCCCCTCAATGTATGCATCATGAGTAAGAGAGATTGAGAGAGTTCTCAAACATATACATGTTACGGTGGGGTGCCTAAGTGATGTGTTCATAAAGTGTGATAAGACAACAATTATGCAAGATAGACATGTAAATGAGACAACATATCAAAAATTGAGATAAGATACATGAATACATAGATTATGTCTTACAATAAAATTTGAAATGAGTTTTTAAAACATAAGTCCTTCATGGATCAATACTCTCTCAAAATAATCTATCTTAAATCCCCCCTTCATCTCTCCCCCTATATTCTCCCCCTAGATCTAAGTGCCCCATCCAAGCTATCTCTCCCCCTTTGGCATCAAGACACCAAAAAGGAAAAGAAGAGAGGAAAGTCCCTACTCATCATCGGAGTCATCCTCGTCATTGTCGCCTTGGCGCTCGCTGTCACTCTCCATGGCCTCTAGGTCAAGATGGTCATCATCATCATCAGTCGGGGCCGCGGTGGAAGTACCAGCTTCTCCAAACTGAGCGATCTCTTTGGCAGTGAACTCCGGAAAAGAAGTGAGCTCACCATCTCTCTCCTCAGCGGGGGACATTGGAATGTCCAGCTTGTCGCACATCGCCTTGAGATACTTCTCATTGTGATGCTCCATGTGACATTGTTCAAGTTCTGTCTTCCGGCAAGAGGAGAAGAGAGTCTTGAAGCATTTGAAAAATCCACTCCCGCATTGTGTCGAAGGCGGAGGTGGTGGAGGAGATGGCACAAAGCGAGAGGAAGAAGCGGGAGGATCCGCATTCTTCCTCCTAGGAGCAGTCGGCTCTGGAGGAGGTAATTGAGGTCGAAGCCTCCGGTGAATGATGTCTTTCTTGAACGTGAGCCCAGAGATCTTCTCGATCATGTACATAATGTATGGAGCGTATCCACATGATCGGTTGGGGGAGTGAGAGATGTTGAAGATGTAATCAAAGATATAGTCCACCACATTGAAGCGGACATCTCCATCAATAAGGACCATCAAGTGCCTCAAATTTCCTTGTATAATCCCTGCATCTCCATCCTAGGGAGCAATGGTCTTTCTGAGGACACGGTTGAGCACACTATAGAAGGGCTTGATGTTTCTGATGTGCCCGGCCTCATATTGTGCATGACTTAGGTACATATACTCCAAGGTGTACCGATCAACTGGCTTCAGATTTGAAATGATGATCTCATTATCCAGTTGGTCCTCCAAGTCAAGCAACTGAGCAAACTCCCAATAGGTGGTGGAGTACTGCTCTCCATGGGTCATCCAGGTAATCTTCCTGTCCCCATCGGTGTTGAAGTATAAGGTTGAGTAGAACTGAGTGGTGACTTCCACATTCCAGTCGTACTGGAAAGCCATGAACTTCTTCAAGCCATGCCTCTCATCTCAAATCACAGCATTAAAAGCTTGATGATCCTTCTGGGCCATATAGTCCCAGTCTATCCACTGAGCATCTATGACAGGGGTCTGCTTGGTCATATAGACTGTCTGGTAGTAGTCACAGTGGAAATCACACCAGAACCGGGGATCCACTGTGCTCCTGTCACGCTGATATACATTGATCTTTCTCAGTTTGTGTGCCTTCTCAACCCCCTTGCCCTTGAAGATGTTGGCGTCGAAGGCAGCTGCACGGTTTGGGTTCCGTGCAGGAGAAGACATCCTCAACGGGCCAATGGGTTGAGAGACACCCTTCTTGACCTTGCTTGCGGCCTTCTTGGCCACAATCACCCTCTTCTTGGGTGCAGCATCAATTGGGGCCTTGCCTTTATCTTTGGAGGTCCTTGCCCCCTGTGATTTAGCTTGCTCACCCAAGGTCACAAGTCGCTTCCGTTTCGAGGCTGCCTCGGCAGCTGCCGAGTTGTGCTCCTCTCGCTGCGTCTTCTTTGCCCTCTGTGAGGCAAAGTACGCAGCCGCCATCTCTTGATCCTCTATTTGCTTTCGGCGAAAGAGAGCTTGCTTCTCCATTTCGGTCTCGGAGTCGAAAGGTGGAACATACACATTGTCCGACATGGTTGCTAACAAGAGAAGCAAGGGAATGTGTATGAGTCCAAGGAGTCAAGATAAATGGTAGAATTCACAAAATCGACCTAGGTTAGGTTTTTCACTGTGTAACCCGGACTTCTCCGCCATGGGGCCGGACTAGTTCGCACTAGGTCGGACTTGTCCGCCCTGTGGTCGGACTAGTACTGTTCACACAGTAAGAACCCTAATCTAGAGAAATTTTGCAAAACCTATGGATCCTACCATAAAAATGGAGCTACATGATCACATTGATGTGCAAAACAACATTTGTGAAGAAGTTTCTATCAATGGACCCAAAAGAATTGAATTTCAAGGATTTTGGGGTTAGGTCAAGCATACCTATTCAAATCTTCGATTCGATGAAATGTGAGTGAGGAATCGGCCTCCGATGCTTGGGGAAAGGTTCCTAAGAACCTTAGGGCTTCAATCCACCAATTGGAATCAAGATTTGTTGGAAGGAACCAAAAATCGCCGTTTGGGAGATGGTTTTCGAGCGTTTTTGGAGAGAGAGTGTTTGAATGGAAGTGGAGAGGTCGAGGGCTCCCTGGGGAGGTTAAGTCCCCAAGGGCCGAACTAGTTCGGTCGGAGACCCGGACTGGGTCTGGACAGCCTAAACCACTGGACTATTCCGGTCCATAGAGCGGACTAGTCCGGTCCTAAGACCTAGAACTCCTATAAATTGAGTTTTTAGTGGATATTTGATCCTTTTGGACTATATTTCATAAAAGATGTTTGTAAATATGGTCAGTAAGCAATCAACAATCAAACTATGACCATGATTCACAAGGATTCAATAATTTCAAAATAATTTGTAGCAAAATTGAGGAGGATGAGTTTTTCACAAGCATGCGTGAATTTTGAATATTACAATCAGATGTGCAAGACTTAAGCCACATTTCGAGAATCTAAGATATTTAGCTCACTCCTAAGTTCACAAAATCTTTTCTCATCTAGGGGCTTGGTAAAGATATCAGCCAATTGTTTATCGGTTCTCACATGGGAAATTGCAATGTCCCCTTTGATGGAGTGATCTCTCAAGAAATGGTGGCAAATATCGATGTGATTGGTCCTTGAGTGTTCAACTGGATTGTGGGCTATTTTGATGGCGCTCTCATTGTCACATAGGAGAGGGATATGGCGCAAGTTTATGTCATAGTCCCTAAGAGTTTGTCGCATCCAAAGAAGTTGTGCACAACAACTTTCGGCAGCGACATACTCCGCTTCTGCTGTGGAAAGAGCAATGAAGTTTTGTTTCTTTGAGGACCAAGACACTAGAGATCTACCAAGGAATTGGCAAGTTCCCGATGTACTCTTCCTATCAACTTTCCACCCCGCATAGTCCGCATCGGAATATCCAATGAGGTTAAACTTAGAGTCTTTGGGTACCAAAGTCCTAGGCTTGGTGTGTGAACCAAATATCTAAGAATTCTCTTAACGGCGGTCAAATGAAACACCTTAGGAGTGGCTTGAAATCTAGCACTCATACACATGCTAAGCATGATATCGGGCCTAGATGCACATAAGTATAGCAATGAGCCTATCATGGAATGATATACCTTTTGGTCCACACTTGGACCATCTTCATTGAGATCGAGATGCCCATTGGTTGCCATAGGAGTCTTGATGGGTTTGGCCTTGTCCATGTCAAACTTCTTGAGTATATCTTGTGTGTACTTGGTTTGACTAATGAACATGCCTTCCTTGAGTTGCTTTACATGGAAACCTAGAAAGAACTTCAACTCCCCCATCATGGACATCTCAAATCTTTCCGTCATTATCTTGGAAAACTCATCACAAAAAACTTTATTAGTAAAACCAAATATAATGTCATCGACATATATTTGGCAAACAAACAAATCATCATTGAAGTGCTTAGTGAATAGAGTATAGTCCGCCTTCCCAATTTTGAAACTATTTTGAGTTACAAAGTCTCTAAGGCACTCATACCAAGCTCTAGGAGGTCGTTTGAGTCCATAGAGAGTCTTACGCAATTTGTACACGTGATTTGGGAATTCTTCATCTTCAAATCCGGGGGGGGGGGGGGGGGTTGCTCCACATACACCTCTTCCTTGATTGGACCATTGAGGAATGCGCTCTTGACGTCCATTTGATATAGCTTAAAATCATGGTGAGTAGCAAAGGCAAGTAATATACGAATAGATTCAATCCTAGCTACGGGAGCAAAGGTTTCTTCGAAATCCAAACCTTCGACTTGTGAATACCCTTTGGCCACAAGTCGTGCCTTGTTCCTTGTAACCAACCCGTGTTCATCTTGTTTGTTGTGGAACACCCATTTGGTGCCTACAACATTCGCATTAGGCCTCTTCACAAGCTCCCATACTCGATTTCTCTCGAAGTTGTTGAGCTCTTCTTGCATGGCCATCACCCAATCTGAATCTCGTAGTGCTTCTTCAACCTTGTGGGGATCCAATGAAGAAACAAAAGAGTAATGTTCACAAAAGTTTGCAACACGAGATCGAGTAGTTACCCCCTTGGAGATGTCTCCAAGTATATTGTCAACAGGATGGTCCCGTTGGATGCTTTTATGCACTCTTGGGTTTGGCGCTTGAGGTCTTGACTCATCATCTTGGTCTTCCTCATCCTCATTGTCTCCCCTGTCGGTACCCTGGGAACCGTATAACCCTTGAGATTGCAAAGATCTCAAGGGAATGTCATCTACTTGATTTGAAGACCTTTGGAGGCCCACATGTCAGACATAACCGGACCCGCTTCCCCGACATGGTTAGTCCCAGGGTCGCCACGTGTACTATCAAACCGGAGCTACCGCCCACAAGGGGGAAGCTCCGGGCTATGTACCATAATGGCACCCCCGGACCTAACCCCAGACCGAGGGAAGCTCCGGAACTAACACGTGTTATGTGGCACCAGACCTATCTGTGCCCCACAGTATGCTCCGGAGCTGCCACGTGTCCAACCGTCGGATCTTCAGCCTCTAACCTACGGAAGACTCTACAACGGCTCCGGATCTTCAAAGGGGAATCAAGGACTTCAAGACCCAATTAAGTGTCATTAATACTATGTTAATGACACACAATCGGACGTCCTTAATTACCAGTAATGGTGTCGTCAAAGCCCGTAACTCAGTTATTAAGGGTAATTAAGCGCATCAAATGTGTATCAATATTAGTAACCGCCGAGGCCACATGTCGGTCCAGGCTAACTTGTAACGGCCTGTCCTTATACTATAAAAGGACAGGCCGATGATACATAGAGGAGGATCTGATCTAACCTGCTCTGATCGGACCTACGCACTCATACACTCAATACATCAACAACACACCCCGTGGAGTAGGGTATTACGCTCAGGCGGCCCGAACCACGTAAACCTTCGTGCCTCCTGCGCCGTTTTACATATCACCTTCTTGAATCTTCGCGCACCCACACCGAACCTCAAACTCCTCTAACACTTTAGTAGTGTCGGGAGATCTGCCGGATCAAAACCACCGACAGTTGGCGCGCCAGGTAGGGACGCCTGAGATTTCAAGAATGGGGAACTCAGCCACTGGATCATCCAATGGTCATCCTGCTATTCAAGCTGTTGGGGGCAATCCCTCCAATATGCAGCCACCAGCAGGAACCACGGTTCCAGCAGGAGTCACACTTCCACCACCGCCGCCTCCACCAGCAAATCAAGCTGGGCAACGCGATGGTGCACCGGCGTCAATCACTGCGTTGGCGAATCATGACAACCCGGAACACGCGCTCCATGCAGCACGTGCTCTCCTTCAGCGCCCACCACCTCCGGATGCATCCTGGGATGCACTGGAGCAGTGGAGGGCCGATGTGGAACACTTGGTTGCAACAGCAGCCGACCGCATCAGCAACCAGGGTCCTCCTCCTTCAGGACGGGCCCCGTCGCAGCGATGGACCTTGTCTGGCAGACTTGGTCCGCACGTTTCCAACAGCAGGAGACGTGTTGCGTCACAGCAGGTGACGTCGTTGCCCTACGGGGCACGACGCACTCACACGGTATCAAGGCTTTCAACTCATGACCTCCAGGCAGAGCTTGATCGCTAATACCGTCAACAAGACAGCCGAGTCTGGGTCCCAGTTCCCAGACTTGATTCCATAAGAAGTTACTTCAGAAGACCCAGACCCCTCCGGGAGGGTCCAGGTCGCTTCTGAAGAAGCTCCGGGTCCCTCCCGCCGAGACCCGGAGGTCCCCGAAGAAGGTTCGGATCCCTCAGGGAGGATCCGGATCAATGAAGAGGAAGCTCCGGGCCCCTCCGGGAGGGTCCGAACCATCCAGCGCCCAGTGTACTTCATCAGTGAAGTACTTCATGACGCCAAGACTCGATACCTAGAGGTGCATAAGCTGCTCTATGCAGTTCTTATTACCTCCAGGAAGCTTCGCCATTACTTCCAAGCTCAAAAGATCTCAGTGGTTACTTCTTACCCACTTCGAGCAATCTTGCATAATCCCAATTCAACTAGGAATATTGCAAAGTGGGCAGCGGAATTGGCCGAATTCGATCTCGAATTCATTTCAAGGCAAGCAATCAAGAGTCAAGCATTGGCAGATTTTGTGGCCGAATGGACTCCCTCTCCATCAAACCCTGGGGGCCCCAGTGAGCAGAAGCCGGAACACAAAGCTTCGGTCTTCACCGAGCCTCACTGGACTCTCTACTTCGATGGCTCCATGCAAAAGCAGGGGGCCGGAGCTAGAATCCTTCTCCTCGCACCAACTGGGGAGAAGGTAAAATACATGGTACACCTTGACTTCAAGGCGACCAACAACATGGCGGAGTACGAAGCACTCATCTACGGACTAAAGGTGGCACAGTCATATGGTGTCAAGCAGCTGCTGGTCAAGGGAGATTCACAGCTCATCATTAAGCAAGTGAAGGGTGAATGCTCCTGCAACAACCTCCAGCTAGCTGCTTACCTCCTTGAAGTCCAGAGGCTTCAGAAGGACTTCGAAGTCCTAGACCTCCACCATGTTCAGCGTGCCCACAACGCTGAAGCTGACGAACTCTCGACGAAAGCGTCAACCGGAGCTCCGGCTCCTGACGGAACTTTTGTCCGGAGGTTGTCAAAACCCACAGCTCAGCCTGCCAAACTGAGCAAAGGAGGCGAGATCAGCATCCCGAAGCTGACGGTCCCGATGGCCCTGTTACCATGGCAGCCATCAAGGGTCGTAGGTGCTGCCGGAAGCTCCGAGCAACCTAGCACGCAAGACTCAAATGCTCAAGTTAGCTCTGATGCATGGATCTCGGAGATCCGGAGCTACTTAAAAGACAGCATCCTTCCTGACGATGATGTATCCGCTGATCAGATAGTCAGATTGGCTAAAAGATACACGTTGGTAGAAGGGGATCTCTACCGGCGCAGTGCCAACGACATCCTAATGCGATGCATCACAAGGGAAGAAGGCTACGAGCTCCTCGCAGAAATCCATGGAGGCGAGTGCGGGAACCACACGTCTTCCCACACGCTGGTCGGTAAAGCCTTCCGGCATGGCTTCTACTGGCCTACAGCACTCCAGGATGCAACTGAGCTGGTGAAGAAATGCAAAGCATGTCAATTTCATGCAAAGCAAATTCACACACCGGCTCAGCCTCTACAAATGATACCTCCTACATGGCCCTTCGCTGTGTGGGGGATGGACATCTTGGGACCTCTTTCCCAAGAGCCGTCGAAGGTTACAAGTTCCTGTACGTCGCCATTGACAACTTCACCAAATGGCCGGAAGCAACTCCAGTTGTGACAATCAACAAGCAGTCAGCTATCAACTTTTTGCAGTCCATTGTATGCAGATTTGGAGTCCCAAACAAAATCATCACTGATAATGGGACCCAATTCACAAGCTCTGCATTTCAAGGATATTGCAAAGACCTCGGCATTCAAGTTTGCTACGCCTCCGTAGCTCACCCGGCAAGCAATGGCCAGGCCGAGACAGCAAATGCTGAAATCCTTAAAGGACTCAAAACACGCACCTATGAGCGTTTGAAAAAACATGGAGCCAACTGGATTGAAGAGCTTCCACCCACTCTATGGGCCAACAGGACAACTCCAAACCGGTCAACTGGAGAGACACCCTTCTTCCTGGTGTACGGAGCTGAAGCAATCCTTCCTCCGGAGATCACCTTGGGGTCACTCTGGGTCCGGACCTTCGACGAAGCCACGCAGGACCAGCTCCGGCGTGAAGACCTAGACCTCCTTGAGGAGGTAAGGTGCCAAGTAGCTGTTCGGAATGCCCGATACCGCCAAGCCCTTCGGCGCTATCATCAGCGGCATGTACACAACCGACAGCTCGAGGAAGGCGATCTGGTGCTACAGAGAATACAATCCAGAGAAGGGTTAAACAAACTCTCCCCCAGCTGGGAGGGACCCTTCCGAGTGATTAAAGTATCCCGTCCCGGAAGCGTTCGCTTGGCTACCGAGGATGGGACACCTCTCCCAAATCCTTGGAATATCGAGCACCTCCGTAAGTTCTACACTTAATATCACGGAGGTGAGTCTGCAGTAACTTAAGGTGTATGTTATAGAGTCATTGTACAGAGTTGGGTAGTTCCTTCGGGAGAACAGCCGAACCTTTCCCGGAAGGTCCGCAAAGTTCATGCAACACTTATCACAGTCCCAGGACTAAAAGTGTGGCTAGCTACCCTGGGTCAAACGGGAAATTAAACACGCTTAGCCTAGTTCCGTACCCTAAGAGTGTACTTGTTTCCCCTGTACCCCGGACCTATAATGAAAGACATCTTCATGTGACACAGACTCCACGTGCATTTATTTTGTACAGGCTCAACATTTTTTATTTTCTCTTTCTTGTCTATAATAAAGTTGTGCAATTCTTAAGAAATTTTAGTTCGACTGGTTCATGTACAATTTGAGTTGTATTGTCAATTCTTTTGGATTCAAATATTGTTCATGGCTCACTCGCCTGAATGCCGCCAAGCCAATCTAGGACGGAGTGTGCTATTGGCTTAGCCTGGTCAAGCACCCTAAGTACGCCACTCTACCTACACCCCGGCAGGCCAAAGTAAGGCGGGTACAAGTACAATTGGATCTGGAAGAAAAGACAACACATTCGGTTGTACTCAGAATCGCGTTTGACCTAAAACTTTCTTGGGAATCGTAAGCCGCGACGAAGTTATAGGCAAGGAACGAATTTTACTATTTTTCTTGGCTTCAGTGTGCAGGAAAAAAATCCACGTTGATGGAGAAAAGCCGGAGCTAACAAAGCTCCGACTCCCCATAGGAGGCTTGTAATCGATGTTAAACATTGAAAACGAGCATCACCGAAGCAACCAAGCTCCGGTAAAGCTAGGGGGGCCAGCCATCGACGCAAAATAAAATATGGTGAGAAGACCCCACAAGCGGAGTCTGCTGCCAACAAACTACGCGTTGGTAAAGGTCACTGCCGGAGCTACTAAGCTCCGACACCCCGGAGGGCTAACTATCGATGCTCTACGTGTTGATAGGGACTATTGCCGAAGCTACTAAGCTCCGACGATAGCCAATGCCGGAGCTTATAAGCTCCGACAACCTCAGGGGCCTTCACTATCGAAGACTTCGGACCTACACTCTACAAGTTCGAAGCAAATGAGTCTTCAACAAAACACAATATCCTCTTGGTACATGTTCACAATCAAATTGTGTACATCTACCAGGGGCCAAGTGAAGACAAAAGTGTTGAAGACAAAAAAATGAAATTCACAAAAATTTGGATTTCATTCATCTGGAGACAAGGGATTACAAAATTGGGGAAGAAAAAGAGAGAATACAAGTGGGAGCTACAGAGATGGTCCTAGACCCTATGGAAGAACTGGGCGACCTTCTGAGCAACCTTCGACACATTGGCTCGGGTGGCTTCACCTTCTCCTTCGATGGGACCTTCAAGTACCGGGTCCAGAGGGAATTGGGGATCCCGGCTGGTGTAGCACGTCAGCACATACTCTACGACGTTCTTCGCCAGGGATTGACCCTCAACCTCCAACTAGTCCGCAATGACGTCGCCCACCTTGGAGAGTTTGCTACCCGCCGAGCTCAACGCTTGCAACGCCAGGTCCGGCTCCGGCTTCGGATCATCCGGACGCACGGGACTGAAGCCCATTGGTGTCAGCGCGTCGTTGGCTTTGCTCAGGAACTCCCAAACCTATAGGGAGTCCGAAGTCCTCAAGCCCTTCAGTTCCTCCAAGGATCTTTTGGCCGCCGCCAGCTTAGAATTCTCGCGAGCAAGGCGCTCAACCTCTTTGGCATTTTGCTGAATCTTTTCAGCAACCTCCTTCTCGAGTTTTCCGAGCGCCTCCTCCTGGAGGTATATCTTGTTCCGACGGTCGACCAGGTCCTTCTCCCGGCCCCTAACTTTCTTCTCCCTGGCAGCGAGGGCACACTCTTGTTGGTAGAGTTCCTGTCCTCGCACCCAGGCCTTCTCCTCCTCCTCAAGGCAACGCTCCTCCAACTTCTTGGTGCGTTCCTCGAGACCCTTGTCAACCAGAGCCACCTTTTCAGCGAGCTCCTCCTCCCTCCTCAAGACATCATCCCACAGCTCTAGGAGTTTTTGCTCTTCATCTTCGAGCCTCTTCTCCCTCTCCTCAAGTGCCTCCCGGCGCTTGATGAGAGTAGTGTTAATGGCTTCAAGCCTTTCTTGGCGTTCATCAGCCGCACTATTAGCTGCCTTGGTCTACTCATAAATGGCCCGAGATTGAGCGTCGAGGGCGCGTGTCAAGCTCTCCCTGTCATCCAATAATTTGCCCCAGTATTCCAGGCGGACCTTCTCCTGCTTGATCCATTCTTTGTCATCTGCCAGCCTCGACTGCGCCAGCTTGGTCTCGAAGTAGAGCCGGTTATGCCACCGCCTAAGGGTTTGGCACTCCTCTTCAAGAGCCTTGCTGTTGTGGTAGAACGCCAGCTGGACATGACGCAGGATGGAGCAAGCGTTGTCAATAGACAACGACAAGGGAATAGGTTCCGGACCTGCTGGGGTCTCCTCCGCTGGTTCCAGCGGGTTCTCGCTTACAAAAATTGGGTCCCACTCCACAAGAGTGGTCCCCTGAGCCTCCACGGCACTAGGGCCGTCATCCGGGATAGCCTCAGTTGCCACTGAGGAGGGTCATGCGGAAGAAGTTCCGACCTCTAGAAGTGGTTCTGAAGGCCCTGTCGCCAGGTCTTCATTTGCCCCCTCAGGCAGGGGGCCAGCGACTTCATTTGGGTACTCCGGCTCAGCAGCAGGCACCTCCGTCGACAACACTTCCGGAGCAAGGGCTACTTCCGGCTCCGGCCTGGGCCCCTCCTCCGCTGATGGCTCGGGTGTTGGCATCTCGACCACCATGGGTTCGAGTGATGATGCCTCCGCAATAACCGGCTCTGAGGCCAGAGCTTCAACCTCAACCGGCTCGGGCGCCGGAAGGTATTCAACTACAACCGACTCTGAGGCCAGAGCTTCGGAGGTAGCCGGCTCAACCGCCGGAACTTCTTCCACATCCGGCTCACTTACCGGGACTTCAATAACCTCCGGCTCAACCGCCGGGGATTCGACAATTTCCGGCTCTGGGGCCGGAATTACTGCTTCCTCCGGCTCAACGGTCGAAGCTTCCATCATCTCAGCATCAAGACCCGGGGCTTCAACCTCCGGGGCAGGTGCCGCTGGCGCATCTTCTTGCGAATGCTGCAGATGATGGATGAAGAAACTTAAAAAATAGTTACTACAATAAAACAACTGTCTGAGGTAAAGATTAAATATTAACTCGGGAGGCTTCCGCACCAGCTTGCACGGAACCTCTTTCCAGGGCGTTCGGGGCTAACCATAGCCGCCGCCAGCGTGGAAGCTCCGGAGGGCCCCCCAGAACTCGTTGCAGCCATGGGCATTTCCTTAGTCGAGGCCCCCCTCGACAGGGAGGGACCTCCGGACCTAGAGGCCTCAACTGGCCCTGGTGCTGGAGTCGCATGCCTGGAGCTAGAACCCGGGGAAGACACCGCTGCGGGTACAGTCGCCGCAGTTGTAGAAGACCTCCCCCTCCGGGAAGAAGGAGCTGATGTAGAGGTTGCAGGCCTGACGGACCTTCCGTCAGCATGCTGCAGTTTCCTCTTCCGGCTCAAGGGTTCGTCCATCGGCTCCTTGCCCTTGCTGACGACTTCGATCCTTGGCTTCGGGGCAGGGTCAGAGCCACCTTCGGAAGCCCCAGGGATCACCACCCTGGAGGTCGATATTCTCTCGATGACACCAAGGTCGTCAAGCACCGGCATCGTCCGCTGGAGCTCCCTGCTGAACTCTACTTCCACGTTCAGAGGGAGAAAAGCTGGTGGCGGGGTCAAGTCATCACCCGCGACGTCGATGCCTTGCTGGAACTTCTTGAGATGAAACTCCAAGGTTGCCCCCGCCATCTTGGACTTCAGCCCGGTCTCGACCCAGTCGTCGTCCATCACACTGTTGAGGGCCCAAGCGAGTTTTTCTCTCCTCTTCAGCGGTGCCCACCTGTTGACCAGGAAATTGCAAAATACCGCCTGAGGAGTTAATCCTCCCTCCACGCACTGGCGGATCCTGGTCAGAGCAGGGTTGAAGGCATTCGATAGCACCGGAGCTTCACTCCAGACTGCAGTGTCGATGTTGGGGAGGCCTTCGGGCAGCTCCAGCTTCTCGTGCTCCTCCACCCGGATGACTATCCAATCCTTCTTCCAATCATCCCACTTTCCAGAGGGAAACGACCAGAGGTACTTGAATGGGCACTTATTGCGCTTCACGAAGTAGTAGAAGCCAAGGTACTCATTACTCCTACCGGTGGTATGGATGGTGAAGAAGGTCCAGAAAAGTTCAATGCAGGGGGGATGCCCACCCACATTTCACAGAAGTGGACGAAGACAAACACAAGAAGAATGGAGTGGGGGCCAAGGTGGTACAGCTGTAGACCATAAAAGTCTAGCAGCATCAAGAAAAAGGAGGAAAAAGGTGGGATCAACCCCACCATGGAGTACGAAGAGAAGTACACCATCTCGCCGGCGTGCTCCTTCTCGAACGGGAGCTCTCCCCCGGCGCGGACCAGGCGGTTGAATAAGTCCGGGGATCATCCCATGAGGGCCTGGACCTTCTTCAGGTCACCTTCGGTCTTCAAACGGCTCTCGCGGAGACCCAACTCCATCGTGGCACAGCGAGGCAAGAGCGGAAAAGCAAGCACAAGTTGGGAGTTTGAGCGCAAGATCAGATAAGAGGCGTAAAGAACCCCAGACGGTGCGCGCTTTCCTTCTTAAGTAAGCCCTCGCAACGCTTGGATGGAAACCGCAAGGAAGTCGAAGATACTACTCAAAAATTCCACCCCACCAATGACAAGAGGGCCCGGGACCACCCTGACAATCAAGTCGAGGTTCTTACCCAGGCGAATGGTTGTCATCATGAGGCGGGAAGCCCGAAGGCGGCGGCTTGACAAGGCGCGCAGAACCGATACGATTTTCGCATTGGGAACCGGCGACCTTCAATTGCGTGAGATCCGCACGCCAAAGATCTCATTTCCCGCACACGGGATATGCCACGCGGCAAGGATTTAACTCCAAACTATCGCCAACGGCACATCCGAAGACCTTTGAAGACTCAGTTCAAAAGTCGAAGGATGGACCCACCTCCGGCGAATGACCTCACCCAAGGGGTCTTCCCCAGAGGTGGGCCCAGGGGGCCACTGTCGGTACCCTGGGAACCTGTGACACCCGGTTCCGAATATGAACCAAGCGTAACGCATATGTGTGCCCAGGAAGTTCATCACACATATACGGTTGCATCACAAACGATATACAGAATTTAACCACGTCTTAACTATTATATAAGTACTTTATTACAATAATCCAATAGTTCACGAATGATAAAACTCTAAATAATGCAGCGGAAAATAAAATAAACAGCACGACTCCAATCCACAGGTAATTGACGGTGGTACGCAACCTAGTACACCACGTGATCCTCAGGGTACTCCCAATTGTCTCCAGTAGCTGTTGGGGGGGGGGGGGATTGCAAGGGTGAGTACATGTCGTACTCAGCAAGTGTGGAAAGTATGACATGTGGCTTATTCAAATGACGAATGTAATAATGGCTAAGTGCTGAAAAGTACAGTAAAACATTTGAAAAGCATTATACTATGTCTATGTGAAACAATCCCATCATAACCATTATATTAACATAATATAAATCATATCCAATTATTGCCAACACCATCATTATCCATGTCCAGTTACCACAATTCATATCCATAACCATAAACCATAAACCATCCATAACCATTACCAACCCATAACCATAAACCAACCATAACCATTCCAAATCCCAATTTCCAACTCTAATCATGTAGGTCATCCTGGCGCTCATAACCGGGAGCACGGCTATCATGATAGTTTTTAACACTCTGCAAAGGTTGTACCACTTTACCCACATGTTTGTGATTTCATCACCTTTCGATGACTAAGAAACCTCCATTATGCCATCTCACACTTCCGTAGGTGTGTGGCCAAGAGACCACAAAATAGCCTTTCGACTACTAGTATGTACGGGCCCACTAAGGTTTCACAGGCAGGCTTGAATCTCTATTCTCCCACCCACGGGCCCCCTCGTGTGCCATGCGGATCCCAGGGCAGTCCTCCTCGACTCCCATTCCCCGCGCCATCCAATGGTCCATACAATACTAGCAGCGCTCCTAATTATTCAGCCACGCCGCACCCATACTTGGCCTTGTGATGGCACTGTTGACCTGGCATATTCTTGCATGAACCGGTCCTTAGATCTAAAGCAAGCAAACCACCATAAAATCCAACCATCCACATACCAGGCTTGCTTAGATCACCCATTACCATATCATATTTAACCAGTTCATGTTAACCATAATCTCATCCATGCATAATTAAATTGAGTGGTATAGTTATTCCCATCCCAGTTGATTAAGCGAGAGCAAAAAGGTGAAAAGTCCATCCCGACGCTCTAACCATAAATTCCAGGTGTCAAGGGTGGTTTAACAAGTCTAGTAAACTCCTACGTATGGGTTTCCTATCATATTGACACAAGCATGCAAGTTCGCAAACAAAACATTTATTTTAAAAACAGGATCAATATGCTTCAAGGACACTTGCCTTGCTCCGACGGATGGGGTTGCTCAAGCGCTTCAAAGCCTTGATTTTGGAAATCCTCGTATGCGGCCTCTTGAGCACGTTCCTCTACGCGTGATCATACATACAGGAAAGTACATACAATTCAATATAATGCACACAAAATAATCAACATGCAATGACATGTATGCATGCACAACTCAATAATTAATTTACTACGGTTGTTTATTAATTAGATGCAACTAGTTCATACGTGTTCATATGAGTTTAAGGGGGTTTTAGCGGGGATTAATGCTGCTTAAAATAAAAATACAACGCAACTACGATCCATTTACGTCTATTAGATTCAATATGGTCGCTAAAATTCGCATCGGGAACATGGCCTACCGTAGATGCAATTGCTTCGATGATCACGGGATGGGGACAATGCGTAGACGAAGTAGATGCGCAAGGTCCTCCGGCGGCACGACGACGGCGACACGATGGCGACGACGATCTCCGGCGAACGGTGGGGCCCTCCCCTTTTCGTTCCTCTTCTTCTCCTCCTTTTTCTTCCTTTTCTTCCCTGCGGCGCAGCCTCTGGTCTCCTCTGTTTCTTTTCTTCCTGGCGGTGTGGCTTTCTTTCCCCTGGGTGGCGGCGCGGTTTCTGGGATCGGGAAAAATACGAAGCCTTCGGCTTCTTTTATAGTAGGGCGATAGGGCACCGCTAGGGCCGGCTCGGGGCGCGTGCGCGCAGGACGCGCGAGTGGGCGCGCGGGAGCCGCGGCCGCGTGGGCTGCGTCGGGCGCATCGGGGCTGGGCGCTGGGGTCCAGGTCAGTCAGCGGTGCGGGGCAGGCGGGGCCCAGGGCGAGCGGGGCGCGGGCGCGTCGCGCGTAACGCGTCGGGGCGAGAGGGTGGCAGGGCGTGGGGTCGCGCCAGGCGCTGCGCGGCGGGAAGGCCGGGCGCGCGGGGAGCTGGCGGCTCGGCCGCTGGCCAGCAGCCCTTTTCTTTTTTTTCTTTTTCTTTTTTTCTTTATATTATTATTATTATTACTATATTTTTTTATTTATATTTTATTTATTTTATTTATCTTATTCATTTTATTTATTTATTATTTATATATATATATATTATATATAATTTATTTATATATATATATTCCTTTTTCTATATTATTATTTTATTATTGATTATTATTTCTCTATACTTATTCCCTATTACAACTTTTATGCTATAATTATTATTTTCTTTTTTTATCCTACTAATGTTTAATACATGATCATGTATGCAATGCAGGATGCGAAAATTGAGGGTGTTACAATCCTACCCCCCTTAAAGTGAATCTCGCCCTCGAGATTCGACAGCGTGGAGAAAAGATGCGGGAATTCTGCCTTCAGGTCTTCTTCACGTTCCCACGTAGCTTCGGCTTCTGTATGATGTTTCCATTGCACTTTGCACCAACAGACTTTCTTATTCCTCGTCACCCTTTCCTTCACGTCCAAGATCTTGATAGGTTGCTCAACATAAGACAAATCCTCTTGAAGTTCTAAACTCGTCCATCGGCACCTGTTCTTCCGGTACTCTCAAACACTTCTTGAGTTGAGACACGTGAAACACATCGTGTATATCGGAGAGATACGCCGACAACTCAAGTCGATAAGCTACCTCTCCTCACTTGTCCAGAATCTTAAATGGCCCGATATAACGTGGTGCCAGTTTTCCTTTGACGTTAAACCGTTGCTGTCCTCTGATAGGTGACACTTTGAGGTATGCAAAATCTCCAACTTCGAAAGTCAGACTCCTTTGCCTATTATCCGCATAACCCTTCTGTCGGGACTGGGCTGCCCTTATGTTTTCACGAATTATTCGGACTTGCTTTTCGGCTTCTTTCAACACATCCGGACCAAATACTTGAGTTTCTCCTGCCTCATTCCAAAATAAGGGAGTCCTACACTTCCTTCCGTACAATGCTTCGTAGGGTGACATTTTCAGACTGGCTTGGTAGCTATTGTTGTACGAGAATTCAGCATACGGCAAACTTTTATCCCAACTTTTCCCATGCTTTAAAGCACAAGCTCTTAACATGTCTTCCAAAATTGGTTGGTCCTCTCGGTTTGTCCATTTGTTTGAGGGTGATACGCCGAACTGAAGTTCAACCTTGTTCCCATTGCTTTATGCAATTTCTGCCAAAATCTGGAGGTAAACTGAGAACCTCTATCCGAGACTATCTTCTTCGGTACTCCATGTCAACACAACAATATGCTCCATATACAATTCTGCTAGCTTCACGGTGGTATATGTGGTCTTGACAGGGATGAAGTGAGCTGATTTTGTCAACCGATCCACAAATAACCCATATTGAATCATAGCCAGACTGAGTTCGCGGTAATCCAACTATAAAGTCCATACCAATCTCTTCCCACTTCCACTCCGGGGATCTTCAATGGTTGTAGCAATCCGGCTGGCCTTTGATGTTCAGCTTTCACTCGTCGGCACACATCGCAAAGTGCAACATATTCGGCTATGTCCTTTTTCATGCTGGCCCACCAATAGCATGCCTTTAAGTCCTTGTACATCTTTGTACAGCCAGGATGAATTGAGTAAGGTGAGTCATGTGCCTCCTTCAATATTGTTTCCCGAATATGCCTGACATTAGGTACCACAATCCTCTTCCCAAGCCATAAGGTACCCTGTTCGTCCTCATCAAATCTGAATTCTCTTCCTTCTTGGGTCTTTTCCTTGATTTCCTGTATTTCCTTGTCCTTTATCTGTCCTTCCCGTATTTCCCTACTCTAATGTTGGGTTGACTTTCATCATTCCCATCTCATTTACGAATCCAAGGTTCAACCGTTCAAACTCCTTGCATAACTCGGATGGCAGCTCTCGAACTGTGAGTTGATGACTTACTCCTTTTCGGCTCAAAGCATCGGCCACTACATTGGCCTTCCCTAGGTGATAGTTGATTCCCACGTCATAATCCTTGATGAGCTCCAACCATCGGCGTTGCCTCAGATTCATATCCGTTTGCGTAAATATGTACTTGAGACTCTTGTGATCCGTATAAATCTCCACTCCGGTGACCAAAACATAGTGTCTCCATATCTTCAAGGCGTGTACCACGGCTGCGAGTTCAAGGTCGTGTGTAGGATAATTCAACTCATGTTTCTTTAGTTGCTTCGATGCATAAGCTACCACTTGGCCTTCTTGCATGAGCACACATCCTAATCCTTGTCTTGATGCATCACAATATATATCAAAACTCTTGCTCACGTCCGGTAATACTAACACCAGCGCAGTTGTCAACCTTTTCTTTAACTCCTCAAAGCTATCCTAACAAGCTTGAGTCCATCGGAATGCCTTCCCTTTCATGAATAATTCGGTCATAGGCTTGGCTATTTTGGAGAAATCCTTGATGAATCGGCGGTAATATCCAGCCATTCCAAGGAAACTTCGAATTTCCTTAACATTCTGTGGCGGTTCCCACTTAAGCACATCTCTCACCTTCCCTGGGTCAACTGATATTCCTCCTCCGGAAATAATATGGCCTAAGAAAGAAACTTCCCGTAACAAGAATTTACATTTACTGAACTTGGCATACAATTGATGCTCCCTCAATTTCTGCAGCGTAAGCCTCAAGTGTTCCTCATGTTCCTTCTCATCCTTCGAGTAGATCATAATATCATCGATGAACACTACAACGAATTTATCCAGATATTCCATGAAGACCTTTTTCATGAGATAAATAAAGTACGCAGGCGCGTTCGTCAATCCAAATGACATGACAGTGTACTCATAAGATCCGTATCATGTCCGAAATGCTATCTTGGGTATATCCGATGGTCTAATCTTCACTTGGAAGTATCCTGACCACAAGTCGATCTTGGAGAAGATACAGGCACCCTTCATTTGGTCGCGGGTGATTTGGCCTTGGTGCATTGTTCATAGGTCCATTGTTTCTCCTGGGGCATTAACTTGCAAAGTGTCCGGGTTCTCCACACACATAGCATGTCTTACCACCCGTAGCATTAGGGAGGTTTGGGCGCAACTGGTTTCAAGCGTTTGCCGCCATGTTAGGACGCGGCGCAGGTGGCACAGGACAGCGAGGCGCTTGCATGGCGGGGCGTTGCTGCGGTGGCTGATTTGGGCGGGGCGGATAAGCAACGCGGTATGCAGGAGCAGATGGGTTGTAGTGTGGTGCAGTAGGTGGTGCATAGCGGGGGCAAACATTGCTTCCTTGCTGCGGTCCATGATGTGGCATCTTCCTCTTATTGTCCTGCTCCATCTCACGAATCTTGTTCTCAACCACAATAGCCTTGTCAACCAGCTTTTGGAAGTTTGGATAATCAGTATTGAGCAACTGGACTTGAATTTCATTTAAGACCCCTCATAAATAGATACTGCTTCCTACAATCAGTTTTGATGTCTTCTGGAGCATATCTTGATAATTGAGTGAATTTGTTGAGATACTCACTCACGCTCATCCTTCCTTGCCTGAGATTTTCAAAGTCTTGTCTTCTCAGTATCATAACTCCTTCAGGTACATAGTGGGAATGAAAACTCTGCTTAAACTCAGCCCAAGTGATTGCCTCCTGATTATCATGAGCGTTGCAAAGAGCTTCCCACCAGTCAGCGGCTGCTCCAACTAGTTGGTGTGTTGCAAAGAGAACCTTCTCCCTATCAGTGCACTGGACAATAGCAAGTTTTTTTTTTCAACGGACTTCAGCGAATCATCAGCTTCCATTGGGTCTGTGGCTTGTGCAAAGGTAGGCGGTCTGGTCCTCATGAACTCTCCCAAACGGTTGTGGGGAGGCGGGGGTGGTGGCGGTGGCGGTATATGAGGCTGATTGTTGTTGCCAGCTTGCAGCTGTCCCATAGTCTGTATCATGGTCTGCATGAGCTGGTTCTGCATAGCTAACAGTTGTTCAATATTGATAGCTCCATGAGCATGTCCCTGGTTGTTCTGAGGTACTTCATTGCGCTCCTCCTCATCGTTGGCATCCCTCTGGTTACGAGTCCTCACCATCTGAAGGAGAGCAATAGGTAAGAATTAAGAAACGTCCCCATCTAAATGCATCAAGGGATATGAAACTAAACAACTAGCTACACTAGCCTAGGTGGATATGGCAATGCTAAAGCATCCCAAAATCCTCTATTAAGCACACAAGCAAACAATATATATATATATATATATATATATATATATATATATATATATATATATATATATATATATATATATATATATAGCAAACAGCACACCAAGCAAAAACACATTGATTCCTGAGTGCTCCTATGTGCTCTAAAGTGTCCATTCTATCTAGGCTGCGTCCTACGGTCAACCTGTGGCTCTGATACCAAATTGTGACACCCAGTTCCGAATATGAACCAAGCGTAACGCATATGTGTGCCCAGGAAGTTCATCACACATATATGGTTGCATGATATACAGAATTTAACCACGTCTTAACTATTATATAAGTACTTTATTACAATAATCCAATAGTTCATGAATGATAAAACTCTAAATAATGCAGCGGAAAATAAAATAAACAGCATGACTCCAATCCACAGGCAATTGACGGCGGTACGCAACCTAGTACTCCACGTGATCCTCAGGGTACTCCCAATTGTCTCCAGTAGCTGTTGGGGGGGATTGCAAGGGTGAGTACTTGTCGTACTCAGCAAGTGTGGAAAGTATGACATGTGGCTTATTCAAATGACGAATGTAATAATGGCTAAGTGCTGAAAAGTACAGTAAAACATTTGAAAAGCATTATACTATGTCTATGTGAAACAATCCCATCATACCTATTATATTAACATAATATAAATCATATCCAATTATTGCCAACACCATCATTATCCATGTCCAGTTACCATAATTCATATCCATAACCATAAACCATAAACCATCCATAACCATTACCAACCCATAACCATAAACCAACCATAACCATTCCAAATCCCAATTTCCAACTCTAATCATGTAGGTCATCCAGGCGCTCATAACCGGGAGCACGGCTATCATGATAGTTTTTAACACTCTGCAGAGGTTGTACCACTTTACCCACATGTTTGTGATTTCATCACCTTTCGATGACTAAGAAACCTCCATTATGCCATCTCACACTTCCGTAGGTGTGTGGCCAAGAGATCACAAAATAGCCTTTCAAAAGGGACTACTAGTATGTACGGGCCCACTAAGGTTTCACCGGCAGGCTTGAATCTCTATTCTCCCACCCACGGGCCCCCTCGTGTGCCATGCGGATCCCAGGGCAGTCCTCCTCGACTCCCATTCCCCGCGCCATCCAATGGTCCATACAATACTAGCAGCGCTCCTAATTATTCAGCTACGCCGCACCCATACTTGGCCTTGTGGTGGCACTGTTGACCTGGCATATTCTTGCATGAACCAGTCCTTAGATCTAAAGCAAGCAAACCACCATAAAATCCAACCCATCCACATACCAGGCTTGCTTACATCACCCATTACCATATCATATTTAACCAGATCATGTTAACCATAATCTCATCCATGCATAATTAAATTGAGTGGTATAGTTATTCCCATCCCAGTTGATTAAGCGAAGCAAAAAGGTGAAAAGTCCATCCCGACGCTCTACCATAAATTCCAGGTGACAAGGGTGGTTTAACAAGTCTAGTAAACTCCTACGTATGGGTTTCCTATCATATTGACACAAGCATGCAAGTTCGCAAACAAAACATTTATTTTAAAAACAGGATCAATATGCTTCAAGGACACTTGCCTTGCTCTGACGGATGGGGTTGCTCAAGCGCTTCAAAGCCTTGATTTTGGAAATCCTCGTATGCGGCCTCTTGAGCACGTTCCTCTACGCTTGATCATACATACAGGAAAGTACATACAATTCAATATAATGCACACAAAATAATCAACATGCAATGACATGTATGCATGCACAACTCAATAATTAATTTACTACGGTTGTTTATTAATTAGATGCAACTAGTTCATACGTGTTCATATGAGTTTACTGGGGTTTTAGCGGGGATTAATGCTGCTGAAAATAAAAATACAACGCAACTACGATCAATTTACGTCTATTAGATTCAATATGGTCGCTAAAATTCGCATCGGGAACATGGCCTACCGTAGATGCAATGGCTTCGATGATCGCGGGATGGGGACAATGCGTAGACGAAGTAGATGCGCAAGGTCCTCCGGCGGCACGACGATGGCGACGCGATGGCGACGACGATCTCCGGTGAACGGTGGGGCCCTCCTCTTTTCCTTCCTCTTCTTCTCCTCCTTTTTCTTCCTTTTCTTCCCTACGGTGCAGCCTCTGGTCTACTCTGTTTCTTTTCTTCCTGGCGGCGTGGCTTTCTTTCCCCTAGGTGGCGGCGCGGTTTCTGGGATCGGGAAAAATACGAAGCCTTCGGCTTCTTTTATAGTAGGGCGCTAGGGCACCGCTAGGGCCGGCTTGGGGCGCGTGCGCGCGGGACGCGCGAGTGGGCGCGCGGGAGCCGCGGCCGCGTGGGCTGCGTCGAGCGCATCGGGGCTGGGGCGCTGGGGTCCAGGTCGGTCAGCGGTGCGAGGCAGGCGGGGCCCAGGGCGAGCGGGGCGCGGGCGCGTCGCGCGTAACGCGTCGGGGCGAGAAGGTGGCGGGGCGTGGGGTCGCGCCAGGCGCTGCACGGCGGGAAGGCCGGGGCGCGCGGGGAGCTGGCGGCTCGGCCGCTGGCCAGCAGCCCTTTTCTTTTTTTCTTTATATTATTATTATTATATTTTATTTATTTTATTTATCTTATTCATTTTATTTATTTATTATTTATTATATATATATATATATTATATATAATTTATTTATATATATTTCTTTTTATATATTATTATTTTATTATTGATTATTATTTCTCTATACTTATTCCCTATTACAACTTTTATGCTATAATTATTATTTTCTTTTTTTATCCTACTAATGTTTAATACATGATCATGTATGCAATGCAGGATGCGAAAATTGAGGGTGTTACGGAACTGTATACCCCTTGAGATTGCAAAGATCTCAAGGGAATGTCATCTACTTGATTTGAAGACCTTCGGAGGCCCACATGTCAGACATAACCGGACCCGCTTCCCCGACATGGTTAGTCCCAGGGTCGTCACGTGTACTATCAAACCGGAGCTACCGCCCACAAGGGTGAAGCTCCGGGCTATGTACCATAATGGCACCCCCGGACCTAACCCCAGACCGAGGGAAGCTTCGGAACTAACACGTGTTAGGTGGAACCGGACCTATCTGTGCCCCACAGTATGCTCCAGAGCTACCACGTGTCCAACCGTCGGACCTCCAGCCTCTAACCTACGGAAGACTCTACAACGGCTCCGGATCTTCAAAGGGGAATCAAGGACTTCAAGACCCGATTAAGTGACATTAATACTATGTTAATGACACACGATCAGATGACCTTAATTACCAGCAACGGTGCCGTCAAAGCCCGTAACTTGATTATTAAGGGTAATTAAGCGCATCAAATGTGTATCAATATTAGTAACCGGCGGGGCCACATGTCGGGCCAGGCTAACTTGTAACGGCCTGTCCTTATATTATAAAAGGACAGGCCAACGATACATAGAGGAGGATCTGATCTAACCTGCTCTGATCGGACCTACACACTCATACACTCAATACGTCAACAACACACCCCGTGGAGTAGGGTATTACGCTCAGGCGGCCCGAACCACGTAAACCTTCGTGTCTCATGTACCGTTTTATATATCACCTTCTTGAATCTCCGCGCGCCCACACCGAACCTCCAACTCCTCTAACACTTTAGTAGTGTCAGGAGATCTGCCGGATCAAAACCACCGACAGTCTCCCCCTTGATTGATGCCTCCATTTTCATTTTCTTGGAGCACATCTTGGGGAACTTGATCTTGATCATTTGAGGAAGAGCTTGCTTGATGTATAGGATGGTCACTTGCATCTTGAGGTTGTTCTTGTGTTCGTATATCTCCAAGTGCCATCCTTCCTATCACCACTTGTGGAGCTTCTTCTTGATCTAGCACATGATGATCAACTTGCTCCACTTGGGAGCCATTAGTCTCATCAAACACTACGTCACGTGCTACTTCAACAATTCCGGAGGATTTGTTAAAGACACAATAGGTGTAAGTGTTTGAGTCATAGCCAAGCAAGAAACCCTCATCGTACTTAGAAGCAAACTTCAAAGTCCTAGGCTTCTTGTTAAGAATGTAGAATTTGCTCCCAAAAACGCGAAAGTAAGAGATGTTTGGCTTGTTACCGGTTAGGAGCTCATATGACGTCTTCTTAAGTATGTGGTGAAGATACTACCGTTTATGACATGGCAAGCGGTGTTAACCGCTTCCGCCCAAAACCGGTCTGACATATTGTACTCATCAAGCATGGTTCTTGACATATCAATTAAAGTCCTATTCTTCCTCTCGACCACCCCATTTTGTTGAGGGGAGTAGGGGGCCGAGAACTCATGCTTGATGCCTTCTTCGTCCAAAAATTCTTTAACTTGAGTATTCTTGAATTCGGTGCCATTGTCACTCCTTATGGTCATGATACTCAAGGAGAACTCATTTTGAGCTCTCTTTAAGTATCTCTTGAGAACACCCACCAATACTAATGTAGGCGATTGGGCCGAAGAGATCCATGTGTAGAAACTCCAATGGTCTTGATGTTGTCATAATGTTCTTGGATGGATGTGGTGCTCCAACTTGCTTTTCGGCTTGGCATGCGCTAAATGGCCTATCCTTTTCAAACACAATATTCTTTAAACCACGGATGTGCTCGCCCTTAAGGAGTTTTTGCAAATTTCTCATCCCAACATGGGCTAGCCTTCTATGTCAAAGCCATCCCATGTTGGTTTTTGCAATTAAGCATGTATCAAGTTGGGCTTTATCTGCAGAGAAATCCACAAGATAGAGCTTTCCCTTGAGTACACCCTTAAAGGCAATTGAGCCATTACTTCTCCTTGTGACGGTCACACCCTCATTAGTGAATAAACAATTATAACCTTTGTCACATAGTTGTGATATGGACAAGAGGTTATAATCAAGTGAATCAACATGCAAAACATTTAAGAGTATGATTAAGGGATATAACAATTTTACCGGTGCCAAGGATTTTTCCTTGTCTATTGTCCCCAAAGTAGATTCCTTCACTTGGATCTTCATTTAGCTCATACTCCACAAACATCTTCCTCTATGCGGTCATATGATTTGTGCATCCACTATCAAGAACCCACTTGGTTCCACCGGAGGAGTATGCCTACAAGAAAGATTTAGGCCTTGGCTTTAGGTACCCAAGCGGTGTTGGGTCATTTTATGTTAGTCAAGAGGCATTTGGGCACCCACACACAAGGTTTGGGACTCTTGCGGTGTGGCCCAACATACCTAGCATATGCCTTTCCAAACTTGTTCCTCAACAACACGTATGAAGCATCAAAATCATGGAATAATGGATGAGGTTCTTTCTTAGGCATTTTAGGTGAAGTAGCAATGTCCTTCCCTTTGTTGTTGTATGAGCCTTCTTTGACAAAAACAATCAAGTCTTTGCCACTCTTAGGAGTTTTGGCGTTTTGTCTCATCCCCCTAGAATAACCAAGATCATCCTTGACAAGGGGATGTCTTTTGTTGGTATATGCACTAAGTGCATATGCCACCTTCTCCTTGTCAAATATATCACCCTTGGGTGCTTGATTGGTTTGTGCCAACTTTAGCTCATCTTTAAGCTTTATGATTAAGTTTGAGCATTTACAAGGTTGAGATGCTACGAATTTAATATTTGTGGAAGGTGAGCTTGTAGAGGAAGAAGGTGCATTGACCTTGAGAGACTTCACTTGCGTCTCAAGGATATTTTTAGCTTGTGTCAAACTAACAAGTTCGTCCTTGAGCACAATTGTAGTGTTCTCAAGGTTTGAGCAAGTTTCCTTCCTCAAAGCGAGTTCACGCTCAAGTGCCTTGCTTCTTTCTCTTTCAAGCTCCAAGAGCTCCTCAACCTCTTGACATATCTCCTTTTGTTGTATGAGCATGTCCTCTTGATGATTAATGAGTTCTTCCTTCTCAAATATCTCTTCCATTAACAATGTCAATCTCTTCAAGGTGCTTTTGCTCATGTCTTTAAGCATATGTTAATTTTCACTACTACTATCAAAGTCATCACGAGAAGAAATTGAAGAAGAGGATTTAGATTTAACCTTCTTTCTTCCCTCCTTGGACATGAGACATGTTGGCCTTGAAGTCTCCAAGTTGGGGAAGAGCTTATTCTCCGTTGTTGTCTTCTGCATAGCCATAGTTGCTACCTTCTCATCTTCATCGGAGGAGGATTCCTCATTTGAATCCCACTCCTTTCTAAGGTGGGCATGTCCGGATTGCTTCTTCTTCTTGAAGTACTTCTTGTCTTTGGACTTGCCCTCCTTCTTCTTCTTTTTTTCTTCATGTGGACAATCCACAATGAAGTGGCCATATTCTTCGCAATTGTAGCAAGCCCTTTTTGATCTTGTCTTGGGCTTGTCTTTGCTTCTCCTTTCATTTTGGTAGCTCCCCCTCCTCCTTCTAAACATCCTCTTAAAGTTGTTGATGAAGAGAGCTTCTTCCTCATCGGTGTCGGGACTCTTTTCATCAATCTCTTCCTTTTCTTGTGATCTTGAGGACGTTGCTTTGAATGCAACATCCCTTTTCTTGGAGAGGGAAAGCTTTTGTAGATCATTGTAGAACATCGCTTCTTGCTCCATGATCTCATGGTTGATGATTCTCCCTAGCACTTCTTCGGGAGTCATCTTGTGGAAGCCCAGGCTTTCACGAATTAGTGAGCAAAGAGTGACGTTTCGAGGCATGAATGCTCGAATCATCCTCTTTACCACCTCGTGGTCGGTCCAACGGGTGCTTCCATATGACCGACTCTTGTTGATGAGAGTCTTGAGGCGGTCATACATATCTTGGGGAGACTCACCCTCCATGATGGTGAATCTCCCAAGCTCTCCTTCGATCATATCGATCTTTGCCTCCCTAATGACGCGGTTGCCTTCGTGCGCCGTCTTGAGGGTATCCCAAATCTCCTTGGAAACCTCCAACCCTTTAATGCGGTTGAACTCCTCATGAGTCAATGAGGAGGTAATCAATGTAGAAGAACGGCTTGCTCTGGAGTGATGTCTTCCTCATTCAACGGAAGATGAACACATGTCATCACAATTTGCCACAAGCTAGGGTTTAAGAAAATGAGGTGCATCTTCATATTATGCTTCCACATAGAATAATCATTTCCGTCAAATTGAGGAGGTTTGCCAATGGGAATAGACAAATAATGGTTGCTCATGGTAAGTTGCTCATAATTGTAAGGATATTGGGAGTAGTCTTGTGAACTACTCCCATTATCGATGTTGACCGGAGCAATTGGCTTGATCTCCTTCTTGGGCACGTTGAGCTTCTCACGAATCCGTGCTTTGAGCATCCGAACTTCTTCGTCGTCATTCGGATCATCTTGAAGAACATCAAAGTTTTTCGTCTTGGTGTCATCGACGACCACTGGAACCTCATTGTCACCCGTTCCGACCATTACTTCTCCGAGTTGTTAGACTCTTGGGGAGAAACCTGCTCTGATACCAATCGAAAGTCGACTAGAGGGGGTGAATAGGCAATAATACTTGAAATCACTTAATCAAACAAGATTAAATTCCTATGGCCAGACTAGTCTGCACAGGGCCGGACTAGTCCGCTCAGCACACAGGGGAAACCCTAAAACTTGATTTTTACAAGTTATTTGCGGAATTAAAGTTCACCAAGGAGATAAGCAATGTGTAGTAAACTTGTAAAGCTCATATTGTGAAGTTTAAACACTTAGATTGCAAGTTTACAATAATGATCAAAGTGTAGAGCAATAAGAGCAATATGAACCCTAATAGCAATACTAGTGATCACGAAAATCGAAAGACAAGTGAAACGCGATCTATCCCGTGGTTCAGCTCCACGAAGAAGCCTACCTCCACATTGAGAAGTCCACACAAGGATCGGGTCTCACTTGACCCTTCTCTCACCAAGCCACCACGATGGTCGGCTTGGTTTCCACTATATTAATGGGTAATCACCAAGTTTGATTGGGCTGCTCACAACTTGAGGCTCCCACAAATCAATACAACGAGGAGCACACGAAGCTCAACTCACACAAGCCACAAAACACAACACATTGTGCAAGAGATCAAACTAAGAGCCAAAGTGCGATGATCTTCCTTTACTCTCCTCCCCAAACCCTAATCTCTTCAAGATTTGCTCTTAGAGGGTTAGTAGGACGAGTAGAAGGCTTTGGAAGGCTCTAGGATGCTTGTGGCGGCGCTAGGGTTCAAGACTTGTTCAAATGAGCCTGCGGGTCCCCTTTTTATAGGGGTCTCGAGCCCCTACTGCTGACCTTAGCAGAGGGGCGGACTAGTCCGGCCTCTGGGCCCGGACTAGTCCGGCCCTATGGGACCACTGACCTCTAGTCAGTTCCCGACAACTGCCACACTGAGCAACGATCGTCACGCTACCCGCCAAATTTCCAAATTCAAACGGTCACTAGACAACGGACTAGTCCGGTCAACAACGAACTAGTCCTAAGTGGAACAGAACCACTTGGTCTGTTCCAAAACGAACTCTTCTGGGTTGGCTCGGACTAGTCCGGCCATAGGGGCGGACTAGTCCGGCCCCCTAGGGTTTTTCTCAGTTAGTCTCACTAAGTCTCAAACGGACTAGTCCGTACCCAAACGGACAAGTCCGAACTATTCCAGAGAGCTTTGGTCTGTCCAAAAATGGACAAGTTTGGACTTCTCGGACTTAGCTCCAAATTCACTCAGATTCACTCCAGAGACGTTTGGTCCGTCTCAAAACGGACTTTTCTACCATGGTCGGACTAGTCCGGCCCGGCTCACATAAACTCAACACCATAGAAATCCTAATTCTACGCTTGAGTCTTTGACGCCCGTTTTAGCCTTTTCATTTTTGAGGGTTTTCATCTCATTACAATCCTTGTACATGTGCTTAAGATCACTTTAGCTCAATAGCCTCTTAATTGTCGTCATCAATCATCCATAACCCACGGGGATGCCTAGATGCACTTTCATTTATTGAACTGCCGACTGAACCTGAATGACATCCCAAAGGAAAAAAACAGGAACCGCTGACTGAACCTAAATGGCATCCCAAAGGCAAAAACAGGTATTGGAGCTTTGCTATCAAATTTGTTCTCTGTGTTAACCCACCTTGTTGTTTCACCCTCACTGTTCTCCTCATAATAGTAATCGTCACTAGAGTTGTAATATGGAATTTCATCATCATGTACATTGTGCAATTCTGGAACATTAGCATCTACTACAATCAATGACAGATTACAGCTTTGTCCTTCCTTCTTTGACCACATGTACAACTTGATCTGTTTTGCATATTTCCTTAACTTTTCTAATTCCTCATCATCTTCTGAACTATTTATATCATTTGGTTGATAATCTGAATCATCACTATCTGAGGCATCATCACCAATAGCAGGCATAGACATAGGTATATCAATATCAATATCAATATCATGTACCTTAAACTTCATCATCAGCTTCAAGCACATCAATGTCATACCTCTTCTCCTCCTTTTCCATACCACCAATTTCTTCAACAAAAATATCTGCAACTCCATCAACAGATATGTGTTTAGCTATGACATTACAAAATTCATCATAAAAAATCAATTGTAATCCATCATTCATTTGATTTCCTGGAAGCAACCAATGCATTTGTACAGGACGATCAAAATTCATGTGATCACGAAGATGTCCTTCCACCTCAGGTAATGACATTCTATCCAATTCTATGTGAGAAATCTTCGTTGTACCTCCAAAATATTTCAAGTGATTGTCCACAGCTAAAAATTGACCACCATAGTGGAACTTTATCACAAAAAATTCTGAAGGATCCATCGCCACACCTGCATACAGATAAACCGATCCACAAATGTTCATCTGCAACAATGTTGACCTGTGTATCCTGTTCACGCCAACACTCTAAGCAATTGATATATTTTTCAGGATGACCGTACCTGATCAAGGATGAGCACCACCAGTGTGGAGGGTGTTGCTGCACCAGAGGAGGATCGCTCCACCAGTGAAAGAGGACTGAGCTGCCATAGGAGGCCTCTGGTGCACCCAGGCGGGAGCTGAGCGCCAATAGAGAAGGGTGCCGCCAGGGAGAAACGGAGGAGGGCTGCGAGAGGGGCGGACGTGCGCGCCACCACAATTCACATAGAATACGGAGCCACCAGGTTAAACTGATCTCCTTCCCTTTTTTTTCACTTTTGCAGATCGGTTATTGTGCTACCCTTTATGACAGCTAGGACCCACATGTCGGGTACATGCAAGCATGCCACATAGGCGTCTGATATGTCAAAACCGCTTTGGAGAACCACTATCAGGTGTAAAGTAGATGATTTTGCATATTTTAGGATGTTAAACAATTTGTTTTGTAGTTGGGGGGGGGGGGAGGGGGGCTCAATTAGTCTTAGGTCATACTTTGAGGGAGGTGGTAAATAGACTTTTTCTTTCTCTTTAATCCAATCGATGCATTTATTGGTATTGCACCACTTATTGGTATTTGAGAAGGCTAATGGATAAAACGTACTATTTAATTAGACGTTCAATTCTTGCTCTCGAAATGTGCCATAGACGACAGTGCCACAATTTTGAAGAATTAGTCACACTTTTTAATTTCTTCTCAATGACACATTTTTATTAACATCTTTAACATTATATAAATTATTCATATGCCAAATAGAGTCACTAGAAGATAATACGTAAAGATTTCTCGTTTGAAGACGAGACAAAACACATAATTCTTATCTCCTAAGCATAACACCAACATTATTCGTACTTAAAATGGGTACAATAATTATCGAATGAAAATATGGAATATACTTCAGCATGAGTTACCTTAGTTTCGACATTTGTATATTTCCTGTTTTCCATTTTAATTGTTCTTTCCCCTCACCTCATGGTTTGGATCGTATGCATATAATGAACATTTTCATTTGATTCAACCCACTAAAAATTTCTAGAAGAATCAACATAACATGATTTATCTAGAGACATAAGTTTCATCATTTTTTGCTTATTGTGAAAGTTGCACACAATCGACCTGTACGCAGCGGAAACTTATGGTGCTAAAATCGCACGTGTAATATTTCAGATTGATTGGTTCTTAAAAGACATTATATGAGGCTTGTAAGATTATAGATTAAATCATTTTATCTTTCTCTAAAAAGTTAACATTTATGCTTTGATCCTTAACTCCTATAATTCTCCGTTCATCTCGAATAACTTCCAGAGTCATTTCAGAAAGTGCTATCATATTTTGAGATAATTATAGGTGTCATTCTGATTACTCATATTTGGAAGATACTCTAGCATTATTTCATTAGCAATATTCCACTTAATCCAAAACATTAAATTTTGAATAAGGAAAACATTTTATTCATAATATGCTCCCCCCACATTCATACCATCTCAATATTTCTCATAAATTTATCAAAATTTATGAGTATTAGTACTTTTATATCTTAGAAAGACGCTTTTACTGTCACAAGAAGTTTTATGACAATATTTTCTTGATGACACAATGTCCGAAGATATTGAGACGTTCATTATGTGAGGGACAACAAGACCGGAACACTTCTATTTTTCTTAACTTGGCCTCATAATATCACTTAAAAACATCATTACTTGGACATATAAAAAATTCATTAGATTCTAAGTAAATCTTAATGCAGTTCATTCAACGAGAGAAATCATTGCTCATAAGGTGTTTGATATTTTCATATTGAAACATCATTATACTAGATGTCATTATAACATCAGAAAAACATTAATGAATTGCATAAAAATAAATTTATGTCGGTAAATAAATCATCATGCAATAAGAGTGTAATTCCATGACATATCACCGTTGGTCAGAAAATATCATGAATCACAAAATATTATTATACATAAAATGACTCAATTAAATCAATCAGATTTAATCTTAGAGTCAATAAATTCTCAAAATTCCATCTTTGTCTTGATTCCTTTTGATTCGAATCCATGAGATTCATTTTGGGGAAAATCGTGCTAGGGTTAGATTCCAGAAAAAAATTGCGGATTTTTTCATCAACATTTTCTAATCTTAATCACTAATTTGAAACATTTAAAGGCATAAAAGACGATTAGGAAGGCTCTGAGTCCACTGTTATATCTTAATCATTTTCGGGTTAAAGTAATCATCATCCTAATCACCTATTATGCACCTAATCAACGTAAATTAACAATGGATTAGGAATAAACTTACTTGAACCTCACTTTCCTTTGACAATTTCTTCTGGTGTGTGCATGGATCTGAGGCTTTTGATCCTTCCCACTGCACCGCACTTCATCTTGATCGGGTTTTCACTTTTGGGATTAGAGGGTAATTAGCATGCTAATCACTTCATTAGTTCCTTCTCCCATTTATAGTGTGTGCGGCTGAGGGATCGGGCCAAGTTGATTATTGCCGCCTCCGATCGAGGCGGTTACGTCGGTTACTGGTCTACCTTTTCTTTTTTCTTTATTTGACTTTTTCTTCCTTTTTCTCAGGTTGGACCGAGATCTACACCAACAGTCATTACCTTTTTCTCTTAAGCCTGCTCCTTACCTATGCACTCAATATACATTAAAAATATTCCAATTCAAAAACATTGTTCAAAATTTTCCAAACACTTGCTGATGATCCAAAACTGTTGAAACGATGCACTCAAAATGTTGAATTAATTTATTTAAAATATTGATTTAAAAACTCAATAAATAAAAATAACACTCTAAGCTTGGGTGCAATGTGCTGCAGGCTTTGGATGCACTGTGTCGACGCTATATATATATATATATATATATATATATATATATATATATATATATATATATATATATATATATATATATATTAGAATAAAGTGCATCAATGGTCCTTGAACTTGTCTAGGTGTGTCATTTAGGTCCACGAACTTTTAAAATGTATATTTTAGTCCATAAATTTGTCAAAGTGTGTCATTTAGGTCTAAAGTTCTGAAAATACCCCTATGATTATTGATAAACTCTTATTCCTGACATTATTTTTCATATTTTTTCGCTGTTTAAATCAACGTTGTTAGCCTTCAATATGAACTATAATAGCAACGTTGATTTAGGGAGAGATCAAATATGAAAAATAAAGCTTGAAAAATAGTTATATCAATAGTTGTAGGTTTATTTTCGGAACTTTGAACCTAAATGACACATTTTAATAAGTTTATGAGCCCAAATATACACTTTAAAAGTTCTTAGACCTAGATGACACCCAAACAAGTTCAAGAACCATTGATGCACATTACTCTATATGTTATAACACTCTCAGCTTGTATCCTCCTTGACCATGTACACGTACGCCTCTCCACCATGCTCTTGTCTTCATCAAGATTCAAGGGTACTCTGACTAACTGCTGAGTTTTCACACTACAAGAATCGAGCAAAAAAGTGTCGGCCAAGCAATAATCGTCGGCACCGACGTTTTAAATCCATGTAAATTCGTCAGTTTAGAGAAGCCGACACTTATATATTTATGGCCGTCGGCTAGGCGACGACGGCCGACGGCTTCAAGTATAGCCGTCGGTTTCAGCATAGAGGCCGACGGCTTTAATTCTGGTCGTCAGTTTAATGCCACAGGGCCGACGGCCTTAGTGTGGGCCCCACTGCAAAAAAACAATTTTTACGCCGATCTGTAAGACCGTCAGCCCAGACAAAAGAGCCGACGGCTTTAAAGTGGGCCCCTCCCTGCTAGGCTATGATCGTCGGCATTAGTGCTCTGGCCGACGGCCATAAGGTGGGCCCCGCGGACCTCAACTAACACCGTTGGTTCTATGTAACCGACGACTTTAGAGCCCTTCACATCGCGTGCACAGCGGGAAAACCTAACACTCCACGTGCGCTGCTCTCGTACGTTGCTAGCTCTGCGCCGCCGCCTGCGTCCCCGAGCCACCGCCCGCGTCGCCGCCCCGCCGCCGGCACCGCCGCATCGCGCCTCGCGCCGCCGCCCGCACCTCGCTGCCTCCCAGCGCCCGGCCGCCCAGAGCCCCGCCTCCCAGCGCCCCGCCGCGGCCGCCTTGCCGCCCAGTGCCCCCACCAGCCGCCGCTCCCGGTCCGCACGTCTCCGCCTTCACTCTTTCGGCTCATCGGATAAGGTTAAACCTTAAACTTGTCTATAAATTAAGTTTTTGAATTCCGATAAGTGTGACGTTAAGTTTTTGATTTGATTAGTGTATGAATTGATATATCGTTACTTGTGCAAGTTTATATTGTGTTTTATCCATATATGTGTATGTTAACTTGATTATCATAGATGTTAGTTATTTAAGTTCAATTATGTTTATTTTAATTTTTTTATTGTTTATGTACTATATGTATATACAATGTTATTAAATATAGGTGAATAGGATTGTAACACCCTCATTTTCATGCATCATGCCCTACATGCACTCATATACATGTTTAACATTAACCCATAACAAGAGGAACAAGTTTAAAATTGATTTGGAACAAAACCGCACTTAAAAATGTAAGAAAGTGCGGACTAGTCCGGTTTTGCTGAGGACTAGTCCGATTTCTCTCTGTCTAAAAACGGACTTGTCCGTTTTTGCTGCGGATTAGTCTGATATTTGCCCCTGGACAACTTCGGACTTGTCCGATCTTGTGCGGACTAGTCCGATGTTCCATGAATCCTTGAAAATTTGCTAAGTCCCTGGACTTTTCCGGACTAGTCTGGTGTTCCAGCGGACTTGTCCGTTTTCCTTTCTGACTAAGATCGGACTTGTCCGATTTTTGGCCAGACTTGTCCGATTTTCTCTCTGGACGACTTCGGACTAGTCCGGTCCTGTCCGGACTTGTCCGATATTTCGTGACTCCGAGATTGACCTTTTGTTTTACGACTTGTTTCTTGGGTTTCACGTCAAGTGGGCCTAGGGACGTCGTGCCCAACTCTTTTAGAGCCCATGTGGGACTCTAAACCGGCCTCTACTCATCCCAAAACTCGAAATCCATCTAACCCTAGCCTCCACCTCTATATAAACAACCCCACCCCTTGGTTTGACATCTATTTGCCACTTTTCCACCCACCCAAACCCTAGTTCGTGGGGAGCCACCATCAAGGAGGGAGGAGAAGATCCCAAACAAGAAGAAGAAGAGGAGGAAACGAAGGAGGATCAAGATCTCCACCAAGTTTCGTCCTTCACCACCAATTCATCTCCAAGTTCATCACCAACCCTAGATCATCAAGATCCAAGTGTAACCTCCAAGTTTCTTGGTTCATTGGAGCTCTAAACACCTGGTATACCTTCTATTCTCTTTTCCTTATGTGAATTCAACCCCTAATCTCCAAATTCACGTCGATCTAGAAAACCCTAATCTGCTAATCTCGTCAAGTGCAGACTTGTCCGGTCCCTAGCGGACTAGTCCGATCTTTCTGGTTAAATTGTGTTGAATTAATTCTAAAATTTGATCTAATCGACCCCAAACCTGTATAAACTTGTTAAAATCTATTAGAGACAGTTAGTGATCATTAAAAGCAACCTAGTGACAAGTTCTACCTTGCATTGCATCAATCATGCGTGTCATGTCATATTGAGTAATATTTGTGCACTCTTTGATTGTGTTTCTTGTTTTGTATGATTATTGTGTGGATTAGACGGATTTGCGCTAGAGAGTGCCACAGAGGATCTACAACATCAAGAGTTTGAAGGCTTTGACCCTAATCAACAGCAAGAGCAAGGCAAGTGTCCTTGAAGCATATTGATCCTGTTTTTAAAAATAAATGTTTTGTTTGCAAAACTGCATGCTTGTGTCAAATTGATGGAAAATCCTATGGTAGGAAGTTTACTAGATTTTCTAAACCACCCTTGTCACCTGGAACTTATGGTAGAGAGTCGGGAAGGGTTTTTACCTTTTTGCTTCGCTTAATCAACTGGGATGGGAAACAACTATATCACTCAATTTAATTATGCATGGATGAGATTATGGTTAACATGAACTGGTTACACATGGTATGGTAATGGATGATCTAAGCAAGCTTGGTACGTGGATGGGTTGGATGTTATGGTGGTTTGCTTGCTTTAGATCTAAGGACCGATTCATGCGAGAATAAGCCAGGACTACAGTGCCACCATGAGGCCAAGTATGGGTGTGGCGTAGCTGATTAATTAGGGCTTTGCTAGTGCTGTTTGGACCATTGTGGATGCTCGGGGAAGGGGTAGTCGGATTGGGTTTGTTGATGATTGGTGGGACTACCCTGGGATCCGAATGGCTCAAGAGGGGGCCCTTGGTTGAAGATGTGCTCAGTTGGAGGCATCGCCACCGGTGAAACCTAAGTGGGGTCTAAATAGGCTAGTAATCCCTTTGTAAAGGCTATTTTGTGATCTCTTGGCCACACACCAACGGAAGTGTGTAATGTGACCGACGGGTCATGGGCATAAGGGAGGTTCTTAGTCGCCGAAGGGTGATGAAATCACGAACACGTGGGTAAAGAGGTACAAACTCTGCAGAGTTAATTAAAACTATCATGATAGCCGTGCTCCCGATTATGAGCGCCTGGACAACTTCCATGATTAGAGGCAAATTGGAATTTGGAATGGTTATGGTTGGGTAATGGTTATGGTTGATATTATGGTTATGGTTTGGTGATGGTTATGGTTTGGTAATGGTCATGGATGGTTATGGATTAATCTCTGGTAATGAATATGGTTATTGGCAATGGTGAAATCTGGACTAATTGATGGTGGTAATGAATTCAGTTTGGTATTATGGTATTACTCGTGATTATGATTGGTTTATTTCACATACTTATACTATATTACTTTTCAAACGTTTTAATGTACTTTTCAGCACTTTACCATTATTATTGTCGTCATTTGAATCAGCCACATGTCATACTTTCCACACTTGCTGAGTACGACATGTACTCACTCTTGCAATCCCCACCCCAATAGTTGCAGGTCAGGACTGGGATTTTAATGGCGATAATGCGGAGTTCTAGGCCGTGTCTACCGTCAGCTTTGCCTGTGGTGTTGATTGGAGCTGCGCATACATACCCTGTCACTTATGCTGCTTAGTTTGCTTAATTAGTTTATTTCCGCTGCATTAGTTGAACTTGTTATTAATATTCATTAGAGCTTGTATTCGAGGATAATATGGTTTGTGTAATAAAAGTTAGTTAATTAATCTTGTCTTGTGGTAATTTTCTGTATACTCTTTTGTGATTGCACTCGTATATGTGTGATGAACATCCTGGGCACACATATGCGTTAGCTTGGTTCATTTTCGGAACCGGGCGTCACAGATTGGTATCAGAGCCACAGGTTGACCGTAGGATGCAGCCTAGATAGAATGGACACTTTAGAGCACATAGGAGCACTGAGGAATCGATGTGTTCTTGCTTGGTGTGCTGTTTGCTATATATATTGCTTGCTTGTGTGCTTAATAGAGGATTTTGGGATGCTTTAGCATTGCCATGTCCACCTAGGCTAGTGTAGTTAGTTGTCTAGTTTCATATCCCTTGATGCATATAGTTGGGGACGTTTTCTAATTCTTACCTATTGCCCTTCTTCAGATGGTGAGGACTCGCAACCAGAGGGATGGCAATGATGAAGAGGAGAACAATGGAGTGCCTCAGAACAACATCGGACAAGGATCTACTCAGGGAGCTATCAACATTGAGCAGCTATTGTCTATGCAAAACCAGCTCATGCAGACCATGATACAAACAATGGGACAGCTGCAGGCTGGCGATATCAACAATCAGCCCCACACGCCTCCACCGCCACCCCCACCTCCTCATAACCGATTGGGAGAGTTTATGAGGACTAGGCCGCCAACCTTTGCTCAAGCCGCAGACCCTATGGATGCGGATGATTGGCTCAAGTCCGTGGAGAAGAAGCTGGCTATTGTCCAATGCAGTGACCGGGAGAAGGTCTTGTTTGCTTCTCATCAACTAGTTGGAGCAGCTGCAGATTGGTGGGATTCTTATTGCAATGCTCATGAGAACCAAGAGAGAATTACTTGGGCCGAATTCAAGGAAAATTTTCGTTCTCATTACGTGCCCGAGGGTGTTATGATATTGAAGAGGCAAGAATTTGAGAATTGAGACAAGGAAAATCAAGCGTGAGTGAATATCTCAATAAGTTCACTCAACTCTCAAGATATGCGCCTGAGGATGTTAGCCGGGACAGCAGGAAGCAATACTTGTTCATGAGGGGATTGAACAATACGATCCAAGTGCAATTGCTCAACTGTGATTATGTCAATTTTCAGAAGCTTGTGGACAAAGCAATTGTGGTTGAGAACAAGATCCGTGAGATGGAGCAAGAAATCAAGAGGAAGGCGCCGTATCAAGGACAGCAACAAGGAAGTAATGTGCGCCCTCGCTTTGCGCCGCCCAATGCGCCTCATTAAAGCTCCTCTATTCCTGCTCAGCGCCCTGGTTATGCACCGCGCCCAACTCAGTTAGTGCAGCAGCGCCCTGTCATGCAAGCACCTAGGCCTCCGATGCCTTATGCACCTCGTGCTGATTTTCCTGGAGCCAATGTTCAAAACCCAGCTCGTCCCAATAATTCTGGTGGGGTTAAGAAGTGTTATACTTGTGGAGAAGCTGGACACTTTGCGAATCAATATCCTAAGTCAGGCCTTGGTCAAGGAAGCAATGCGCCGAGGCAAAACCCAAGACCTAATGGAGGACAGCCACAAGGAAGCCGTGGACAACAGAATTTTGCTCGTGGCAACGTGAACCATGTCTCTACGGAGGATGCTCAACAAGCGGATGACGTGGTCATTGGTATGTTTCTCGCCAACTCCAACCCCGCGACTATGTTATTTGATTCTGGAGCATCGCATTCATTCATTGCATCGAAGTATGTTGCCAACTATAGTTTGCCTATCTCTCATATGAAGTTTACTCTGTTGGTTAAGTCTCCTGGAGGAGAGATGAGGACAAATATAGTATGTCCAAAAGTAAGCCTTAGAATAAGGGGGGTAGACTTCTCCGCCAACCTCATTGTTTTAGATTCTCAAGGGTTGGATATTATACTTGGTATGGACTGGTTGAGGAAGCACAATGGAGTTATTGAATGTGCCACAAAGACGGTGAAGTTGACCAATGAGGAAGGGATCACCGTAGAATTTGAAGCATCTCAAACCGCACCGAAGCAATTGGAATTGAATCATATGGACGGTGCCGCAATTGAGGAAATTCCGGTTGTATGTGAATTTTTGGATGTGTTTCCGGATGAGTTGCCAGGTATGCCACCCGATTGAGACATTGAGTTTGTTATTGATTTAATCCCTGGAACTGCACCTATAGCTAAGAGGCCGTATAGGATGCCTCCTATGGAATTAGCGGAGCTCAAGAAACAAATTCAAGAGCAATTAGAGAAGGGTTTTATTCGCCCTAGCTCTTCACCTTGGGGAGCGCCTGTTCTATTCGTGGACAAGAAGGATGGATCCCAAAGGATGTGTGTGGATTACCGAGCTCTCAACGAGGTAACAATCAAGAACAAGTATACCTTGCCCCGTATAGAGGATTTGTTTGATCAGATGAAAGGGGTCTGTGTGTTTTCCAAGATTGATTTGAGGTCAGGTTACTTTCAAATGAAGATTAGACCATCGGACATACCCAAGACAGCTTTTAGGACACGGTATGGATCTTATGAGTACACCGTGGTGTCTTTTGGATTGACAAATGCACCTGCCTACTTTATGTACCTCATGAATAAGGTCTTCATGGAGTACTTAGATAAGTTCGTTGTGGTGTTTATTGATGATATTATGATCTACTCGAAGGATGAGAAGGAACATGAGGAACACTTGAGGCTTACGTTGCAGAAATTGAGGGAGCATCAATTGTATGCCAAGTTCAACAAGTGCCAGTTTTGGTTGAAAGAGGTGCCATTTTTGGGTCATATAATCTCAGGAGGAGGAGTATCGGTTGACCCCGGAAAAGTGAGAGACGTGTTGAAGTGGGAACCACCGCAAAACGTCAAGGAAATAAGGAGTTTTCTTGGGATGGCTGGATATTACCGTCGGTTTATCAAGGATTTTTCCAAGATAGCCAAGCCTATGACGGAGTTGCTAATGAAGGGAAAGGCGTTCCAATGGACTGAAGCTTGTCAGAATAGTTTTGAGGAGTTGAAGAAGGGGTTGACAACAGCCCCGGTTTTGGTATTGCCGGATGTAAGCAAGAGTTTTGACATTTATTGTGACGCATCAAGACAAGGGCTTGGATGTGTATTGATGCAAGGAGGTCAAGTGGTCGCCTATGCGTCGAGACAATTGAAGAAACATGAGCAGAATTACCCAACACATGATTTAGAACTAGCAGCCGTGGTACATGCATTGAAGATTTGGAGACACTATATTCTTGGACATAGGTGTGAAATTTATACGGATCATAGAGTTTGAAGTATATTTTCACACAAACGGATCTGAACTTGAGGCAACGAAGATGGTTAGAGCTCATCAAAGATTACGATTTGGGGATCAACTATCATCCGGGAAAAGCCAATGTAGTGGCCGATGCTTTGAGTAGAAAGGGAGTAAGTCATCAACTCACGGTTCGAGAGTTACCATTCGAGTTATGTAAGGAGTTTGAACGGTTGAACCTCGGGTTTGTAAATGAGATGGAGATGATGGAGTTAAACCCAACCTTGGAGCAAGAAATTCGAGAGGCCCAAACCGCAGATGAAGAGATCAATGAAATCAAGGAAAGGACCGAAGAAGGGAGAGAATTCAGATTTGATGAATACGAATATGGTACCTTATGGCTTGGAAAGAGAATCGTTGTGCCTAATGTAAAACATATTCGGGAGACAATATTAAAGGAGGCACATGAGTCGCCTTACTTGATTCACCCCGGTTGTACGAAGATGTACAAGGACTTGAAGGCTTGCTATTGGTGGGATAGCATGAAAAAGGACATAGCCGAATATGTTGCATTGTGTGATGTGTGTCAACGAGTCAAGGCGGAACATCAAAGGCCAGCCGGACTATTGCAACCGTTGAAGATTCCGGAATGGAAGTGGGAAGAAATTGGTATGGACTTCATAGTTGGGTTACCACGTACCCAGTCCGGGTATGACTCAATTTGGGTAATTGTGGATCGCTTAACCAAGTCAGCTCATTTTGTCCCTGTGAAGACCAAGTATACAGCTGCACGATTGGCCGAAATATACATGGAGCATATTGTGTGTCGACATGGAGTCCCTAAGAAGATAGTCTCGGATAGAGGTTCTCAATTTACCTCCAGATTTTGGCAAAAATTGCATGAAGCTTTAGGAACGAGGTTGAATTTTAGTTCAGCATATCATCCTCAAACGGATGGACAAACCGAGAGGACCAATCAGATTTTGGAGGACATGTTAAGAGCTTGTGCTTTAAAGCATGGGAAAAGTTGGGACAAAAGTTGCCATACGCAGAATTTTCATACAACAATAGTTACCAAGCAAGCTTGAAAATGTCACCATATGAAGCGCTTTATGGGAGGAAGTGTAGGACACCGTTATTCTGGAATGAGGCAAGAGAAACTCAAGTATTTGGTCCGGATGTGTTGCAAGAAGCCGAAAAGCAAGTCCAAATAATTCGTGGAAACTTGAGGGCTGCCCAATCAAGGCAAAAAGGCTATGCGGATAATAGGAGAAGGAAATTAGCCTTTGAAATAGGAGATTTTGTTTACCTCAAGGTGTCACCAATGAGAGGTCATAAGAGGTTTAACATAAGAGGCAAGCTCGCACCTCGTTATATTGGACCATTCAAGATTTTGGACAAAAGAGGAGAAGTAGCATATAAGTTGGAGATGCCAGCTCATATTTCAGACGTACATGATGTGTTTCATGTTTCCCAGCTCAAGAAGTGTTTGAGAGTACCGGAAGATCAAGTGCCAATGGAAGAATTGGAGCTAGAGGAAGATTTGACTTATGCCGAGCAACCGGTCAAAATCTTGGAAACCAAGGAGAGAGTCGCAAGGAACAAGGTCATTAGATGGTGTAAAGTCCAATGGAAGCACCATACCGAAAAAGAAGCAACTTGGGAGCTAGAAGATGATCTCAAGAAGGAATTTCCCTATCTCTTCTCTTCCGCGTCGAATCTCGAGGGCGAGATTCATTTTAAGGGGGGTAGGTTTGTAACACCCTCATTTTCATGCATCATGCCCTACATGAACTCATATACATGTTTAACATTAACCCATAACAAGAGGAACAAGTTTAAAATTGATTTGGAACAAAACCGCACTTAAAAATGTAGGAAAGTGCGGACTAGTCCGGTTTTGCTGAGGACTAGTCCGATTTCTCTCTGTCTAAAAACGGACTTGTCCGTTTTTGCTGCGGATTAGTCCGATATTTGCCCCTGGACAACTTCGGACTTGTCCGATCTTGTGCGGACTAGTCCGATGTTCCATGAATCCTTGAAAATTTGCTAAGTCCCTGGACTTTTCCGGACTAGTCCGGTGTTCCAGCGGACTTGTCCGTTTTCCTTTCTGACTAAGATCGGACTTGTCCGATTTTTGGCCAGACTTGTCCGATTTTCTCTCTGGACGACTTCGGACTAGTCCGGTCCTGTCCGGACTTGTCCGATATTTCGTGACTCCGAGATTGACCTTTTGATTTACGACTTGTTTCTTGGGTTTCACGTCAAGTGGGCCTAGGGACGTCGTGCCCAACTCTTTTAGAGCCCATGTGAGACTCTAAACCGGCCTCTACTCATCCCAAAACTCGAAATCCATCTAACCCTAGCCTCCACCTCTATATAAACAACCCCACCCCTTGGTTTGACATCTATTTGCCACTTTTCCACCCACCCAAACCCTAGTTCGTGGGGAGCCACCATCAAGGAGGGAGGAGAAGATCCCAAACAAGAAGAAGAGGAGGAGGAAACGAAGGAGGATCAAGATCTCCACCAAGTTTCGTCCTTCACCACCAATTCATCTCCAAGTTCATCACCAACCCTAGATCATCAAGATCCAAGTGTAACCTCCAAGTTTCTTGGTTCATTGGAGCTCTAAACACCTGGTATACCTTCTATTCTCTTTTCCTTATGTGAATTCAACCCCTAATCTCCAAATTCACGTCGATCTAGAAAACCCTAATCTGCTGATCTCGTCAAGTGCAGACTTGTCCGGTCCCTAGTGGACTAGTCCGATCTTTCTGGTTAAATTGTGTTGAATTAATTCTAAAATTTGATCTAATCGACCCCAAACCTGTATAAACTTGTTAAAATCTATTAGAGACAGTTAGTGATCATTAAAAGCAATCTAGTGACAAGTTCTACCTTGCATTGCATCAATCATGTGTGTCATGTCATATTGAGTAATATTTGTGCACTCTTTGATTGTGTTTCTTGTTTTGTATGATTATTGTGTGGATTAGACGGATTTGCGCTAGAGAGTGCCATAGAGGATCTACAACATCAAGAGTTTGAAGGCTTTGACCCTAATCAACAGCAAGAGCAAGGCAAGTGTCCTTGAAGCATATTGATCCTGTTTTTAAAAATAAATGTTTTGTTTGCAAAACTGCATGCTTGTGTCAAATTGATGGAAAATCCTATGGTAGGAAGTTTACTAGATTTGCTAAACCACCCTTGTCACCTGGAACTTATGGTAGAGAGTCGGGAAGGGTTTTTACCTTTTTGCTTCGCTTAATCAACTGGGATGGGAAACAACTATATCACTCAATTTAATTATGCATGGATGAGATTATGGTTAACATGAACTGGTTACACATGGTATGGTAATGGATGATCTAAGCAAGCCTGGTACATGGATGGGTTGGATGTTATGGTGGTTTGCTTGCTTTAGATCTAAGGACCGGTTCATGCGAGAATAAGCCAGAACTACAGTGCCACCACGAGGCCAAGTATGGGTGCGGCGTAGCTGATTAATTAGGGCTTTGCTAGTGCTGTTTGGACCATTGTGGATGCTCGGGGAAGGGGTAGTCAGATTGGGTTTGTTTATGATTGGTGGGACTACCCTGGGATCTGAATGGCTCAAGAGGGGGCCCTTGGTTGAAGATGTGCTCAGTTGGAGGCATCGCCACCGGTGAAACCTCAGTGGGGTCTAAATAGGCTAGTAATCCCTTTGTAAAGGCTATTTTGTGATCTCTTGGCCACACACCAACGGAAGTGTGTAATGTGACCGACGGGTCATGGGCATAAGGGAGGTTCTTAGTCGCTGAAGGGTGATGAAATCACGAACACGTGAGTAAAGAGGTACAAACTCTATAGAGTTAATTAAAACTATCATGATAGCCGTGCTCCCGGTTATGAGCGCCTAGACAACTTCCATGATTAGAGGCAAATTGGAATTTGGAATGGTTATGGTTGGGTAATGGTTATGGTTGATATTATGGTTATGGTTTGGTGATGGTTATGGTTTGGTAATGGTCATGGATGGTTATGGATTAATCTCTGGTAATGAATATGGTTATTGGCAATAGTGAAATCTGGACTTATTGATGATGGTAATGAATTCAGTTTGGTATTATGGTATTACTCGTGATTATGATTGGTTTATTTCACATACTTATACTATATTGCTTTTCAAACGTTTTAATGTACTTTTCAGCACTTTACCATTATTATTGTCGTCATTTGAATCAGCCACATGTCATACTTTCCACACTTGCTGAGTACGACATGTACTCACTCTTGCAATGCCCACCCCAACAGTTGCAGGTCAGGACTGGGATTTTAATGGCGATAATGTGGAGTTCTAGGCCGTGTCTACCATCAGCTTTGCCTGTGGTGTTGATTGGAGCTGCGCATACATACCCTGTAACTTATGCTGCTTAGTTTGCTTAATTAGTTTATTTCCGCTGCATTAGTTGAACTTGTCATTAATATTCATTAGAGCTTGTATTCGAGGATAATATGGTTTGTGTAATAAAATTTAGTTAATTAATCTTGTCTTGTGGTAATTTTCTGTATACTCTTTTGTGATTGCACTCGTATATGTGTGATGAACATCCTGGGCACACATATGCGTTAGCTTGGTTCATTTTCGGAACCGGGCGTCACAAGGATCGACTAGACGATTAGTCGTCGATTAGGGCGATTAGTCGACCGTAGTCGAACTCTAGTCTACCTCGTAGTCGTTCAACGTATTTAGAGAGAAGTGTTGTTAGTCGACACTAAGGAAACAAAGCCGGGAGTAGCATCATCCCGACGTTGAGAAAGGAGAAGGCAGAGGGAATAGTGAAGAACAGCGCAATCCCAGCGTTGAGGAAGGAGGAGGCGGAGGGGACAGGAGAGAACGGCGCAGGGAGGCGTACATGAGAAGGATGGTGGCGCGCGGTGGAGGAGCAGCGACGGCACACCTGGAAAGGAATGCCATGGCGCCAGGCGGCAGCGGGCGGCACGACTGGCGGCACGGCAAGACCCATTTAATATGAAGTTAAAGCAGGCTTCGTAAAGCGTCGCCTAGGCAACGCCTAGTTGGCGCTTAGGCGTCCAGGCGCTCCGGTCCTAACATCATGTGCAGTCGCGTGGCTGCCGTTGTTTAGGCCGCCGGTGCTGCCTGCCCCTTTTTACTTTAAGAACTGCACCGGATAGGGGGGTGTAGTGTTAAATAAGCGGCGTTATGCTGTCGAAATATTTTAGGACCAATCTTGGACAATAGATGTAGGGTCATGACATTAAACAAACTATGAAGTAGTGGTAAGACCCATTTAGTATGAAGTTAAAGCAGGTGTTCAGTGGCTCTGGCCTTGCGTCATGTGCAGTTGCGTGGTCGAGGCTGTCGGCGCTGTCTGCCCCTTTTTACTTTAAGAACTGCACCGGATAGGGGGGTGTAGTGTTAAATAGGCGGCGTTATGCTGTCAAAATTTTAGGACCTATCTTGGACAATAGATGTAGGGTCATGACATTAAACAAACTATGAAGTAACCATATATGTTCATTAACTTATATTTATTTGATGCAGTTTTAAAATGGGTGACGATCGTAAGGTGATGTATGACGGATAGATTTAAACTGGTGTGCACACTAATGAATGGGGTCATATCGCAAATGCTTTTCTGAGCCATGCATTTGCTAGTGATGCTCGTGTTGCGAAGTGTCTGTGTATCAAGTGTCGGAATCGTGGACGTCTGGATAAGTCTGAAGTGGAGTTGCATCTTTGCAAGCACGGATTTATGCCCGACTATCTGGTGTGGCATGAGCATGGGGAGATAGAGCATGATGACGAGTCGGACGGTAATGAGGATGAAGATCGGTTGGATGAGATGATAGAAGACATTGGTAAAGAGTACGAAGATGAGTCACAACCGAAGGAGGTGAAGGAGTTCTACGAGTGTCTTGCCACAGCAGATCGAAAAGTGTATGAGGGCGCCAATATGACCGTTTTGCAGGTGGCCACACGACATATGGCGATGAAGTCCAAGTTCAATTTCGCGAACAATTGCTACAATGGTATCATTAAGCTGATCACTGATCTCCTTCCGTTAGGTAATCAGATGTCGCCGGATCTATATCAATCTAAGAAAATTTTGGTTGGTCTAGGCATGAATTATGAGAAGATTGATGCGTGCGGGAATAATTTCATGTTGTTTTGGAAGGAACACATGGACGATACTCATTGTATGCATTGTAATAAATCTAGATATGTGGACGTCATGAATGATGATGGAGAATGAACAACTACAAAAGTACTGATCAAACAACTTTGGTACATGCCAATCACGTCAAGGCTTAAACGATTGTTTCTGTCTCAAGAAATAGTGAAGCACATGGGATGGCATTCTGAAGGGATACGTGAGAACGATTATAAAGATGTTATGGTGCATCCTTCGGATGCCGCAGCTTGGCAAGCTTTAGACCGTTTTGATCCAGAGTTTGTAAGAGATCCGAGAAATGTTCGTCTTGGGTTGTCAACAGATGGTTTCACTCCATTCAGCACTAGTAATAGTCCATACTCTTGTTGGCCTATTTTTATCATGCCCTACAATCTCCCTCCCAACATGTGCATGATAGAAGGATACATATTCCTTGCGGCGGTCATTCCTGGTCCTAAACATCCAGGCAAGAAAATCAATGTGTTTATGCAACCGTTGATTGAAGAGTTGAAAGAGTTGTGGCAAGGTGTAAAAGCATATGACAGTCATATGAAATGTGAATTTGACTTACGTGTCGCTGAAAGGCGGCCTAGAGGGGGGGGTGAATAGGCGATAATCGATAATTTAAACTTAAATCAGAGTTCTGAAAACAGAGAAGTCGGACTTGTCTGACTTCTAGTCGAACTTGTCTGACCTAAGTCGGACAAGTCTGACCTGGGTCGGATAAGTCCGAGCTTACCTGCACGATCAGACCAAAAATCCAATTTTTAAGCGATCTAGTGAGAGATATCGATCCCTAGCAGTTCTACACGAAGAATGGAGTAGAAATAAGGCTGAGGGAGAGATAGCACGCGGAAAAACACTAGAATCAAAACTTGTGAGAACGAAAGAACAACAAGAGACAAACGATTTTATCCCGAGGTTCGGAACCACAAAGGATCCTACGTCCCCGTTGAGGAGTCCACAAGGGACCAGGCCTTCTCTAGCCTTCCCCTCACGAGTTGCCCCAAGGGCCAACTCCCGATCTTCCACTATCACAAAGATTGTTACAAACTCCCCGATTACAAGAGATCACAAAGAAATTGCGGGGCGACACCTAACCGTCTAGGGGAGAACCCCAAGAGCAACAAACACGCAATCACGAAGAAACTTAGTGAATCACACGTTGCTCAACCCCTCAACAAACCGTTTCTCCCAATCCTCACAAAGCACTCTTCACTCTCCCAAAAATTCGAATTTGGGCTCTAGAGGTGAAGAACAAGTGGAGAGAGGTTCTTGAGTTCAAATGGGCGTTCAAAACTGTTTAGGGGTGTTAGGCATGGTTGGTGGGTCGAAACCACCACCTATTTATACTCCAAAAAGTCATTAGAGCCGTTTGACACATTCCGCGTCGGACATGTCTGACACAATGTCGGACATGTCTGACCTCAAAGGTCAGGCCTTTCACTTCAGACTTGTCTGACCAAAACCACTTCAGACATGTCTGACATACAATCTCGGACATGTCTGAAATTATGCAGATAGAACTCCGACAAGTCTGACTCTCTGGGAATTAGAAAATTTTCCTCAGTCCCTGGGAACAGATCCATCTCGGACATGTCCGACCCCCAGGTTCGGACAAGTCCGAAAATTCACTGGAACTCTCACTGGAACTCTTCCAGTGCCAATTCGGACAAGTCTGACTTACAGATTCGGACATGTCCGAATTCCAACAGGGGGAATTCGGACATGTCTGACATTACAAGTCAGACAAGTCCGCCCAAGCCACAAAGGCCCTACTAAAATCTTCTACTAAGGGGTTGAGCACCCGAATGACTCACTAAGTGTCTACGCGTCGTGTCCCTCTTAATAGTACAGTTTTTCCTACGACTCAAGGAGAAAATAGAAAAACCTATTTCTATTCTTCTTCGCCACATCTTTTCTCCTTTTGCCGTCTTTCTTCAAAGCTCCATTCCGTACTCCGGATCTGCACTCATGCTCAACCAAGTTCATTAGCACTTTAATGGTTTATCATCAATCCATCAAAACCCACAAGGGACCTAGATGCACTTACAATCTCCCCCTTTTTGGTGATTGATGACAACCAACTAAAGTCTTCGACAAAAAATAAGATTTGATAGAAGTTTTGAGTCTCAAGTGTATATGAGCTTTTGGAATAACAATAAAAACAACTCATATACACTCAATCATCGTGGGGTGCCTATATGCTCGTGTGTGTGCAACAACGTGATAAATATGAAGAAATGCACACGGGATCAATGAAGCATCATAATGATCATCATAAGGCATCAATAAACATCATTAAGCATTAACATCAATAAACATCATTAAGCATTAACATCAATAAACATCATTAAGCATTAATAGCCATAAACGAGTAACAAATAAGTACAAGACACACGACGATAGAAAATATGATTAGATACATGTCCATGTCCAAGAAAAGGCACTAGAGACAATACTTCTCCCCCTTTGGCATCAAGGCACCAAAAAGGAGAAAAGTGGACACTAAGACCTAGTCTACTCGGTGTCTTCCTCGTCGTCGTCGCTGTCATCGTCGCCACTCTCCTCCTCGTAGTCGCTCTCCTCTCCGGAGTCATCGGGAGCTGCAGGAGGTGCTGAGGAAGAGGCCTCCGGTGCCGGTGAATAACGCCATTTCCGCCTCGGTGAGCTCCGGAAACTCCGGTGGCTCCTCGTCTGAGCTGGCGTCGTCGACTGGAGGAAGCTGGAGGTGCTCCCTGATGGCCGCGAGGTCCCTCTGGTTCCTCTTTGCCAGGCGATGAGTCGACCGACAGACGGTAAAGATTGACTTCAGGATTTTGAGCAGACCTGAGGAGCAAGACGGCTGCTGCTGGGGCACGGAGGATGAGCTGGGAGGCTGAGCAGACTTCCTCCTCGAGGAGCTAGGTCCTCCCTCTGCTGGTGCCGGTGCAGCTGCTCGAATCGGACGGTGAAGCTTGGAAGGCTTCTGAGGCACGAGGCGCCTATGAGGCACATCCTTCACAAACTTCTTCCCGGACACCGTCTCAATTAGCTTCATCAGGTACGGGGCATAGCAACAAGACCTAGCCGGCGTCTCCGAGGCGAGGTAAATCTCCTCGAAGATATAGTCAAAGGCGTTGAATTGCTGCTCCCCTGCCAAGAGATGGATCAGATTTCTGCTGTTGTGATTGATCCTGTTGGCATCCCCATCCTTGGGCGAGAGGGTCTTTCTGATTAGACGGTTCACCACGGCATGGAATGGCTTGAGGCCGTGGATATGAGGAGGGTCGGCTAGATACCCATCCTCATAGAAACTCTCCATCTCCAGGAGGTTCACTATATCCATCTCATGGATCTTCAGTGAGTGTTGCAGGCTGTCCTCCATCCCGAGAATGCGGGCAAACTCCTCATAGCTGACTTCGTACTATACCCCATTGGTCATCCAGGTAAAGCCGAGCTTGTCGACCCAATAGAAAACTGTGGCATAGAATTGGAGGATGACTTCCTTGTTCCATGGGTATTGGAGACCCATGATCTCGCTGACTCCGTGGTGCTCGCAAGCGTCGAGCACCCCCTTGAAGAGAAGGTAGCAGTCCTTCTTCTTCAATGCAGCCTTCCAATCCACCCACTGCATCTCCGTGACTGGGTTCTTCTTGGTCGTGAGGACTGACCGGTAGTAATCCATGTGGAAGAAGCACCAGAAACGGGGATCCCTGCTCTCCCTTGGTTGGTCATAGCACCGCACATCTCTCATGTGCATGGTGTCGAGGATGTTCCTCCGGTAGTTTACCCTGTCAGCCGTGCGTCGAGTGTCACCCACTGGAGAGTGCACGACCAACGGTCCGATCTCTTGCTGCCCTTGGGAGCTCGAGCTGCCCCCCTGACCAGTGTGAATGGTGAGTTGACCGCTTGCGGGTTGCTTGACAATCACTTTCTTTGGTCGCTTTGATGGTTGAGCCGAAGAATCGGGACCCGCGGGCTCCTTGCCTCTTTTGTCGTGACCCATAGCTAGAAAAAGATACAAGGATAGGTAAGAGTCAAGGCAAGAGAGATAGAGCAATTAACTTGATAGTTTCGATAGAAATTAGGCCTCAGAGTTATACAGGATTGGACATGTCTGACTGGAAAGTCAGACTTGTCTGACTGAGGAATTCCGGACATGTCTGAATTTCAGAGTCAGACTTGTCCGACCTGTACAGAACTGACCCTAATTGCTAAGGAAACTAAGCAAATCAATTTTTCTACCGACCAAATTTTGCAACAAGGTTGTAAACATGCCTAGGAACAATTTCAAGGGCATAAATTTGCAATCTTGCCGCTAGATTTAGAATTGAGAGGAAAGATGCGGAAAAATACCTTCGGATGGAGAAAAGGATTGAAGAACTCCGAAGGGGATGTGAATCCTCCAACTCCGAGGGATATTTTCCCTCAAGAACTCCTCACAAGAGCCTCAAAAGCAATGTGGATTGCCTTGAGAGGTTTGAGAGAGATGGAGATTAGGGTTTGAAGTGAGGAGAGAGAGAGGGGATGGAAACCGTCGGACTCTTTGAAGGGGTTCGGACTTCCCACGTCGGACATGTCCGAATTTGACTTCGGACAAGTCCGAGATGTCTCTGCAGACTTAAAACCCACTTCGGACATGTCTGACTTTTGTCAGACTTGTCCGACTCCCCCTGAGTGTATGCAATGTGCAAACACTTGGGGATCTAAAGAATGGAATATATGGACATTTTGGACAAGATTTTGCAAATATCTTTGACAAAAATGATCAGTAAGCAACCAACACTCAAACTATGATCATTTTCACCAAAGAGAAGTTTAGAACATAGTTTTCAAGAAAAATAGATGAGATTTTCGAAAAACACACAACATTTTGAAGTTGAAAACTAATAGCAATCAGATGTGCATGACTCAAGCAATGTTTCGAGAATCCAAGACATTTAGCTCACTCCTTAGGTCACAAAAGCGTCTCTCATCAAGGGGTTTGGTGAAGATATCCGCTAATTGCTTCTCACTTCTAACATGAGAGATAACGATATCTCCCTTGATAGAGTGGTCTCGTAGGAAATGGTGACGGATGTCTATGTGCTTGGTTCTAGAATGCTCTACGGGGTTGTGATCAATCTTGATGGCACTCTCATTATCACATAGGAGAGGAATATGGTTCAGATTGTAACCATAATCCCTAAGAGTTTATCGCATCCAAAGAAGTTGCGCACAGCAACTTCCGGCTGCAACATACTCCGCTTCGGCTGTGGAAAGGGCAATGGAGTTTTGTTTCTTAGAAGACCACGCAACCAAGGACCTACCAAGAAATTGGCATGTCCCGGATGTGCTCTTCCTATCTACCCTACAGCCTGCATAATCCGCATCGGAATAACCAACGAGATCAAACTTGGATCCTTTAGGGTACCAAAGACCTAGATTAGGAGTGTGAACTAAATACCTAAGGATCCTCTTAAATGCTGTCAAGTGACACTCTTTTGGAGCGGCTTGGAATCGAGCACACATGCACACACTAAGCATAATATCAGGTCTAGAAGCACAAAGATAAAGCAAAGAGCCAATCATAGAACGGTATACCTTTTGGTCCACGCTCGCACCTCCTTCATTTAGTCCTAGATGCCCGTTTGTTCCCATATGTGTCTTGATGGGCTTTACCTTCTCCATGCCAAACTTCTTGAGAATGTCATGAGTGTACTTGGTTTGGCATATGAAGGTCCCTTCCTTGAGTTGCTTTACTTGGAAACCTAGGAAAAACTTCAACTCCCCCATCATAGACATCTCAAATCTCTCCGTCATGATTTTTGAAAACTCATCACAAAAAGTCTTGTTAGTAGAACCAAATATGATATCATCAACATAAATTTGGCATACGAACAAGTCATTATCAAAATGCTTAGTGAAGAGAGTATAATCGGCTTTCCCAATCTTAAAACCATTTTGAGTGAGAAAATCCCTAAGGCACTCATACCAAGCTTGTTTGAGGCCATAGAGAGCCTTACACAACTTGTAGACGTGATCGTGATGCTCTTCATCTTCAAATCCGGGCGGTTGCTCCACATACACTTCCTCCTTGATTGGACCGTTGAGGAATGCACTTTTCACATCCATTTGATATAACTTGAAATCATGGTGAGTAGCAAAGGCCAATAATATGCGAATAGATTCAAGCCTAGCTACGGGAGCAAAGGTTTCATCGAAATCCAAACCTTCGACTTGAGAGTATCCTTTTGCTACAAGTCTTGCCTTGTTTTTTGTTACCACCCCGTGTTCATCTTGTTTGTTGCGGAACACCCACTTGGTTCCAACAACATTTGCATTTGGTCTCCTCACGAGTTCCCACACCTTGTTCCTCTTGAAGTTGTTGAGCTCTTCTTGCATCGCCATTACCCAATCCGGGTCTTGTAGAGCTTCTTCTACTTTCCGTGGCTCTAGAGAGGAAACAAAGGAATAGTGTTCACAAAAGTTAGCCATACGTGAGCGAGTAGTTACCCCTTTGGAGATGTCTCCAAGTATGTTGTCAACGGGATGGTCCCGTTGAATGCTTTGATGAACTCTTGGGTGTGGTGGTTGAGCTTCTCGATCATTGTCTTCATCTTGATCATTTTCTTGATCTCCCCCTTGATCCAAGCCTCCTCCTTGATTTTGACCTTATTGAGATTCATCTTGAGGATCTTGATCTTGTTCATGTGGGAGATTTGCATCTTCTTCGCTTGCTTGAAGATCATTTGGATCATGTGGTCGCACATCTCCAAGTGCCATTCTCCTAAGTGCTTCTTGTGGAGTCTCCTCTTGGTCTAGCACACACTTATCAACTTGCTCCACTTGAGAGCCATTAGTTTCAGCAAAAACTACGTCATGTGCTACTTCAACAATCCCGGAGGACTTGTTGAAGACACGATAGGCGTAGGTGTTTGAGTCATAGCCAAGCAAGAAACCTTCATCGGATTTTGAAGCGAACTTCGAATTCCTAGGCTTCTTGTTGAGAATATAGCACTTGCTCCCGAAAACACGAAAGTATGAGATGTTTGGTTTGTTACCGGTTAGGAGTTCGTATGAGGTCTTCTTCAAGAGTCGATGAAGATACAACCGGTTTATGGCATGGCAAGCGGTGTTAACCGCTTTCGCCCAAAACCGGTCAGACGCCTTGTACTCATCAAGCATCGTCCTTAACATCTCAATTAGAGTCCTATTCTTCCTCTCCGCTACTCCATTTTGTTGAGGGGAGTAGGGAGCGGAGAACTCATGCTTGATTCCTTCTTCATCCAAGAAGTCTTCAACTTGAGTGTTCTTGAACTCCATCCCGTTGTCGCTCCTAATCTTCTTGATTCTTAAGGAGAACTCGTTTTGAGCTCTCCTCAAGAACTTCTTGAGAACTCCTTGGGTTTCACCTTTGTCATGCAAGAAAAATACCCACGTGAAGCAAGAAAAATCATCAACAATAACTAGACCATACTTGTTACCGCCAATGCTAATGTAGGCGATCGGTCCGAATAGGTCCATGTGTAGTAGCTCCAATGGTCTTGAGGTTGTCATGATGTTCTTGGACGGATGTTGAGCTCCTACTTGCTTTCCGGCTTGACATGCGCTACATGGTCTATCTTTCTCAAAGACAACATCTTTTAGTCCATGGATATGATCCCCCTTAAGAAGTTTTTGCAAGTTTCTCATCCCAACATGAGCTAGCCTTCGGTGCCATAGCCATCCCATGTTAGCTTTCGCCATTAAGCACGTATCAAGTTGAGCTTTATCCGTGGAGAAATCCACAAGGTAAAGCTTTCCCTTGAGTACGCCCTTAAAGGCGATTGAGTTGTTGCATCTTCTAGAGACGATCACACCGTTGTTAGTGAAAAGACAATCATAACCATTATCACATAATTGAGAAATAGACAAGAGGTTGTAATCAAGTGAATCAACATGAAGCACATTAGAAAGAGTGTGTTTTGAGGAGATAGCAATTTTACCGGTGCCAAGGATTTTCCCTTGGCTATTATCCCCAAAGAAGATTCCTTCACTATGATTCATTCTCCTTGTACTCTACAAACATCTTCCTCTCTCCAGTCATATGATTAGTGCATCCACTGTCAAGAACCCAATTTGATCCACCGGAGGAGTATGCCTACAAAAGAGTTATGCCTTTCCTTTAGGTACCCAAACGGAGTTGGGTCCTTTGATGTTAGTCACAAGACATTTGGGCACCCACACGCAAGGCTTTGGGCTCTTGCGGAGTGGCCCAACATATCTAGCATAAGTCTTGCCAAATTTGTTCCTCAATAACACATAAGAAGCATCAAAGTCATGGAACAAAGGATGAGGTTCATTTTTAGGCATATAAGATGTTGAGACAATGTTCTTTCCTTTATCTTGAGCGGATGAACCTTCCTTGACAAAAACAATCAAGTCTTTGTTATTCTTGGGGGCTTTGGCATTTTGTCTCCGCTCCCGAGAATAACCAAGACCATCCTTGACATGAGGAGGTCTCACATTGGTATATGCACTACGTGCATAGGCCACCTTCTCCTTGTCAAAGATGCCACCTTTCGGTGCTTGCTTGTTTTGTGCCAAGTTAAGTTCATCCTTAAGCTTTAGGATCAAGCTTGAGCACATGCAAGTGTGAACTTCCTCGGATGAAATCTTTTGAGAATATGAGCTCTTTGAGGAAGAAGGTGCATTGATCTTAAGTGTCTCAACCTTTGTCTCTAGAATCTTGTTAACCTTTGTCAAGTTAGAAAGTTCATCCTTGAGCTCAACGGTCTTGTCCTTAAGATTTTAGCATGCTTCCTTGCTCATGGCAAGGTCATGCTCCAATGCATTGCTTCTTTCTCTCTCACCTCGAGGAGCTCCTCAAGCTCTTGACATCTCTCCAATTTTTGGATGAGCATGCCCTCTTGACGCTCAAGGAGATCCTCCTTCTCGGAGATTTCATCCATAAAAAAGTTCATCTTTCTCATGGCACTCTTACTTAAGCCTTTAAACATGGATTCAAGTTCACTATCACTATCAAGTTCATCACAAGAAGTTATAGAGGGAGTGGGTTTAGATTTGACCTTTTTCCTTCCCTCCTTTGCCATGAAACATGTGGACTTGAAATCATCAAGGTTGGGGAAGAGCTTGCTTGCACTTGAGCTCTTTCCGATGGCAATGGTTGCCACTTTATCTTCATCGTCAGAAGATGAATCTTCATTTGAGTCCCATTCTCTTCCAAGGTGGGCATGTCCCGATGGCTTCTTCTTCTTGAAGAGCTTCTTATCTTGGGTCTTGCCCTCCTTCTTCTTGCTTTCATTGTATGGGCATTCCACAATGAAGTGCCCATGTTCACCACACTTGTAGCAAGTTTTCTTCTTTAGTTTCTCCTTGCTCTTGCCTTCTTGGTGATAGCCTCCCTTCTTCCTTCTCATCATCCTTCTAAACTTATTGACCAAGAAAGCTTCTTCCTCATCGGAGTCCATGCTCTCATCATCACTTGCATCTTCATTGTAAGATGTGGAAGTTGCTTTGAGGGCTATGTCTTTCTTCTTTGATGAGGCAAGCTTTTGGAGATCATTGTAGAACATAGCTTCCTTCTCCATCATCTCATTGTTGATTATCCTCCCAAGCACTTCTTCCGGGGTCATCTTGGTGTAGTCGGGGCTTTCACGGATCAAGGAGCAAAGAGCGATGTTTCGAGGCATGAATGCCCGAAGCATCCTCTTCACCACTTCATGGTCCGTCCATCGAGTGCTTCCATAGGCACGAATCTTGTTCACGAGCACCTTGAGGCGGTTGTACATGTCTTGGGGCGACTCACCATCCATGATGGTAAATCTCCCAAGCTCTCCTTCGATCATCTCAATCTTCGCCTCCCGGATGACTCAATTGCCCTCGTGCGCCGTCTTGAGTGTATCCCAAATATCTTTGGCCACTTCCAAACCTTCAACTCGGTTGAATTCATCCCGAGTCAAAGATGAGGTTATGACTCCCACGGCTTGAGCATTGCGGTTAAGTAGGATAGCTTGTTGTGGAGTGACGTCTTCCTCATTCCTTGGCATATGGACTCCGGTTTGTACAATCTGCCACAAACTAGGATTCAAAGAGATTAAATGCATCTTCATATTGTGTTTCCACATTGAATAGTCATTTCCATCGAATTGAGGAGGTTTGCCAAGTGGAATAGACAAATAGTGATTGTTAGCATGAAGACGATCATAATCAAAGTGAGTTTGAGTATAGTCATCGTTACTCTTCTCCTTCTCTTTGTTGATCTTGGGTTGTTTCCCTAGCTTCTCCCGAAGCTTCGCCTTGAGTTGGCGAGTTTCTTCGTCGTCCTTCGGATCATCAAGAAGAACGTCGTAGTTCTTGTCAATTGAGCCTTCACCCTCGACATATGAGGTATCATCCTTGTTCCTTTCTTCCGCCATCGATTCTCCGAGATGTTAGTCTCTTCTGGAGAAACCTGCTCTGATACCAATTGAAAGGCGGCCTAGAGGGGGGTGAATAGGCGATAATCGATAATTTAAACTTAAATCAGAGTTCTGAAAACAGAGAAGTCGGACTTGTCTGACTTCTAGTCGGACTTGTCTGACCTAAGTCGGACAAGTCTGACCTGGGTCGGATAAGTCTGAGCTTACCTGCACGATCAGACCAAAAATCCAATTTTTAAGCGATCTAGTGAGAGATATCGATCCCTAGCAGTTCTACACGAAGAATGGAGTAGAAAGAAGGCTGAGGGAGAGATAGCACGCGGAATAACACTAGAATCAAAACTTGTGAGAACGAAAGAACAACAAGAGACAAACGATTTTATCCCGAGGTTCGGAACCACAAAGGATCCTACGTCCCCGTTGAGGAGTCCACAAGGGACCAGGCCTTCTCTAGCCTTCCCCTCACGAGTTGCCCCAAGGGCCAACTCCCGATCTTCCACTATCACAAATATTGTTACAAACTCCCCGATTACAAGAGATCACAAAGAAATCGCGGGGCGACGCCTAACCGTCTAGGGGAGAACCCCAAGAGCAACAAACACACAATCACGAAGAAACTTAGCGAATCACACGTTGCTCAATCCCTCAACAAACCGTTTCTCCCAATCCTCACAAAGCACTCTTCACTCTCCCAAAAATTCAAATTTGGGCTCTAGAGGTGAAGAACAAGTGGAGAGAGGTTCTTGAGTTCAAATGGGCGTTCAGAACTGTTTAGGGGTGTTAGGCATGGTTGGTGGGTCGAAACCACCACCTATTTATACTCCAAAAAGTCATTAGAGCCGTTTGACACATCCCGCGTCGGACATGTCTGACACAATGTCGGACATGTCTGACCTCAAAGGTCAGGCCTTTCACTTCAAACTTGTCTGACCAAAACCACTTCAGACATGTCTGACATACAATCTCGGACATGTCTGAAATTCTGCAGATAGAACTCGGACAAGTCTGACTCTCTGGGGCTTAGAAAATTTTCCTCAGTCCCTGGGAACAGATCCATCTCGGACATGTCCGACCCCCAGGTTCGGACAAGTCCGAAACTTCACTGGAACTCTCACTGGAACTCTTCCAGTGCCAATTCGGACAAGTCTGACTTACAGATTCGGACATGTCCGAATTCCAACAGGGGGAATTCGGACATGTCTGACATTACAAGTCAGACAAGTCCGCCCAAGCCACAAAGGCCCTACTAAAATCTTCTACTAAGGGGTTGAGCACCCGAATGACTCACTAAGTGTCTACGCGTCGTGTCCCTCTTAATAGTACGGTTTTTCCTACGACTCAAGGAGAAAATAGAAAACCCTATTTCTATTCTTCTTCACCACAACTTTTCTCCTTTTGCCATCTTTCTTCAAAGCTCCATTCCGTACTCCGGATCTGCGCTCATGCTCAACCAAGTTCATTAGCACTTTAATGGTTTATCATCAATCCACCAAAACCCACAAGGGACCTAGATGCACTTACAGTCGCGTATCTATGGTCAATTCATGATTTGTTGGCATATGGCATTTGGTCTGGTTGGTGTGTCCACGGACAATTGTGTTCTCCCATATGTATGAGTGACACTGATGCCATAAGGCAGAAGTACGAGAAAAAAGTCAGCTTTTTTTATTGTCATCGACGATTCCTTCCTTCAAATCATCCTTTCAGGAGAGATACACAATCATTCTGGAAAGGCATAAGAGTTACAAAAGGAGCACCTCGTCGATTGACAAGCGAGCAAAAATGGCATGGCATGCAAAGTTAAAGCAGTCTGAAGAAGATGGTTTCGAATGGTATGGTACAGAACACAACTGGACTCATATTTCTTTTCTTTGGGAGCTACCATATGCGAAGGCGCTGCTTCTACCGCAGAATATTGATTTGATGCATCAGGAGCGTAATGTCGCTGAAAGCATAATAAGCATGTGTTTTGATTTTACCGATCAAACTGAAGATAATTTGAATGCAAGAAAAGATTTAGCTGATCTTTGTGAGCGTCCTGGGTTTGAGATTAGAACAAATGCAAGTGGAAATGAAATTCGGCCACGAGCTCCTTACTGTGTCAAGCCAGAAGAAAGAAAGCAAATACTTTGTTGGTTGAATACGTTGAAGTTTCCAGACCGCTATGCAGCTAACATAAAACGATGTGTTAATCTTAGCACTAGTAAACTGAATGGGCTGAAGAGTCATGATTACCATATTATGATGGAAAGACTGTTACCAGTAATGTTTCGTGGATACTTCAAACCTGACTTGTGGAAGATATTTGCTGAACTTAGCTATTTTTATAGGCAGATATGTGCTAAGGATGTGCCGAAGAAGATAATGCGGCAGTGGGAGAAAGAAATCATCATGCTTGTATGTAAGATGGAAAAGTCTTTCCGCCTGGATTTATGAATGTTATGCAACATTTTCTGGTGCATTTTCCTTATGAAGCGTTAGTAGCAGGACCTGCACAATTCAGGTGGATGTATAGTTAAGAAAGAGAACTGAAAAAACTTAGAGCTACAGTGCGCAACAAGGCAAGAGTTGAGAGGTGTATTGCAGAAGCAATTGCAGCTAAAGAGATTACAAACTTCTCTAGCAAATATTTCGCACGTACCAACAATTTGAATGCATCTATGACACGATATCATGATGCTGAAGAGCAGCCTATGACTGAGCTTAAAATTTTTCATTGGAAGTAAAGGTGTTGGGGTTGCCAATTCTCATTATATTTCAGAGCAAGAGAGAAACTACACCATGCTTTACATGTTTTTCAACATGGAAGAAGTGTTACCATTTTTTGAAATGTTTGACAATCTGTATTGGACATCTTCTCGAAGGTCGACGCAAAGTCAATTGGATAATCTACGTCAGCACGGCATAAAAGGTGGCAAAAACTTTGTGTACTGGTTTCGTGAACATGTAATGTGCTAACTTCTTCGATATCCTTTGTTCTTCAATCATAGTTCATATAGTTATTATAAGATGCTAACTTTGTATATTGTTGTACATGTAGTGTATGAAAGATGTCAACATCTCAGATGATTTGCGACAGATCATGAATGGTCAGTTGAAAGCTAGTGGATTTAGCCGATACGATATCAATGGATATCGTTTTCGAACGGAAAGTTTAGAAGCAATTCGTCCACTTGCAGCCACATCAAACAGTGGAGTGTGTATAACGGTTGTAGAGGGTAGTGGAGAAGTGATGGAATACTATGGTGTTCTTCAAAAAATGATTGAGTACACACTTGGCGGTACGAAAGAACTGAAGCTGGTGTTCTTCGACTGTCACTGGTTTGATCCAACATCAGGCACGCAGGTGGATGATTTTGGAATGCTGGAGGTCAACCACAACTCACGCTATACAGACCCTAACAACAATGTCGTACTTGCACATCAAGTGGAACAAGTGTACTATTTAAGTTATCCTCATCCAAGTTTGAAAAATTGGTGGGTTGTATATAAAGTTAACCGTGAAGTGCACTCTCATTGTCATGATGAGTACATAGACAACCAGGAAGACGATGATGGCGTTGTTTATCAAGATGAAGTCGAGGAAGTACAAGATATTAGGATATCTTTTGGGACAGGGCTTGCAGAAATTGCTAGTACTACTCTAGAGTTAATGTCTGAAGAACAAGCCGGCTATTCGAGAAAACGTCTTCGGAAATCTCAAAGGATTATTGAAAAGCAAAATAGAATTATTGAAGAAGATAGTGAAGGAGAAGAGTTTGAGGAAGAGATGGTAGAAGAAGAGGGACATGAAAATATTCATGCACATGTGATAGAAGCAGAATCGGATGCTGATGATTTTTAGCACATTCCAATAATGGTGATTTTTATTTCTTATTGTTCGCATTCTTTGATATTTAAATTTTTATTGTTTACATATTTTAGTCTTTATCATTTATTGTTTATTGTTTAATAATCTCGTATACTAATCATTATTTCAAATTTATGCAGATGTGGAAGCATTTAAAAAAAGGAAAGAAGCGAAGTGGTGATACTTCTTCCTTCGCGTCTCAGTCTCACCACAGTAGTGGTTCGGTTCACACGTCCTTGTTTCAGGTACTTTGTTTTTTTTAACACTTCAATATCATAATCAGCTATTTACTATTTGCTATATGTTTATTTGCATTTGTAGGGCACGACCGTGAGTGCAGATAGACACAGACAACTTCTGGGGTGTGTGACAGAGCAGGAATCGAGCCAGCTAGCACCAGGTTCAGGAGGAGGCTTAGGTGTGTACTCGGAGGAGGCTCAAGAGCGGGGAGGAGGCTTAGAAGCAGGCACAATGGAGGAGGTTCAAGAGCAGGGAGGAGGCTTAGGAGCAGAGGAGATTCTGTGCAGGTCTTTGGGACGTCGTCTTCTGAGGGTGGACAGAATGGTATTGAGGGTGGACAGGATGATACTGAGGGTGAAGAGAGTGGCGAAGAGGAATATGACACGGAACGAGATGCAAGGTTGGCAAGATTGGTAGAGTTACAAGAGGCAGCAGAGGGACAGAGTGATCGATGCCCTTATAGGTATTTTTTTAATTATTTGATAAGTTATTTATACATTTGGTTTTCTTGTCAACTAACTAATGTTATTTGTACAGGCTGCGGAGACACCTTTTGTGTACTCCAAGTAAAAGTCCCTTGTGGGTTTTGGATGATTTATGACAAGCAAATGAGATCCTAACCTCTTTGTTGAGATGATCACAGGTTTTAATAGCAAAATATACAAAGTGCCAAAAAGAAGGGAGAATGAAGAGAAAATTGGAAATGAGCTCAAGGAAGAAGAATAGTAGATCATTGTGTATGGAGTGTGTTAAGGAAACACACCCCAAGAGCTCAATCACAATTAAACACACACATTGCTCAAAGTTATACAGGACCGGACTAGTCCGAATGTCACCATACTAGTCTGATATCCTCTTTGCACAAAATCGGACAAGTCTGATATCCATCGGACTAGTCCGATATCTCTCTGACTAGAATCGGACTAGTCCTCCCCAGTACAGACTAGTCCTCAAAACACTTCACAAGTCAAACAAAATCGGACAAGTCCGATTACCACTGGACTAGTCTGATATTCATTTTGATCTAAATCGGACAAGTCCAATGTTAGCACGGGCTAGTCTGAAAAACCCTCTGACCTAAATCAGACAAGTCCTCCAAGTGCGGACTTGTCACTCAATTCACTTAGGGTTTCACATGTTCGGACAAGTCCGATTACTATCGGACTAGTCCTAAGATTTCCAGAAGCAAAATCGGACAAGTCCGCTCCTAGCCTGACTAGTCCGATATTTCGGGACACTTAGGGTTTGCTACACACAGCACATCGGACTAGTCTGGTGTCCACCACGGACTAGTCTGATCTTTCTAAACCCTAACGGTCACTTTTAAAAACCCCATATAAATAGAGGTGCACGGCCCAACTTTAAACACTCTCGAACCCTAGCGCCGTCACACCTCCCAAGAGCCTCAAAAACACATCACTCCACGAAATTAAGTGCAACAAAGATCAATCCTTTGAGGATACAGTCTAGATCATTGGAGAGACACGTTCAACACTCATTGAGCTCTTGGTTTGATTCTCTAACACACTCCTGTGATTTCATTGTAATCTTTTGAGTGTGTTCTTGGTGGTATTTTGTGTTGTAATCTAAGGGAGCCCTCAACGTGTGAGAAGACCCCTTTGAATTCGGTTATTCACCCCTTTGTGATAAGTGGAAGAGGATTGGCCTTCGTGGTGACCTGACGAGGGTAGGGTTAGAGAAGACCCGATCCTTTTGTGGACTCCTCAACGTGGATGTAGGTTGCCTTTGTGGGAGCCGAACCACGGGATAAATCCTTGTGTCTTTCTTGGTGTTCATCGTTCTTATTCATTACAACAATCTAGGGTTTCAACCATTATTGCATACTTTACGTTGAATCATTAATTACAAGATTGAATTGTGATATACCCTAGTCCATAATCTTGCAACACTTCATTTGACTGTATATTTCTACTGCATACATCGAAGAATCAAATTAATCGATCAAACCTAATCAACCTAGTCAGTACACATCGTACTAGTCCGCACTTTACCGGACTAGTACGATATCTCTGGTTTTGAACTGGTTGTTAAGTGTTGCAGGTTCCGACAAATTTCAAAAAAATCCTATTCACCCCCCCCCTCTAAGCCACATTCAATTGGTATCAGAGCAGGTTCTTCAAGAAAGAGACTAATCGCTCGAAGAAGATCATGTCGGACATGAAGGACATCCACAAGAGCAACAACCAAGAAAAGGTTGATGATGACAAGAACCTAAAGGTGGAGAAGCTACTCGAAGCCATTCAAGACTTCGAGGACGACAATGAGGAGACGCTAGAACTAAAGGCGCTCCTAATAAAGAAGACATTTTCCAAAGGGAAAGTGAAGATTGAAGAAAAGAAGAAGGGGAGTAGTCACACCGACTACTCCCGATATCCTTTTAACTGTGATCGTCTCAATTCCAATAATAATCATTATTTGTCTATCCCACTTGGAAAAGCCCCACATTTAGATGGAAATGATTACTCAATATGGAGGCAAAATATGAAAATGCATCTAATTTCCCTCAATCCAAGTTTATGGCATATTGTGTGCACAGGGATAGATATCCCGGACGACGACGAAGAGCGCACACCAAGCCAAGAGAAGGCTATTCATTGAAATGCTCAAGCCGCGACAGTAATTACCTCTTCGCTCAGTCGGGACGAGTTCACTAAGGTGGATGGACACAAGATTGCTAAGGAGATATGGTACACACTGCAAGCTGCACATGAAGGTGACCGACATGTGCATGAAGCAAAGATCGAAATGATCGAAGGCGAATTAGGAAGATTTGCAATTTAAGAAGACGAGTCACCCCAAGACATGTACAACCGATTAAAGACACTTGTCAACAAGGTCAGATCATACGGAAGTAAGAAGTGGAATGACCAAGAGGTGGTAAAGCTCATCCTTAGAGCTTTCATGCCTCGCAACGTCACCCTATGCTCCATGATCAGAGAAAGCCCCAGATACAAAAGGATGACTCCGGATGAATTGCTTGGAAAGATCATCAACTTCGAGATGATAGAAAAACAAGCAAAGCATGTCAAGGAGATTGCCGACCTCACCTCGGCAAAGAAGAAAGGGGTTGCTTTGAAGTCCACCCTCAAGCCCCTTGTTAGGGAAAAAGGGGACACAGGATTTAACGTGGAAAAAACTCCCCCGAAGTGGAGGAGAAAAAAAAACCACGGGAAACAGATCTATTATTAGGGTTGAGGTACAAGTACAGTGGTGGCCTATATTTATAGGCGTAGGCATACAAGAGGTAGAGTCATATCCCAACAAATCTCCCCTTGACTCTAAATCTATAGAAAATTGTCTCCCAAACACCACTAGGGTGCTAAGCTCCACGAATGCCTACCAAGTCAAGACAATGCTTGAACTTGGTATTAGATAATGGCTTTGTAAGCATGTCTGCGGGATTTTCATCTGTATGTATCTTTTCAACCACAATCTTGCCTTCTGCGACAACATCACGAATGAAATGATACTTGATATCAATGTGTTTGGTCTTGAATTGATACATGTCATTCTTGGTCAAACAAATAGCACTATGGCTGTCAAAATTAACCTTTATGACAAACTGAGGAACACCGAGTTCAGAAACAAGATCACGCATCCAAATAGCTTCTTTAACCCCTTTAGTAGCAGCAACATACTCTGCTTCAGTAGTAGAGAGAGCAGTTATAGATTGAAGGGAAGCCTTCCAACTCATCGCAGAACCACATAAAGAAAATACATAGCCAGAGATGGAGTGTCTTTTATCAAGATCACCAGCATAATCAGAATCAACAAATCCAATAACATCATTTGACTTCATTGAATTCTTGTCAAATAATAATCCGAAGTTAGAAGTACCTTTCAAATAACGAAGAATCCACTTCACTGTATTCCAATGTTCTTTGCCTGTATTATGCATAAATCTGCTAACCACACTAACAGCATGAGCCAAATCAGGTCTTGTACAGGTCATAGCATACATGAGATTTCCAACAGCACTAGAATATGGAATACGAGACATGTATTCTCTATCTTCTTCATTATCAGGACATTGCAAAGATGACAACTTAAAATGTGAAGCAAACAGTGTAGGAACGGATTTGCAATTATTGAGATTGTACCTTTCAAGCACTTTCTCAATGTAACTTTTCTGAGATAGAAATAGAGTATCAGCATGACGGTCATGTTTAATTTCCATCCCAAGAATCCTTTTAGCTGGTCCAAGATCTTTCATATCAAATTCATCACTAAGTTGAGCCTTCAATTCATCAATTAGTGACTTTTCATGAGAAGCAATAAGCATATCATCAACATAGAGCAGTAAATACACGAAAGATCCATTGGAGAACTGCTTCAAGTAAATGCAATGATCATAATTGCTTCTAGAATAACCATGTGCAAGCATAAACGAGTCAAACCTTTTATACCACTGCCTAGGAGCTTGTTTCAAACCATAAAGAGATTTCTTCAAGTGACATACTAAGTGCTCTTGTCCAGGAGCAGAAAAAACCCTCCGGTTGTGTCATATAAATCTCCTCATCTAAATCTCCATGAAGAAAAGCAGTTTTGACATCAAGTTGCTCTAGCTCCAAATCAAACATAGCAACAATTGCAAGCATAACTCGAATAGAAGAGTGACGAACAACAGGAGAGAAAACCTCATTAAAATCAATACCTTCCTTTTGTTCAAAACCTCTAACAACTAGATGAGGTTTAAATCTTGATGGTTCAATCCAGGTACACCCTCCTTCCTTTTATAAATCCACTTGCACTTTAAAGGCCTTTTACCTACAGGAAGCTCAACCAAATCCCATGTAGAATTCTTTTGAAGGCTCTCAAATTCATCATTCATAGCAACTAACCATTGGGATGAATTATCACATGAGATAGCTTTCGAATAAGAAGAAGGTTCAAATGCACCATTAGTATCTTGAGAAATAATGAAAGCATAATGAGCCATACTATCAGTGTCACGATATCGTTGTGGCAAAACGATATTCCTTCTAGGTCTATCAATTGCAATACTGTGATTATCAATAACAGAAGGTGCAGGAGTAGAAACTGACTGTGTAGTAGAAGAAGCAACAGAATCATCATTAACAGGTACATCTACATCAAGATTCTGAACAGTAGTTTCAGGTATAGGTGTGGATGAAGAACCAGTAGTAATAGGTCCAGCAGATTTAAATGTACTTTCATCAAAAGTAACATCACGACTGACAATCACCTTTCTAGAATCTGGACAATATACACGATATCCTTTGACACCACAACCATAGCCAACAAAAATGCATTTTTGAGATCTTGGCATAAGCTTTCCATTGTTAACATGAGCATAAGCGGTGCAACCGAAAATCTTAAGGTTGGAATAATCAACAGGTTTACCTGTCCATACTTCTTCTGGAATTTTGAAATCAATCGCTGAATTAGGAGCGCGATTAATCAAATAACATGTTGTAGAAGCAATTTCAGCCCATAAAAATTGTTTTTTCCATAATCCTGCATTAGAAAGCATACAATGGGACCTTTCCATAATAGTACGATTCATCCTTTCTGCAACACCATTTTGCTGAGGAGTACCTGGAACAGTTCTATGTCTAGCAATACCATGATCAGCACAGAATGAATCAAACTCACCATTGCAAAATTCCAATCCATTATCAGTCCTTAATTTCTTGATTTTTCTGCCAGTCTGATTTTCAACTAAAGCTTTCCACAACATGAACGTAGGAAAAGCTTCATTTTTATGCTTCAAGAAATAAGCCCAAACATTGCAAGAAAAATCATCAATAAACGTGATCATATACTCACGACCTCCAATTGAACAATGAGGAGCAGGACCCCAAAGATCAGAATGAATATAATCAAGTATTCCTTTAGTGCAATGAGTTGATAAAGAGAAATTGACCCTCTTTTGTTTACCAGAAACACAATGTTCACAAAATTCCAATTTACCAATATCGTCCAAATAACCTCTCTTATGCAAGAGATGCATACCTTTTTCACTCATATGACCAAGTCGCATATGCCATAGCTTCGTGTTTAATGTGTTGGATGCAATAGAAACAGCTGCAGTACCTGTAACTGTGGATCCTTGCAAATAATAGAGATTATTCATACGATTTGCTTTTAAAACCACACGGTTACCTTGTGAGACCTTAAGAACACCATTATCAGCAGAAAATTTGAATCCCATTGCTTCTAAAGTGACCAAAGAAATAAAGTTTCTCTTCATTTTTGGAACATAACAAACATTGGTAAGGGTCTTGAAAGTGCCATCATGAACTTTAATTTGGATAGAACCAATTCCAATAATTTCAAGTGAAGATTCATGTGACGCACGGTTCCGAAAATTGAACCAAGCTAACGCATATGTGTGCCCAGGATGTTCAACACACATACACGAGTGATTCACAAATGATAAACAGATAATTACCACAGCTCAAATTATTAAATAAGTACTCTTATTACATAATTCTTTAAATCCTCGAATACAAGCTCTAATGTATATTAATGATAAGTTCAACTAATGCAGCGGATATAAACTAATTAAGCAACTAAGCAAACTAAGCAAAAGGGAATAGCGCAGCTCCATGCAATACCACAGGCAAGGTTGACGGTAGACACGGCCTAGATCTCCGCATTATCGCCATTAAACTCACAATTCTGACCTGCAACTGTTGGGTGGGGGATTGCAAGAGTGAGTACATGTCGTACTCAGCAAGTGTGGAAAGTATGACATGTGGTTGATTCAAATGACGACAATAATAATGGCTAAGTGCTTAAAAGTACAGTAAAACATTTGAAAAGCATTACACTAGGTCTATGTGAAACAATCCCATCATATTAACATAATATAAACCATATCCAATTATTGCCAACATCACCATTATCCATGTCCAATTACCATAACTCAAATTCATATCCATGACCATAATCCATAAACCATAACCATAAACCAACCATAACCATAAACCAACCATAACCATTACCAGACCATAACCATCCCAAATCCCAATTTCCAACTCTAATCATGTAGGTCATCCAGGCGCTCATAACCGGGAGCACGGCTATCATGATAGTTTTAATTAACTCTGCAGATTTTGTACCACTTTACCCACGTGTTCGTGATTTCATCACCCGTCGGCGACTAAAGAACCTCCCTTATGCCAATTACACTTCCTTTGTTGTATGGCCAAGAGATCACAAAATAGCCTTTACAAAGGGATTACTAGCCTATTCAGACCCCACTGAGGTTTCACCGGTGGCGATGCCTCCAACTGAGCACATCTTCAACCAAGGGCCCCCTCTTGAGCCATTCGGATCCCAGGGTAGTCCCACCAATCATCAACAAACCCAATCCGACTACCCCTTCCCCGAGCATCCACAATGGTCCAAACAGCACTAGTAAAGCCCTAATTAATCAGCTACGCCGCACCCATACTTGGCCTCGTGGTGGCACTGTAGTCCTGGCATATTCTCTCATGAACCGGTCCTTAGATCTAAAGCAAGCAAACCACCATAACATCCAACCCATCCACATACCAGGCTTGCCTAGATCACCCATCACCATATCGTATTGACCAGTTCACATTAACCAGAATATCATTAATACATAATTAAATGTGTAGTGTTGGTTTTTCCATCCCAATTAATTAAGCGAAGCAAAAAGGTAAAAACCCTTCCCGACTCTCTACCATAAATTCCAGGTGACAAGGTTGGTTTAACAAATCTAGTAAACTTCCTACCACAGGATTCCCATCAAATTGACACAGCATGCAGTTTTGCAAACAAAACATTTATTTTAAAATAGGATCAATATGCTTCAAGGACACTTGCCTTGCTCCGGCGGATAGGGTTGCTCAACCGCTTCGAAATCTTGATTCTGAAAATCCTCGTACACGATCTCTTGAGCACTTCCCTCTACTGGTGATCACACATACAAGAATATTCATACAAATCAACATGATGCACACACATTAATCAACATGAGATGATATGCATGCATGCAAGGTACAGTAATTAATTAACTACGGTTGTTTATTAATTAGATGCAACTAGTTCATATGTGTTTGTATGAGTTTACGGGGGTTTTAGGGTGGATTAATGCTGCTGAAAATAAAATTATGGAAAATTATGGTGCAACAAAAATCAATTTACGTCTATTATATCTAATGCGTCGCCAAAATTCGCATCGGGAACGAATCCTACCGTAGATCTGACGGCTTGACGGTCGCGGAACAAATGCGATGCGTAGACGAAGTAGATGGTACAGCAGTCCCTTGGCAGCACGACGACGGCGACGATCTCCGGCAGACGGTGGCACCCTCCTCTTTTTCTTCCTCTTTTTCCCCTCTTTTTTCCTTCCTTTTCTTCCCCTAGCGGCGGCGGCTCTTGTGCTTTTCTATTTCTTTTCTTCCTGCCGGCGTGGCTTTCCTTCCCCTGGCGGCGGCACTGCTCTCTGGTGCGCTTTTTCCTGCTGCAACCGGCAGCTAGGGAAAAACCTAGGGACCTACGGTCCTTTTTATAGGGTGGAGGCCACGCGGTAGGGCGCTAGGGCCGGCTGGCGTGGGATCGGTGCGGGATCCCAGGAAATCGGGCGGGGCGGTACGGTGTGGGGCCCGGGGCGCGCAGCGTGGGGTCGGCCGGGAGCGGGATTCGCGGGGCGTGGGAGGAGGGCGTGGGGGCGCTGCGTCGGGGCGCGTACGCGGGGCCGGGGCCAGACGGTGAGAGTCGGGCGTGGGGGGCCTCGGGCGACGGGCGGCGTCGGCAGGGTGGGCGCGCTCGGCGCGGAGCTGGCGTGGGGCCCGAGAATCGCGGCAGGCGGGGCCCGTGGGAGCGGCGCGCGGGGCGTGGATCCGGAGGCGGGCGAGCGGGTGGGAGCGTTGCGGCGTGGGGGTCAAGGCGGCGGGGTGGGCGATCGAGGCGGGGGGTCAGGCGGCGGGGCCCGGGTGGCGCGGAGGCCAAGGCGACGGGGCACGCGACCGGGTGCGGGGATCGGGGCGGCGTCGCGTCGCGTCAGGGGGGGGGGACCGGAGCCCGGGCGCCTCGCGGCTGGCGCGGTACGGCGCGCCGGGGCGGGGTGGGGCCCATGCCGGGCGGCGGGGTGCGTGCCCAGCGGGGGTCGGGGCCGGCTGGCTGGGCTGGCTCGGCCGCCTGGCCAGCGGTCCCCTTTTGGTTTTTTTTCTTTTTTTATATTCTGTTATTATATATTGTTTATTTTATTTATCTTATTTATTTTTTATTTATTATTATATAATTTATTTATATATTTCTTTTTATATATTATTATTATTATATATTATTTTTTGTATATATATAATTGTTATAGATATATTTATATATATTTTTATTATTATTATTTTTATACTTATTCCCTATTACAGGTTTTAGAATAATTATTATTTTCTATTTCTTCTTTTGCTACATACATTTGTACATTTTATCATTTTTCTTTTATCCTACTAATGTTTAATACATGATCATGTATGCAATGCAGGATGCGAAAATTTAGGGTGTTACAATTCTACCCCCCTTAAAGTGAATCTCGCCCTCGAGATTCGATAGCGTGGAGAAAAGGTGAGGGAATTATGCCTTCAGGTCTTCTTCACGTTCCCATGTAGCTTTGGTTTCCGTATGGTGGTTCCATTGCACTTTGCACCAACGGATCCTCTTATTCATTATGAATCCAAAATGATGAGGTTGGCGGAGAAGTCTACCTCCTTATTTTAAGGCTTACTTTTGGACATACTATATTTGTCCTCATCTCTCCTCCAGGAGACTTAACCAATAGAGTAGACTTCATATGAGAGATAGGCAAACTATACTTGGTAACATACTTCGATGCAATGAATAAATGCGATGCTCCAGAATCAAATAACATAGTCGCGGGGTTGGAGTTAGCAAGAAACATACCAATGACCACGTCATTCGCTTGTTGAGCATCCTCCGTGGAGACATGGTTCACGTTGCCACGAGCAAAATTTTGCTGTCCACGGCTTCCTTGTGGTTGTCCTCCATTGGGTCTTGGGTTTTGTCTCGGCGCATTGCTTCTTTGACCAAGGCCTGACTTAGGACATTGATTCGCAAAGTGTCCGGCTTCTCCACAAGTATAGCACCTCTTAACTCCACCGGAATTATTGGGATGAGCTTGGTTTTGAGCATTGGTTCCAGGAAAATCAGCACGAGGCGCATAAGGCATTGCTTGCATAACAGGGCGCTGCTGCACAAACTGAGTTGGGTGTGGTGCATAACCAGGGCGCTGAGCAGGAATAGGGGAGCTGTAATGGGGTGCATTGGGTGGTGCAAGGCGAGGGCGCACACTACTTCCTTGTTGTTGTCCTTGATATGGCGCCTTCCTCTTAATCTCTTGCTCCATCTCACGGATCTTATTCTCAACCACAATGGCTTTGTCCACAAGCTTCTGGAAATTGGCATAATCGCAGTTGAGTAGTTGCACTTGGATCTCATTGTTGAGGCCTCTCATGAACAAATATTGCTTCCGGCTGTCTCGACTAACATCCTCGGGCGCATACCTTGAGAGTTGAGTGAACTTGTTGAGATATTCACTCACGCTTGATCTTCCTTGCCTTAAGTTCTCGAATTCTTGCCTCTTCAAGATCATAACACCTTCCGGCACATAATGAGAACTGAAGTTCTCTTTGAATTCCGCCCAGGTGATCCTCTCTTGATTCTCATGAGCATTGCATAGTGAATCCCACCAATCGGTGGCTGCTCCAACGAGTTGATGAGAAGCAAATAGGACCTTCTCCCGGTCACTGCATTGGACAATAGCAAGTTTCTTCTCCACGGTCTTGAGCCAATCATCAGCATCCATAGGGTCAGCAGCTTGAGCAAAGGTTGGCGGCCTAGTCCTCATAAACTCTCCCAATCGGTCATGAGGAGGCGGGGGTGGCGGTGGAGGCATGTGGGGCTGATTGTTGATATTGCCAGCCTGCAGCTGTCCCATAGTTTGTATCATGGTCTGCATGAGATGGTTTTGCATGGCCAATAGCTGCTCAATATTGATGGCTCCATGAGCAGGTCCTTGTCTGATGTTATTCTGAGGTACTCCATTGTTCTCCTCCTCATCATTGGCATCCCTCTGGTTGCGAGTCCTCACCATCTAGAGAAAAGCAATAGGTGAGAATTTAGAAACGTCCCCAACTATATGCATCAAGGGATATGAAGCTAACCAACTAGCTATACTAGCCTGGGTGGACATGGCAATGCTAAAGCATCCCAAAATCCTCTATTAAGCACACAAGCAACCAATATATATATCAAACAGCACACCAACAATATCAAATCGATTCCTGAGTGCTCCTATGTGCTCTAAAGTGTCCATTTTATCTAGGTTGCATCCTACGGTCAACCTCGCTCTGATACCAATCTGTGATGCCCGGTTCCGAAAATTGAACCAAGCTAATGCATATGTGTGCCCAGGATGTTCAACACACATACACGAGTGATTCACAAATGATAAACAGATAATTACCACAGCTCAAATTATTAAATAAGTACTCTTATTACATAATTCATTAAATCCTCGAATACAAGCTCTAATGTATATTAATGATAAGTTCAACTAATGCAGCGGATATAAACTAATTAAGCAACTAAGCAAACTAAGCAAAAGGGAATAGCGCAGCTCCATGCAACACCACAGGCAAGGTTGACGGTAGACACGGCCTAGATCTCCGCATTATCGCCATTAAACTCACAATTCTGACCTGCAACTGTTGGGTGGGGGATTGCAAGAGTGAGTACATGTTGTACTCAGCAAGTGTGGAAAGTATGACATGTGGTTGATTCAAATAACGACAATAATAATGGCTAAGTGCTTAAAAGTACAGTAAAACATTTGAAAAGCATTACACTAGGTCTATGTGAAACAATCCCATCATAACCATCATATTAACATAATATAAACCATATCCAATTATTGCCAACATCACCATTATCCATGTCCAATTACCATAACTCAAATTCATATCCATGACCATAATCCATAAACCATAACCATAAACCAACCATAACCATAAACCAACCATAACCATTACCAGACCATAACCATCCCAAATCCCAATTTCCAACTCTAATCATGTAGGTCATCCAGGCGCTCATAACCGGGAGCACGGCTATCATGATAGTTTTAATTAACTCTGCAGAGTTTGTACCACTTTACCCACGTGTTCATGATTTCATCACCCGTCGGCGACTAAAGAACCTCCCTTATGCCAATTACACTTCCTTTGGTGTATGGCCAAGAGATCACAAAATAGCCTTTACAAAGGGATTACTAGCCTATTCAGACCCCATTGAGGTTTCACCGGTGGCGATGCCTCCAACTGAGCACATCTTCAACCAAGGGCCCCCTCTTGAGCCATTCGGATCCCAGGGTAGTCCCACCAATCATCAACAAACCCAACCCGACTACCCCTTCCCCGAGCATCCACAATGGTCCAAACAACACTAGCAAAGCCCTAATTAATCAGTTACGCCGCACCCATACTTGGCCTCGTGGTGGCACTGTAGTCCTGGCATATTCTCGCATGAACCGGTCCTTAGATCTAAAGCAAGCAAACCACCATAACATCCAACCCATCCACATACCAGGCTTGCCTAGATCACCCATCACCATATCGTATTGACCAGTTCACATTAACTAGAATATCATTAATACATAATTAAATGTGTAGTGTTGGTTTTTCCATCCCAATTAATTAAGCGAAGCAAAAAGGTAAAAACCCTTCCCGACTCTCTACCATAAATTCCAGGTGACAAGGTTGGTTTAACAAATCTAGTAAACTTCCTACCATAGGATTTCCATCAAATTGACACAGCATGCAGTTTTGCAAACAAAACATTTATTTTAAAATAGGATCAATATGCTTCAAGGACACTTGCCTTGCTCCGGCGGATAGGGTGGCTCAACCGCTTCGAAATCTTGATTCTGAAAATCCTCGTACACGATCTCTTGAGCACTTCCCTCTACTCGTGATCACACATACAAGAATATTCATACAAATCAACATGATGCACACACATTAATCAACATGCGATGATATGCATGCATGCAAGGTACAGTAATTAATTAACTACGGTTGTTTATTAATTAGATGCAACTAGTTCATACATGTTCATATGAGTTTACGGGGGTTTTAGGGTGGATTAATGCTGCTGAAAATAAAATTATGGAAAATTATGGTGCAACAAAAATCAATTTACGTCTATTAGATCTAATGCGTCGCCAAAATTCGCATCGGGAACGAATCCTACCGTAGATCTGACGGCTTGACGGCCGGGGAACAAATGCGACGCGTAGAGGAAGTAGATGGTACAGCAGTCCCTCGGCGGCACGACGACAGCGACGATCTCCGGCAGACGGTGGCACCCTCCTCTTTTTCTTCCTCTTTTTCCCCTCTTTTTTCCTTCCTTTTCTTCCCCTGGCGGCGGCGGCTCTGGTGCTTTTCTATTTCTTTTCTTCCTGGCGGCGTGGCTTTCCTTCCCCTGGCGGCGGCGCTGCTCTCTGGTGCGCTTTTTCCTGCTGCAACCGGCGGCTAGGGAAAAACCTAGGGACCTACGGTCCTTTTTATAGGGTGGAGGCCACGCGGTAGGGTGCTAGGGCCGGCTGGCGTGGGATCGGTGCGGGATCCCGGGAAATCGGGCGGGGCGGTACGGTGTGGGGCCTGGGGCGCGCAGCGTGGGGTCGACCGGGTGCGGGATTCGCGGGGCGTGGGAGGCGGGCGTGGGGGCGCTGCGTCGGGGCGCGTACGCGGGGCCGGGGCCAGACGGCGGGAGTCGGGCGTGGGGGGCCTCGGGCGACGGGCGGCATCGGCAGGGTGGGCGCGCTCGACGCGTAGCTGGCGTGGGGCCCAGGAATCGCGGCAGGCGGGGCCCGCGGGAGCGGGGCGTGGATCTGGAGGCGGGCGAGCGGGTGGGAGCGGTGCGGCGCGGGGGTCAAGGCGGCGGGGTGGGCGATCGAAGCGGGGGGTGAGGCGGCGGGGCCCGGGTGGCGCGGAGGCCAAGGCGACGGGGCACGCGGCCGGGTGCGGGGACCGGGGCGGCATCGCGTCGCGTCAGGGGGGGACCGGGGCCCGGGCACCTCGCGGCTGGCGCGGTACGGCGCGCTGGGGCGGGGTGGGGCCCATGCCGGGCGGCGGGGCGCGTGCCCAGCGAGGGTCGGGGCCGGCTGGCTGGGCTGGCTCGGCCGCGTGGCCAGCGGTCCCCTTTTGGTTTTTTTTTCTTTTTTTTATATTCTGTTATTATATATTGTTTATTTTATTTATCTTATTTATTTTATTTATTTATTATTATATAATTTATTTATATATTTCTTTTTATATATTATTATTATTATATATTATTTTTTTGTATATATATAATTGTTATAGATATATTTATATATATTTTTATTATTTTTTTTATACTTATTCCCTATTACAGGTTTTAGGATAATTATTATTTTCTATTTCTTCTTTTGCTACATACATTTGTACATTTTATCATTTTTCTTTTATCCTACTAATGTTTAATACATGATCATGTATGCAATGCAGGATGCGAAAATTTAGGGTGTTGCAATTCATCACCAATAATAACATCACCATCATGAATATTAGAATAATCAGAAAACCACTCTCTATGCGAGCAAATGTGAAAAGAGCAAGCCGAATCAAGAACCCAAGACATACGCTTTTCAACATTAGAGGTGACCATAAGTGACTCCCCACTATCAAAATTCTCAGCAATACTAGCTTCAGCAGAAGATTTATCCAACTCTTTCATTTTCTTTCTTTCTTCTTTATTTTTCGGCTTAAAACATTGGGAGATCTCATGATTATCAGCTTTACAATATCGGCAAAATGTGTTGGATTTACGATTCCTAGACTTAGATCTTGATCTTGATTTACTAGAATTGTCCGCTTGTAGAGTTCAACCTCGAACAATGAAACCCTCACCCTTTGACTCAGAACGAGAATCAGTATCAAATTTTTCCTTAGACAACAAATTTGACTTAACATTCTCAAAACTGAGTGAGGTATTATTTCCATAAGCATAATTTCTTTAAAATGCTTAAACGAAGTGGGCAAAGAAACAACCAACAAAATTGCCTTACCCTCATCATCAATTTTCACATCCAAACATGCAAGATCAACATAAATTGAATTAAATTCAGCGAGATGTGATTGAATAGAGGTACCTTCCGCCATGCGAATAGTGTACAGATGTTCCTTAAGACGGAGCTTATTTGCAAGACTTTTAGTCATATAAAGCTCCTCCAATTTCTTCCACAATTCCGCAGCTGATTTTGCGGTCAAAACTTCACGCAAAACATCTGTAGACAAACTGAGCTGCAAGGCGGACAAAGCTTTTTCATCAAGTTCCTCCCATTTATCAGCTGACATATCATTAGGCTTACCATTTAAAGCCTTCCGCACGCCTAACTGAGTAAGAACAGCTTTCATCTGAACTTGCCATATGGAAAAGCTGATTTTTCCATCAAATTTCAGAATATCCAATTTAGTAGACATGACAACAAATATCAGATATAAAATTTTGGTAGACTTCCTGTTTGCGTGTAACAAAGATCTAGCAAAGAACACCGGATCTGATAGACATCCGTGTGGACTTAGAAAATATCCAACTTGAGAAGAAATAAAGTACCCTCAGTCGTGTGCACTTAGCAAAGATGGTCAATTGCTTTGGATGCTAGCTGCTCACTGCACAGGACTCACGTGATTTTGCTCACGGGCAGGAACCGAGACTTGTTCACGGCAAGAATCGTAGTCTCTCTCTTCAAGGAACAAAGAACAGATCCAAGCGGTGAGGATGTCTGGAAGAACAACGAACACTGGATCTGGGGAACGCCCGATCGGGGCAACACCTCTGGAACGTGCCTGCTGGAAGCTCCGCTGGGACGAGCCACGAACGACGTGTATGACCGCGCGGCGCAGTAGAGAAACAGCGTAGGCAGCCGAGATGACCAGCAGAGGCGCGTGGTGAAGATGGAGTCGCACACTGAGAGGAGCGCAAAAACGATCGAAGAGATTTGATCCCGTGCGGCGGCGGAGCACGAAGAATAGATCTGATTGTAGAGGCTCTGTATACCACTTGTTAGGGAAAAAGGGGACACAAGATTTAACGTGAAAAAAACTCCCCCAAAGTGGAGGAGAAAAAAACCACGGGAAACATATCTATTATTAGGGTTGAGGTACAAGTACAGGGGTGGCCTATATTTATAGGCGTAGGCATACAAGAGGTAGAGTCATATCCCAACACCCCTATCTAAAGAGGCTAGAGAAGCACAACTAGAAGAAGACAGTGACGACGAGAGCAGTGAATTAGATGAAGAAGACATGATATTGTTCATGAAGAAATTCAAGAGAATAATGAAAAAGAGACAAGGTACAAAGTCAAGCGAAGGAAAGTACAAGGAAAGAACAAAGCCAAAGTTGAGGCGGGCATGCTATAATTGTGGTGAGTATAGCCACTTTATAGTTGTTTGCCCATATGAAGAGAATAAGAAGAAGACCAAAGAAGCCAAGCCTCAACCCAAGAAATTCTTCAAGAAGAAGAAACAAGCCGAACAAGCGCACATTGGTAAAGAGTGGGACTCAAATGATGAGTCATCATCATCCGAAGAAGAAGAAATGGCTAGCATAGCCATCGAGAAGACATCCAAGAAGTCTATTCTCTTCCCTACACTTGGCGCATGGAAGGGAGATGTCACTTGCCTTATGGCAAAGGAAGGTAAATGCAAGGTAACCATTAAACTCCCTTCCGTGCAATCCTATTCTAGTGATGATGAAATCAATAGTGATAATGAGGATATGCTTATTGGACTAGATTGGGAAACAGCCACAAAAATGAAATTTTTGCTTGATCAACTTGTTGAGAAGGATAGGTTAATACATCGTCAAGAGGACATGATCATCTCCCAAAAGGAGGAATATGTCGAACTTGACAAGCTTCTAGAACTTGAAGGAACGAAGCAAATCACTAGAGCTTGAGTTAGCTTCAAGCAAGGAAACTTGCTTAGAGTTAACCGACTCAAATGCTATAATCAAGGACCAACTTGCTGACCTAATCAAGGTTAACAAGATCCTTGAAGTGCAAGTTGAGTCACTCAAGCAAGGTGAACCTTCATCCTCTTCAAGTTCACCTTCTCAACTCACTAAAACTGAGGTTGCTTCTACTTGTACATGCAATAAAATTGACATCAGTTTGAAAGACAAGCCAACCTCTACAAAGGATAAGCATCCTACCCAAAGTGGCATATTTGACAAGGAGAAGATCAAATATGCACGCTGTGCATACTTGGTCCAAAGACCTCCAAATGTCAAATATGGCATTGGTTATTCTTATGGTGAAAAGCAACATGCTAAAAGCCATAAGAATAACAAGGAGAGGATTGCATTTGTAAAGGGAAGACCCTCTCAAACTAAAAAAGTTCGGACTATTCCGGTCGGGGTCCGGACAAGTCCGGCCTCCCAGACTAGTCCTGTATATAAACAACAACAGTTATTGTTTAGAATCTTCAATGCCTCGTATGTCTTAATGAGAAATAATTATGGAAAGGTTTATGCTCATTATGTTGGGCCACGCCATGGGAACACCAAGTCTCATGTGTGGGTGCCCAAATGTCTTGTAACTAACCTCCAAGGATCCAAGCAAGCTTGGGTACCTAAAACCAAAGCATAATCTGTTTTTGCAGGCATATTCCTCCGGTGGATCTAAATGGGTGCTAGACAGTGATTGCACCAACCATATGACCGGAGAAAGAAGAATGTTCGTTGAATATGAGGAACATGAGGATCCAAATGAGGGCATCTACTTTGGAGATAATAGTCAAGGAAAGGTGCTCGGTACCAGAAAAATTGCAATATCTTCTAAACACACACTTTCTCATGTTTTACATGTTGAATCCTTAGATTATAACCTGCTGTCCATATATCAATTATGTGACAAAGGTTATAATTGCTTGTTCACTAACGAGGGTGTGATTGTCTCTAGGAGGAGTGATGGTTCCATTGCATTCAAGGGTATGTTGAAGGGAAAGCTTTACCTTGTTGACTTCAACAAGGATAAAGTCGAACTTGACACATGTTTGATTGCAAAGACTAACATGGGTTGGCTGTGGCATAGACGGCTAGCGCATGTTGGTATGAGGAACCTTCAAAAACTCCTCAAGGGCAATCACATCCGAGGTTTAAAGGATGTTGTGTTTGAGAAAGACAGGCCTTGTAGTGCATGCCAAGCCGGGAAGCAAGTTGGAGCACCTCACCCCGCCCAGGACGTCACGACTACAACAAGACTGCTCGAGCTACTTCACATAGACTTGTTTGGTCCAATTGCCTACATAAGCATCGGCGGTAACAAATATGGTTTAGTAGTTGTTGATGATTTTTCTCACTTCACTTGGGTTTTCTTTTTGCATGATAAGTCAGAAACACAAGGAATACTCAAGAAGTTCTTCAAGCGAGCTCAAAATGAATTCTCATTGACAATCAAGAACATTCGAAGCGACAACGGCACGGAGTTCAAGAACACACAAGTGGAGGAGTACCTTGATGAAGAAGGCATAAAGCACGAGTTTTCAGCTACGTACTCTCCTCAACAAAACGGAGTTTCCGAAAGAAAGAACCGAACTCTCATAGAGATGGCAAGAACAATGCTCGATGAGTACAAGACCTCGGATCGATTTTGGGCGGAAGCGATTAACACCGCTTGCCACGTCGTAAATCAACTTTATCTTCATCGACTACTCAAGAAGACATCCTATGAGCTACTCACCGGTAAAAATCCTAATATTTCATATTTTCGAGTTTTCGATTCTCCATGTTATATCTTGAACAAGAAGCATAGGACTTCAAAGTTCGCTTCGAAGTCCGATGAAGGTTTCTTGCTTGGTTATGATTCGAACACTTACACCTATCGTGTTTTCAACAAGACCTCCGGACTTGTTGAAATAGCACGTGACGTAGTGTTCGATGAGACTAACAGCTCCCAAAAGGAGCAAGTTGATCCATGTATACTAGGTAAAGAAGAAGCTCCTTTTCAAGCATTGAAAAGAATGGCCTTAGGTGAAGTTCAACCACAAGAGTCACCTCTACACGTGTATGAGGAAGATGAGCCACAAATGAGGTCAACAATCAAGGGGGAGCTTCCACACAAGATCAACCACAAGAATACGAAGATAATCAAAAAGTCAACGAAGGCAACAATTTAGGGGGAGAAGAAGATGATCATGAAGATACAACGCATCAAGTGCCACACCCAAGAGTACACCAATGCATCCAAAGGGATCACCCAATCGACAATATCATTGGTGACATCCAAAAGGGAGTGACCACTAGATCTCGCATAGCTAACTTTTGTGAGCACTATTCATTTGTATCCTTTTTGGAACCACGCAGGGTTGAGGATGCATTGAATGATCTGGACTAGGTGGTGGCAATGCAAAAAGAATTGAACAACTTCAAGCGGAACGAGGTGTGGGAACTTGTGGCAAGACCCAATGCGAACATTGTCGGCACCAAGTGGGTCTTCCGCAACAAACAAGATGAACACGGGGTGGTGACAAGGAACAAGGCACCACACGTGGCCAAAGGGTATTCACAAGTCAAAGGTTTGGATTTCGATGAGACATTTGCTCCCGTAGCTAGACTTGAGTCCATTAGAATATTACTTGCATATGATACTCACCATGATTTCAAGCTATATCAAATGGATGTGAAAATCGCCTTCCTCAACGGACCAATCAAGGAGGAGGTGTATGTGGAGCAACCCACCGGGTTTGAAGACGAAGAGTACCCCGACCACGTATTTAAATTGTGTAAGGCTCTCTACGGCCTCAAACAAGCTCCTAGAGCTTGGTATGAGTGTCTTAGAGATTTCTCAATTGAAAATGGTTTTAGGATTGGCAAAGTAGATTATACATTATTTACAAAGAACTTTGATAATGATCTTTTTATTTGTCAAATTTATGTTGATGATATAATCTTTGGGTCAACTAATCAATTTTTTGTGAGGAATTTAGTAAAATCATGACAGATAGGTTTGAAATGTCAATGATGGGAGAACTAAAGTACTTCTTGGGATTCCAAGTGCAGCAACAAAAGGAAGGGACGTTCATAAGCCAAACCAAGTACACGCAAGACATACTCAAAAAGTTTGGCATGGACAAGGCGAAGGCTATAAAGACTCCCATGGCAACAAATGGCCACTTGGATCTCAATGAAGATGGACCTAGCATCGAACAAAAGGTATATCACTCCATGATTGGATCTATACTCTATTTATGTGCATCTAGGCCAGATATTATGTTGAGTGTATGTTTGTGTGCAAGATTTCAAGCCAATCCTAAGGAGTGTCACTTGACAGCCGTAAAAAGGATCTTGAGATATTTAGTTCATACACCCAACCTTGGTCTTTGGTACCCAAAAGGATCAAAATTTAACCTCATTGGTTACTCCGATGCAGATTATGCCGGATGCAAAGTAGATAGAAAAAGTACCTCTGGTAGATGCCAATTCCTAGGGAGATCCCTAGTTTCTTGGTCCTCCAAGAAACAAAATTTCATTGCATTATCCACAGACGAAGCGGAGTAGGTTGCAGCCGGGAGTTGTTGTGCACAAATCCTTTGGATGCGACAAACTCTAAGGGATTACGGTTACAATGAATTGTATTCCACTCCTTTGTGATAATGAGAGTGCCATTAAAATTGCCCATAATCCCGTTGAGCACTCTAGAACCAAACGCATAGAAATAAGGCATCACTTCTTGAGAGACCACTCCATGAAAGGAGATATAGCCATTTCACATGTCAATACCCAAAAGCAATTGGCCGACATATTCACAAAGCCACTTGATGAAAAGCGCTTTTGTGAACTCTGAAATGAGCTAAACATCCTTGATGCTCGGAGTGTGGCTTGAAATGTTGCATACCTATATGAATTCTTCAAAATATGTTGATTGGATTGTGAAAAACATCTCTCTCAATTTTATTCCAAAAACTATGTTAATTATTAGATCTTGGTGAATTATGATCATTGTTTGATTGTTGTATGATTACTGATCATATTCATCAAGATTATTTGATTTGATTTGCCTCCCAATTTTCTTAATATGTACCTTCAAATATATATGAATGGGCTAAGAAATTCTTGCCTGGTGACCACGGACTAGTCCGTGGTTATCCAGACTAGTCCGCCCTTGCAGACTAGTCCGCAGAGTGCCAGTTAGGCTAGACTAGTCCAGTAGATAACGGACTAGTCCAATATAGCCTCTGGAAAAGTTCAGACTAGTCCGGTCATCTCCGGACTTGTCCGATTTTCCGTGTCCATAACCCTAGCCGTCACCAAACCCTAATTTCTTCACCTCCACTCTTGCCTCACGCGTTCTCTCTCTTCCACTCGAGCTCCCAAGGCGATTTTGCATCCCCTCCACCAAAAAGCTCTGCATTTGGGTGGAGATCAAGCATTCTTGCTCGAAGATTGAAGTTCTCAGAAAAGTCCGGATTTCAACACCTCCCTCTTCGATAATCAATCGATTTCTTCGGTAATTTTCACCCTAACCCTAGAAATCCCAAATTTCTTCATTGTTGATCAAATAGCCTAGCATATTTCACTATATACATGCCTCCTTGATGTATTATGTTTATTCTATGCTTGTTGTTCATTAGGAATCACCATTTGTCTAGTTGCTTAGGTTTTTGAGGATGAATACCGAACTAGTATGGTTTTTCTGAACTCAAAACCTAACTTCTCAATTCCTCAATGCAATTCCTTGCTATCCATTTCACACCTATGCCTTGTATCATTCATTCTCATTCATGCCTTACTCAACTCATTCTCACGGTATGTCGAGCTCAAACAACGAAGTTTCCGACTTTGAGGCCGAGATGGACCACGAGGTGGCACCTCGGACCTTGACGAGTCTTGGCAAGAAGCGCCAATAGAGACCTTATGAGCCAGCTCCGTCTCCTCCACAAGCTTGGAGGAAAGTGCTAGCGAAGAAGCCAGCCTCCAAGGTGCTAGCTTCTAGGGCTACCATCGGTGGTGGCCCTAGCTCGGCAAGTGTCCGCCTAGCCAAAGACAAGGGTAATGGGATAGCGACGGGTCCAGTTGGCCTGTTGAAGCTCCATGCTCCAAGGGAAGGGGTCCGGGACCCCACTAAAGAGAAGTTCAACGGGAAGGGTAGTGCTTTGGCGGCAAAGTTCAGAAGCATTGATTGGTATGGCCGACAGAAGCAAGCTGCCGAAGAAAGATTTTGGTGTAACTTCCATGCAGATTTCTACAAATCCGTGTATCTCCCAATGAAGACACCGGTTGTGCGCAGTCAATGGATTGATTGGGCACACTTTGAGAAGAAGGGTTGCTCCCCGTTCACTGAAGTGGTGGAAGCTATTGAGAGGCATGGCCTGAAGGATCTCTTTGCCTTCAGGAACAACTGGAATGATGAAGTCATAGCACAATTCTTTGCAACATGCCATTTCTCAAGTGAAGATGAGGAAAGTGTTACTTGGATGACTCATGGATCCAAGTACAGTATCACCCAAGAAGACTTTGCAAGCCTGCTTCACCTTGACACCTCAAGATCTGACTGCTTGATCATACACAACATAGGTGTCATTGAGAAGGATAAGATGAAGTTCCTATATGAGCCAAATTCAAAGTTCATCCCTCCATCCACAAAGAACATGAAGCCTTTCTTTGTGGTTCTGAACAGAGTCTTGAGGAAGACTATTGCTCCCAAGGATGGAGATGCTGGGAGTATGCAGGGTTATCTCTGGACATTGATGAGGGTGATAAGCAAGGACCGCCAGTTTGATGTGGCAGACTACATCTGGAATGACATGGTCAACATATCCTGCACACTCAACGGGTCTTGTGGGTATGCCCCATATATGATGTTTGTGATCAAGAAGGTCACCAAGATTGAATTCGTCAAGGATGTGGAGCACCTACCCTTGAGGCCTCAGATGCCTCAGAAGCCAAGTGTCCAGGTTGCTCCCTCGCCGGCCTCCAGTCCTGAGGCACCAGCAAGAAGAACTGAAGATGCCAGAGCTGCCCCTGCCAGTAGGGCAGCCCCTCAAAGGGGATCCGCCAGTGGGATCTTCAAACACTTGGCTACCATCTTCGCTTCCTGTAAAAAGGCTAAAGTGAAGGCCCATAAGCTCAACAAGAGAAGAAAGGAAGATATGAAGTATGTTAAGGCAAATGTGAAACAAATATTCCAGAAATTGGAGATCGAACTCATTGGGTCTCCGATAATCTCTGAAGATTCCGATTCAAACTTCACCGAGCTCGGGCCCTTGACCCCTCCGAGCTTGCCTACTTTGGCATTGGGGGATCGAGTGGCTCCGCACCTCCTCCTCCTCATCAGCCCGAAGACGACGATGAAGACGATGAGAGGACCGACAGCGAAGAGTGAAGACCTTAGGACCCTCCTCTCCTTATTTTTGGTGTCTTGATACCAAAGGGGGAGAGATTGAGGGGGAGTCTTAGCCTTAGCTGTAGGATGCAAGGAGAGAGCTCTATTTTATGCTTCTTAACTATTTTTTGAGTTGTAAAGCTTTAACTATGTTCTTAAGTTAATTATGATTCTGTGATGCGATGTTATGATCTTTTAAGAAGTAATTGTTGAGTTGTATGATTTTGCTCCTAGAATGACATATATGCTTGCTTTTGGTTGATTAATGTCAATTATGTCATTCTCATTGTTTCAACATACTTAGTTATGCATCCCACCATAAAGAATGCATATATGGATATGTTTTCATTGCTTGATGTATTTTAGACCCATATGTGCATGCTTTATGAAAATCTCAATTTTTATCACATTTTGTGAAATCTCAATTGGTTGTCATCAATCACCAAAAAGGGGGAGATTGAAAGTGCATCTAGGAACCACTTATGGGTTTTGGATGATTTATGACAAGCAAATGAGATCTTAACCTCTTAGATGAGATGAGCACAGGTTTTAATAGCAAAATAAGCAAAGTGCCAAAAAGAAGGGAGAATGAGGAGCAAAGTGGAAATGAGCTCAAGGAAGAAGAATAGTAGATCATTGTGTATGGAGTGTGTTAAGGAAACACACCCCAAGAGCTCAATCACAATTAAGCACACACATTGCTCAAATTTATACAGGACTGGACTAGTTCGAATGTCACCGTACTAGTCCGATATCCTCTCTGCACAAAATCGGACAAGTCCGATATCCATCAGACCAGTCCGATATCTCTATGACTAGAATCGGACTAGTCCTCCCCAGTGCAGACTAGTCCTCAAAACACTTCACAAGTCACACAAAATCGGACAAGTCCAATCACCACCGGACTAGTCCGATATTCATTCTGATCTAAATTGGACAAGTCTGATATTAGCACGGACTAGTCCGAAAAACCCTCTGACCTAAATCGGACAAGTCCTCCAAGGGCGGACTTGTCACCCAATTCACTTAGGGTTTCACATGTCCGGACAAGTCCGATGACTATCAGACTAGTCCAAAGATTTCCAGAAGCAAAATCGGACAAGTCCGCTCCTAGCCTGACTAGTCCGATATTTCGGGACACTTAGGGTTTGCTATACACAGCACACCGGACTAGTCCGGTGTCCACCACGAACTAGTCTGATCTTTCTAAACCCTAACGGTCACTTTTAGAAACCCCATATAAATAGAGGTGGACGGCCCAACTTTAAACACTCTCGAACCCTAGCGCCGTCACACCTCCCAAGAGCCTCAAAAACGCATCTCTCCACGAAATTAAGTGCAACAAAGATCAATCCTTTGAGGATACACTCTAGATCATTGGACATACACATTCAACACTCATTGAGCTCTTGGTTTGATTCTCTAACACACTCCTGTGATTTCATTGTAATCTTTTGAGTGTGTTCTTGGTGGTATTTTGTGTTGTAATCTAAGGGAGCCCTCAACGTGTGAGAAGACCCCTTTGAATTCAGTTATTCACCCCTTTGTGATAAGTGGAAGAGGATTGGCCTTCGTGGCGATCCGACGAGGGTAGGGTTGGAGAAGACCCGGTCCTTTTGTGGACTCCTCAACATGGACGTAGGTTGCCTTTGTGGGAGCCGAACCACAGGATAAATCCTTGTGTCTTCTTGGTGTTCATCGTTCTTATTCATTACAACAATCTCAGGTTTCAACCATTATTGCATACTTTACGTTGAATCATTAACTATAAGATTGAATTGTGATAAACCCTAGGCCATAATCTTGCAACACTTCAGTTGACTGTATATTTCCGATGCATACATCGAAGAATCAAATTAATCGATCAAACCTAATCAACCTAGTCGGTACACACCGGACTAGTCCGATATCTCTGGTATTGAACTGGTTGTTAAGTGTTGCAGGTTCCAACAAATTTCAAAAAGGCCTATTCACCCCCCCTCTAGGCCACATTCATAATCTTAACAATTGAATAGTTTATTCGTTTCCATACTGCTTCTACTTAAGATAGCACAAATAATTTCCTTTTTGTAGTTCTTGGGGCAAGGCAACACTGGAACTCAGTTTAATATGCACAACAGCCTCAGTTCGAGATGATGTTGCAGTTAAATTACTGCTTTACTTAAGTTGCTATACTTGTTACCATATTTGTGTTAAAGTCAATAACTGATATTCTTACATTATGCAGTTCTTCCATCAAGGTGGCTTTAGATTGCAGTTTGGTATGCCTCGTCCAATGCAGCCCGGACAATAAGTTGGCTCTTCTTCACATGTATAACCGCATTTCTTATTAATTCAACTGATTGTACGAAATACTAATCATATTTGTCTCAGGGTTCCCAGAGTGGTCGAGCCTATCCTCCACAACAGGGATTTATGTCAATGTTGGCCCCTGGATTGCAGCCTTATCCAGGTGTTCTCCCATCGTTGCCCTTCGCTTCGGGGCATAGTCAACCATCAACACCTTCGGGCGCCGCAGCGGTATGATTACTAAATCATTAGCTCTAATGATAGCGTAGCTTAATTTGAACAATACTTAGTGATTTATTCAATGACATAGTTGGTAATACTTTTAAGTTAATTACACATGTGAGTTGGGCATTTTGTGAATTTTAGAAAGATTGAGACATATGAATTGTAACTATTAATGCAAACTTATCTTTTATTTGTTTCTCGTAGGGTTCCGCTCATGGTTGCGATGATTTCCTCAATTTCAACACCGGAGGTGCAAGTGGTGGAGGTTCGAACAATGATATGCAAGCGGAGTAAACTTCACAATGGTTGTGTTTGCGATGCATTTTCTCTTGAACTAATTTGGATTGAACTTATTGATACGTTAAGTTAGTTGTATGACTATGTGAAGAATGTGATATATTTATTGCATTGTGTGGAATTATAGATTATATGTGATGTATATAAATTGTGGATTATGTATGTGCAAAATCTTATATGTATATTGCTATATATGTGTGCTGTATGATGAACCGGAGGCTTCCCACCCGCGGAGGGAGGGAAAGCAGCCGGGTATTTAAAAAAAAGGTCAGTATGGCCATCGGTTCCTGGTGACCGACGGTCATAAGTACCATAAAGCCGTTGGTGTGGCGACGAAACCGACGGCTATAAGTCTCCTGAAGCGCCTACGTGCCGCAGATAAGGTCGTCGGTGCCGACGGCTTTAAAAGGAACTAAAGGTGTCGGGGCTAACGGGCCGACGGCCTTAAAGAATTATGACTGTCGGTCTGCCACCACCGACGGCCATATAGCGCCTACGGAATAAAGTCGTCGGGGTAGGCCGCCCGACGTCTTTAATTCTCTAAAGTCGTCAGTCCCGACGTCTTTAATGCTTTAAGAACGTCAACTTGGAGTCGTCGGATATGGCTGTCGGTAGACCGATGGGTTTACAGTAAGGATGTCGGCTACAGTGTCTTACCGACAGCCATAAGGCCGACACTTCTTTGCGCGTTTCCTGTAGTGTCAAGGGTGCTGACAAGGAAACGTGTCTCCCGTTTTGGCATGCCTCGTGTATATATGAAGAAACTTGGTAGATTTGTGGCGTATCGGACGGACTCAGTGTCATTTTTTTAGGACCGAAACGGAAGAAGTACGTGTTATTGTGACCATTTTGTTCAGGCTTTATAGTTGAAATAAGATGTAGTAAATTGAAAGGCACGGTAGCAGCTTGCATGGCGCACTGCGCAGAGCAAAATGTGCTGGTGAGTGCTGCAATGTGGTTGCCACCGCGAGCAAGCGTGGAACCACATGGCTTCAGAATTCAGCAGAATCAGCTTGTGATAGCTTTGTGTGGCGAGCAGATAAAAATTGATGAGAGCCTCCAACCTTCCTCAGTTTAAAAAATATATTATTTTGTTTCAATTTTTTTTATTATAGACAAGTATTTTGTCTATCACACAAACAACGCTCAATTGATCCAAGTAGCACATGGAGAGAGAATGCAGCAAATTTAAGACACATAATATAAAAAAAGCTTTTCCCTTACATAGCATGCTACAGAAATGTCATTGTCCACTAAATATAATAAAATTTTTATAATGTGAGATAGACAAAAAGAAAAAAAAACTATTTTACTACCTTCAAGTATCAGCTTTTTTCACTTAACCTCTGAAGAAATTGTTGATTCAGTTTACACCCTAACTATTTACATTGATTCAATTCATCCCTATTAATTTTTTATTTCTCATTTTATGGATTATAATTGAAGTTAAATTTTGTAAGATGATATTATAAACAACGCTAGAAAAATACTTTAATAATTTTTCATATACTTTTTTCGTATTATTTGATCCCCTAAGCAAGATTTGTTTACATGCTTTAAAAATACAAAAAATATAAAAACTTAAAAATAGTTTCTAATGTATTGTATGTTGTAACATATAATCTCATAAAATTTTACCTTTAAAATGATGTTTACAAATATAAACAAAAAAATTCACTAGATGATGTATCGAACCAATGTAAATAGTTCGTGGTAAACTAAATCAAAATTTTGTTTAGTGAGTTAATAACATTACTTGAGAATAGTAAAATGAACTTTTCCCTAAACAAAACCCCTACTTTTCAATATCATGCTCATACAGGAAAGATCATTTTCCAACTGATCACACTTTTTGGAAACTGAAATTCATTTTCGTGAACTAGATGGGTTGTAGGGTCACTCCATTTCCAATCATAGTTTTGCCGAACATTTTTCGCTTAGTTGAAGCATTACCAGATGATAACGTAACTAAATACTTCGACAAACAACTTATTTTTTAAAGGAACCAGCACCAAGTTTCATTAATTAAAGAAGGAAAACAAAATTATTATTAAGCATGAACAGTTAGAAACTGTGAACCGGCAATTTACAGTCATCGTTGCTTTGTCGCAACTACTGATGCCCAACTCTATAACCAGATTATCTCCCTGACAAGAACATCTGTACGCAGTGCATGCTACACATATCAACACGGGCCTTAGTTTGGACGACGGCTTTTCACCCTTCGCCTGAGCTATAGCTTGGCCGTGGCTTGTAATCTTTCTCCGCTAGGCTCAGCAGAAAGTCGGTGAACACGTGCTCATACCCAGGCATTTTGCCATACCCTGCGAACGTAAATTTTGTTGCAAGAATGGTCAGGCGAAAAATAGTTACAAATGGAAACAGGAATCTATGGTTTTATGGCTTGTTCCTAGTAAAATCAAAGAATCTACCCCAATGAACACAGAAGCAATGGTGCAAGGCAGGCATAACTTCACGTGTCAGGTTCTAGCCAGTCTTCGGACTCCCAACTGTTATTATTATTCTACACACGATAGAATAATAAAAAAATGTCACAGGCAAGCACCATATACTCGTTCGGTGCTTCCATCGTTTAGTATCCCTGGCACATCATCATTGGCTGTGCTGGTACAGGTATCACCGATATTGGAATTTCACAGGTACGTCAAACGTCAAACGATTTACTGAATTGGTTGGACTTTAGCTAACAAAATAAGATCTCTCGACAACTATGGAGACTTTTCAAGCAACAATGTTAATGTAAATGCAGATGATAGCTTAATTAACAGAGCATGCCTGGCATGTTCAAAGACAAACTGGAATATCAGATAGCGTACCGGGAAAATAGTTCATGTCTATGACATAAAACTGATCTCGTGTACCGTGCTCTCTGATCATATCAATGTTAAATAACCTCAGACCCTGCAAATCAGTTGAAAGAATGATCAAAATGGGATTAATTCACACATAATAAGGGGAAAATAGAGGGAAAGAATTATTCATACCAGTCGGCGGCGCAGCTCCCGTGCCAACATCTCGAGCAGGGGTCTTGGAGGAAGTTCTGATCAAGTACACAAGACATCAGCTGGGAGTGATATTTTAATATCAATTAAAACAATGAGACAAACCAGGAGATGGAAGCTGTTAGAGGTATAATAGTAATATTATATTAGATAATGTATTAGAGACTTCTTTGCATATTTGTCATCCTGTACATCTATTTATAGAGGCCTCCGACCTCCTCAATAATATAAGATCATAAATTTCAATATTCATAACATGGTATACAGAGCTTAGGTTTCTAGTTTTGTTTTCCAGCGGCGGCGGTGCTTTGCTGATCGATCCCGCCGCCGCCGGTGTATCTCGGCGGCGCTTCCTCTCTGCACCTCTTTTTCGTCGACAGCGACTAAGGCCGAGATCCGTTGCCCACGACTGGCTTCTCCGCCCGCCCGCCCACGCTTCGTTGTCTCCACGCCGCCCGCGGAGGCAGACGCTGACGGAACTCGTACCCCGTGGCGGTGGACAGGAGCGGCAGATCCGGATTGGCATCCTCCAATTCGAGGCAGTCCCAGTGGATCGAGGCGCCGCTGTCATCCTCGAACTCCTCCGCGAACCCGAGATCCTCTCTCTCCGTGGCGCGAATAGGGCGTCGTAGAGGAGGTGGAGCGGAAGAGGCTTCCTCCTCGTTCGGACCCCTCGAGGCCGGCCTCCTACGGGCAGTCAGCCTAAGACCATCCGCACCAGCATACTCTAAAGCATACTCTATACACTATTTTCCTTCAGCTTTTAAGTATGTACTCTAAATTACACTGCGAAACAGTGTATCCAGTATGCTTTACAGCGTACCACTGCGGATGGTCTAAGACGGCGTCATCGCGCTGCTCCTGTCGGGCTGCGCCGCCGCTAGAAGGAGCCCCGCACCCGACACGCCGAATCTCGTATACCTCACCGCCTCGCGTAGCTTCGCCGAGGAGAAGTGTCGCCGCCTTGGGCAGCCCGTGGCCGCGGCATCTAATACTCCTTCGCCCTGCATCACCCCGACGGTCTCCTCTTCGTCCAGTTTTCGACGTCCATCTAGAAGGACGCGGAGGGGCCGCCGTTGCCAAACGAGGAGGACCATGTTCTACGTCCGCGAAAGGAGGCGCGATTCGACGTCCGCGGCGTCGCGCTCCAGCTCGCCGCCATCGCCTTCGAGGCCACGCGGCTCGTCCTCATCCATATCCTCCTCACCTCCAAGGGCATCTCGCTCAACCCCATCACCTCCCTCTACTACGTCGCGCCCTGCTGCCTCTGCTTCCTATTCGTGTCGTGGGCCTTCGTCGAGCTGCCCAGGCTACGCGAGGTCGGCACCTTCCAGCTGGACTTGTTCATCTTCGGCACCAACTCGCTTTGCGCCTTTGCCCTCAACCTCGCCGTCTTCCTCCTCGTCGGCAAGACCTCCGTGCTCACCATGAATGTCGTCGGCGTCGTCAAGGACTGGCTGTTCATCGCCTTCTCCTGGTCCATCATCTGGCCAGTGCTGACGTCAGCATGACGTCATGCTAACATCAGCAAGTCACATAGGGTTACGGTGTAAAAAAAATCTGGCACGTCGACTTCACTTCGGATCTGAGATGGAATTGATGTCTTTTGAGCGTTTTCATTTTGGCTGCACGTGACGTCTTGATCCATCGTTGATTCTGAAGCCCAGTCTGCGCCTCGAAAAAAGAAGTTGCTGCTTGCGCCGCTTTTGTTGCGCTCTCGCGTCGCTTGCCGCTGCATATGTTTGCATCTTGCCGTTTTGGTCATCTGCGTCATAATGACTTTCTCCTTCGGTCGGAATTCCAGCTATGTGGTGTGCTTTTCAATTGCACTAATAGCCGTGATTGGGTTCCTCGTATGCGTCTACATATGCGTGGTCTACGACTTTGAGAGTTGCTCACGGACGATCTCTGGTTGGTGCTGATCCTCGTAGGTGTGATTCACAGCATGTTTGGGAGCTTGACTGACTTCATCTTCCGCTGCGCATGTCAGTTTTGCTGGCTCCTGTTTTGCTGTTTTATCTACTTCGACGTTTACTCAGCGACACTACTTTCGAATTATCTTTGTGGCTCTTAGAATGATTTTTATCTCTTCAAACTCAATGTTCTTGATGCACCTTGAGTTTGAGGGGGGTGTTAGAGGTATAATAGTCATATTATATTAGATGATATATTAGGGACTTCTTTGCATATTTTTCATCTTGTACATCTATTTATAGAGGCCTCCGACCTCCTCAATAATATAAGATCATAAATTCCAATATTCATAACAGAAGCATACCAGCAACATAAGGGTCAAGATCTGCGTCATCAGCACTAGCAGCAGCACACGAGACCCTTGGAAACCGAAATACCCCAGCATTATTTGAGACATCGCCTTCATCAACATTAGGAAGCGAAAATCGACGAACAACCTTTATTGTATCCCTGACAATGTAAACTTTAAACATGACACCACCTATAAATGCCAAAAACCAAACTAAAAGATTGGAAACTCAGTCTCTTCAAAAAGAAAGAGCATACATGATCCGTGTATACCATGGTTAACAAATTCTTGAAGAACCAAAGGGGGCTCGAGCTTGGTCAACGAAGTTGGATCATAAGCAAGAGATAGCTCGTGGGACTTCGCCACCAAGGGTTTTGCCACTGCAAAATTAACAAGGTTATAGGAGACATATGGAGCCACAAAATCAAATTGAGTAGAGTCAATGTCAATTGCAATCACAAAGGATGACCATGTTATTCTAAAACTCAATTCCAACATATATACATGGTTACCATTCTTAGGTAATTAAATAAATATCCTGCAGGGTTCATCCTCCTATTTACAGAAGATCCTAGAAACCGCTCAAGTGAGCAAGTTCTAATGTTATATACAGGTAGAACAAAGGATAATGTTTGCCATTGTGCCATATAAAGTCCTTTATCGTTCAGTATAATTTCAGTATACAAGGATATAGTACTTTAATTAGACACTTCTGAGAATGTTTTTTTGGCACATGAATGGAGGCAGACCTTAAAGTCCAAAGGATTTAGACTTAGTAGAACCAAGATCGAGTATATGAAATATGACTTTAGTGATGTCGAGTACGACCATGGAAATTTTAGTCTACAAGGACAAGTAGTACCTAGGAGGGACATATTTCAATATTTAGGATCAATATTACAAAGCAATGGTGATATTAACGAAGATATTTGCCATAGAATCAAGATCGTGTAGATGAAGTGGCGACAAGCATCTGGAATCTTACGTGATAAGAAGGTCCCACAAAAACTGAAAGGAAAATTCTATAGGATGGTGATAAGACCTGTGATGCTGTATGAGCATAATGTTAGCCAACTAAAAGGTAGTATGTCCAACAATTGTGTGTTGCATAGATGTGCATGCTACGGTGGATGTGCGATCACACAAGAAGAGACAAAATTAAAAACGAGCTGATACGTGATAGGGTAGGGGTGGCACCGATTGAGGAAAAGCTAGACCAACATCAACTACGGTGGTTTGGGCATATCCAGCGGAGACCTCCAGAAGCACGGCTAACAGTGCGGTTATAAAAAGTAGAGAAAATTTTAAGAAAGGTAGAGGTCGACCAAGATTGACATGGCACAGGCGGTGAAGCGAGACTTAAAAGAGTGGGACATACCTATAGATTTGGCTCATGATAGGACAGCATGGAAATTAGCAATTCATATGCAGAACCTTAGTTTATTCGTATTTTGTTACTCTTATCTTCTTTCTTATTATTCAAAAATAAATAAAATTTAGAATTTTATTATATTTGTACTTTTTTTACTCTCATCTTATTTTCTATTACTTCTCTTAAAAAATTGTTGGATTTCATTTCTAGCCGACTCCAACTTGCTTGGGACAAAGGCTTAGTGGTTGTTGTTGTACATAATGTTTTTCGATATACTATGACGACATATGTACCAGCTCCCCTATATAAGTTATTGTACAGACCGCACATAGCAACTAACAAACAACCAAATTAGACAACCATCATGACAACTAACTGGAGAAGGAACAAACAAAATGGTGTACATCAATGCATCAATTGTTGGGTTTCATATCTAGCCGACCCCAATCTGCTTGGCGGCTTGGTTATTGTTGTTGTGATCATCAATGTATCAATAAACAGTATCTAGTCTAATACAAAATAAGGATAATTGGTTGTTGCCTTGTTGGAAGACAAATAGTTACTCCCTCTGTCCCAGCCAGAGTGTATTTCTAGGATTCAAACACCGTATGAAGATATAGATACAATGACCATAATGTCCTCATTCAATGCATATCAATCTCATAAAACATTGAATGGTTCACTCTGGCCGGGAGAGTAGGTGAACATGGCAAATGAGAGAGTAGGTGAACAAATAAACTTACAGTGGGACAATGTTTTGACGCTAGGAATACACTCTAGTTGGGACAGAGGGAGTAGACACTTGCTCTAACAGGTGAAAGTCATAAAAGTTCTTTAGTCACTAAAGGTGAAACAGGTGAGAGATGGTAAATAAAAATAGGTGACCCATGTCATCTTCTGGAGAACATGCGAATGTATATACAACATTTATTTGTGGCGGGGCAGTGTTTCCCCCCTTTTTGAACCCTTTCTTTATGTGTACAAGACCACTCACACATACTTGGAACTTGAATAATATGTAATGTTAAAATCTGACAGATGCAAGTTACAAACAGCTAATGAGAAGACTTACCTAATGGAAGAGATAGCCCAGCTGAAAGCATCTAGGCCCCATGAGGTACGGTTTCGGTGATTAATGACAACCATTCGATATTACTAATGAATTTGTGAATGCAAGGTCTCAATAACACTCAATCAAATGAAATCAAAATTACATTGGAGACCCATATAAAATCAACGAATGAGATCAAATCAAATCATATGAAGACAAGAAGTGAAAACTCTAACTTGATATCACTCAATGCTTGAAGACAATCAAAACAACATTTCAAACAAGTGTCAAAGAGGTCACAAGTTCAAATTCCAAAAGAACAACTCAAAACAACTCGAAGTCAACAAGTTGAACACACCGGATCATCCGATGGTCTTCGAGTTGACACACATCGGTCGAGTTGGTTCAACTGAAGAAGAAGACCTCAGACAAATTCACTCATCGGATCATCCGATGTGAGTGGCTCAGTGACATCGGTCCATCATCACAGATTGCAATACCATTGGACCAAGTGAAGCACCGGATCATCCGATGTGCAGACTTACACACATCGGTCGATCACTCCAGTGAGCTTCAAGATCAAGCAAAATTCTGGAAGAAGAGCCACCGGATCATCCGATGAGAAGACAGATCAACATCGGTCTAACAACGGTCATATCTGACACAGTGACATCAGCTAATTTGGCTTTGACCGATGTTAACAGAAGGGGAGACATCGGATCATCCGGTGTTCGCAGAGAAGTGATGTCAGCCTACTTTTCCAACGGCTATCTCGTGGAGGCTGGCTATTTATACCCCTTCAACCTGTCAAATCGAAAAGACTTGAAGCCCAGACATACTCTACACATCCTAGAGCATTCAAGCAATAGAGCTACCACTTTCACATCATTTGTTCATCATTTGTACACCAAGAGATAGGCTAGAACTAGCTAGAGATAGTGCTTGGGTGCCTCCATTCTTGGTGATTGGAGTCTCTAGTGTAGTGAGAGCCCTAAGGGAGTGTCCCTTGGTGTGTGCAACTTCCGGAGCTTGCCAAGAAGATTGTGGAAGCCCGGAGGATTCCAAAGTGTACAAGGCTTGAGCTCCACCTTGCCGAGGTTGGCGAACGGAGAAGAATAGTGAAGATCCCCCTTGTCTCGGTGACTTGGGAGTGGCAAAACCCTTCGGTGGGTGCCACAACGTGGATGTAGGTAGATCCTTGTGATCTTACCGAACCACGGGATAAACTCCGTGTCCCTTGAGCGTTTGCATCCCTCTCACTTTTTACACTTATGCAATCTTCATTCCGCAACTTTAATTTACATTGATTGCATAGTTTAATTGCATAGGGAATTGGGCTTGAGGTCGTTAATCTTAATTGCTTTAAAAAAAATTGAAAGAAAGCCCAATTCACCCCCCCTCTTGGGCGTTTCGATCCTTACAATTGGTATCAGAGCAAGGTTGCTCAGTGGATCATTCTAGCTTCACCGCTAGAGAGCTTAAATGGCCAAGAATGGGGGTTCGGTTCCTACCTTCGAGGGCAAGAACTTTGCCTATTGGAAAGCACGCATGCGTGCCTACCTAGAGGCTATTGCTCCCGAAGTTTGGGAAGCGACCCATGCGGGATTTGGAGATCATACTTATATTGGTGATCAAATTAAATGGGATGCTAAGGCTAGAAATGCCATCTATGAATGCATAAGTCAAGACGTTTTTGCTAGAATTGCTAGTAAAGAGAAAGCTTGTGAAATTTGGGCATGTCTAATTGAAATTCATGAGGGCTCATCTCGTGTTAAAGAACTCAAATATCACTTGCTAAAATCCAAGTATGATGAATTCAAAATGCTTCCTCATGAGAATGTTAACCAAATGTTTTCTCGCTTAAATGTGCTCATTGAGGAGATTAACGCACTTGACATTGCTTCTCTTGGTAAGGGACTTATCAACCGCAAGATCCTCATGCTTCTACCTAAGCCCAAGTACAACATTATCAACTCAATGCTCCAAAAGGAATCACTTGACAACATTGAAGTCTCGGAGCTCATTGGAGAAATTCATGCTCATGAGATGAGCGTACTTGGAATGATGGAGGAGTCATCGTCAAAAATTATTGCTCTCAAGGCTTCAACCAAGAAGACAACTCCCAAGAAAAAGAAAGTGGTTGAGCCTAGCTCAAGCGAAGAAGAGCAAGCAACAAGTGAAGATGACGATGATGAGCTTGCGTTGATGATGAGAAAATTCTCACGTCTAAACTCCAAAATCGCAAAGAAGGGATACTCCTTTGATCCAAAGAAGAAAGCCTTCCTCCCAAGAAAAGATGAAAACAAGACATGCTACAATTGTGGTGATCAAGGCCATATATCATATGATTGTCCAAGACCCGACAAGAGGAAGGACAACCACAAAGGAAAGCATAGAAAGCTAGAAGAAAGTGATGAAGATGAAGAAGAGGTCAAACCCAAGCGCTCCTTTGGAAAGAAGAAATTTGACAAGGGCAAGAAGACCAAGCTCTTTCCAAAGAAGAGAAGAGGGCCTCAAAAAGTCTTCATGTGCGAGGCAAATGAGTGGATCACGGATGAAGAGTCAAGCGATGAAGAGAGTGAAGGTGAAGAAAACTTGGCGGGCCTTGCCATCGTCGACAAGGACAACTCACCTCTTCGTCCACCTCCTATGTGCCTCATGGCTAAAGGTAACACTAAGGTATGTGACGATTCTAGCGATGATGATGATGAGCTCTCCCCCGATGAACTAGCATCTATGATTAATGAATACCATGTCATCATAAAAAGGGAAAAGAGCAAGGTTAAAGCACTTGAACAAGCTTGTGCTAAACTTGATAGTGCGAAGCTCGATTTGCATGACAAGTATGTAACCATACTTAATGAGCATGACACGCTCAAAACACATGTCAAGCAAATCGAGGAGGAAAATGCTCAAATCAAGCTTGATCATCATGAGCTTGACTTAGCAAACCAAGCACTCTTGGGAAAGCACAATGACTTGGTTCAAAAACATGAAGTGCTTAACCTTGCTTATGAGGCAATTGAACTAAAAATGAAAAACATGAAAAAGGAAACCCTTGATGGCAAAGTATCAACTATTTCACATGCCACTAATACTTTGGATAAGTCTTTGCCTCCGAAAGCAAGCCTTAGGGAGAAGGAATTGATGGATGAAATTGAAAGTCTCCGCACTAGTGTGGTGAGACTTTCCAAGTTGGATCCTATTGCCAACATTGTGAGGTCACCGGACACCACACAAGGGAGTGTCCTCTTCCCAACCGTCCTTCTCCCAAATTGCCTCCTAACTACAAATCTACTTTCCATGATTATCACTATCTCTTAAGCAAAGTAGGTGGCAAGGTGAAGGCAAGGTTCATCGGCAAAGATATTAAGGGCATGAAGGGGAAGCTCCCCAAGCAACTTTGGGTCCCAAAATCACTTGTATCACACATACAAGGACCTAAGTTAGCTTGGGTGCCTAAACTCAAAAACTAACTTCATGTGTGTAGGTGAACTACAAAGCCGGAGGAAAACATTGGGTACTCGATAGCGGGTGTACTCAACATATGACCGGCAATGATGGTATGTTCACCACCATAGAGAACCCCGATAATCATGAACAAGTCACCTTTGGTGACAACTCAAAGGGGAAGGTAATTGGTTTAGGTAAAATTGCTATTTCGCATGATTTGTCCATTTCTAATGTACTATATGTTAAGTCACTTAGTTTCAATCTACTCTCCATTGCACAACTATGTGATCTTGGACTAACGTGCACCTTTGACAAGAATGGTGTTGTAGTAACTAGTGAATCAAGCAAAGAACTAATCTTCAAAGGATTTCGGCATGGACATCTTTACTTGGTGGACTTCTCCAACAAGGATGCTAGCTTGACCACTTGTCTTTTCACTAAGACAAGCTTGGGTTGGCTATGGCATCGACGCATTGCTCACATTGGGATGAGCAAGCTTAAGAAGTCGTTCAAGCTTGGGATGGTGACCGGCGTGAAGGATGTCACGTTTGAGAAGAACAAGCTTTGTAGTGCTTGTCAAGCCGGGAAGAAAGTTGCTTCACACCACCCAATGAAGACAATGGTGTCAACCTCCAAGCCACTCGAACTACTCCACATGGACCTCTTCGGACCGTCCACATACCAAAGTCTTGGCGGTAACTTCTATTGTCTTGTTATAGTTGATGACTACTCTCGCTATGCTTGGACTCTATTTTTAGGTGACAAGAGTGAAACTCCGGAAGTGTTCAAGACCTTCGCCAACCGCGCTCAAAGGGAATTCCAACTTCCCATTATCAAGGTCCGGAGTGACAACGGCACCGAATTCAAGAACTACAACATTGGGGAGTGGTGTGACCGTGAAGGCGTGAAGCATGAATTCTCCGCCACGTACACTCCTCAACAAAACGGTGTTGTTGAGAGGAAGAACAAAACCCTCATCACTCTTGCAAGAGCCATTATTGATGACTACGGCACGTCGGAGAAGTTTTGGGCCGAAGCAATCAACACGGCGTGCCATGCCGCAAATAGGGTCTATCTTCACCGACTACTCCAAAAGACCCCATATGAGCTCCTCATTGGGAGAAAGCCCAACATCTCCTACTTTAGAGTCTTTGGGTGCAAATGCTACATCTACCGCAAGAAAAGGCTCGGTAAGTTTGAAAGAAGATGTGATGTTGGCATTTTTCTTGGTTATGCATCAAACTCAAAAGCATATCGAGTATTCAACCAAACCTCCGGTCTAGTTGAAGAAAGTTGTGATGTTGAGTTTGATGAGACTAATGGCTCCCAAGAGGAGAGTTTTGGTCATGATGAAATAGATGATGAGCCTCTACGAGAAGCCATGAAAAACATGACCATTGGAGACATCAAGCCGGAAGTTGAAGAGGGCCATGATCAAGGGGGAGCATCAAGTTCCAACATCAACACCTCCATGATGCCTCAAGTTGATAAAAAAGAAGAAGAGAAAGATGATCCATTGCCAATGCAAGATTCACAAGCCACACAACACCAACAACAAGAAGAAGTCCATGATCAAGTCCAACCACAAGAGGAACAACAAGCTTCACCACCGCCAAGTGCCTCACAACCACTTATGAGGCATGGACGCATCTCCAAGGTGCATCCAATGGACCAAATCATTGGAAGTCCTTCAAGGGGCGTAAGTACTCGTTCCCGCCATGTCGCCTCATTTTGTGAGCACTACTCTTTTGTTTCGTGTGTAGAACCCACTCATATAGAGGAAGCACTCCAAGATCCAAATTGGGTGATGGCCATGCAAGAAGAACTCAACAACTTCACCCGCAATGAAGTTTGGGTATTGGAGGAGCGACCCAAGGACAAGAACGTCATCGGTACGAAGTGGGTATACCGGAACAAGCAAGACGAGAATGGCGTCGTGGTCCGCAACAAGGCAAGACTTGTGGCCAAGGGTTTTTCACAAGTTGAAGGACTAGACTTTGGAGAAACGTTCGCTCCGGTCGCTCGGTTAGAGGCTATTCGCATACTCCTTGCCTTTGCTTCACATCACAATATAATGCTTTATCAAATGGATGTTAAAAGTGCCTTTCTCAATGGCTATATTAACGAACTTGTTTATGTTGAGCAACCTCCCGGGTTTGAAGATCCGAGGAATCCTAACCATGTGTATAGGTTACACAAGGCGCTCTACGGGCTCAAGCAAGCACCTAGGGCGTGGTATGAACGACTAAGGGATTTCCTAGTCATGCAAGGATTCAAGATCGGGAGGGTGGATACTACACTCTTCACCAAGGACATCAACGGAGATTTATTTCTTTGTCAAATTTACGTTGATGACATTATTTTTGGCTCAACTAACAAAGCTCTTAGCCATGAGTTTGGCAAAATGATGTCTAGGGAATTCGAGATGTCAATGATTGGAGAGCTCAACTTCTTCCTTGGATTCCAAATCAAGCAACTTCAAGAGGGGACCTTCATCTATCAAGAGAAGTACACAAAGGACCTCTTGAAGAAATTTGAGATGGGAGATTGTAGCTCAAGAAGCACTCCAATGGCGACAAATTGCCATCTCGACGCGGACATGGACGGTAAACCTATTGATCAATCTCATTATCGTTCTATGATTGGATCATTGTTATATCTTACCGCATCTAGGCCCGATATTATGTTTAGTGTGTGCTTGTGTGCTCGCTTTCAAGCGGCACCTAAAGAATTGCACAAGAAGGCGGTCTTTAGGATACTTCGGTATCTCAAGCATACCTCAAGTGTAGGTTTGTGGTACCCCAAGAACGCTAGTTTCCATCTCTTGGGATACTCGGATTCGGACTTTGCCGGATGTCGTGTGGATCGCAAGAGTACCTCCGGTGGGTGCCACTTACTTGGGCGTTCCCTAGTATCTTGGTCGAGCAAAAAGCAAAATTCCGTGGCTTTGTCCACCGCGGAGGCGGAGTATATAGCGGCCGGTGCATGTTGTGCCCAAATTCTATATATGAAGCAAACCCTTTTGGACTTTGGAATTAAAATTGGTTGTGTGCCTCTCCTTTGTGACAATGAAAGTGCGGTTAAGATAGCTAGAAACCCCGTTCAACACTCCCGCACTAAGCACATTGATATTCGCCATCACTTCTTGCGTGATCATGAGGCTAAAGGAGACATCTCTTTGCAAGGTGTTAGATCCGAAGAACAATTGGCGGATATCTTCACAAAACCACTTGATGAGAAAACCTTTTCTAGACTTAGAAGTGAATTAAATGTGCTAGATGCATCTAACGTCATGTAAGTTGCCATGTTCATGTAAGGATGCATATCATATAGGTCTTGTCTAACTCCCAAAGGATAGGGGCAAGATAGAAGTAGTTTTCCCTGAGGAAGCCTTTGGAAGGTTCAAACTTGGCAAGATAGATTTATTTTATGCCTTGCATGATCCCTGCCATATAAACTTGCACTCATTTAATCTCTTGCATTATAATTTGTTTGGCATTGCATAACGGTAGATTGTCACAAAGGGGAACCCACCTCATGAGAAGGAGACTTGTTTGAAATGCAATATCTCAACTCATATAAGGTGGAAAGAACAAAATGTTAGGTACGTTAATGCCTAGACGATCATGCTTCAAAGAGATAGAAGTCTTCATACTCTACCTCACAAAGCATGGGCCTTACATTTTATTTGGATATTTTCCTCCATTTTTCTCGGTGTTCCATTTGCATTAAGTCCTAGCCAAGCTATTGGCATATTAGCTTTTTGAGGGGTAAGGGGTTGCCCAAAAAGTCCTAAGACATGTGTTTCTCTTTGATTGTTTGTTTGGTCAAAGGACATATATGGGATGTTTTCGTTCTGTTGTCATCGGATTATCCGATGCCTATGTCATCCCTCATCGGTCCAATAGGTGTTCAATCTTCAAAGCCCAATTCTGTCTGAATTTCACATGATCCGACGCGTTCATTCCGAAAAACATCGGTCCATCCGATGTTCACTCTTCTGGAGCTGTGGTCAATTCAACCGATGTCTACTTCCTCCTACGTCGGATCATCCGGTGTCAACATTCCTCTTTTGAACACCCTTACTGTGCCGTTCGACCGATGACCCAAACCCTAAACATCGGTCCATCCGATGTCAACAGCAATTTTTGAATACCCTTACTGTGGCATTCGACCGATGTGCACTTCACTTATCATCGGACCATCCGGTGTTAAATTTTCGGCTAGGGTTTGGGGTCCACTATTTAAACCCGCGCGCCGCCGCCTCCTTTTCCTCCCTGACGCCATCACCCTCCCGTGCCCTCGCCGCCGCCTCTCGCCCACCTCGCCGCAGCCAACCGCGCCGCCACCTCCGCCGCCGGCAGCCGCCGCCGCCGTCCACTCGCGCCGCCTCACCGCGCCGCGCCGCCGTGCTCCACCCGCACCCAAACGCCGCGCCGCCCGCGCCTAAGCGCCACCGCCAAGCGCCGCCGCCTCTCTCCACCGTCAAAGCCACCCCACGCACAAACCACCCTCTCCATCATCTCCGTGGTGCCTCCCGAACTCCATCGTCGCTAAGGTTTGCTCCGTGCCGTGCGACGTCCCTCGTTGTCTCTCTCATCGTTCGTTTTCATCGTCGCTAACCCTACCTCTCCATTGCATCAAGATGGGTCGCGATCGCAAAGGAAAGGGCAAGGCAATCGCGGAGCCCGCCGCGAAGAAGCGCAAACTATCGAAGGATGAGAAGCAGGCTCTAATGGCCGCTCGTGCCGCCGAGGAGCGTGAGCGCGGCCGTGGGGGATCCCTGAGGATCCGCGAGGCTCGGCAGCCTCATGTGATCGACAACTCCGACATCGAGGAGGAGCCGGTCGAGCCGCTTGTCCGCCGGCGCTCAGCCCGGACACGGGGAGGTCAGTCCCCGGCCGTTCCTCGTCCAAGACCGACGGCCGCCGACCGTCGCGAGGACAGGGAAGCTCAGAGGGACATCTACGAGATGGACACGGCCGTCCGTGTCGGTGAGGGAGTCCGGTTGACGGACTACCGGAAGATGAAGGCCAAGCAGCTATGCAAGCTCCGTTGGAACGTGCTGCTTGAGGAGTGGTTCCCACAGCCCCGAGAGATTCTTGTGGACAGTCGCTTCTGGACTGTCACCCAGGCGTCTCTCTATGAGACCTACAGGCGTCGGGGGCACAAGCTTTTTCAGCACAACTACCTGGACTGGGGGCAGCTTGCAGTGGCAGCACAGACTGAGGTCCGTCCTTTCTTTGAGAGATACAGAGGTTTGGTACAGCTGTTGTCTTATGAGAGAAGTGCTTATGTGGAAGAGTGGGTCCGTGTCTTCTACGCGACCCTGTACATCTCAGAGGGCAGGAGGTCGATTGCCTTCATGTTCAATGGTCAGCACTACCACCTCTCGAGGCAGACTTTGGGGCATATTCTTGAGTTGGACCTGCACGACACCTGCTTGCACGAGAAGGTCTATGGGCAGGCAGATCCACCGAGGAGGCCACTTACTGGAGGGGTAGCACCACAGCTTGACGAGATCTGCTCTCTGTTTGGCCCCTCGTTCTCTCCGGACCAGCCGAGAGTTCCAGCTCTCCTGACTCCAGTTGCGCGCATTGTGCACCTCGCCTTGCGCCGCACGCTCCTGCCGAGGTCAGGTTACTTGGAGGGGTTCACGAGCCTGCAGCAGACCCTCCTGTTCTACATAATGAACGGGATGGATTTCGATATCGTGGACATACTCCTATGCGAGATGGAAGACGTAATCACAGATGGGATAGGCATGATGAGGCAGATGGTCTACGGGCACTGGATCAGTTACATTTGCTCTATGGTGGTGCCTGAGGGACATACAGCACAAGCCCGGCTTACTGACGAGAGTGTGACTCGCTTTGGTCACTATCGTGCCTCTGCTCCTGGAGACCGTCGCCTTGGTCGTCCAGTTGAGCGCCAGGTCCGGGCCCGTCTGTCAGAGGAAGACTGGTCCGACCTAGAGCGGGAGGACGAGAGGCTTGCTGAGGCTGAGGCTCAGGGGGAGGACCTGCAGCACATCTGGTCTGAGAGCGACACCGACGACAGTGTCGAGGAGTACTTCCCTCCCCCTCCACCTTCACCGAGGCAGCACGACGCCGAGGCAGGAGGATCAGCTGCTCCGCCACCGACACCACCTCCTGTGTCCGAGGCGCAGGTGACGCAGCCGTCTGAGCTGACGTCGCTCCTTCAGCAGATGATCGAGCAGCAGCGCCAGGACAGGCTCGCTGCTGAGCAGGCCAGGGCAGAGCAGGCTGCTCACCTGGCACAGCTGCAGCGGCAGCAGCAGGAGCTCTAGCTGGAGATCGCCCGTCAGAGGCGAGAGGATACGGACCGGTTCACCAACCTGGTAGATCAGATGCACCGCCGTACCCTCGACCAGCAGCAGCAGACCCAGCAGGCCATGATGGGGATCCTAGGGTTGATCACCAACCTTTACACTCAGACCGGGATCGCCCTTCCTCCACAGCAGCCTGGACTGGGACTGGCTCCAGGTGTTGCTCAGGTGCCTACTACTCCTATCCCTTTAATCAGTATGTCACCACTTCTGGCATCTAGCGCACTGATTCACTCACCACTGCCGGCGACGATCTTGTTCCAGCAGACGCCGGCGTCCGTGGTGAGCGCTCCACTTCCTCCAGCTCCACCGGCTCCTCCAGTACCCGCTTCCTCTCCTCCAGCACCGGCAGCGGACCCTCCAGCTCCCGCCGCCCCGGCAGCTCCTACGACCGGCGACTCCAGCTCCGACGACTGCGACGGTTCTCAGTTCGTCCTCGCGCCCAGCTCTCAGGGTCTATAGGCGTTCTGACCCCTTTTTGGTGTCTTGATGCCAAAGGGGGAGAAGATGTAGAAGAGTCAGGGGGAGTGGTAGTGTGTGTGTGTGCGGGGGAGTGTGTGTGTGTGCTTATCCTTTGTATTCATGCTTGAGTACTCTTTTGTAATTTTAATTAAGCACTTTTTCACTTGTCTCATTTGCTTATGATTTTAATCAATTGAGCTTCTCGCACCACAAATTTCTTTTGCGTTTTACAAGCTTAATGTGTCCTATGCTGTATTCATTGCATATATACTTGAGTATTATCATCAAATTCATTATTATTGCGCTTTAAATTATTGTGTTGTCATCAATCACCAAAAAGGGGGAGATTGAAAGCATCTAGGCCCCATGAGGTACGGTTTCGGTGATTAATGACAACCATTCGATATTACTAATGAATTTGTGAATGCAAGGTCTCAATAACACTCAATCAAATGAAATCAAAATTACATTGGAGACCCATATAAAATCAACGAATGAGATCAAATCAAATCATATGAAGACAAGAAGTGAAAGCTCTAACTTGATATCACTCAATGCTTGAAGACAATCAAAACAACATTTCAAACAAGTGTCAAAGAGGTCACAAGTTCAAATTCCAAAAGAACAACTCAAAACAACTCGAAGTCAACAAGTTGAACACACCGGATCATCCGATGGTCTTCGAGTTGACACACATCGGTCGAGTTGGTTCAACTGAAGAAGAAGACCTCAGACAAATTCACTCACCGGATCATCCGATGTGAGTGGCTCAGTGACATCGGTCCATCATCACAGATTGCAATACCATTGGACCAAGTGAAGCACCGGATCATCCGATGTGCAGACTTACACACATCGGTCGATCACTCCAGTGAGCTTCAAGATCAAGCAAAATTCTGGAAGAAGAGCCACCGGATCATCCGATGAGAAGACAGATCAACATCGGTCTAACAACGGTCATATCTGACACAGTGACATCAGCTAATTTGGCTTTGACCGATGTTAACAGAAGGGGAGACATCGGATCATCCGGTGTTCGCAGAGAAGTGATGTCAGCCTACTTTTCCAACGGCTATCTCGTGGAGGCTGGCTATTTATACCCCTTCAACCTGTCAAATCGAAAATACTTGAAGCCCAGACATACTCTACACATCCTAGAGCATTCAAGCAATAGAGCTACCACTTTCACATCATTTGTTCATCATTTGTACACCAAGAGATAGGCTAGAACTAGCTAGAGATAGTGCTTGGGTGCCTCCATTCTTGGTGATTGGAGTCTCTAGTGTAGTGAGAGCCCTAAGGGAGTGTCCCTTGGTGTGTGCAACTTCCGGAGCTTGCCAAGAAGATTGTGGAAGCCCGGAGGATTCCAAAGTGTACAAGGCTTGAGCTCCACCTTGCCGAGGTTGGCGAACGGAGAAGAATAGTGAAGATCCCCCTTGTCTCGGTGACTTGGGAGTGGCAAAACCCTTCGGTGGGTGCCACAACGTGGATGTAGGTAGATCCTTGTGATCTTACCGAACCACGGGATAAACTCCGTGTCCCTTGAGCGTTTGCATCCCTCTCACTTTTTACACTTATGCAATCTTCATTCCGCAACTTTAATTTACATTGATTGCATAGTTTAATTGCATAGGGAATTGGGCTTGAGGTCGTTAATCTTAATTGCTTTAAAAAAAAATTGAAAGAAAGCCCAATTCACCCCCCCCCCTCTTGGGCGTTTCGATCCTTACACCAGCCCTCATAACCGCAGCTGGTATTGAGGAGGGATCTGTATCGACAAATAACTGCTTAGGAACACCTACTTTACCTGCAAAAGACAACTGCTCCACAATGATCCAATTATCCATATCCACTCTCCTAAACAAAGAATAAGTTCTAACTATTATGCACAATGGCTCCTATGCTACCTTCCCCAGACCCCACAATGTATGGGAGCCTTCACACTGGGTACGCCCTGCTCATTTGTTACCATTAACGACACAGTGGACCACACGTGGTGCTGACACATCCATGGCAAATAAAGGTTTGCAATTTTTGTAATGGTAAATAAGGAATTGCCCTGAAATAATGTAAGGGGTGGTTTTGTCAAAATGAAGATAAAAAATTAAAGCAATGGTCACAACCCTTTACTCCCATAAGTAACAATGAAAATGATTATACTATGTTGTATGTTGTTCCACCCAAAAGGATGCTCATCTACCAGGGATGATGTAGACTGTTAGAGTGTATAAGTGAATTGCCTTCTCTTTCCCATCAGCTTAAGCTTTTGGGTGCAATTGGTCAGTGCATAGTAGCTTAACATGGTATCAGAGCCAGAGGTCTCGAGTTCGAATCCTGGCGGATGCAAGTCCACTCCTATTTTCCACGTTAGAGGCCCAAAGGAGCCTCACGTGAGGGAGAGTGTTGGAGTGTATAAGTGAATTGCCTTCCCTTTCCTATCAGCTTAAGCTTTTTGGTGCAATTGGTCAGGGCATAGTAGCTTAACATAGACATGTAGTCGATGGAAATCAATGTGTATATACAACATTTTCAGCCAACTTTAGTTCTGACATAGAACAGCTGTAATGCAGGACCACAAGACTAACTACCATCAATTTTTCTAACTGTTAACCCCCCCCCCCCCACCCCCTCCCCACAATTATCTTGGTTTCAATTTCACCCTCAACAGCACTACTAAAACACCAGTACAAATCTTACCATGGTTCAGCTTTTGCTACGATGGCATGAAAACATTTTCAGCCAACTTTGATTCTGACATAGAACAGTTCTAATGCAGAACCACAAGACCAACTACCATCAATTTTTTAACTGTTAACCAAACACCAGTACAAATATTACCATGGTTCAGCTTTTGCTACGATGGCATGAAAACCACATGTCCTGGAAACAAAACCATGCTTGATTTTGAGGGGGTATGACCTAAGTTGAGGACGGAAAAAATAAACCAAGGCAATAGCTGAGGGGGTACATTTGACATTTTACCTTCTGAACAGAAGTGTATTCCTTATTTCAGACGAGGTAATTTTGTTTCTGTGATATCACTAAATGGCCAATGTATTTTTTTCTAAACAAAGAGAATCAAAAGTGCAGTATTACAAGGTAAAACCAACGAGTTGAAAAAACTAATTCAGGAAGGCACTACATAGAACTTACTGTAACAACCCGAGAGGTCCAAGTCCAAAACTTCTTGAAGCATTGACTGGCGGTCAAGCAAATGTGCTATCGCACCAGGTGGATCAAGAACAGTAACTTCTGGGTGAGTCTCTCGATATTCCTATCAAGATGAGAGAACATATTTGATGAGTGTTGAAACTTTTTTTGAACAAGGAAAGCAGCAGGGTAAAGATAAAAGTTGAAACTTGAGAAGATAAAATGGTGCCAATATTTTTAAAAACATACATTAAGTGTGTCTCCAAAGAGAAATTTTAACAATGGTTTTAGGACATTTTGGATTACTGACCTCCAGCAATTGCTGCCACACCTTTCCAGTCAACTGTTGAAAATCAACAATGATGTATTAGCTATCATATGATGAAAACTTAATCAAGCGACAATGTAGCAAATTTAGAAACCTATTAGAGTATTCCATATTATCTAACCTTATGAAGAACAATGTCAAATGGGCCTTGATCAGATAGTGGACGTTTGTGATCAATTGAAACAAACTGAATGCCTTTTTTCCTGCAGCGTGTTTTAGACATGAGAAAAATGGCTGACAATATGGATAGAAATGCAAGTGAAGAACACAACTTAAACAGAAGAGTAAGTAGTGCAGCAAAGTTGTCAGATAGAAGAAAAATTGACAGCTAACACAATGATATAAACTCTCAAGTAAGCCAGTTATAAAAAAAAGTTCAAATCATTTTCTTCCTATATGTGATGCCCTTCCAAGTTCTCTTCTCCAGCAAGAGCCTATTCCAAGTGCGAGCATTATTCACAGTTGTGCTCGAAGCATTGTTTCAGCAACCATGTGGGAGTGGGACTGGTTCTACACAAGGCATTGTTTATTTGTGGGACCAATCACAGTGCATAAGCATTGTTTCAGTATCTCATGTGCAAATTTATTTGCCACAAAAAACTAAACATGCACATTTTTATTTGTGGAAATATAGAAAAATGATTTGGCTTGGCAGATTGTCATGGTAGATAGTATAAAGAAGGATATTTCACTGAAATTAGAAGCCATCTAACTTTTGTTGGCCTGACTGCTGATACGTGATAAGGATTTCTAATCAAACATGTGGACCAGTTCAAAATAAAAGGTAATGCACATGCATATCATGTGGGTATGGGTACTAAAGTAAACCCCTAATAGTAGCAGCCAGAAATTAAATTATACCCATATAAAACAGCGTCCTGATGAAAGTAACGCGTATGAAGGGGCAAAGTCCTAACTGCAACCGAAGGTTCCAGATAAGTGAAGCCATCCAATAGGATCACACAAGTGATAAACTGATAACGAAAAACTTAGCATACTAATTTAGCAAGGTACAGCTTCTTAAATGGTGTTTTGCTTCTCTATCTAAGAAGTATTATGCCACCCTGGAGGCCTGGGCCTCTCCACCCGCTTCCAAATTGCCCCCCATTTGTTGAACAGAAACAGTCAAGCACACACATAATCAATTCCGAACTTTACATTCACCATATTGCTATCATGGGATAGGTCAAGGGAGGGTTGCTATCAGAAGAGATTATAATATTACGACAATGTTGCTTTCTTCTCAAATAGTCATGGTGACTTGCGAGGGTCATAGAGCTTTTCTTACCGAGCAAATACATAGAGGTTGTTATTATACTAGTCACTGTGGAAGATTATTCAAGAGAAATAAAGCTACTCCATCACTGGAAGAGAATCAACGTCGCTTTCTTCTCAAATAGAGATTGTTTAATAAATTTTTGATACCTGCATCTACAGGAAAGACAAAGATTGCAGTTGCACTAGCACCCAGGAAAAAAATAAAACCATATCAACGCAGAGATTCCGAGCGCTCAGGAAATAAAACCATATCGCGCGCGTGTATTCATGTGAATTCGAGCCTCGAGTCGAGCCCAGATTTTATATTTTTGAAAAAATATAATTGGGCTTTTGGGCCTCCGAATTTTTGGGGCTACCGAGTCAGAGTCCAATTCGTTGGAGACGGACGCGTCTACGACTGCGGAGTCAGTTCGGATCCGGACCCTCTGGATCGCATATGAACCGCCTCCGTGGGACTTTATAAATACGGGTGTCTGCGGTACGGCAGGGCACACCACGATCAGATCGTTCCCACGTTTGCGTTCCTTGCGCCGCCTTCCCGTCTGTCTGCCGATCGTTGCTGGTTTTCTCGTGTTCTTCTGGAATTGTTCAGTAAATTGCCTCTTATTTTCTAACAATCCAAAAACCTCATTAGGCAATTTCCTGAGTTGAACATGATGACTTTGGCCGATGCACTGAGGCCGGAGAAATTCTCTGGCGTGCACTTCAAGAGGTGGCAAGTTAAGGTCACGCTCTGGCTCCAATCTCTTAAGATCTTCTGGGTAACCGAGGGCAGGCCTCAAGGTCCTTTGTCTGTTGAAGAACGGACAAAGTTCGAGGAAGCCAATTATGCCCTAAGAGGATGCATCTTAAGTGTTCTTGATAATAAACTCTGTGATGTCTACCTGACAGTCACAGATGGTAAGGATCTTTGGGATGCACTTAACACCAAGTATGGTGCAGCCAATGCAGGCGGTGAACTGTATATCATAGAGAATTTTCATGACTACAAGATGGTTAACAACCGTCCTGTAGTTGAACAAGCTCATGAAATACAGTGCCTTGCGAGAGAGCTCAATCTCCTTAAGTGTCCTTTACCTGACAAGTTTGTGGATGGGTGCATTATTGCAAAGTTACCTCCATCATGGAGGAACTTCGCCACAGCCCTCAAATACAAGAGACAGGAAATATCAGTTGAAAACCTGATAGCATCTCTTGATGTTGAGGAGAAGGCTCGGGCTAAGGACGCTACTTAGAAAGGAGGCGAGGGTCAATCTAGCGCCAATGCTAATATGGTGCAAAAACCCTATGTCAAGAACAAAGGGAACAAGTCTCTATTCAAGCCAAACAAAACTACTGCTTTCAAGAAGAAGAAGTCAAACAAAGCCAATGATGGTTGCTGCTACACCTGTGGGGAGCAGGGACATATTTCTAAGAACTGTCCTGAGAGGGCAGATCGCAAAGGGAAAAAGAATGTCAACATCGTGACATCCAGCAATGCAGATGGGTACGGTAATTCCTTTACTGTTCTTTCTGTTTCTCAAACACCATCTTGGTGGTTTGATACAGGTGCTAATGTTCATGTATGTTCTGACATGTCCATGTTTACTTCTTACCAGTTCATCCGGGATTCTGCCGTCCTAATGGGGAATGGGTCACATGCTTCTGTTCGTGGTGTTGACACGGTCGATCTGAAGTTCACTTCGGGAAAGATTGTCCAGCTGAAGAACGTGCAGCATGTCCCTACTATGAACAAGAATCTTGTTAGCGGTACCCTTCTATGCAGAGATGGGCTTAAAGTAGTTTTAGAGTCCAATAAAATAGTTGTGTCTAAGCATGGATAATTTATTGGTAAAGGCTATGAATGCAGAGGTTGTTCTGCTTTTCTCTTTCGGAGTTTAATAATAAGTCAACAAACCATATTTGTGGCGGTATTAATGATGATGCAAGTGTTTGGCATTCTCGTTTATGTCATGTTAATTTTGGTTTAATGAATTGGCTATCTAGTCTCAAATTAATTCCGGAATTCACTATTGTCAAAGGTTCTAAGTGTCATAGTTGTGTGCAGTCAAAGCAACCTCGAAAGCCTCACAAGGCAGCTGAGGAGAGAAACTTGGCACCATTAGAAGTCATACATTCTGATCTATGTGAGATGAATGGTGTGTTGACAAAAGGTGGAAAGAAATATTTTATGACATTAATAGACGATTCTACTAGATTCTGCTATGTTTACTTGTTGCAAACTAAAGATGAAGCTTTAGACTACTTTAAAATCTATAAATCTGAAGTAGAAACTCAATTAGAGATAAAGATCAAACGTCTTAGGTCAGCTCGTGGTGGTGAGTATTTTCCCAAAATATTTGATGATTTTTGTGTGGAACATGGTATTATACATGAGAGGACACCTCCCTATTCACCCCAATCAAACGGGGTAGCCGAGAGGAAAAACCGCACATTGTGTGACTTGGTGAATGCCATGTTAGACACGTTCGGTTTATCTAAGGCATGGTGGGGGGAGGCTCTATTGACTTCATGTCATGTCCTAAACCGCGTTCCAAACAAGAATAAAGAGAAAACCCCTTATGAGGAGTGGGTTGGGAGAAAACCATCACTTTCATACTTACGTACTTGGGGATGTTTGGCAAAGGTCAATGTTCCAATTACCAAGAAACGCAAGCTGGGATCAAATACAGTGGATTGTATCTTTCTAGGCTATTCTCATCGGAGCATCGCATATAGATTTTTAGTAGTTAAATCTGAGGTGCCTGATATGCATGTTGATACTATTATGGAATCTCGTGATGCAACATTTTTTAAGAATATTTTTCCTATGAAAGATATGCGTAGCACTGCTAGGATCTCTTCTGAAATTTGTCCTGAACCCACCACAACTAGCTAGTTTCTTGATACACCGTTTGAGAGTGTTCCAGAGGAGGAACACAATGAAATAACTCAGTCGAGTAAGAGATCGCATATTGCAAAATCCTTCGGTGATGATTTCATTGTGTACCTTGTGGACGATACTGTAAGGATCGAATGCCCAAGAGGGGGGTGCATTGGGCTTCTTTTCAAAAATTAAATCAATAAAACTTAACTAATAAAAGCCCAATTCACTATGCAAACAACCTATGCATTCAAGTGAATAATAATTTTGCGGTATATGAAATGCATAAGTGTAACGGGAAAGGAAGAGTGTGCAAAATCCCGAGGAGACACGAAGAAACGGTGATTTATCCCGTGGTTCGGCAAGATCATCAAGACCTTCCTACATCCACGTTGTGGCACCCACCAAAGGGTATAGCCACTCCCAAGTCACCGAGACCAGGGATCTTCATTAAAAGTCTCCGTTCGCCAACTCTGACAAGGTGGAGCTCAAGCCTTGTACAAGTTTGATCCTCCGGGCTTCCACAACCGACTTGTCAAGCTCCGGAAGGCTCTCTTCGATCACCGACTGTTACACGGTGAATGCAATCACCAAGAGACACTCCCTTACAGCTCTCACTAGACTAGAGACTCCAATCGCCAAGAATGGAAGCACACAAGCATCATCTCTAGCAAGTTCTAGCCTATCTCTTGGTGTACAAGTGGTGTAAATGATATGGAAGTGGTTGCTCAATGTCTTAAATGCTTGGTAATGTGTAGAGTAGCTCTGGGCATCAAGACTTGTTAAAATGACTGGTTGAAGGGGTATAAATAGCCAGCTTCCACGAAATAGCCGTGGAAAAGTAGGCTGACATCACTGTTCTGCAAACATCGAATGATCCGATGTTCTCCCTTCAGTTGTCATCAGTCGAATACAAATTAGCTGATGTCACTGTGTCACATATGACCGTTGATCGAACGATGTAACACTTGCCTCATCATCGGATGATTCGGTGACACTTGATCCAGAATGGTCCAGAAATAATGCTTAATGGAGTGATCGACCGATGTGTCATAATTGTACATCGGATGATCCGGTGTTACACTTGGTCCAGGGAAATTGCTTACTGGAATGATCGACGGATGTAACACTTGCTTCATCATCGGATGATCCGGTGTATACCCAATACTGAGGTGTTCTTCTGCTCAGATCCAACTCGACCGATGTTGTGTTTTCTGGATACATTGGTTGATCTGGTGAGTTGATTTTGTTTGCTTCGAGTTGTTCTAAGTGATTCTTTTGGAATTTGTTCGAGTGACCTCTTAGACATTGGTTTGAAATGTTCTTCTGATGATGACCAAGTCTTGAGTGCTGCCAATTTTGATGAAATAATTTTGACATATGTGCTTTTTCTTTTAGTCTTCACAAAAATCGATTGACCTCGTAAAATAATTTGTTGAGGGGTCTCCAATTGTATCCAATGAGCAGTAGTTGATATAAATATAGAGTCCATTAAGTGTGATGAGTGATATGAGAGACCTTGCATCCACAAACTCATTAGTAATATCCAACGGTTGTCATTAATCACCGAAGCCATACCTCATGGGGACCTAGATGCTTTCAATCTCCCCCTTTTTGGTGATTGATGACAACACAACGAGTAAAACATAACAGTAATAAAATTAAGAATACGATACTCAAAAGGATATGCAATAAGTACAAAATCCAGCACACGAAACTCGAAGGCTCAAAAGCGATCAATAAATCATGAGAGAATTAAGTGGCACACGAATACTCAAAGATAGCAAAAAAGTAGCAAATCTCCCAAATTACAAAAGACTCCCAAAATAAATACTCCCCCTACAACTAGGACTCCCCCTAGGACTAAGCTATCCCTCCCCCTGACTCTTCTACCCCTTTGGCATCAAGACACCAAAAAGGGAAGCCGATTGCCTAAGGATCCTGAGCGCTCGGGGCGATGATGAACTGGTCGCCGTCAGGGGTGCTGTCGTCGGAGCTGCTGCCTGCTGCTGCTGAGGCTGGAGTGGAGGAGACCGGTGCTATGGGAGCTGCTGTCGGTGCCTGCTGAGTCTGGACTGCAGGTAGCGGGGCACTGACAACTGAAGCTGGAGTCTGCTGGAAGAGTGTCGAAGCCGGCAGGGGAGAGTGAATCGGTGCGCCTGGAGCAAGCAGTGGTGACATGCTGATAGTCGGTATCGGCGTAGTCGGCACTGGAGCTGAAACTGGTGCTAGAACAGACGGACCTGGAGCTAGACTCGGAAGCTGTGAGGGTAGGGCAATCCCGGTCTGAGTGTAGAGGTTGGTGATCAACCGCAGGATGCCCATCATGGCCTGCTGCGTCTGCTACTGCTGGTCAAGAGAACGCTGATGCATCTGATCAATCAGTCCAGTAAGCCTGTCAGTGTCCTCTCGCCTCTCGTAGGCTATCTGGCGCTGCATCTCCTGCTGCTGCTGCTGGATCTCCAAAAGACGCGCAGCCTGCTCAGCTCTGTCCTGCTCAGCTGCAGGTCGATCCAGTCGTTGCTGCTCAACCATCTGCTAAAGTAGAGAGGTAAGCTCGGATGGCTGAGAGACCTGCACCTCGGACACCTGAGGTGGAGTAGGAGATGGTACAGTCGGGCCTCCAGCCTCCGCGTCGTGCTGCCTGGGTGAGGGAGGAGGTGGGAAGTACTCCTCGACACTGTCACTAGTGTCACTCTCTGATTAGATATGCTGCAGATCTCCTCCCTGAGCCTCAGCCTGTGCTAGGATCTTGTCTTCCTTCTCCAGGTCTGACCAGTCTTCCTCTGAAAGGCGAGCTCGAACCTGATGCTCAACTGGGCGGCCAAGACGGCATTCTCCAGGAGCTGGAGCACGGTAGTGTCCGAACCTAGTGACGCTCTCGTCGGTGAGACTGTCACGCACGGCTGATCCCTCTGGAGCCAACAGGTAGAGTAAGTGACTAATCCAGTGGCCAAACACAAGCTGCCTCATCATCCCAACTCCATCGGTGATAATATCCTCCATCTCACGGATAAGGATATCCACAATGTCGAACTCCATCCTGTTCATGACATAGAATAGGAGGGTCTGCTGCAAACTGATGAACCCCTCAAGGTATCCGGACCTTGGTAGAAGCGTGTGGCGCAAGGCAAGGTGCACAATGCGCGCAGCCGGAGTGAGTAGAGCAGATACTCTCGGCTGGTCAGGTGAGAAGGGCTAAGAAAACAGTGAGTGAATCTCCTCAAAAGGTGGTGCCACACCTCCAGTGAGCGGCCTCCTCGGTGGGTCAGCCTGACCATATACTAACTCATGCAGGCAGGTGTCATGGAGATCCACGCCTAGCAGCTGTCCCAAGGTCTGTCTGGTCAGATGGTGATGCTAGCCCATGAACATGAAATCAATGGATCTGCGGCCCTTTGAAACGTAGAGTGTGGCATAGAACACTCGGACCCAGTCCTCCACTTAGGCACCCTGCTGATAAGACATCAGCTCCACTAGCCCTCTGTACCTCTCAAAGTAAGGGCGAATCTCGGTGCAGGCTGCAAGTGCAAGCTGATCCCAATCAAGGAAGTTGTGCTGGAAAAGCTTATGGCCACGACGTCTGTAAGTCTCATACAGCGACACCTGTGTCAGGGTCCAGAAGCGGCTGTCCACAAGTGGCTCTCTATGCTGCAGAAACCACTCCTCAAGCAGAATGCTCCATCTAAGCTTCCTGAGCTACTTGGCCTTCAACTTCCTGTAGTCAGTCAGGCGGACACCCTCACCAACCCGAACATTAGTGTCCATCTCATAGACGGATCTCTGGGCTGCCCTGTCCTCCCGAAGCTCAGCTGCAGAAGGTCTTTGTCTTGGGGCTGCAGCTGGATGACCTCCACGGGTCTTGACTGAGCGCCGGCGAACAAGTGGCACCTCAGGCTCCTCTATCTCCTCTGGCTCCTCAGGCACCTGTGGCTGCCTCTGTCGGGCCTCCCGGATCCTCATCGATCCTCCGCGGCCACGCTCTCGCTCCTCAGCGACGCGAGCGGCCATCAGAGCTTTCTTCTCCTCTTTTCGACAGCTTCTGTTTCTTAGCTGCCGGCTCCTCAATAGCCTTGCCGTTTCCTTTCTTGTCACAACCCATCTCGATGAGACGAGTGACGATGGTGAAGATGAGGTCGTGGGACAACGATGCCGGTTGCACAAGACGGTGACGCAAAGAACGACGCGGCCAGGCAAACCCTAGCGACGAAGAGGAATGCTGCGGCTGGGCGCGTGGAGTGGCGGCGATGAGCGGTGGCGCAGGGTGGCGGCGGCGCTTAGGGCGACGGCGGTGGTGCGGCGGTAGTGAAGGGAAGCGGCAGTGAAGGGCGGCGGCAGCACTTGGGGCAGCGGCACTGAGCGGTGGGGGCGGCCGGAGGGTGGGGGCGGTCGGAGGGCGGCGGCGGCCGGAGGGTGGCGGCAGGGCGAGGGCAAGGAGCGGCAGCGGCGAAGAGGAAGGCACGGAGCGGCGTCGGGAAGAGAGAAAGGAAATGAAGAGGCGCTAAATAGGTGGGGCCTGAACCCTAGCTCAAATTTTAACATCGGATGATCCGATGTCAGTTGAGAGGTGCATCGGTCGAATGGTACAGTAAGGGTATTCCAGAGGCACCTTCAGCATCGGATGATCCGACGTGGAAACGATTATCATTGGTTGAATTTGACACAACTCCAGAAATGTGAACATCGGATGCTCCGATTTTTCTCAGAATGAACTCATCGGCTGATTTGACTTTTTGACTGAGCTGACCCTTGTACTTAAGCACAAACTGATCCGATGATGCTTCTGGCCTAAGCATCGGATAATCTGATGACTACAAAAGATCAGCAACATCCCATATATGTCCTTTGACTTAAACAAACAAAGAGAAACACAAGTCTTAGGATTTTTTGGGCAACCCCTTACCCCTCAAAAAGACTTTAACGCTAGTTGCCAATAACTTGGCTAAGCCCTAAAGCAAATAGAACATCGGAAATATCAAGGAAAAAATCCAAATAAAATGTAAGGCCCATGCTTTGTGAGCTAGAGGATGAAGACTTCTATCTCTTTAAACCATGTCCCTTTAGGCATTAATGCACCTAACACTTTGTTCTTTCCACATCATATGAGTTGAGATATTGCATTTAAAACAAGTCTCTTTCTCATGAAGTGGATTCCCCTTTGTGACAATCTACCGTATGCAATGCCAAACAATTTTTAATGCAGGAAATTAAACATGAGTGCAAGTCTATATGGCAGGCATCATGCAAGACATAAATTAAATCTATCTTGCCAAATTTGAACCTTTCAAAGGCTTCTTCAGGGAGAGCCACTCTCCAAGTCTTGGGGAAACCCAAAAGAACCTCCATCCCAAGCTAACCCTTGCTCGCCCCTATCCTTTGAAAGTTAGACAAGACCTATATGTGATGCATTCTTACGTTACCATGGCAACTTACATGACGTTCGATGCATCTAGCACATTTAATTCACTCCTTAGTCTAGGAAAGGTTTTCTCATCAAGTGGTTTAGTGAATATATCCGCCAATTGTTCTTCAGACCTAACACCTCGCAAGGAGATGTCTCCCTTAGCTTCATGGTCCCACAAGAAATGATGGTGAATATCAATGTGCTTAGTGCGGGAGTGTTGTACGGGGTTTTTAGCAATCTTAACCGCACTTTCATTGTAACAAGGGAGAGGCACACAACCAAGTTTAACACCAAAGTCCAAAAGGGTTAGCTTCATATAAAGCATTTGGGCACAACATGCACTGGCCGCTATATAATCCGCTTCCGCAGTGGACAAAGCAACGGAGTTTTGCTTCTTGCTACACCAAGATATTAGGGAATGCCCAAGCAAGTGGCACCCTCTGGAGGTACTCTTGCGATCCACATGGCATCCAGCAAAGTCCGAATCCGAGTAACCCAAGAGATGGAATTTAGCACCTTTGGGGTACCACAGGCCTACACTTGGGGTATGCTTGAGATACCAAAGTATCCTAAAGACAACCTTCCGATGTGATTCTTTAGGTGCCGCTTGAAAGCGAGCACACAAGCATACACTAAACATGATATCGGGCCTAGATGCGGTAAGATAAATCAATGAACCAATCATAGAACGGTAGTCAGATTGGTCAATAGGTTTACCATCCTTATCCGCGTCGAGATGACAATTTGTTGCCATTGGAGTACTTCTTGAGCTACAATCTCCCATCTCAAATTTCTTCAAGAGGTCCTTGGTATATTTTTCTTGATAGATGAAGGTCCCCTCTCGAAGTTGCTTGATTTGAAATCCAAGGAAGAAGTTGATCTCTCCAATCATCGACATCTCGAATTCCCTAGACATCATTTTGCCAAACTCATGGCTAAGAGCTTCGTTAGTTGAACCAAAAATAATATCATCGACATAAATTTGACAAACAAATAGTTCTCCATCGATGTCTTTGGTGAAGAGTGTAGTGTCCACCCTCCCAATCTTGAATCCTTGCATGATCATGAAATCCCGTAGTCGTTCATACCATGCTCTAGGTGCTTGCTTGAGCCCGTAGAGCGCCTTGTACAACTTATACACATGATTAGGATTCCTCGGATCTTCGAACCCGGGAGGTTGTTCAACATAAACAAGCTTGTTAATGTAACCATTAAGAAAGGCACTTTTCACATCCATTTGATAAAGTTTTATATTATGATGTGATGCAAAAGCAAGAAGTATACGGATGGCTTCTAGTCGAGCGACCGGAGCAAATGTTTCTCCAAAGTCTAGTCCTTCAACTTGCGAGAAACCCTTGGCCACAAGTCTTGCCTTGTTGTGGATCACAATGCCGTTCTTGTCTTGTTTGTTGCGGTACAACCACTTTGTCCCAATGACGTTCTTGTCCTTGGGTTGCTCCTCCAACACCCAAAATTCATTGCAGATGGAGTTGTTGAGTTCTTCTTGCATGGCCATTACCCAATTTGGATCTTGGAGTGCTTCCTCAATGTGAGTGGGTTCCACACATGAAACAAACGAGTAGTGCTCACAAAACATAGCAAAACGGTGAGAACATGTACTTACTACCCTTGATGGACTTCCGATAATTTGATCAATCGGATGCGCCTTGGAGATGCGTCCATGCCTCATAAGTGGTTGTGAAGCACTTGGCGGTGGTGATGCGTGTTGCTCTTCTTGTGGTTGGACTTGATCATGGACTTGTTCTTCTTCTTGATGTTGTGTGGCTTGTGAATCTTGTGTCGGCAATGGATCATCTTTTTATTCTTCGTCAACTTGAGGTGCCATAGATGTGTTGATGTTGGAACTTGAAGCTCCTCCTTGATCATGGCTCTCCTCAACTTTAGGCTTGATGTCTCCAATGGTCATGTTCTTCATAGCTTCTCGTAGAGGCTCATCATCTATTTCATCATGACCAAAACTCTCCTCTTGGGAGCCATTAGTTTCATCAAACTCAACATCACAACTTTCCTCAACTAAACCAAAGGTTTGGTTGAATACTCGATATGCTTTTGAGTTTGATGCATAACCAAGAAAGATACCAACATCACATCTTCTTTCAAACTTACCGAGCCTTTTCTTGCGGTAGATGTAGCACTTGCACCCAAAGACTCGGAAATAGGAGATGTTGGGCTTTCTCCCAATGAGAAGGTCGTACGGAGTCTTTTGAAGTAGTCGATGTAGGTAGACCCGATTTGCGGCATGGCACGCCGTGTTGATTGCTTCGGCCCAAAACTTCTCGGACGTGCCATAGTCATCAAGCATTGCTCGTGCAAGAGTGATGAGAGTCTTGTTCTTCCTTTCAACGACACCATTTTGTTGAGGAGTGTATGTGGCTGAAAATTCATGTTTCACGCCTTCACGATCACACCACTCCCCAATGTTGTAGTTCTTGAATTCGGTGTCGTTGTTACTCCGGACCTTGATGATGGGAAGTTGAAATTCCTACAAATACTTTGATATGTGGACGGTCCGAAGAGGTCCATGTGGAGCAACTCAAGTGGCTTGGAGGTTGACACAATTGTCTTCATCGGGTGGTGTGAATCAACTTGTTTTTCGGCTTGACAAGCGCTACAAAGCTTGTTCTTCTCAAATGTGTCATCCTTCACGCCGGTCACCATCCTGAGCTTGAATGACTTCTTGAGCTTGCTCATTCCAATGTGAGCTATGCGTCGATGCCATAGCCAACCCAAACTCGTCTTGGTGAAAAGACAAGTGGTCAAGCTAGAATCCTTGTTGGAGAAGTCTACTAGGTAGAGATGTCCATGTCGAAACCCTTTGAAGATTAGTTCTTGGCTTGTTTCACTAGTCACAACAACATCATTCTTGCCAAAGGTGCACGTTAGTCCAAGATCACATAATTGTGCAATAGAAAGCAAATTGAAACTAAGTGACTTAACATACAACACATTGGAAATAGATAAATCATGTGAAATTGCAATCTTACCCAACCCAATTACCTTCCCCTTAGAGTTATCACCAAAGGTGACTTGTTCATGATTGTCGGGGTTCTCTATGGAGGTGAACATACCATCGTTGTCGGTCATGTGTTGAGTGCACCCGCTATCGAGTACCCAATGCTTTCCTCCGGCTTTGTAGTTCACCAACACACATGAATTCAATTTTTGATTTTAGGCACCCAAGCCAACTTAGGTCCTTGTATGTGTGATACAAGTGTTTTTGGGACCCAAAGTTGCTTGGGGAGCTTCCCCTTCATGCCCTTCATGTCCTTGCCAATGAACCTTGACTTCACCTTGCCATCTACTTTACTTAAGAGATAATAGTGATCATTAAAGGTAGACTTGTAGTTAGTAGGCAATTTTGGAGAAGGCCGGTTAGGAAGAGGACACTCCCTTGTATGGTGACCGGTGACCTAACAATGTTGGCAATAAGAACCAACTTCATTGATGAAGCTCGTTTTAAGCTCCGGTGAGGGCACCTTTCCTTTGTTAGGCACCGGGAAGGATCCATGTCCTCTCTTGTTGAAGGCCCTTGCTTGTTGGAAGAGGATTTCTTTGTGCTTGACTTCTCCCTTAGATACTCTTGCCACACTAGTGCGGAGACTTTCAATTTCATCCATCAAATCCTTCTTCCTAGCATTTTCTTTCAAAGACAAAGACTTATGCAAGACATTAGTGGCATGAGAAACAATAGATACCTTATCATTAAGGGTTTCTTTCTTTATAGTTTTCAATTCTTGATCAAGGACTTCATAAGCAATGTTAAGTACTTGATGCTCTTGGATTAACTCATTGTGCTTTCCCAAGAGTGCTTGGTGTGCTAAGTCAAGCTCATGATGATCTAGCTTGATTTGAGCCTTATCCTCCCCAACTTGCTTGACATGAGATTTGAGCGTGTCATGCTCCTTAAGTATGCTCTCATACTTGTCAAGCAAATCGAGGTTAGCACTCTCCAGCTTAGCACGAGCTTCTTCAAGAGCCTTGACCTTACTCTTTTCCCTTTTAATGATAGTGTGGTATTAATTTATCAAATGAAGCTAAGTCATCGGGGGAAAGCTCATCATCGCTAGAGTCATCACATACCTTGGTGTTACCTTTTGCCATGAGGCACATGGGAGGTGGATGAAGAGATGAATCATCATTGTTGGCAATGGCAAGACCGGCCAAGCTCTCTTCTTCCGCTTCACTCGCTTCATCACTAGATTCTTCGTCGGTGATCCATTCATTTGCCTCACACATGAACACCTTTTGTGGACCTTTTCTCTTCTTTGGAAAGAGTTTTGCCTTTTTGCCTTTGTCATGCTTCTTCTTCCAAAAGAATCTTGGCTTAGGCTTGACCTCTTGTTCATCATCCTCACTATCCTCAAGCTTGCGATGCTTGCCCTTGTGGTTTTCTCTTCTTTTGTCTGGTTTTGGACAATCATAGGAGATGTGGCTTTGATCACCACAATTATAGCAAGTCTTGTTGTCATCTTTCCTTGGTAGAAATGGTTTATTTTTGGGATCAAAGGTGTATCCCTTCTTGGCAATCTTGGAGTTCAAGCCAGAGAATTTTCTCATCATCAATGAAAGCTCATCATCGTCATCTTCACTTGATGCTTGCTCTTCTTCACTTGAGCTAGGCTCCACTACTTTCTTTTTCTTGAGATTTGTTCTCTTGGTGGAAGCCTATAGAGCAATTGTCTTTGACGATGATTCCTCCATCATCCCAAGCACACTCATCTCATGGGTGTGAATCTCTCCAATAAGTTCCAAAACTTCAATGTGATCAAGAGATTCCTTTTAAAGCATGGAGTTGATGATGTTGTACTTTGGCTTAGGAAGGAGCATAAGAATATTGCGGTTGATGAGTCCCTTGCCAAGAGAAGCAATATCAAGAGCATTAATTTCCTCAATGAGAACATTCAAGCGAGAAAACATTTCATTGACATTTTCATGAGGTAGCATTTTGAACCCATCATATTTGGCCTTAAGCATGTGATACTTTAGTTCCTTAAAACGAGAAGAACCCTCATTAATTTCAATCAAGCAAGCCCAAATTTCATAAGCCTTTTCTTTGCTAGCAATCCTAGTAAACACATCTTGACTAATGCATTCGTAAATAGCATTTCTAGATTTTGCATCCCACTTGATTTTGTCACCAATATAGTTATGCTCACCAAACCCCGCATGGGTCGCTTCCCAAACCTCGGGAGCAATAGCCTCTAGATAAGCACGCATGCGTGCTTTCCAATAGGCAAAGTTCTTGCCCTCAAAGATGGGAACCGAACCCCCAATCTTGGCCATTTTAGCTCTCTAGTGGTGAAGCTAGAATGATCCAATGAGCAACCTTGCTCTGATACCAATTGTAAGGATCGAATGCCCAAGAGAGGGGGTGAATTGGGCTTCTTTTCAAAAATTAAAGCAATAAAAACTTAACTATTAAAATCCCAATTCCCTATGCAAACAACCTATGCATTCAAGTGAATAATAATTTTGCGGTATATGAAATGCATAAGTGTAACGGGAAAGTAAGAGTGTGCAAACTCCTGAGGAGACACGAAGACACGGTGATTTATCTCGTGGTTCGGCAAGATCATCAAGACCTTCCTACATCCATGTTGTGGCACCCACCAAAGGGTATAGCCACTCTCAAGTCACCGAGACCAGGGATCTTCACTAAAAGTCTCCGTTCGCCAACTCCGACAAGGTGGAGCTCAAGCCTTTTACAACTTTGATCCTTCGGTCTTCCACAACCGACTTGGCAAGCTCCGGAAGGCTCTCTCCAATGACCGACTGTTACACGGTGAATGCAATCACCAAGATACACTCCCTTACAACTCTCACTAGGCTAGAGACTCCAATCACCAAGAATGGAAGCACACAAGCATCATCTCTAGAAAGTTCTAGCCTATCTCTTGGTGTACAAGTGGTGTAAATGATATGGAAGTGGTTTCTCAATGTCTTGAATGCTTGGTAATGTGTAAAGTAGCTCTGGGAATCAAGACTTGTCGAAATGACGGGTTGAAGGGGTATAAATAGCCAGCTTCCACGAAATAGCCGTTGGAAAAGTAGGCTGACATCACTGTTCTGCAAACATCGGATGATCCGATGTTCTCCCTTCAGTTGTCATCGATCGAATACAAATTAGCTGATGTCACTGTGTCAGATATGACCGTTGATCGACCGATGTAACACTTGCCTCATCATCGGATGATCCGGTGACACTTGATCCAGAATGGTCCAGAAATAATGCTTACTGGAATGAATGACCGATGTGTCATAATTGTACATCGGATGATCCGGTGTTACACTTGGTCCACGGAAATTGCTTACTGGAATGATCGACCGATGTAACACTTGCTTCATCATCGAATGATCCGGTGTATACCCAATACTGAGGTCTTCTTCTACTCAGATCCAACTCGACCGATGTAGTGTTTTCTGGATACATCGGTTGATCCGGTGAGTTGATTTTGTCTACTTCGAGTTGTTCTAAGTGATTATTTTGGAATTTGTTCGAGTGACCTCTTAGACATTGGTTTGAAATGTTCTTCTAATGATGACCAAGTCTTGAGTGCTGCCAATTTTAATGGAATAATTTTGACATATGTGCTTTTTCTTTTAGTCTTCACAAAAATCGATTGACCTCGTAAAATAATTTGTTGAGGGGTCTCCAATTGTATCCAATGAGCAGTAGATGATATAAATATAGAGTCCATTAAGTGTGATGAGTGATATGAGAGACCTTGCATCTACAAACTCATTAGTAATATCCAACGGTTGTCATTAATCACCGAAACCATACCTCATGGGGACCTAGATGCTTTCAGATACTCCCAGATCCATAGCAGAGGCATATGCATCACCTGATGCAGATGACTGAAAATAAGTAGTTCATAGTGAGATGGACTCAATTCTTTCCAATGGAACCTGAGAGTTAATTGAATGGCCATACGGGTGCAAACCAGTAGGCTGCAAGTGGGTGTTCAAGAAGAAGCTCAGGCCTGACGGTACTATTGAAAAGTACAAGGCGAGACTAGTTACTAAGGGCTATACTCAAAAGAAAGGTGAAGACTATTTTGACACCTATTCACCTGTCACCAGAATGATGACAATTTGTGTACTACTTTCTCTGGCTGCCTCTTGTGGTCTAATCATCCATCAAATGGATGTGAAGACAGCTTTCCTTAATGGAGAGTTGGAAGAGGAAATTTATATGGAACAACCTGATGGGTTCGTAGTAAAAGGTGAAGAGACAAAGTTGTGTAAATTGTTGAAATCCTTGTATGGCCTAAAACAAGCACCTAAGCAATGGCATGAGAAGTTCGATAGTACTTTGACGTCTACTGGCTTTGTCATTAATGAGGTTGATCAGTGCGTGTACTATCGCCATGGTGGGGGCGATAGTGTTATATTATGCTTGTATGTGGATGATATACTCATTTTTGGTACGAGCATTAATATAATTTCTGAGGTCAAGTCTTTTCTATCAAAGTGTTTTGATATGAAAGATCTGGGAGAAGCTAATGTTATTTTGAACATTAAGCTCAATAAGGATGAGAGTGGAATTACTTTAAGTCAATCCCACTATATTGAGAAAATCATGAGCCGGTTCGGCTTTATGGATAGTAAGATTTCTCCAACGCCTTATGATCCCAGCGTAATACTTAGAAAGAACAGGAAAGAGCAAGAGATCAACTTAAATATTCCCAGGTGATCGGTTCACTCATGTACCTAGCTAGCGCAACCCGTCCTGATATCTCGTTTGCTGTGAGCAAACTGAGCAAGTTCATGTCAAACTCGGGTACAGATCATTGGCATGCACTTGAAAGGGTAATGCGCTACCTGAGAGGTACAATGAGTTACATAATTCACTATAGTGGGCATCCGGTCGTGCCTGAGGGTTATAGTGATTCGAACTGGATCTCTGATGTTGATGAACTCTATGCCACAAGTGGATATGTATTCACTCTAGCTGGTCGCGCTATATCATGGAGGTCTTGCAAACAGACCATTTTGACGAGGTCAACCATGGAAGCAGAACTAACTGCTTTAGAGACTGCCACTGCAGAGGCACAATGTCTGTGAGAGCTCTTGATGGATTTGCCTAAAGTTGAGAAACCATTGCCGGCAATCCTTATGAACTGTGACAGTCAGACGGTGATTGCCAAAGTGACCAGTTCTAAGGATAATGCAAAATCATCAAGACACGTCAAGAGACGTTTAAAATCTGTCAGGAAAATGAGAAACTCCAGAGTTATTACTGTTTCATACATATAAACAGATAAAAACCTGGCAGATCCCTTTACGAAGGGTCTATCACGTAATGTGATAGAAAGTGCATCGAGAGAGATGGGTTTGAGACCCATTGATGTGACACCATAGTAGTAATCCAACCTATGTGATCGGAGATCCTGTGAATTAGAACATGGGAAAACAAGCTAGTGGTTCACCGAGGAGAGTACTTCTTTTATACCCTCTCTATGTGAAGATGCACACTTGTACTCTCAAACTGTAAGGCAGGTTGGCGAATTGCCTTAATGTGTTCTTGTTGGCTATGTGTAGCAAAGATGTCGTCCTACAGGGCAGTCTTGAAGGAAACACACCTATATGAGCTCTGACTGTCTAACGTCGTGGTCTGTGAGATTTGGGTGATCTCTGGAAAGCTCATGAAGAGACCAGGGAGTACGACGCATATGCTCCACCCGCGGGGTAGACTACTGGTAGTCAAGTACTAGTAATGGTCTTTGAGTGAAGTCAATTAACATAAAACTTGCAATTCAAGGCATAGTCCATTGTTCAAGTTGTGACCTAATGAAACTTAAAGATCTAGGCAGAAGTTCAACTTTACAGTCTCTACCAAAACACTAGTATATCAAACAAGGAACGAGAATGACCTCTCTCCTAATGGCATTGAGATCTAGTGGGGGATTGTTGGAATAAATGGGTTTGGCCCACATAATATTTAGAATTAATTCCTAATAAATCTCAAAGGCCCATTAGGGCAAGAGGGAGTGGTACTAAATGATTAGTCCCACATGGGAAGTGGAAGTGGAGCAACCCCTACATAAAAGGGAGGTTGCTCTTCCACTCCTTGAGTGAGAGAGAAGAGAGGAAGAGAGGGGTGGCCCACGCGCGCTCCTCCTCCTCCTCCTCCTCCTCCTCGCTCGCTCGCCTCGCCACGCCTCACCTCGCCCCGCCCCGCCCCGCACACGCGCGCGCGCGTGTTCGTGTGAATTTGAGCCTCGAGCCGAGCCCAGATTTTATATTTTTGCAGAAAATATAATTGGGCTTTGAGCTTTTGGGCCTCCGAATTTTTGGGGCTACCGAGTCAGAGTCCAAGTCATTGGAGATGGACGCGTCTACAACTGTGGAGTCAGTTCGGGTCCGGACCCTCCGGATCGCATATGAACCGCCTCCGTGGGACTCTATAAATACGGGCGTCCGTGGTACAGCAGGGCACACCACGATCAGATCGTTCCCACGTCCGCGTTCCTTGCACCACCTTCTAGTCTACTCCATCCCGAGCGCCGGCGTGCACCGACGACCGGGAGAGCAGGTCTCCGGAATCGCTCGCCCTTGCGATCCTGCACCGGGAGAAGGCGAATAAGGTTTTTGGGAAGCGCTCCGCGCGACTGCTCGCATTCTTCACCACGGGTCGTCTACCGAGGAGATCAGGCGCTGCGGCCCAACGTCCTCACCAACGTCTGCAGCGTACTTCTGCCGTCAGATCTACAGCGGTTCATTCGGCTTCAAATCGGTACGCTTTATTTCTCGTTCCGTCTGTCTGCCGATCGTTGCTGGTTTTCTCGTGTTCTTCCGGAATTGTTCAATAAATTACCTCCTATTTTCTAACATGGTCACGTGCTTACCAACAAATTCACAAGCAATCACTCATGATTACTCTCTTTGTTTCTAAATACTTGCTATTTTATAGTTCAAAAATGAACTACAAATTAGCAAGTATTTAGGAACCGAAGAAATATCAAGAAAACTACTGTCACCGCGTCAGCTACCTAAGCACGCACACTTCAACAAGCAAGCACGGCAAGCTACGTATGTACACACGCTCTCCCCAATCGTGGATAACCATTACAGCTCAGGCCGCTTCCTATTTGCGTGCACGGTACACGGGAACGAAGGGGAGATCGGTACGTCATGCATTGTGGCACGTTGCACGTAGGCTGGGGTCCGGACAACGGAGTGACACGTACGGACGTATTCGTTCATTCAGTTTGCTGTATCTGCGAGGCCACACGGAACCAGTAAACCGGCACCCTGAATTGGTTAGTACTACAATACTCACTCTCTCTTACCAAATACTGCCTTCATTCCATACTTTTTATTGTTTAGAATAATATTTTAGTTCAAAGTAAACTTAAATTATTGTTCTAAACAGTGATGAATATTTGCGAACGGAGAGTAATATGTATCAACTGTTTACATGCAGTAACGAAAAAAAAACAAATTGAAGTAGCATTTCGGAATCATTTGAAATTCTGAAGCTGTCGGGCGGCTCAGTGGAAAAAACAGAACAGACTGAACCAAACAGCGCTCGTATCTGACTTTCAAGCTCTGAAATGTTGGTTTACCACTACTACAAAATGCATCATCGCAGGCGGTTCTAAACATATTATCGCATACGGTTTTAAAAACCGTTTGTAACGAAGAGCCTGTGAAAATGATCGATTAACACAAGCGGTGGCATAATCCGCCTGTGAAACTACATTTTCACAGGCGGTTTTTAATAAAAAACCGCATGTGAAAATGCATTTTCACAGGCGGTTTTTAATTACCGACCGCATGTGAAAATGCATTTTCACAGGCGGTTTTTAATTACCGACCGCCTGTGAAAATGGCTAGTGAAACAAAAAAATTTCACATGTGCCGCCGGGAGTTAGAAGAGGTCGCACCGTCTGGAGGCCGCCGCGTTGCCGGGAGCCGCAAGAGCGCCGCCAAGTGTCGAAGGAGGTCGCACCGCCGAGAGCCGGAGGAGCCGGGCCGCCCGAAGCCCGACGAGGCCGTGCCGCTTGGAGCCGGAGGAGCCGCGCCGTCGAGAGCCCGAGGTAGACCGCGCCACCGGGTGCCCGAGGTAGACCGCGCCGGATCTGTACCCGCGCTCACGCCGGCAGGGCGCACGCTCGCCGGAGCCGCGCCACCGGGAGCCCGTGGTAGACTGTGCCAGATCCGCGTCTGTGCTCGCGTCGGCAGGGCTCGCGCTCGTCGGGAGGCCGCGCCGGAGCCACCGAGGTCCGAAGCAACCGAAGTCGCACCTTAGTCGCGCCTTGAGAGAGGCCGCCGGCAGCCGCGCCGCCAGGAGCCCGAGGTAGACTGTGCCAGATCCGCGCTGTCGGTACCCTAAAAACCATACACCCCCTGAGGTTACAAAGATCTTAAGGGAAGGACATCTACTCAAATTGAAGACCCTCGGGTGCCCACTCGCCAGACGTAACCGGACCCGCTTCTCCAACATGGTTAGCCCCTAGGTTGCCACGTGTACTGTCAGACCAGAGCTATTACCCGCAAGGGTGAAGCTCCGGGCTAGGTACTGAAACGGCACCTCCGGAGGTAACCCCTGACCGAGAGAAGCTCCGGACCTGACACGTGCCAGGCCACCCCGGAGCTTCCCGCTTCCCACAAGCAAGCTCCGGAGCTGCCACGTGTCCATACGTCGGAGCTAGCCGCTTCAAACCCCCGGGAGACGTTGTAACGGCTCCGGATCTCCAAAGGACAGCTGCAGACTTCAAGACCCGATTAATTATCATTAATTCCACATTAATGACACTTAATCGGATGATATTAACACCTGTAACGGCACTGTCGGAGCCGTTACAGGGTTATTAGCAACAATTAATCTCGTGTATCAATACTAGTAACCGCCAGGGCCACATGTCGGGCCAGGCTGACTTGTAACGGTTTGTCCTTGTGCTATAAAAGGACAAACCGACGATACACGAGGGAGGACTCTGGAACACTCGGAAGCTCACAAGTTAATACAACACACACACACCCGTGGAGTAGGGTATTACGCTCAGGCGGCCCGAACCACGTAAACCACCGTGTCACTCGAGTCCAATCGTGATTCACCTTCTTGGATCTCCGCGCGCCCACACCGAACTACAAACTCCTCCAACACTTCCACAGTGTCAGGAGATCTGCCGACTCCAACAGTCGACAGTTGGCGCGCCAGGTAGGGGCGCCTGAGATCTTCAAGAATGGTGAATTCTGCGGCTGGATCATCCAACGGGCAACCTGCTGCTCAGGCTGTCGGAGGCAATCCCTCCAATATGCAGCCACCGGCAGGAGCCTCAGTTCCAGCAGGAGTCACACTCCCACCACCACCATCTTCTCCGGCAAGACATGTCGGACGACATGATGGTGCACCGGCGTCACATTCTGCGCCGGCAAGTCGAGACAACCCAGAACACGCGCTCCATGCAGCGCGTGCTCTCCTCCAGCGACCACCACCTCCGGATGCATCTCACGGTGCCATGGAGCAATGGAGGGCTGATGTTGAGCATTTGGTCGCAGCAGCGGCCGAACGCCTCAACAATCAGGGTCCACCTCCTTCAGGGCGGGCCCCGTCGCAGCGACGGACGTTGTCGGGAAGACTTGGTCCACATGTCTCCAACAACCGGAGACGAGCTGCATCACAGCAAGTGACGTCGTTGCCCTCTGGGGCACGACGCGCCCATACCGCATCTCGGCTTTCGACACATGACCTCCGGGCGGAGCTTGATCGCCGATACCGCCAACAGGATGGCCGTGTCCACATCGAGCGAGCTCGAGAAAGACGAGATGCTCAAGACCTTTCTACTCTGGAAGGAGTAGGAGGAGGCTGTTCCGCCCTAGCCATGCACCTGCGCATGGTTAGGTGGCCACAGAAGTTCCGGCTACACTTGCCGGAAAAATTCGACGGGACTGTCAATCCCGTAGAATTTCTACAGATATACTCCACTGCGATCTTAGCAGCTGGAGGAAACGAGGCCCTAATGGCCAATTACTTTCCAGTGGCCTTAACTGGGACCGCCAGGTCCTGGTTTATGAGCCTTCCACCCAACTCTATCGACAGTTGGGAGGAGCTGTGCCGTCAGTTCACCGCCAATTTCGGGAGTTCATACACCCGTCCGGGCACTGAACTGGACCTTTTTGCGGTCGTGCAAAAAGGAGGAGAATCTTTGCGATCATTCATCCAGAGATTTTCTCAGGTACGTAACACAATCCCTTCTATCTTAAGCGCTTCTGTCATTGTGGCATTCAGACAGGGTGTACGAGACAAGAAGATGTTGGAGAAGCTGGCGATCAAAGAGATCACCGGCGTCACGGAGCTCTTCAGCCTGGCTAACAAATGTGCTAGAGCTGCGGAGGGCCGTGAAATGCACTCCAAACCAACCTTGGAGGGTCATAAAAAATCCTCCAAAGAAGAAGCCGCTACCTCCGGGAGTGGCAAGAAGAAAAAGAAGACCAACGGCAAGAAGAAGCCGTCGGCCGGCACATCCAACATTGCAGCCACTGCAACTCCTGGTGGCCGGGGGCCACGCCCCGAGAAGCGACCTCGACCGTCTTCTGAAGACGGTGGCAAACCCAAGATGTGGTGCCCCATTCACAAAACGGGCAGCCACAGGTTGGAAGACTGCCGGGAGGTCCAAAACCTTGCCGAGCGCTACCACAAGCGCCGGGAAGGGTCTCCCTTCCGACAGAGGGAGGGAAAACAAAAGGTCGATGAAGCTCCGGCTGAAGAGGAGTTAGGGTTTCAGGACCCCAAAAAGGTCCTGAAAGCCGTCTACACCTCCGTCGACGATGACTCCGACGTCTCCGACAACGAGCGTCGAAAAACCATGAACACCATCTTTGGTGGGTCATGGGACATCACTTCTCGTCGTCTCATCAAGACTATGCGACGGGATATGGCTGCTGTAGCTCCTACAGCTAGACCGGAGCCACATCGAAAGTGGATGGACACACCCATCACTTTTGATGCTTCGGACTGTCCTCAAAGCATGGTCGGAGCTGGCCAATTACCCTTGATGGTATCTCCCACCATCAACAACATCCAGCTCCATCATGTCCTGGTAGACGGAGGTTCGGGGCTTAACCTCATCAGCTTTGAAGCTTTCACTAAGCTTCAGCTCCGACCTTCGGACCTCCAGCCCTCTCGACCTTTCTCCGGAGTAGGTCCGGGGGCCATCACTCCACTCGGAGCTATTACTCTCCCCGTTACCTTCGGGAACCGGGAGAAGTATCGCACCGAGAAGTTGGTCTTCGACGTCGCTCAGATCAACTTACCATTCAACGCCATCTTGGGTAGACCTGCCTTGTACAAATTCATGGCAGCTGCTCATTATGGATACCTGGTGTTGAAGATGCCAACACCAATAGGTGTTCTCCGGATCCGCGGAGATCGCACTGTCGGAGTAACTGCTCTGGAGGAACTCCACGCACTCACCACAGCGCAAGAGGAGGACTCCAGACAGAAGCAAGCTCCACAACCTCCGAGCATTCGTCAACGAGGCTCCACCTCTGCACCTCGTGTGCAGCCAAGCGGCGACACCGACATTCCCGTCAAAGTCGTCCAAATTGGTTCCGATGTCACTCAAACTACCCGCATATCGGGTGGCTTGAACGACAAATAGGAACTCGCGCTCATCACTTTCCTCCGGGCTAACGTTGACGTGTTTGCTTGGCAACCGTCACAAATGCCTGGGATCCCCAGGGAAGTGATTGAGCACAATCTGAAGATTTACCCCGACGCTCGGCCTGTGTATCAGAAACCTCGGAAGCAATCTGTAGAGCGACAGAACTTCATCCGACAAGAAGTGAAGAAGTTGCTCGAAGCCGGATTCATCCGAGAAGTCTACCATCCAAAATGGCTGGCAAACCCAGTTGTTGTGCCTAAGGCCGGCGGGAAACTTCGGATGTGCATCGACTACACCACACTGAATAAGGCATGTCCAAAAGATCCATTCCCACTACCTAGAATAGATCAGATAGTGGATTCCACCTCCGGGTGCAAGTTACTGTGTTTTCTAGACGCATATTCTGGATATCATCAAATCAGGATGTCTAGGGAAGATGAAGAACATACTTCATTCATCACAGTGGATGGATTGTATTGTTACACAGCCATGCCTTTTGGTCTCAAGAATGCAGCTTCAACTTTTGTACGAGCTATGTACAAAACTTTCGAAGAACTCATCAGAGACATAGTGGAAGTGTACGTCGATGACATCGTGGTCAAAGTCAAAAACAAGGAATCCCTATTGGACACCTTGCAGGCTGTCTTCGATAAGCTGCGGGCCACCCGCACGAAGCTAAACCCAGACAAGTGCGTCTTCGGGGTTAGTTCCGGAAAGCTTCTTGGTTTCCTGGTAAGTCACCGGGGCATAGAGGCTAATCCGGCGAAGATAAAAGCCATTGAAGACATGCGGCCACCAACCCGCATCAAAGACGTCCAAAAATTAACTGGATGTCTAGCAGCCCTCAGCCGGTTCATTTTAAGACTGGTGGAAAGGGCACTTCCTTTCTTCAAGTTACTGAGGAAGTCCGGACCATTCCAATGGTCTGAAGAAGCAGAGAAGGCATTCCAGGAGCTGAAACAGTTCCTCACCACCCTACCAGTCTTGGTAGCTCCGAACCCCGGTGAGCCTTTATTGCTTTACATTTCAGCTGCTGACGAAGTCGTCAGTATGGTTCTGGTTGCGGAGAGACCGGAACTACCCAATACTCAGGAATCCAGACCCCTTCGGGAGGGTCCGGAGGTTCCTGAAAGCGGGTCTGGGTCCCAGCTCCCAGACTTGAACCCACAAGAAGCCACTTCAGAGGACCCTGATTCCTCCGAGAGGATCCAGGTCATTCCTGAAGAAGCTCCGGGTTCTTCCACCCAGAACCCGGAGGTCCCCGAAGATAGTCTGGACCCCTCCGAGAGGGTCCGGATCAATGAAGAGGAAGCTCCGGACCCCTCCGGGAGGGTCCGGACCATTCAACGCCCGGTATACTTCATCAGTGAAGTGTTACATGATGCCAAGACTCGATACCTAGAGGTGCATAAGCTGCTTTATGCAGTTCTTATTGCCTCAAGGAAGCTTCGACACTATTTTCAAGCTCACTAAGTCTCGGTGGTAACCTCATATCCACTTCGAGCGATCCTGCATAATCCCAATTCTCGAGGAGGGAAGGTGCCAAGCAGCTGTTCGGAATGCCCGATACCGCCAAGCTCTACGGCGTTATCACCAGCGGCATGTACACAACCGACAGCTCGAGGAAGGCGATCTGGTGCTACGGAGAATACTATCCAGAGAAGGGCAAAACAAACTCTCCCCCGGCTGGGAAGGGCCCTTCCGAGTGATCAAAGTATCCCGTCCCGGAAGCGTTCGCTTGGCTACTGAGGATGGGACACCTCTCCCAAATCCTTGGAACATCGAGCACCTCCGTAAGTTCTACACTTAATTCCACGGAGGTGAGTCTTAAGTAACTTGAAATGTATGTTATAGAGTCATTGTGCAGAGTCGGGTAGTTCCTCCGGGAGAGCAGCCGGATCTTTCCCGAAAGGTTTGAAAAGCTCATGCAACACTTGATACAGTCTCCGGACTAGAAGTGTGGCTAACTACCCTGGGTCAAACGAGAAACCAAACACACTTAGCCTGGTTTCGTACCCTAAGAGTGTACTTGTTTCCCCTGTACCCTAGACCTATAATGAAAGACATCTTCATGTGAAATAGACTCCACGTGCATTCATTTTTGCATAGGCTCGACATTTTTATTTTTCTCTTTCTTGTCTATAACAGAAACGTGCAATTCTTAAGAAATTCTAGTTTGACCGGTTTACGTACGATTTGAGTCGAATTGTCGGATTTTTTAGATTTAAATATCGTCTGTGGCCAACTCGCCTGAAAGCCGCCAAGCCATTCTAGGGCCGGAGTGCGCTATCGACTTAGCCTGGTCAAGCACCCTAAGTACGCCACTCTACCTACATCCCGGCAGGCCAAAGTAAGGGGGGTACATGGACAATTGAATCTAAAAGAAAAGACAATTCATTCAGTCGTACTAAAAATCGTGTTCAACTTAAAATTCTCTTGAGAACCGTAAGTCGCGACGAAGTTATAGATAAGGAACGAATTTTACTATTTTTCTTGGCTTAAGTGTGCAGGAAAAATGAACCCTATATTGATGGAGAAAAACCGGAGCTAACCAAGCTCCGACTCCCACCAGGGCGTCAACCGTCGACGTTGACTTAAAGATGGTGAGAAGACCCTATCACTAGAGTCTATTGCCAACAAATCAGGCGTGGCAAGGGTCATCGCCGGAGCTACTAAGCTCCGACACCTTGGAGTATTAACTATCGACGCTCAACGTGTTGGTAGAGGCTATTGCCGGAACTACTAAGCTCCGGTGATGGACAGTGCCGGAGCTTCAAAGCTCCGACGACTTCAAGGGACCTTCACTATCGAAAACTTCGGACCTAAATTATACGAGTTCGAAGCAAATTTGTCTTCAACAAAACTCAACATCCTTTTGGTACATGTCCACAATCAAATTGTGCACATCTACCAGGGGGCCAAGTGAAGATAAAGATGTTGAAGACGAAAAAATGAAATTCGCAAAAAAGTGAGGATTTCATTTCATTTGAAGACCGGAGATTACATCTGGAGACAAGGGATTACAAAATTGAGGAAGAAGAGAAGATACAAGTAAAGGCTAAGAGAGACAGTCCTAGACCCTATGGAAGAACTCGGCGACCTTCTGAGTGACCTCCGACACGCTGGCTCGGGTAGCTTCGCCTTCTCCTTCGACGGGGCCTTCAAGCACCGGGTCCAGAGGGAATCGATGGTTCCGGCTAGTGTAGCACGTCAACACATACTCTGTGACGTTCCTAGCCAGGGATTGCCCCTCGACCTCCAGCTGGTCCGCGATAACGTCGCCCACCTTGGAGAGCTTGCTGCCCGCAGCGCTCAACGCTTGCAACGCAAGGTCCGGCTCCGGCTCCGGATCATCCGGGAGCACGGGGCTGAAACCCATCGGCGCCAGCGCATCATCGGCCTTGCTCAGGAACTCCCAAATTTGCAGGGAGTCCGTCTTCCTCAGGCCCTTCATCTCTTCCAGGGATCTCCGGGCCGCCGCCAGCTCCGAATTCTCGCGGGAGAGACGCTCAACTTCTTTGGCGTTTTGCTGAATCTTCGCAGCAACCCGCTTCTCAAGTCTTCCGAGCTCCTCCTCCCGGAGGTGGATCTTGTTCCGGCGGTCGACCAGGTCCTTCTCCCTAGCCTCTATTTTCTTCTCCCGGGCGACGAGGGCACACTCGTACTCGTAGAGTTCCTGCCCCCGCACCCAGGTCTTCTCCTCCTCCTCGAGGCAGCGCTCTTCCAATTTTTTAGTGCGCTCCTCGAGGCCCTTGTCCGCCAGAGCTGTTTTCTCGGCGAGCTCCTCCTCCCGTCGCAAGACGTCATCCCGTAGCTCCAGGAGTTTTTGCTCCTCATCCTCGAGCCGCCTTTCCCTTCCTTCAAGTGCCTCTCGGCGCTTGATGAGTGCGGTGCTGATGGCCTCGAGTTGATCGAACCGAGCATTGGTCGCGTCGTTAGCAGCCTTAGCTTGGTCATGGAACTCCCGGGATTGAGCGTCGAGGGCGTGAGTCATGCTCTCCCTCTCGTCCAGCAGCTCACCCCAGAGCTCCAGGCGGACCTTCTCCCGCCTGATCCATTCCTTGTCATCCGCAATCCTCGACTGCGCCAGCTTGGTCTCGAATTGGAGTCGATTACGCCACCTCCTAAGGGTTTGGCGCTCCTCTTCAAGAGCCTTGCTGTCGTGGAAGAAGGCTAGTTGGACTTGACGTAGACTGGAGCAAGCGTTGTCGATGGACATCGACAGCGAGATAGGCTCCGGACCTTCCGGGGTCTCCTCCGCTGGTTCCAGCGGGTCGTCACTTACAAAAATTGGGTCCCACTCTACAAGAGTGGAACCCCGAGCTTCCAAAGCACTAGGGCACTCCTCCGGGATGGCCTCAGTCGCCACCGAAGAAGGTCCCGCCACCAAGTCTTCATTTGCCCCCTCAGGCTGGGGGCCGGCGACTTCATTCAGGCACTCTGGCTCCGCCACGGGTACCATCGACGTCGTCGCCTCCAATGGCTCCGGCCGGGACACTTCTTCTGAGGGAGGCTCGAGCTCCCTCGCCTCTTCGACCACCGGCTCTGTGGCCGGCGCTCCAGCAATCACCGGCTCTGCGGCCGGCGCTTCCACAATCACCGGCCCTGCAGCTGGCGCTCCAATAATTACCGGCTCTGCGACCGGAGCTTCGGAAGTAACCGGCTCAACTGCCGGAACCACTTCAGCTTCCGGCTCGCATGCCGGGGCTTCAGCTACCTCCGGCTCAACCGCCGGGGCTTCAGCACTTTCCGGCTCCGAAGCCGGGACCGCTACTTCCTCCGACTCAACAGCCGGAGCTTCTACTTCTGCAGCACCAGGACCCGGAGCTTCAACCTCCAGAACAGGTGCCGCTGGCGCATCTTCAATCCCGTGGTCCGGCGCTACCACGGGAACCTCTGGAGACGAGTCGAGGTCCATGACCACGACAGCCGGCGCCGGAGCTGTCGCAGCCTCCGCTTGGGACGGCACCGGAGCTGGAGCAGAAGCCCCCGCAGCCTCAGACACTGTGGCCGAGGGCGGAGCTTCACTCCCCTTTTTGGGAACGCTGCAGATAAAGAACGAAAAAATTGAGCAAATAGATGCTACAATTAAAAGTTAATCGAGGTAAGAAAGAAAAATTACCTTGGGAGGCTCACGCACCAGCTTGCGCGGAACCTCTTTCCCGGACGTTCCGGGCTGGCCACGGTCGGTGTAGGAGCTCCGGGAGGACTCCCAAGACTTGCCGTGGCCGCGGGCGTTTCCCGGGTCGGAGCTCTCCTTGATCGAGAGGAACTCCTGGACCTGGAGGCCCTCACCGCTTCACGTGCCGGAGTCGCCTGCCCGGAACTGGCACCTCCGGAGGGATCCATCACGGGGACAGTCGCACTCCGGGAGGATCCCACTGCAGGAACAGTAGCACTCCGAAAAGACCCCACCACGGGGACAGCCGCCACGGCGGCGGAGGATCTTCCTTCCTGAGGACGGGGAACTGGGGGGGAGGTGGCAAGTCCGACGGACCTTCCGTCAGCATGTCGCAGTTTTCTCTTCCGGCTCTCCGGCTCCTCCGCCAGCTCCTTGCCCTTGCCAATGACCTCAGCTCTTGGCTGAGAGACAGGGGTGGAGCCGCCTTCGGACAACCCGGGGATCGCCAACCGGGCAGTTGATCTTCTCTCGACGACGCCAAGGTCGTCAAGCGCAGGCATCTTCCGCCGGAGCTCCCTGCTGAACTCAACTTCCACGTTCAGGGGGAGGAAAGCCGGCGGCGGAGTCAAGTACTCTCCGTCAACATCGATGCCGTGCTGGAATTTCTTGAGGTGAAACTCCAAGGACTTCCCCACCATGCTGGACTTCAACCCGGTCTCAACCCGGTCCTCGTCCATCACGCTGTTGAGGGCCCAGGCGAGCTTCTCCCTCCTCTTCAGCGGTGCCCACCTGTTGGACAAGAAGTTGCAGAACACCGCCTGGGGAGTCAATCCACCCTCCACACATTGGCGGATCCTGGTCAGGGCGGGGTCGAAAGCTGCCGCCAGCACCGGAACTTCGCTCCACACCGATGTGTCAATGCCGGGCAGACCGTCTGGCAGCTCCAACCGCTCATGCTCCTCCACCCGGACGACTACCCAATCTTTCTTCCAGTCATCCCACTTCCCAGAAGGGAATGACCGGAGGTACTTGAACGGGCACTTCTTGCGCTTCACAAAGTAGTAGAAGCCAAGGTACTCGTCGCTTCGGCCGGTGGTTTGGACGGTGAAGAAGGTTCGGAATAGCTCGATGCAGGGAGGGATGCCCACCCACATCTCGCAGAAGTGGACAAAGATGGACACAAGGAGGATGGAGTGAGGACCAAGGTGGTATAGCTGCAGACCATAGAAGTCCAGCAGCATCAAGAAGAAGGAAGAAAACGGTGGGATCAGCCCCACCATGGCGTACGAAGAAAAGTACACCATCTCGCCGGAGTGCTCCTTTTTAAAGGGAAGCTCTCCGCCGGCGCGGACCGAACGGTTGAAGAAGTCCGACGACCACCCCATGAGGGCTCGGACCTTCTTCAGATCGCTCTCCGTCTTCAAACGACTCTCATGCAGACCCAACTCCATCGCAGCACAGCTAGGCAAGAGAAGAGGAGCAAAGCACGAGTTGGGAGTTTGAGCGCAAGAACAGATGGAAAGCGTAAAGAACTCCCGACGGTGCGCTTTCCTTCTTAAGTAAGCCCTCGCAACGCTTGGATGGAACTGCAGGGGAGTCAAGGATACTACTCAAGAATTCAACCCAGCCGATGACAAGAGGGCCCGGGACCACCCTGACGATCAAGTCGAGGTTCTTACCCAGGCGAACAGTTGTCATCACGAGGCGGGAAACCCAAAGGCGGCGGACTGACAAGGCGCGCGGAACCGATACGGTTTTCGTATCGGGAACCGGCGACCTTCAATTGCGAGAGATCCGCACGTCAAAGATCATATCTGCCGCCTGAGGTGCGCCACGCGTCGGGACTTAACCGTAAAGCCCCGCCAAAGGCACCTCCGAAGACCCTTGAAGACCCAGTTCAAGAGTCGCAAGTGTGGACCCACCTCCGGCGGAATGACTTCACCCCGTTGGCCTTCCCCGGAGGTAGGTCCAGGGGGCCACTGTCGGTACCCTAAAAACCATACACCCCCTGAGGTTACAAAGATCTTAAGGGAAGGACATCTACTCAAATTGAAGACCCTCGGGGGCCCACTCGCCAGACGTAACCGGACCCGCTTCTCCAACATGGTTAGCCCCTAGGTTGCCACGTGTACTGTCAGACCAGAGCTATTACCCGCAAGGGTGAAGCTCCGGGCTAGGTACTGAAACGGCACCTCCGGAGGTAACCCCTGACCGAGAGAAGCTCCGGACCTGACACGTGCCAGGCCACCCCGGAGCTTCCCGCTTCCCACAAGCAAGCTCCGGAGCTGCCACGTGTCCATACGTCGGAGCTAGCCGCTTCAAACCCCCGGGAGACGTTGTAACGGCTCCGGATCTCCAAAGGACAGCTGCAGACTTCAAGACCCGATTAATTATCATTAATTCCACATTAATGACACTTAATCGGATGATATTAACACCTGTAACGGCACTGTCGGAGCTGTTACAGGGTTATTAGCAACAATTAATCTCGTGTATCAATACTAGTAACCGCCAGGGCCACATGTCGGGCCAGGCTGACTTGTAACGGTTTGTCCTTGTGCTATAAAAGGACAAACCGACGATACACGAGGGAGGACTCTGGAACACTCGGAAGCTCACAAGTTAATACAACACACACACACCCGTGGAGTAGGGTATTACGCTCAGGCGGCTCGAACCACGTAAACCACCGTGTCACTCGAGTCCAATCGTGATTCACCTTCTTGGATCTCCGCGCGCCCACACCGAACTACAAACTCCTCCAACACTTCCACAGTGTCAGGAGATCTGCCGACTCCAACAGTCGACACGCGCCCATGCTCGCGTCGGCAGGGCTCGCACTCGTCGGGAGGCCGCGCCGGAGCCGCCGAGGTCTGGAGCAACCGAAGTCGCGCCTTAGTCGCGCCTTGAGAGAGGCCGCCGGCAGCCGCGCCTTGGGAGATGCCGCCGGAAGCCGTACCTTGGGAGGCTGACGGAGGATCACAGACTGAACCGTGGTTGTTGCTGTTATAGACACATCTATCGTGCAGCTTCTAAACTGAGTCGTTGGATTGATAAGCAGCGAACAGCGGAGATACGAAGTCCAAGAGTGATCCGTGGGATGAAGCAGCGGACCAATGAGGAGCCATTATTATCACAGGCGGTTTTTATGTTACAGACCGCCTGTAAAAATCATTATATTTTCACAGGCGGTTGTTTGTTACGGACCGCCTGTGAAAATCAATACATTTTCACAGGCGGTTGTTTGTTACGGACCGCCTGTGATATTCTATTATCACAGACGGTTATTAACTCATCTGACATCATTAATAGACCGTCTGTAAAAAAATATAGAAGCGTCTGTAAAAATGTTTTTTGTAATAGTGTACGTGTGAATAAAAAGAAATCAGATAAGACAGAGACATTGTAAGAAATACAAGTAGAGATAGGCGTCCGTATAGGATAGAAGAGTGATGACCTTTAGACTATCCAACGCCCTTAGTATTGGCTAGGGTTTTGTTGGGGTGAATTGATCACATGTGAAAAGTTGGTCTCAAATGGAGCCAATAATCCCCTTTATTTATATGACACTGGTCCATCAGAAGCCGCAACTATGCATGTGTCATTTGCGCCTCCGACCACGACGCAAAATCTTAAAGATCCGTTAGTTAGAGTTTCAAACAACATGAATTTTTTTATTTATTTCTATACCTGGTCAAATCACTTCCCAAACATAAGTAATGTCTCGTCCTCCAAAAATTATCACTTTTTAGTTAAAAATTAATTAGAAAGCGATAAAATGTCAGAAACAGGGAGTGTACATAACAACGCTCGGTGCAAGAAAGGGTAAAAGACTCCCAAAACGTATTGTTATTGAAGCATTTTGATAGTACGCGGCGGTACTGGTTATGGCCGGCAGTTCGGCCGCCCGGTGCCGGCGCCCAGTTGCCACTTTTCTCTGCTGTTGTGGCTGGACCGCTCCATTGAAAATCGCAAGTGTCAATTAACTAATCCTATTTTTTATTTATTTTTTCAACGAACACAGTCCCACCCTTTTTGTGTGAAAGAATATCTTCATCAAGTTCACATAGACAAGCCACTTAGACACGGTTCATATATTTCAGTCTCATGCTACTGCTTGTATATCGATTCATGATTAAGAATTGCACTGATTTTTTTCGAAAAAAAATGCCGAACTCTTGCAGCTCACAGGCTGAAAAAAAACGAGTGGCTGACCTGACAAATGTTTCGGTTCCTATCCGGGCTAATTCAGAGAAATACGTTGACATGCCCCCTTCTCCTTAGGAATTCTTTCATGAACGGCAAGGATTCCACGCTCGATGTTCTCCAACTGGTGTGAGGAGAAGAATTCTTTCGTGAACGGCAAGGAAGCTGCCCTACTGTATATTCCTGAGTCACTGGCCGTGATTCATAGTGAACATTGAAATTCGCTACTTCGTTAAGTCGGTGGGGGACGGCCGTTTCGAGATTCGTAACCCGCGGCGTGTACCATTGTTGTATGGAGACAAAAGTGACGACAAGAGTGTACGTGAAAAACGTATCAAAAAGTTTATCATTTTGTAGTTCAAAAATTAACTACAAAACGACAAACTTTTTGAAATGGAATGGGTACTAGTAGTAGATAGCAAGAAGCACAAGTTTGATGCGTAGACATTTTAAATACAACCAAGTATACGAGGATGTACAGCGACGCCTACACTGTACGGCTCCGTTTGGATTGAAGGAATAGCAAAGGAATTTTGAATGATAGGATTCGTAATGGATTTTTTCCTACATAATCATTTGGCTCACAGGAAAAACAAAGGATAGTTTTTATAGGAATGAATTCTTTTGCTAAATTTTGTAAGAAACTTAACATAAGCTTGAACCTCTTTTTTCTTTTCTTGCTGATGTTACAAGTTCACTTGTTTTTCCTATGATGCTGCCAAAGGGCTTCTTATCTCAATTCATATATTTTCAATTCCTATAGGATTGCAAAAACATACAATCTCAATTCCTATGTTTTTTCTATTCCTGTGTTTTTTAATTCTTTCATTCCAAAGGGAGCCTACACCGTTCTATGCACTCGCAAGACTGTTCATTAATTGCTTATGATTTAGGGTGCATGTGCTTGGTTACATTGGACTGCATTGATTTGGATTGGATGGTGCAATCATGTGTTTATTTCACGGTCAGATGAACAGAGTCATCCAAGTTCGAAGAATATTCCTCACAGATGTTGGATGAGTTCATCCACCCTATCTAATAATGCTTTTTAGTAATATAATTGGTGATAATTAACTTGTTTATTGTTGATTAATAATTACAATTATGATATTAACATTAATGTTTTTTCTATTAATATGATAATTAGTATATAAATAATTAATATCATGACAAATTATCAACTTAGATGATCCAATCTGCTCAAGTTTCGTCCAATCTACCAAACAAAAATTAGATCGTCTAGTCCATCCAACCAAATATTAATTTGGATGATCTAATATATAAAAATATGGATGATCCTATCCAATCCAACTTTGACGTCAAACCAAAGACACTCTTAGATGCACTACAAATCCTCCAATAGTTCTTAGCATGACACCACGATAGATCATAAACATGTGGCCATATCAACAGCAAGAATTTCATCTCTGTATTTTTTTCTGCTGAAAAGTCAGCATCCGGGAAGATTGTAGATGCGGTACTTCACGGTAGGTCATTCTTTTACATCTCAAAGTCACATTTTTTATTATACACATTAAAAATCAAATTTACATTAAAATTGCAAAAATGACCAATGATTCGTTCACGAGACAAACGCTACCGCGGCAAGCCACATCGGATACTCTTCGTATGTGTCGTGGACGACGGCTTCCGTGGCACGCCACGCTGAGCCACGGTGGATCCACACCGAGCTACGGTGGCACGCCGAGCCACGGGCCCGCTCCCTACACTCTCTTCGTCCATGGTGCAGAACGAAGGTGGAGCAGAGGGCTGGGCCACGCTCGTCCACGACCCAGATAACGGGTGCTCCTCTTTTTTTCCTGATTTTCAAGCCCTGTTTTGAAACATCACAAACAATCCGAGTTTTGAAACATAAATATGAAACTTTGAAGTAGAGTATTTTATATACAAATTTTAAATGTTGAAAACTATGTTTTCTTCGATTTGGATGGTAATTTTGAAATAGTTAGAAATAAAATTGGTGCAATAGTTATATTAAAAAAATGGAGTATAGATTGTGGTGATTATATGCACTGGGTTACATAAACTTGTATCACTTACATTTAAGAGATATTGAATTATTTAATATGCATTACGATAATATTAAAAAACTCGACGATTACAGAATTGAACTTAAGAGTTCGAATAGGTGTATATTGTTCGCCCCTCTACAACTACGGTATATAAAGCAAAGCAGACCTATTTTCAGAAAATAACACAAATTGAACGATACAAATAGTTTATGCACAATGCACTTGATACGTAATCTACGTGCATCAATATACTACTAACACGCCTAGTTGAATATAACATCGAGCATGACGCACTCATAACCTATTGAGTGCAACGAGGGTATTTCCCCTTACGGATAGCATCAGGTCCGACTTTTCTTGCATGACGAGCTCTCTCGCGCATGCGCTCGCGCTCACCCCCTTGTGCCTCTCATGTGATGTGCTCCTCCTCTTGAGCCTTGCGACGGGCCTATTTCTCCTGTTGTCGATGTTCTTCTTGAGTGTTGGAACGACGCTCCTCCTGTTGAGCCCTCTCCCTTCAATCTCGCCCGATCCTTTCATCCCATTCTCGTTCGTAAAAGAACTTCCATGTTGGTACTTTTGCCTTCTCTTGCACATACTCGACGTCTTCTTGTAATTGTTCTTAATCGACATACTGCCTGAACTCGCAGAGAGGTAGTGGTGACTGCATGATTTGTTATTATGAAAGGTTAGAATTGAAATATGCATATGACATTGATAAAATCATGATATGTTACATGTTTTGTACCATCGGGAAAAATGGACATGGTCCTATGAGGAGGATCGTACTTATGGTTGTCGAACATCCAATATCTCATACCATAAGAGTCCCCAAATCCAAGATCTTTAACAAACCGTCAATCAGTGTCACACAAACACATTGGGGGTTGTAATCCCTTGGGAAATTGAGCTTTCTATTTGACTGTAGGATCATACTCAGCCTGCCACGCCTAGCGTGAGGGAGAGGAGAGGGCGAGGGTGTCGGCCTTGTGCCACGAAGAGCTCAAGGGAGAGGGTGCCAGGCTATATGTCAGGCAGCTGAGCGCGAGGGAGAAGGCGGCCACACCAGCGCGAGGGAGAGGAGAGCGAGCAACGAGTGAGCGGCGAAGTGAGCAGACAGAGCGGTATGGTTTTTGTAGAGGACGCGGCAGACTCACGAGCGTGCAGCGATGAAGGTCACGGGCGGCCACGACAAAACCATGACTACACGCGCTGGTCATGGGAGGCACCCGCCGTGGACGAAAAGAGCGCTGATGGCAGGGCCCCCTCGTTCGTACACGTCACAGACGAACGGAGCACAGGGAGGCGGGCCCTGCAGAATCTATGCTCCACAGTGGCTCGAGCGTGACAGGGGAGGCCATGTGGCGAGCCTACGTGACATGGTACTCATTTGTCCACGGCGTGAATGAAAGAGTACATGTCACGTAGGCCTTCGTCCACGGTATGTACGAAGCGTGAGTTATTTTTCGAAATTTCGGATTCCAGTAGTTATTAGTATAAAATTCTCAAAGTCACGTGGCACATGTTCCTCGCGGCCGTTTCTCTGCACGCAAAGGACAGCAATTCGTCCTGTTGCAAGAGGAGTCAATATGATCGTCTAATAGACAGGCTGGAGCCACGTCGGTCGGGCCTTTCCACGCACACCTAAAGCAAAATAAATCGTCTGACAGACAGGCTGGAGACACGGCTTGCTTGACGCGATAGAAGAACCGTGGCGTAGTTCGTAGATCACGCGGAAGAGGAAATCTGAAAATTTTGGTTCGATGTATCAAAGACAGAACCCACACCCGAAGGTCAAGACTAATGGCTAAATAACATGAGAGAAAACAACAGAACAGGGGAGCACAGGCATGAGAGAAAACAACAGAACAGGAGAAGATCAGCCTCAAGCCCACAAGTAGAAGTAGATCAGAACCAAAGACGATGTTGATAACCCAGTAGCAAAGCGGGGAAATAAACAAGTCTTACAACACCAGATGTTGTAAACCACACGATGGTTCAAGCAAACACGCACACATGACATGGTAGGCAGCCCCTAGGGCAGATCATAGGATAGCAGCAGCACACTGGCCTGACGCAACAGCAGGAAGCGGCGCCTTATAGTACTCGTCACCCTCGTCGCCTTCCTCACCCTCGTCAAACTCAGCACCAACCTCCTCATAGTCCTTCTCGAGCGCAGCCAGGTCCTCACGGGCCTCGGAGAACTCGCCCTCTTCCATACCCTCACCCACGTACCAGTGGACGAAGGCGCGCTTGGCGTACATGAGGTCGAACTTGTGGTCAATGCGGGAGAACACCTCCACGACACTGGTGGAGTTGGAGATCATGCACACGGCCCTCTGCACCTTGGCCAGGTCGCCGCCGGGGACGACGCTGGGCGGCTGGTAGTTGATACCGCACTTGAAGCCGGTGGGGCACCAGTCGACGAACTGGATGGTGCGCTTGGTCTTGATGGTGGCCACAGCGGCGTTCACGTCCTTCGGCACCACGTCACCACGGTACATGAGGCAGCAGGCCATGTACTTGCCGTGGCGAGGGTCACACTTGGCCATCATGGAGGAAGGCTCAAAAGCGCTGTTGGTGATCTCAGCCACGGACAGCTGCTCGTGGTAGGCCTTCTCGGCGGAGATAACTGGCGCGTAGGACGAAAGCATAAAGTGGATCCTCGGGTAGGGCACAAGATTGGTCTGGAACTCGTTCACATCCACGTTCAGAGCACCATCGAAGCTGAGGGAGGCAGTCAATGATGAAATGACCTGTGACATCAGTGAAACAACGACACGGTTAGAGAACTGCGCTCAAGCTAACAGATTCACTGATACGCTGAAACAAGTTACGGTACCTGGGACACAAGCCCGTTCAGGTTGGTGTAGGTTGGGCGCTCAATGTCGAGGGAGCGGCGGCAGATGTCATAGATGGCCTCATTGTCAAGCAGTACAGCGACATCGGTGTGTTCGAGGAGTGAGTGGGTGGATAGGACACTGTTGTATGGCTCAACCACCGAGGTGGATACCTGGGGAGATGGGTACACAGTGAACCCGAGCTTTGACTTCTTGCCATAGTCAACAGACAGGCGCTCAACGAGGAGGGAACCAAGGCCAGAGCCAGTTCCTCCACCCACAGCATTGAAGACAAGGAAACCCTGCAGACCAGTGCAGTTGTCAGCAAGCTTCGGCACAGGTCAACAATCTCCTTGCCAACTGCAAAACAATAGAATCAACAAAGTTAGCTCAGCTGTTTATCACGGAACAGATATCCAGGAAATGATGTCGCTACGAGCAGCACAGACAACTTACTGGTGTAGTGACCACGGGCAAAGTTGTTGGCTGCATCCTCCTTGCCACTGATGAGCTGCTCGGGGTGGAAGAGCTGGCGATAGGTGCCAGTCCTCACTTCATCTATGACGGTGGGCTCAAGGTCAACAAACACGGCACAGGGCACATGCTTGCCAGCGTCGGTCTCACTGAAGAAGGTGTTGAAAGCATCATCACCTCCTCCAATGGTCTTGTCACCGGGCATCTGACCATCAGGCTGAAGAGAAGGGAAAAGACAAATAAGCATTAGAGCCGCAACCAGCGACTGAAAACTTTAGATACTTCAATAGCCACATGGTATGCACTACAATTGCCAAGGACACATTATTACAAACAAGCCAACCGCATATCTAACTAAGCTGGGCATATTCACTGAGATCAGTAACCCGCATGTAGATTGCAAGGCAGAACAGCTAGTGGTGCGTCTGAATGATTTCGAAATCAACAAACAAACAATTTCATCCAACGAAATTTTAATAGACTAAACAGATATGCAAATTACAGAATCAAAGACAACTAGATCTATCTAAATTTAAACAGGTCCTAAAATTCGACCCAACGGCACTTCACTCGTTTAGATCTAGACATAACGCAGACGAAAACAGATCCACATAACATGAAACGAAAATTAACATGTGAAATAGAAACCTACATCTGTCAGATGTACCAGACAACTATTGCAATTGCCAGATCCGAAAATAACAGATCATTGCGTCGATTTTCGATTCAATCTGTTTCCAGACATCCAGATCTACCGCTACAAAGCCGCATACATGCAGGAGTCCAGCAGATCCGCCTATAACTCCTAGCATTCATGATATGTACAACTACCAATACAAACAGTCAGATCCACATCTAAATCGCCACATACCACAAGCTCACTTCATCCTTTTTATGAGATCTAACAAATTACTTACGCATAAACCGAAAAACGGGACAAACTAACCACAGATCTAGCACAACAACGCAAAACAGGAACGAGGAATTGGACGGATCCATACCTGAATGCCATGCTCGAGGCAGTAGAGCTCCCAGCACGCGTTTCCGAACTGGATACCGGCCTGACCGATGTGGATCGAGATGCACTCCCTCATGGTGATTGGTGAGTGAGGCGGCTGCGGCGAGGGGAAATGGGGAGGAGGATGAAAGCTTGGAGTCGCGGAGAGAGGCGAGGATGAAGACGTCTGTCTCTGCGGTGCCCTGCTTAGGGTTGCCGCTCCCCTGCCCAGCTAGCTTTATAGAACGGAACAGCCTGGATCTGGAGGGTCGGCGGACACTTTTGCGCCGGAGCCCCTGTGGTTGCTTCATTTGCACTATCCGGCCTTCGTGAAGTGGCAACGGTCAAATGGTTTGTAGCGAGTAGGGAATAGACGAAAAATTAGGAGGGAAACACGAAACCAGGAAGCTTTTTGGGTCACAAGGGCGAGGGCTAACCCACAACTACCATATACACCGACGTGTGGGTCCAGAAGTCGGTTTACTAGAGGTTTCAAAACATATGCGTTTGGGTGCAATACAGTTGCGTCGATGTCGGAAAAGCCAGTTGGTAGCCCGTTAACCTCACGTTTGGTGCGGACGGAAACGCTGCGAGATGAGATGTCTCTCTAACGAGTGGGCCATGTTGTGCGGTCCCCGCTGGTAGGTGAATGAGGTGGGACGTCCTCGCGGGGGTTGATTTGGATCGGTGGTTTCTGCCTTTCCGGAGAGACCGTGGCCGTCGGCACTGGACGAACATGCTGATGTTTTTCAATTTTGATTTTCAGTTTAGGAGTGGGAGAACAGGCGTGTTGTTGTACATTAGCAAGGATCTTCTGCGGGATCACATCTCGAGAGCCAGCGTCTCCCGTGCTGGGTTCGTTACGGCCTCGGCCCTACGGGTTCTGCATGGGTATGGGCGAGCGGCATTCCTGCCCCTCGGCCCATGGACAGGACCGTTTGCTGCGTTTTAGTACGTATTGGGCCATGAATCACAGTGGATTGTTTTTTTTACGAAATGACAAAATGATTGTATTGAAAGATTTTGCTCAAAGATCATAACTTTCCCGGTCCATTATGAATGAAACAAAATTGGCCTACCGAGCCATGAACAGTGCAACATGCTCTTGTTTAGTTATGTTGCAATTCCTCACGAATCCAATTCTAATTCTAGAAGACAGCCAAACAACAACTTTAGGTCCTGTTTGGATCAGATGAAATTCAAAAGAGTTTTAAAGAAAACCATTCCTCAGGAATTTTTTCTACACTTGTTGTATTTTTAGGTAATGAAAATAAATTCTGGCGTCTAAGAAAGTATGCAACCACATATTATTACACACACAATCACATTTCAAGATATGCCAAAAGGAAATGCACGCAAATATGAAATATTCTCATTTGTAACCCTATATCAATCGAACCTCGTGAATTTGGAGAAGGAAAGGACGACTCGAAAGAAGCTTTGAATTTGGTGGGAGGCTCTATTGCCTCTGTCTGAAGGAGGTGAAGCACCAAATCTGAGCAGTATCACTGATGATCACCACTACAACCCCCTCCCCCCAATATGGAGGACGAGCGAAGAGGATGACCAAATCTTGGCAGAAGTGTCGCCGGACCTCCTCTCACCCCGTGCAAATCCGGAGGGCAAGGGAAGAGGGTGACTGAATCATGACGGAGGCGACGTCGAGCAGCCAAAAAAGGAGGCATACCCGAACACTAGAGGGCCTTTTTTAATAACTTAAAATTTGCTCTCACGTGGAGACGAACTTGAAACCTCAGGAGTGCTACTCGAATTACTTAAACATTAGTCTAAGATCCTTGTTGTTTTGAATGAGAGAATGGTGAACTCTTTTCCTAAGGAAATCTGAGATTTTTTTTCATAAAATGTAGGAAACAAAACATGATGTTGGAGCTAAAGGAAAATTTTCCTTTGTGTTTGTTCACCTTGTTATCTACTAGGGTGGTAGCACACAAGCAATTATTTGGTGTATAATGGACAATAAAAAAGTATGGAGTCATTTCAAGGACAAATTAAATAATTAAAGGAGTCAAGGATTATTGATTTTTTATATGTTATGATAATATGCCTATTACATGTTTTAGTTAATTAAAATATATTTTTTGATCTTATGTTTTACATTATCGAGTCGATCGGTACCCTGCGGACCAGGTACCCTCGAGTACCAGACGAAGAAGTGTTGAGTCCCACCTTCTAGAAAAGAAGACCTTTGGAAACCAACACGTGGCCCGCAGTGTCGGGCCTGCCTCCCTCCTAAATGTGGCTCCAGCGCTGCCACGTGTCCCGCAGCAGTGCCGGACCTGCCTCCCTCCTAAGGGTGATTCAGGTACTGTGTCTCGCAGTGCCGGACCTGCCTCCCTCCCTCCTAAGGATGGCTTCGATGCCGCCACACGTCCCGCGATGTCAAACCTGCCTCCTTCCTAAGGGTGGCTCCAGTGCAACCACGTGTCCCGCGGTACTGGACCTGCCTCCCTCCTAAGGGTGTGAAAACTGAACCAAGCTAACGCATATGTGTGCCCAGGATGTTCAACACACATACACGAGTGCAATCACAAAAGAGTACATAGAAAATTACCACAGAACAAGATTAATTATCAAATTTTATTACACAAACCATATTATCCTCGAATACAAGCTCTAATGAATACTAATGACAAGTTCAACTAATGCAGCGGAAATAAACTAATTAAGCAACTAAGCAAACTAAGCAAAAGGGATAGCGCAGCTCCATGCAACACCACAGGCAAAGCTGACGGTAGACACGGCCTAGATCTCCACATTATCGCCATTAAACTCACAATCCTGACCTGCAACTGTTGGGGGGGGGGGGATTGCAAGAGTGAGTACATGTCGTACTCAGCAAGTGTGGAAAGTATGACATGTGGTCGATTCAAATGACGACAATAATAATGTCTAAGTGCTGAAAAGTACAGTAAAACCATTTAGAAAAGCAATGTATCATGTTTATGTGAAGTAAACCCATCATAAACCATGTAACCATAATAACACCTGTACGTAATTCACCATTGCCAATAACCATAATCAATGTCATAAACCATGATTCCGTCCCATAACCATAACCATAACCATAACCATAATATCAACCATAACCATTACCAAACCATAACCATCCCAAATACCAATTTTCTCTCTAATCATGTAGGTCATCCAGACGCTCATAACCGGGAGCACGGCTATCATGATAGTTTTTAAACACTCTGCAGAGGTTGTACCACTTTACCCACACGTTCGTGATTTCATCACCTTTCGATGACTAGGAAACCTCCATTATTCCATCTCACACTTCCGTAGGTGTGTGGCCAAGAGATCACAAAATAGCCTTTCAAAAGGGACTACTAGTATGTACGGGCCCACTAAGGTTTCACCGGCAGGCTTGAATCTCCATTCTCCCACCCACGGGCCCCCTCGTGTGCCATGCGGATCCCAGGGCAGTCCTCCTCGACTCCCATTCCCTGCGCCATCCAATGGTCCATACAATACTAGCAGCGCTCCTAATTATTCAGCTACGTCGCACCCATACTTGGCCTTGTGGTGGCACTGTTGACCTGGCATATTCTCGCATGAACCGGTCCTTAGATCTAAGGAAAGCAAACCACCATAACATCCAACCCATCCACAAAACCATACTTGCTTAGATCTCCTAAACTCCAGGTTGCTAAATTAATCATCATCTTATTACCATCCCAAGTTGTTGTAATTAAAGTTGTCAACCACATTATTTAAGTTACCCATAACCCATGTAGCGATGCGGTGCAAAAATAAAAATACCCATACCCGACTCATCGTGTATATCCCGGTGACAAGGGGTGGCAAACAACGCTAGTAAACTCCTACGTATGGGTTTCCCATCATATTGACACAAGCATGCAAGTTCGCAAACAAAACATTTAATAAAGCGGGATCAATATGATCAAGGACACTTGCCTTGCTCCGACGGATGGGGTTGCTCAAGCGCTTCAAAGTATTGATTTTGGAAATCCTCGTATGCGGCCTCTTGAGCACGTTCCTCTACGCGTGATCATACATACAAGAAAATACATACAATTCAATATGATGCACACAAAATAATCAACATGCAATGACATGCATGCATGCACAATTCAATAATTAATTAACTATGGTTGTTTATTAATTAGATGCAACTAGTTCATACGCGTTCATATGAGTTTACGGGGGTTTTAGCGAGAATTAATGCTGCTGAAAATAACAAGACGATGCAACTACGATCAATTTACGTCTATTAGATTCAATATGGTTGCTAAAATTCACATCGGAAACATGGCCTACCGTAGATGCGATGGCTTCGATGATCGCGGGATGATGATGACGCGTAGACGAAGTAGATGCGCAGGGTCCTCCGGCGACACGACGACGGCGACGCGATGGCGACGACGATCTCCGGCGGACGACGGCGCTCTCCTCTTTTTCCCCTCTTTTTTCTTCCTTTTCTTCCGTGCGGTGCAGCCCTCTGGTCTCCTTTTTCTCTGTACCAACGGCTAGGCTGTTTTTGATCTAGGCGGCGGCGTTTTCTCTGCGATCGGGAAAACCTACGGAGCTTGGCTCCTTTTATAGGCGGCGCTAGCGTGACACGGGAACCGAGTCGGGTGCGGCCGGGCGACTCGCGGCACGCGAGCGCGTCGGGTGGGCGTGCGGGGCCGAGGCACGGGAGTCGCGCGTCGGGCGATTGGGCGCGGGCGATGCGGTCGGCGGGGTCGCGCGATGCGGGGCTGGGCGATTTGCGGGGTGGGCGAGCGGGAGGTGGGCCAGGCGGCGCGGCCACGCGGCAGGCGGGGCGCGAGCGGGTCGCGCGCGCGGTCGAGGCGACTGCGCGCGGTGCTGGGCGTGAGGCGCGTCGGGCGCGTCGGGCGGCTCGCGGGAGTCGCGCGGGGGCGCCAGCTCGGTCGGCCTGGCCGGCCGGGCTGCTCCCTTTATTTTCTTTTTCTTTTTTTCTTTACTTATTTATTCATTCTTTATGTTATTATTATTTATTTATTATTTTTTTCTTTTTTTTCATATATAAATATTATCATTATATATATATTATTATATATATTCTTATTTATTTTATTTTTATATGTTATTATTATTTTTATACTTATTCCCTATTACAACTTTTATGCTATTATTTTCTTTTTCTTCTTTTGCTACACCATATATGTATATATGCTCCATCTTTTATTCCTTTCTTTTATTCTATTAATATTATATGCATGAACATGTATGCAATGCATGATGCGAAAATTGAGGGTGTTACGTCTCCGGTACTGCCACATATCATGTGGTGCCGGTACTACCTCCCTTCTAAGGGTGGCTTCAGTGCTGCCACGTGTGCTGCGGCGCTGGACCTGCATCTCTCCTAAGGGTGGCTCTGAAGCTACCACGTGTCCCGCAGCTCCGGATCTACCTCCCTACTAAGCGTGGCTCTGGAGCTGCCACGTGTTGGACCCTACCTCTCCAACAGGAAGGACTTCAGGATCTCCAACGACGTGGACATTCAAGTACAAGAAGAATATCCATGAACTTGAACGGATGGAAGATAGCACTAGAAGTGTGTCATTAAACCACGATCGAAAGGCCTTCAAGTGTGGTAACGCTACCATCAAGGCACGTTATTACTCAAATAAGACGTTGTTAAGCGCCTGAATTGTGTACAGGGTGCTTAATAAGCCCATTGTCAGAGTGTGATTCTGGCAATTCTCCCGGTACTACCGTTGGCAGCCCACGGAGTTTGTAGTTCGGTTATGGGCGCACAGAGATTCATAACAAGATGATGAGTTGACACGAGGATTTATGTGGTTCGGGCCGCCAGAGCGTAATACCCTACTCCACGGGTGTGTGTTGTTGTATTGAGCGTCTGAGCGCTAGAGTGTCAGAGACTAGAGTGTCTTGAGCGCGAGTGTGGACGTGTCCCTCCTGTGTATCGCTCGACCAGTCCTTTTATAGTACAAGGACTGGTCGTTACATCGTTAGCCTGGCTCGACATGTGGCCCTGGCGGTTACTGATGCTTAATACACAATTAATGTACTTAATTACCCTTAACAGCGTGGTAACGCGCCTTGATAGTGGCGTTACTAGTATTAAGGGTCATCCGATCGTGTGTCTTTAAGATAGCATTAATGACACTTAATCGGATCTTGACGTCTTTAATGTCCCTTGAAGGTCCGAGCCGTTGTAGGTCTTCCAATAAGCCTGTTGAAGTTGAAGGTCTGGCGGTTGGACGCGTGGCAGCTCAAGATTATCGTCTTGGACGAGTAGGTCCGGTGCTGTTGTACATGTGTCGGTACCGGAGCTTCCCTCTACCGGGGGTTAGGTCCGGTGGTGCCGCACAGGTATCTAGCCCGGAGCTTTTCCATGTAAGGAATGTAGATACGGTTTAATGATACACGTGGTGGCACTAGGACTAACCATAGAAGGGAGGCAAGTCCAGTTCCGTATGACACGTGGGGCCTTCGGAAGTCTTCAACTCAGGTATGTGGAGTTCCTTAACACTCTTTGCAGTCCCAAGGGGTATCCGGTACGCAAGGTACCGACACCCGGGGCCACCTGTCGGGCCTCGACCTTGCTGTAATAGCCAGACCTTGGCATATAAAAAGTTTGAGTTGCACGGTAGAAATGAACTCTAAGCTCATTCACATACATATTGAATCAGGCTTAGTAACACTCAAGCATACAACACAACCTTGTGGAGTAGGGTATTACGCTCAGGCGGCCCCAAACTATGTAAAAGTCTTTATGTTACCTCTGTTCTCGAGTTCTTCGAGTTATGCCGCTCCTAAAAAAGAACCTTCACATACTACTTCTTAGTAGTACCGGGGGAAGTGTCGATCACACACTTCAAAATTTGGCGCGCTAAGTAGGGGGTCGCCTCAAGAATTTCAAGATCAACAATGGTGAACTCCACTGCTGCTTCCACTGGTCTAGATGCATGGGCTGGTAGAGGCAATGAGGTTGGCGACACCTCTCGTTGTCCTGGTGGCAATCCTACCACTGATCCACAAGGAAGAGCTCTAGGGCAACAGCCTGGAAACAATGAACCACCACCTGCTGCAGCAGCACTTGCTACTAGTCAGCTGCAGGATGGTGTCCTAACGTCAGTCACCAAATCGACCTCGTTGGTACCCTCGTACCGGGTACCCCACGGTACTACAAGAAAATCTACGGAGTTCCACCTGTCCGAGTTGAAGACCTCCGAAGGCTCCGCGTGTCCCGCAGCATTGGACCCGCCTCCTTCGTTTGGGTAGCTCTAGTGATGCCACATGTCTAGTGGCCCCAGACCTAACCCCCAGTAGAGGGAAGCTCCGATGCTGCTACGTGTATAGTAGCTCCGGACCTACCTCCCCGCAAAGGGAAGCTCCAGAGCTGCCACGTGTCGAGCCTCCGGACCTAAGCCTGCAATGGGAAGACTAGCAGATCTCCAACGGTACAGACATTCAAGGGACAATTAAAGCGACCGTTACAAGACCTAATTACGTAGTGTCATGTTAATTACACACGATCAGAGGACCTTTAGTACCGGTAACACCACCATTAAGGCGCATTATCACACTGTTAACTATGCTTAATACGTACAGATCGTGTATTAGGCAATTGAATACCGCCAAGGCCACATGTCGGGCCAGGCTGATGTAATGGCAAGTCCTTAGACTATAAAAGGGTTGTGATGCACGAGATTAGACGACCAAGTTCATACGCACACAAGCCATCGCATACTCATACATCAACAAACACCCCGTGGAGTAGGGTATTACGCTCAAGCGGTCCGAACCACGTAAAACCTCTCGTGTCACTGTCTCGTTCATAATCTTACACGCACCCCAACCAATTACGAACCTCCACGATGATCTAGTAGTACCGGGAGAAGTGTCGTCTACACACTTGGACAGACCTCAAGTACATAGAATGCGTTGATTGCAGCGCGAGCTTTTCTTCAGCGTCCACCTACATCGGACGCACCTGCAGCAGTGCTGGAGTAGTGGTGCAATGATGTCGACCATCTGGTCACTGCTGCAGCCATGGCGCTTAACAATCTTCCGCAGCATGAGCCCAGGTTGACACCTACACGCAACAAGACCTTGTCGGGATGACATGGACCTAGGTTGTCGCAGAGGGGACATGCGTTGTTGCATCAAGCGATATCCCGCACCCCTTCGATGGCTCGCCATACTCATACGGTTTCCAGACTCATGATGGGAGACATCAGAGCAGAACTCAACCTCCATTACGTGGAGCAAGATGGTCGCGTCACCATCGAGCATAATCACGAGATGCGACACATCCTAGAGGAGTCTTCCCCTCTAGGATCAGGTGGTGGTTGTGTGGCGCTCGCACCACACCTTCGCATGATGGAGTGGCCACCCAAGTTCCAGCCTCACCTACCGGAGAAATATGACGGGACTATCAACCCTGTCGAATTCCTGCATATCTACTCCACCGCTATTTTTGCTGCAGGAGGGATTGAGGTTGTTATCGCCAATTACTTCCTAGTAACCTTGACCAATACTGTCTGGTCATGGTTCATGAGTTTATTCCCCAACTCCATCTACAGTTGGGGAGAACTATGTCGCCAGTTCACTGCCAACTTCGGGAGTTCATACCACTCACCCGGGCAGTGAACTAGATCTCTATGTCATATGGCAAATTTTGAGAGAATCACTATGCTCCTTCATCCATCGGTTCTCCCATGTACGAAACACTATCCCTTCTATCTCCAACGCTTCCATTGTTGTTGCATTTAAATAGGGCATTAGAGACAAGAAGATGTTGGAGAAGCTAGCCACAAAAAACGTCCACGACGTTACTAAGATCTTTAGCCTGGCAGACAAATGTGCTAGGGATTCTGAAGGGCGTGATTGGCTCTCCAAGACAACTACGGAGGCAGGTTCGCAATCTGCTTCCAAAGCCGAAACCACTACCCAAGGCAGTGGTAAAAAGAAGAATAAGAAGGCAGGTGGCAAAAAATGCCATCAACAATTGTAGTCGCGACAGTTCCAGGAGGCCAGAGGCCACGCTCTGACAAGCGTCCATGATCGTAGTCTGAGGACAACAACAACAAGATGCGGTGCCCGATCCACAAAACGTCGGGTCACAGTCTTGAGGACTGCCGCAAACTCAAGAGGTTTGCTGAGCGTGTCGAGAACAAGCATCGAGATGACACACCTTTTCGTCAGCAGGAGGGCAAATATAAGGTCGACGAAGCTCCATCGGAGCATGAGTTAGGCTTCCAAGACGTCAGGAAGGCGTTGAAGGCAGTCTACAACAACATCGATGACTCCGACAATAAGCAGAGGAGGACTCTCCATATGATATATGGAGGGTCGTGGGACATTACTTCCCCACGTGCGGTGAAAACCTTGCATTGGGAAGTAGCTGTTGTAGCTCCCACCATCAAGGCGGAGCCCCATCGGAAGTGGATGGACACTACGATCACCTTCGACACCTGTGACTGCCCCAAGAACATGGCGAGAGCTGGGCAACTTCCATTGATAGTCTCCCCGACTAACAACAACCTGCAACTCTTCCATGTTCTGGTTAATGGTGAGGCGGCTCTCAACCTCATCAGCTTCACTGCCTTCAAGAAGTTGTAGGTCCCCATGTCGGACCTTAAGCCCTCGCATCCATTCTCCAAAGTGGATCCGAGAGCTATCACTCCGCTCGACTGTGTCTCTCTCCCGGTAACATTCAAGGCTCGTGATAACTACCGATCGAAGAAGCTGACCTTCGACGTAGCAGAGATCAACCTTGTTGATGGTTGTTGTATACAAATTTCACCCGTCAATATAACTCAATTATATGAAGGAAATATCATTTCTTTCACACATCACCTTTCTATTTAACCTATGTCCACTTGTACTTGGAGAAATTGGTGCATGCAGGTATTTTACACGGAATTGAAGTAAAACGAGGAGATGGATCCTATAAGTTACAATCCCAGCCAATCAAGCGCTAACATGTGGCACCACATGGATCAAATGGTCCACAAACAGAAGTATTAGAGGCCATCCAATGGTGTAGCACCCATATCATAGAATAGGACCCACCTGTCAGTCACCTAGAGGAAGAACTGGCCATTTGGAGCCAGGACCAGATCGGCCGAACCACCAGGTTAGCCGACCCCTTCCTGGTGCCAAACGCGGTCAAAAAACACATGTTGGCTCCTCCCAGCTTGAAGAAGACAGTGGTGACTGATTCGCGCGCTTTTGGTGGCGGGAACCGACCCTTCTCCAAGCTAGAAATAGGACCCCTCACCCCTCACTTCAACACACACCACTTGAGCATCATTCTATTGTATACACTAGTTCTCCTAGTCCTTAGTGGAGTTAGGCTATAGAGAGGAGAGCCTCTAGTCCCAAGTCCAAGTTGGGAAAGGTATGACTCATTTATCTTTTCTTGTATTTGTGACTTTATGCATAATAAAGATATTATCTTTAGTCTTCTTTTATTCATATACTTGGATGAAGTGTTTCTTGTTTGATTGTGGATTCCATGTATGTGGTAGGAGTAGTCTTTATGATTATTCCATATCACTCCTAATCTCTCATCATAAACACTACAAACCCCCACTATAGTCTACTTAGTTATGATATGATCATGTTAATATGAATAACTTATGCTATGTCTCAACATTGGTTCAACGATGTTTAGGTTAGTCATTGCCTTAGAGAGGTACTTGTACTCGGGCCTCTAAGGTATTTACTTGGTATGCTAGCATGGTGCTTGGATAGTAAGTAGCATTGGATGTCTTGTAGACCCATGGATTAAAGATGTGGACAGTAGGTGGTGACAACCCTATCTGTCCTTTGCAATCCTCCACATTCGACTATGCCACTAGCTTTTGGCGGGAGTCGTCCTAGTATTGCTAGGGGTAAATCTGTGCCCGATGAACAACTTAGCATTAGTACTCACCATTTACATGCTCATTAGTATCTTACTTAGGTTATGTATATGTATACTAGAAGCATTGTAGGAGCAACTCCTCAACTCTTAGTCTAATCTCCAGTAGGACCCATTTACCCTTTAGAATAGATTGCTTAGGTGTGTGTCACACTACCCATATTATCAACTTACCCCTGTCTTGATAATTGATTAGTATCCCATAGCTTGATCATAAGAGTAGTGTTTACTTTACTCTATTACCTTCCTTTGGGATAAATACGATACCCCCGGGAATACTCTTGGGTGAAATGTTACACGATAGTTTTTGTGCGCTTGCGGATCTCATCTCTTACTAAAGAGTATCCGTGACGTTAAGAAACGTCAACAAGAATTTCTAGCGCCGTTGCCAGGGATGATTTGTTAATGTTTCTTAGTAGCTGTCAACAAGCATTTATGGTGCCGTTGCCGGGGAAGGCAAAGGAAGTGAAAGATAGCTATCACTTGTGATTAAGCTATATATACTAGTAGTTATTAGATGGGATTACCCTTGTTTGTTTTCTCCTTTTTATGGTGAAAATAGGGTAGTGTTGGGCAACCCATTTTATGGGACGACCAACGAGGACGCTAGTGTTCAATTGCAAGATCATTGAAGGCGTACCTCAACAAATATCCTCTAGGCAACACTATTGCCTTTTGTGGAAGAATTTCAGCTTCCAGTAGGAGCCAAGGTCATCCATCCCCAAGCTTGGGGGAGGCTCCAAGAATTATTCTTGATTTGCCTTCATCATGGGGTAGATAGTTGGCTCTTCAATCAACAATCATGTCATGGGTTGGCTCCACCAATCCATGACCACATTCGTGCTGGAGCTGAAGGAGCCCTGTTCTCATTCATCATGGATGAGAATATAGTCTCCACTCAAGGAGTGGATTGAAGAGTGCTCCAGTTCCCTTAGCGTGGCATACACACCATTTAACAAGGTGCAAATGCGAGCTAAGGAACTACACCTCCTATTGATGTATCATGAAGACCAAGCCAATGGAGAAGTGTTTTGGATTATCCAAGCCATGGATATTCACATGATTTGTGAAAATCCATGTCAACATGGGCCGCTTGGGGAATCATTTCTCTAAGACCCATGGGGATTCTTCCTTCCCAACACAACTCCAATGGCTATCACCTACAAGGAGGTCAAGGGTGGAATCAACATCACCCTTGCAATCAAGGAGGCTATGCGGATTTCAAGGGATCTAGGTTCAACTAGTCTGCTTTGAAGTATCTTGTCCATGGCCAAGCAATAAATCAAGACAACATCCACATGAAGCCCTTGGCCAAGGACAAGAAACTTAAAGAGCATTCAAGATCCAAGATATCCCACAATCACTTGTTGGGATTCTTACCCTCGACCAAGCCCATGCAACCTAGGGCAAGTGATATTGTGGATGAAGCGTTTCTTGTTTGATTGTGGAGTCCACATGTCATCATGCCCAAGGAAGCTTTTGATCCATGATCAAAGTATGGGTTAACCTTAAGGGATATCAAGATGGTCGAAGTGGAACCCCTAATAAGGGACAAGCCTCACCATGTTGCTAAAAGAATATCTTCAAGAGGGAAAAGTCGTCACTACATCAACAAGTCTTCATCATGACAACATAGAGGATAGGGTCACCATGTGGCCCACATGTCCAACTAACATGCCAAAGGAGATATGGCATGTCAATCAAGAGAAGTTGTCCACATCTTCAACTCCGGGATTGGACAATAAATCATCGCACTAAAAAGGACAAAGGTAAGTCTCACTCATCGAACTTTAATAATTCGGTGAGTCCTTGCCAATAGGTTAATTGGTAGTTATCTCGTATTTGCTTTCTAAATTGCATATTTGAATTTCCCACCAATCTTTGCATTTGCATTTAGCATGTTTGAATTTTCGCACTTGCATGTTGGGAAGTAAAATTTCCAACCATCATAAAACTAAAATTTAAATTAGGAAATAAATTTATTCGGATATGAACCTTGGGTGTAACCACTTTAATTCATCTTCCTAATTCAAACCAAAAATATTTCCCTTATTATTCAATGCATTTGCAAGTTCTTTAAAGTTGGGCAAAACAATTTGGCAAAGGGTACAACATGCTTTTGATCTAACGTAACCTGTTTTCGAGTTGTTTTATTTGTTCTTGATTTTAGTGCAGTCAAGACAAAATTTTCAAAGAGGTTGGAAGGCCCCATCAAACGCATATCCCTCCATCGATCTCATCTTGAGTTCATGGTGGAAAAGTGCTCAAGATGGTGGTCCAATGGAGAAACAAGATGAAGCTCATTGAACTCCAACCTCAACATTGTAGAAGAGATTGAACATGAAGGCTACACCAAAATGCATGGTTGTGAGTTTTGCACTTAACAACCTTCAACTCGGACTGCTCTTCAATTGACGTACAAGTTCAATTTTTCCATCGTTTGAATTCCATTAGGATTGGATGATTTTTGCTTACATTGGTAAGGAAGGTTTACACCTTCCAATCATTCGAGTCTTATGCATCCTCACGAGAGTAAGTCTTGGCATTACTCTTTTTTATTCTTAAAAAATGAATGTCACCTTACTTAGGAATAAATTTAAACAAGTACCTAGAATTTCATAAGCATTGCTAAAATTGACTTAGACATTTTCTGCCTAGGTAATGCTTATGGAATTACTTAATGGTTGAATTGGTATGTAGCAACCTAGGAATAGTGATGTCCATAATTTTGATTTGAAACCCCTTCATGCATGGATCACTAAATTTCAAATTCCTAGGAAGGAAAAAATGTTCAAGAGAATAAAATTGAGAATCTTGTTTGCCATGACCCAAACAATAAATATTTGCTCTTGTAAAAAACTATGATAGTTAGAAAGTATACAAGATAAGGGATCCATATAGTGTATTAATATCACTTGCATTGCTGTGAGTAGGAGCTCTAGAAAATGTTAACTTTATTTACCCATAAGCTCCACTCCTAGCAATGATTCATACATTGTTCATGGATACACTATTGGACCCAATGCATCATTGGTCTTGTTCTTCCCCGTGCGTACAAATGTAGATTCGGTTGCCTAACCCAAAAATTCATTTGTACAAGTATCGGGAGCTAATCATCCCTCTCTATCATAGAAGGGAAGTTTGCAAGAGTAAAATAACTATGCAACATTCAAAGATCCGATTGTTGGAAATCCTAAGAGGATTCTATTTCAATATCTATTGGCCAAGGAGTAAATTAGGATGGTTGCCACCTATCGGAATTAAGCCCGAAGGTCAACCATAACTATACGAGGCCGAAGATTTGACATGGAAACCCTCCGTGAGCAACCAATGAGCTGCTACGAATATGTAAGAGCAGTATGCTCTCAAGTATTCTAAGCACTCATTCAAGCTCAAGGGAATTGCCATCATCATTGGGTGTAAGTAATTCCTTTGTGGATAAAAGATATGATGTACCTTAATCAAGGAATGACAATATCACATCCAATGTATATTGGGTGCAAGTTGTTCCTATATGGCCAGAAGATATTTTATACCTTAGCCAAGGAACAACGGATCACATCATTCCATGTTGAGTGCACGTCATCTCTTTGTGGTTATAGGTATGTTGTACCTTAGCCACGGAATAACGGATCGTACTCAACACATGTTAGGTACAAGTCACTCCTTTGTGACTAAAAGGTATGATTATCTTAGCCAAGGAATGATGGATCACACCCAATGCATGAGGGGTACAAGTTATTCCTTTATAGCAAGAAGGCATGATACACCTTAGTTAGTCAAAGAATGATGAAACACACTCAACGCATGTTGAGTGCACGTCATGCCTTTGTGCTAAGGGTTATCACTACCTTAGCCAAGGAATAACAAGGTACATCCAACCTATGGAAACCATAAAGTATGGATGAGCGATATCGACAACACTCTCCTGGACCACACTAATGAAACCCATGGAGGGCAATCCAACATCGACACTCAACCCTCCATAGCCAAAGTCATGCTGCAACAAGGGTAGGCCAACCTCATGGCCTACATCCGTCGTTAGGGTTTCAGCCCCTATCACAGACCTTGAACAAGAACAAACTTGGGGGAGGACCCTCACTTGAGGTAACTTGTATCACACCCCTTGCATGTTTATTTTCCATTCACCCATCATCCACCTTGCTTATAAAGAAACTTAAAAAAAGTAGAGTAGATTTGCTTTCAAAATAAAATAAAAGATGTGCGATAAGAATAGTTTGGAATTCACATAGATGAAATGATGAACAGTTGCTCTGTTTTAATTTTCCTAAGTCCCTAGTTTACAACTTACTACTCTCTGAAATATTACTTTCATTGGCTAGAATTACTTTTGCATTGATTTAAAATTGTGGGTAGCAAAAGCTTAATCCATTCTAAGTTGTTCTGAGATATGATATAGTGATAGGGCTGCTATTCCTATTTTGAAAGTGGAACTTAGATTTCTGAAGAAATTCTAAAAATACTTAAGTTACTCTCATTTGATTGGAAATACTCACCAAAGCCATATGATACATTAGATTGATAAACCTTATGCATATGTTATTTGTCTTCACATTGAGCTTTGTCAAACTAGTATAGACCTATGTGAGATTTCATTCATTGCTTTTTGAATTCGAGACTTCACTTGCACATGCTATACTTCTACACTAGAAGTAAGCAAATTCCCATCATACCACCATTGCACAATAAAAAGAGAAACTCCATACCATTCATGCTTAGTACTATCTCCAAGTTTATTGCATAATAGTGAAAAAAAAGGGGGAAAGAAAGAGAAAAAAGTAGCTATGTTTCATCCTTGCAAAAAGAGAGTCTACATAAAAAGGAGTCATCTCAAATATCCACATCCACCTCTGTAGAAGTGTAGCAACGACACTTCCCCTGGTACTACTAAAGTGTAGCTCGTGGAGGTTCTTGTTTTGGTTGGGGCACGCATAGATCAGGATCAAGATGGCGACTCTAGAGATTTACGTGGTTCGGTCCGCCTGAGCATAATACCCTACTCCACGGGGTGTGTGTCTGTGTGTTGTATTATGAATCGCTAGAAAGCGTAGTCTCTGGCTTCGCTTCGAGTTGTCCCCTCATATCATGCGGCTCAATCCTTTTATAGTCCAAGGACTGACCGTTACATCCTTAGCCTGACCCGACATGTGGCCTTGACGCATTAAATAGCTTAATACACTGTCTATGGGTATTAAACATGGTTAATAGTATGACAATGTGCCTTAATGGCTGAGTTACCTCTATTAACAGTGCTCTGATCGTGTGTCATTAATACAACATTAACGACACGTAATCAAGTCCTGTAACTTCTGCTTTAATTTCCCCTTCAATGTTCATGCTGAAGGAGATCCACCAATGTATTCGTTGATGAAGATCCGGAGGCTCCACATGTGGCACCTTCGGAGCTTCCGTTTGCGGGGAGGTAGCTCCGACACCGCTGTACACGTGTCAATGCTGGAGCTTCCCTCCGCTGAGGGTTAGGTCCGGGGTCATTATACACATGTTGATCGCGGAGCTTCCCTTTGTTGAGAGTTTAGCTCTGGATTTACATTACACGCGTCAATCTCCGAAACTACCCATATGAGAGATGCGGGTCCGGTGTAATATGACATGTGGGGCCTGAGGAAGCCTTCAATTTTGACGGGTAGGACTCTTTTGCACTTCTTGCTGTATCATAGGGTACCCGGTACATAGGGTACTGACAGTGGCCTCCGGGCCCACCTTTGGGAGAAACACTTTGGGTTAAGTTATTCTAATAAAGGTGGGGCCATCCTTGATTCCCGCGCTTCGACTTCAAAAGTCTCATAATGTGCCGTTGGGGCGATGATCCGGTGTTAAACCATTGCCGTGTGGCTTGTTATGAATGCAACGGATGAGATCTTTGAGTGCGGATCTCACGCAATTGAAGGTCGCCAGTTCCCCATACAAAAACCGTATTGGTTCCAAGTGCCTTGTCAGGGCGCCGCCTTTGGGTCTCCCACCGCCCATCATGACAACGGTTCGCCTGGGGTAATAACCTCAATCTCTTCGTCGGGGTGACCACGAACCCATTCGTCATGGATGGGGTAAATTTTTGAAATATGACCCCACTCTTGTTGCGGTTTCCATCCAAGCGCCGCGGAGGCTTACTTAAGAAGGAAAGTGTGCACGGTTTGGGGACTCTTTACGCTTTCGATCAGACTTGCGCTCAGAGCCTCCCAAACTTCGCCTAGCTTTCCCTTCCTTTGCTCCACTTTGCCGCGATGGAGTTTGGTATTCACAAGAGTTGCCTCAAGAGAAAGGACGATTTGATGAAGGTTCGAACCTATATGTGGTGGTCCAGTGACTCCTTTAGCCACCTGATCCGCACCGACGAGCTCCCGTTCAAGAAGGAGCGTAATGGCGACATGGTGTACTTCTCTGCGTACGCCATGGTTTGATCCCACCTTTCTCAACCTTTCTTTTAGTGCTGCTGGACTTTTACGGTCTTCAGCTGTATCATCTTGGCCCCCACTCTTTTCTTCTAGTGGCGACTTTCGTCCACTTATGCGAGATGTGGGTGGGTGTTCCCCCCTGCGTCGAGCTGTTTTGTACCTTCTTCACCATCCACACCACCGACAAGGGTACTAAGCTTCTTGGATTCTACTATTCCGTGAAGCGCAAGAACTGCCCCTTCAAATACTTGAAGTCATTTCCTTCCAGCAAATGGGATGACTGGAAGAAGGACCGGGTCATCATTGCAGTAGAGGAGCACAAGAGGTTGGAGCTGCCCGAAGGACTCCCCAACGTTGACACCGACGCTTAGAGTGTAGTTCCGGTGCTGTCAGATGCCTTCAACCCCGTCCTGACCAGAATCCATGAATGCGTGGAGGGTGGAGTGACCCCTCATATTGTCTTCGGTAACTTCTTGGTCAACAGATGGGCTCCGTTGAGGAAGAGGGAGAAGCTCGCTTGGGCCCTCAACAACGTGATGGATGACGACCGGATTGAAACTGGTTTGAAATCCAACTTGGATGACGAAGCTTTGAAGCTTCATCTCAAGAAATTCCAGTATGGGATAAACGTCGACGGTGATGACTTGGTTCCGCCAGGAGCTTTCCTTGCTTTGAACATGGAGGCGCAGTTCAACAGAGAGCTCCGGAGGAAGATCTCGGCGCTTGATGACCTTGGTGAGGTGGAAAGGCGTCCAACCTCCAGGGTGGTAATCCCCAGAGCTTCCAAAGGAGGGCCTGCCTCCGCCCCAAGCTGGAGGATTGAGGACATAGGCAAGGGAAAGGAGCTAGCTGAACCATCGAGCCGGAAGAGGAAGCTGAAGCATGCCAATGGAAGGTCCGTTACGGCTGCTCCCTCTATGATGGCTCCTTCTCCCCGGCGGAGGCGGTCCTCTGTGACTGCACCTTCTCCGACGCAGGCGTCGTCAAGAGGCGCCGACTCCAGGCAGTCAACCCCGACCTTAGTGCCGGTTAAGAGTTCCAAGCCCGGGAGTTCTTCCCAGCCAAAAGAAGCTTTAGGTGAGAGGACACCAGCTACCGCAAATAGTCCTCAGCTGCAGTCCGAAGTCGTTGTCTCACCAGATTTGGTGGGCTCTGGCTCCGGACCTCAGAAGAAGAGGTTTCGAGGCGACTGAGGTGGTAGCATCCCTAGGTAGGCATTGATTGCTCACCCTAAAATGCTAGTCTTATTTTTTATGTGTCTTTAATCTTCTCTTCCCTTTATTTCTAGGGTGCCAAGAAGGGGTCAGGAACTTCGGCGTCTATTGCAGTGACCGGGGCTGCGCATGCCGAAGCTTCGGCTTCAAGCACCGAGCCTCCTCCTCAAGTGGTGGCAGAAGTCACGGCAGCTCTGGCACCAGCTGTCGTGGAGTTGGATTCGGAGTCCTCGCCTGAAGCTCCCATGGTAGCGCCAAACCACGAGGGAGAAGTTGAAGATGTACCTCTGGCTTTGGTGCCAGAGGCTGAGGTTTCGGTACTGGAGCCGGAGATGTTTGAAGCTCTGGTTGTTGAACCAGAAGTCATTGAGGCCTTGACCGCTGAGCTAGAGGCAATTGAAGCCCCAGCCATTGAGCCGGATATGGTTGACGCCCCGACCCTTGGGCCAGAAGTTTTTGAAGGTTCGGCGGCTAAGCCGGAAATTTCTGAAGCTCTGGTCGCTGAACTGGAAGGAGCTGGTGTGTTGGCATCTGAGCCAGCGGTGGTAGAGGACGCAGATGAAGCTCGTGCCATTGCCCCAGAGGTAGCTGAACCAGAGCCGGAGCTGCATGAAGAGGTGGCGACAGGTCCTCCGCCCTCAGAGCCGGCAACCGAATACCCGAATGCAGCGCCTTCTACTTCTACTTCGGAGGTGGGAGTTCCCCTAGTGGGTTCTTCCTCTGCTGCTGCGGATGGGCTTCTGGAGAGCGTCCCTAGTGCTGCAGGAGCTCAGGGGACCACCCTTGTAGAGTGGTACCAAATTTTTGTGATGGAGAATCCTATGGATCCCACGGAGTTGGTCCCAACATGCCCGGAGCCTATCCCTCTGGCGTTGTCCATAGACAACGCTTGCTCCAGCCTATGAGAAGTCCAACTCACCTTTGATTATGAGAGCAAAGCCCTGTAGGACGAGCGCAACACCTTGAGGCGTTGGCGCAACAGACTCCACTTTGAGACCAGGCTTGCCCGGACGAGGCTGACTGACCAGAAGGAGTGGATCAAGAGGGAGAAGGCCCAATTAGAATACTGGGACAAGCTGCTTGAGGAGAAGGAAGCCGCCATCCGGGCGCTCGACGCTAACTCCACGGAGATCCTTGAGCAAGCCAAGGAGAGGTGTGATGCTGCTGATGAGCGTCATGAAAACCTCAAATTGAATGAGGTTCTCCTGAAGTGCTGGGGGAACCTTGAGGCAAGAGAAGAAAAACTCCTGGAGTAGCAGGAGGATGTTGTGAAGAGGGAGGCCGAGGTCACCCAGAAGTTGACTCTGGATGAATAGAATTTGGCGAATCGCAGAAAAAAGCTGGATCTATGTAGCAGAGAGGAGAAGGAGAAGTACTGGAAACTGGGGCAGGAGCTCTCGAAAAGAGAAGCTGACGGTTCCACCAGGAAGGGAAGGTGAGAGGCAGGGAGAAGGACTTGGCAGAAAGGCGAGACCGCATCCACCTCTGGGAGATAGAGCTGACCGATCATGAGAAGCAAGTTGCTGAGAGTATGCAACAACATGCTAAATTGGTCGAGCGCCTCGCTCGGGAAAGTTTAGAGCTTGCGGCCGCCCAGAAGTCACTGGAGGAGCTGCGGAGCTTGAAGGAGACGGAGTCCATTCAAGTTTGGGACTTCTTGGGGCAAGCCAACGACGCGCTGACACCACTAGGCTTCAGTCCCGTACCTCTGGACAACCCGAAGCTAGACTTGGACCGAGTGCTGGTGGCCCTCAATGATGCTGGCGGCAAGCTCGACGTGATGGGCGACATTATTGCGGACCAGCTCGAGACAGAGGAGAAGTATTTGGCTATGAACGTCGCAGAGTATGTGCTGACGTGCTATGTAAGCCGAGACCCCCCAATTCTCCCTGGACCCGGTGCTTGAAGGTCCCATTGCTGAAGAGGAAGACACCGCCAAGGCTAGCATTCAAGAGGTTGCCAAGAAAGTCGCTTCATTCTTCCGCGGGTCTTAGACCCTCCAGTAGCTAGGACTTTTTGCTTCTGCCTTTTGCTGTAATCCCAATTTTGTAATCCAGTGCTTTAAATTAATGAAATCCGTTTTGCTACCATGAACTTCATTTTATTTTTGTCTTCAATATAATGTGCCCTGTCTTTTTGGCCCCCTGGTATATGTGTACAATTGGAGTGTGTACATATACCAAAGGTTTTAACAATATATTGATGACTTGAACGCTTCGAACTTCATTTCCGATGCGTCGACGGTAGGCCCCCTGAGGTTGGCAGAGCTTGGTAGCTCCGACGGTACCCATTATCAACGTACAACACGTCGATGGTGGGGCCCCTAGGATTTATCGGAGGTTAGTAGCTCCGGCGTTGTCCACCATCGCTATGAATTTCTGTTTTTCCTGCATATTAAATACAAGAAACACGTAAAATTTGTCCTCTTGTCTATAAATTATTTGTGACTTATTATTCTTACTTGAGTTTTTATTCCGAAGTAACTCAATAAGGTAACAAGTATATTGATGTAACCCCTCCGGATCATATGCTTTTTTAGTACTCACCCTACTGATGCCCACCGGAGTGTAGGTAGAGTGGCGTACTTAGGGTGGAGGATCGGGCTAAGTCGATAGCACACTCCGGACCTATGTTGGCTTGGCGCTCAGGCAAGTAGACTATATAGCATGTTAAGATCCAAAGGGATTAACAATATAACTTGCAACGCATATGAATAACTTGGACAAAAACTAAAAAAGAATTGCACAACTTCTTTATAGACAAGAAGGTTAAAAACAATAATTTGATAGATCGGGTCTTGTACAAAAATAAATGCACGTGGAGTCTGTTTTTACACAACAATGTCTTTCATTATAGGTCTGAATTACAGGGGAGACAAGGACACACTTAGGGTGCGGGACCAAGCTATGTGCGTTATACATCTTGTTCTGACCCAGGGTAGGTAGTTACACTTTTAGTGCTGTGACTGTATGAAGTGTACTTGAACTTCCCGGACCTTCCCGGAGGGGTCCGGACGTTCTCGCGGAGGACCTAACCATGTCTGTTTAGCGACTCTATAACATACATCGTGTGTAATTACAGACTCACCTCCACGATTCTAAGCATAAAACTTATGGAGGTGCTCGACGTTACAAGGATTAGGAAGTGGAATCCCATCCTCAGTTGTCAAGCAAACGCATCCGGTCGAGATACTTTTATCACTCGAAAAGGAACTTCCTAGCTGGGGGAAAGTTTATTCATTCCTTCACGAGTTAGTATCCTCCGAAGCACCAGATCGCCTTTCTCAAGTTGTCGGTTGCGCACATGCCTTTGATGATAGCGCCAGAGCGCTTGGCGATAATGTGCATTTTGAACAGCTACTTGGCACCTTCCCTCGTCGACGAGGTCAAGATCTTCACGCTGGAGCTGGTCCTGCGTGGTATCGTCGAAGGTCCGGACCCGGAGGGACCCCAAGGTGATCTCCGGAGGATGGACTGCTTCAGCTCTGTACACCAAGAAGAATGGAGTTTCCCTGGTTGACCGGTTTGGAGTTGTCCTATTCGCCCACAATGTGGATGGAAGCTCCTCAATCCATTTAGCTCCGTGCTTTTTTAGGCGCTCATATGTGTGTGTCTTGATTCCTTTTAAGATTTCTGCATTTGCTCTCTCGACTTGGCCATTGCTTGCTGGATGAGCTACTGAGGCGTAGCTGAGTTGAATGCCGAGGTCTTCGCAATATTCTTGAAATGTAGCACTTGTGAATTTGGTTCTATTGTTAGTTATGACTTTGTTTGGAACTCCAAATCTGCATATAATGGACTTAAATAACTTGATTGCTGATTGCTTGTTGATTGTTACAACTGGAGTTGCTTCCTGCCACTTGGTGAACTTGTCAATGGCGACATACATGAACCTGTAACCTCTGACGGCTTTTGGGAAAAGTCCCAAGATGTCCATGCCACACACAGCAAATGCCATGTCGGAGGTATCATTTGTAGTGATTGAGCCGGTGTGTGAATCTGTTTTGCGTGGAACTGGCACACTTCACATTTTTTCACTAGCTCAACTGCATCCTGGAGTGTTGTAGGCCAGTAAAAGCCATGCCGGAAGGCTTTACCGACCAGCGTGCGATAAGAAGCTTGGTTCCCACACTCGCCTCCATGGATTTTCGCGAGAAGTTCGCGACCTTCATCCCTTGCAATGCACCGCATTAGGATGCCATTAGCACCGCTCCGGTAGAGATCCCCTTCTACCAACGTGTATCTTTTAGCCAATCTGACAATCTGATCAGCGGATACTGCCGGTGGTTTTGATCCGGCAGATCTCTCGACACTACTAAAGTGTTAGAGGAGTTTGAGGTTCGGTGTGGGCGCGCAGATATTCAAGAAGGTGAAGTATAAATGATACAAGAGACATGAAGATTTACATGGTTCGGGCTGCCTGAGCGTAATACCCTACTCCACGTGGTGTGTTGGTGTTGTATTGGATGTATGAGCTCAAAGTGAGTTCAAGGTGTCGAGTGAGCACGTAGTCCGTGTGTGTGTCCAGAGTTCCCCTATGTATCGTCAGCCTGTCCTTTTATAGTACAAGGGCAGGCCGTTACAAGTTAGCTTGGACCGACATATGGTCCTGGCGGTTACTGATATTGATACACATTCAACACATTTAATTGTCCTTAATGACCGAGTTATGGGCTTTGACAGCACCGTTACTGGTAATTAAGGTTGTCCGATCGTGTGTCATTAATATAGTATTAATGACACTTAATCGGGTCTTGAAGTCCTTGATTCCCCTTTTAAGATCCGGAGCCGTTGTGGAGTCTTCCGGAGGTTAGAGGCTGAAGATCCATCGGTTGGACACGTGGCAGCTCCGGAGCATACTGTGGGGGAACAGATAGGTCCGGAGCTACCTGACACGTGTTAGTTCTGATGCTTCCCTCGGTCTGGGGTTAGGTCCGGGGGTGCCGCTATGGTACATAGCCCGGAGCTTCCCCCTTGTGGGCGGTAGCTCCGGTTTGATAGTACACGTGGCGACCCTGGGACTAACCATGTTGGAGAAGCGGGTCCGGTTATGTATGACATGTGGGCCTCCGAAGGTCTTCAAATCAAGTAGATGACATTCCCTTGAGATCTTTGCAATACCAAGGGGTATATGGTACCCAGGGTACCGACAGTGGCCCCCTGGGCCCACTTCTGGGGAAGACCCCTTGGGTGAAGTCATTCCACCGGAGGTGGGTCCATCCTTCGACTTTTGAACTGAGTCTTCAAAGGTCTTCGGATGTGCTGTTGGCGGATAGTTTGGAGTTAAATCCTCGCCGCGTGGCATATCCCATGTGCGACAAATGAGATCTTTGGCGTGCGGATCTCACGCAACTGAAGGTCGCCGGTTCTCGATACGAAAATCGTATCGGTTCCGCGCGCCTTGTCAGGCCGCCGCCTTCGGGCTTCCCACCTCGTGATGACAACCGTTCGCCTGGGTAAGAACCTCGACTTGATCGTTAGGGTGGTCCCAGGCCCTCTTGTCATCGGTAGGGTAGGATTTCTGAGTAGTATCTTCAATTTCCTTAAGGTTTCCATCCAAGCGTTGCGAGGGCTTACTTAAGAAGGAAAGCACGCACCGTCTGGGGTTCTTTATGCCTCTCATCTGATCTTGCGCTCAAACTCCCAACTTGTGCTTGCTTTTCCTCTCCTGCCTTGCTGTGTTGCGATGGAGTTGGGTCTCCGTGAGAGTCGTTTGAAGACCGAAGGTGATATGAAGAAGGTTCGGGCCCTCATGGGATGGTCCCCGGAATTCTTCAACCGCCTAGTCCGCGCCGGGGGAGAGATCCCGTTCGAGAAGGAGCACGCCGGCGAGATGGTGTACTTTTCTTCGTACGCCATGGTGGGGCTGATCCCACCTTTTTCTTCCTTTTTCTTGATGCTGCTAGACTTTTATGGTCTGCAGCTGTACCACCTTGGCCCCCACTCCATTCTTCTTGTGTCTATCTTCGTCCACTTCTGTGAAATGTGGGTGGGCATCCCCCTCTGCATTGAACTTTTTCGGACCTTCTTCACCATCCATACCACCGGTAGGAGTAATGAGTACCTCAGCTTCTATTACTTTGTGAAGCGCAAGAAGTGCCCATTCAAGTAACTCCGGTCGTTTCCCTCTGGAAAGTGGGATGATTGGAAGAAGGACTGGATAGTCATCCGGGTGGAGGAGCACGAGAAGCTGGAGCTGCCTGAAGGCCTCCCCAACATCGACACTGCAGTCTAGAGTGAAGCTCCGATGCTGTCGGATGCCTACAACCCTGCTCTGACTAGGATCCGCCACTGCGTGGAGGGAGGATTAACTCCTCAGGCGGTATTTTGCAATTTCCTGGTCAACAGGTGGGCACCGCTGAAGAGGAGTGAAAAACTCGCTTGGTCCCTCAACAGCGTGATGGACGACGACTGGGTCGAGACCGGACTGAAGTCCAACATGTCGGGGGCAACCTTGGAGTTACATCTCAAGAAGTTACAGCACGGCATTGACGTCGCGGGAGATGACTTGACCCTGCCATCAGCCTTTCTCCCTCTGAACGTGGAAGTAGAGTTCAGCAGGGAGCTCCGACGGACGATGCCGGTGCTTGACGACCTTGGTGTCGTCGAGAGAAGATCGACCTCCAGGGTGGTGATCCTTGGGGCTTACGAAGGTGGCTCTGACCCCGCCCCAAAGCACTGATCGAAGTCGTCGGCAAGGGCAAGGAGCCGGCGGACGAACCCTTGAGCCAGAAGAGGAAGCTGCAGCATGCCGACGGAAGGTCCGTCAGGCCTGCAACCTCTGCATCAGCTCCATCTCCCCGGAGGGGGAGGTCTTCTTCAACTGTGGCGACTGTACCCGCAGTGGCGTCTTCCCGGGGTGCTAGCTCCAGGCATGCGACTCCATCACCAGGGCCAGTTGAGGCCTCTAGGTCCGGATGTCCTTCCCGGTCGAGGAGGGCCTCGACTAAAGAAGTGCCCGTTACTGCAACGAGTTTCGGGGGGCCTTCCGGAGCATCCACGCCGGTGGCGGCTATGGTTAGCCCAGAACGCCCAGGAAAGAGGTTCCGCGCAAGCTGGTGCGGAAGCCTCCCGAGGTAATTTTTAATCTTTACCTCAGACAGTTGTTTTATTGTAGTAACAGTTTTTTAAGTTTCTTCATCCTTCATCTGCAGCGTTCCCAAAAAGAGGAGTGAGGCTCCACCCTCAACCACAACAGCTGAAGCTGTGAGGGCGGAAGCCTCTGTCCGTGTCCCGATGCTGCCCCAAGTGGTGGCTGAAGCTGCGGCAGCTCCGGCGCCGGCTGTCGTGGTCATGGACCTCGACTCATCCCCTGAGACTCCCGTGGTAGCGCCGGACCACGGGGGAGAAGATGCACCAGCGGCACATGCCCCGGAGGTTGAAGCTCCGGGTTTGGGTGCTGAGATGATGGAAGCTTCGGCCGTTGAGCTGGAGGAAACAGTAATTCCAGCCCCAGAGCCGGAAATTGTCGAAGCCCCAACGGTTGAGCCAAAGGTAATTGAAGTCCCGGCGTGCGCGCCTGATGTTGAGGAAGTCCCGGCGGTTGGGCCGGCTACCTCTAAAGCACCAGCCATAGAGTCGATCGTTACTGGAGCTCTGGCCGCAGGGCCGGTTGATGTTGAAGACCTTCCGGCTCCCGAGCCGGTTGCCGTTGAAGCTCCGACCGCAGGGCCGACTATTGTTGAAGATCTTCCGGCGCCTGAGTCGGTCATTGCGAAGGCGTCAGCGCTCAAGCCCCCAGTAGAGGAGGTGCCCAGGCCGGAGCCAAAGCAGCCCCTGCTCTGGGGGTGATGACGCCGGAGGTACCCGCGGCTGAGCTGGAGTGCCCTGATGAAGCTGCTGGCCCCCTGCCCGAGGGGGCGAACGAAGATCTGGTGGCTGGTCCTTCGGAACCACTTCCGGAGGTCGGAACTTCATTAGCGGGACCCTCTTTGATGGCGAATGAGGCCATCCCGGAGGACGGCCCTAATGCCGTGGAGGCTCAGGGGACCGCTCTTGTGGAGTGGGACCCAATTTTTTGTAACTGAAAACCCGCTGGAACCAGCGAAGGAGACCCCAGCAGGTCCAGATCCTATCCCGTTGTCATTGTCTATTGACAACGCATGCTCCAGTCTGTGTCAAGTTCAGCTGGCATCCTTCCACGAAAGCAAGGCTCTTGAAGAGGAGCGCCAAACCCTTAGGAGGTGGCGTAATCGGCTCTACTTCGAGACCAAGCTGGCACAGTCGAGGCTGGCAGATGACAAAGAATGGATCAAGCAGGAGAAGGTCCGCCTGGAGTACTGGGGCAAGTTATTCAATGACAGGGAGAGCTTGACTCGCGCCCTCGATGCTCAATCCCAGGCCATTTATGAGCAGACCAAAGCAGCTAATAGTACGGCTGATGAACGCCAAGAAAGGCTTGAGGCCATTAACACTACTCTCATCAAGCGCCGGGAGGCACTTGAGGAGAGGGAGAAAAGACTCGAAGATGAAGAGCAGAAACTCCTAGAGCTGCGAGATGACGTCTTGAGGAGGGAGGAGGAGCTCACCAAAAAGGTGGCTCTGGCTGACAAGGGCCTCGAGGAGCGTGCCAAGAAATTGGAAGATCACTGCGCTGAGGAGGAGGAGAAGGCCTGGGTGCGAGGGCAGGAACTCTATGAGCAAGAGTGTGCCATCACTGCCAGGGAGAAGAAAGTAAGGGGCAGGGAGAAGGACCTGGTTGACTGCCGGAACAAGATCTACCTCCTGGAGGAGGAGCTCGGAAAACTCGAGAAGCAGGTTGCTGAAAAGATTCAACAAAACGCCAAAGAAGTTGAGCGCCTGGCTCGCGAGAATTCTGAACTGGTGGCAGCCAAAAGATCCTTGGAAGAACTGAAGGGCTTGAGGGCTGCGGACTCCCTACAGGTTTGGGAGTTCCTGGGCAAGGCCAACGACGCGCTAACACCGATGGGCTTCAGTCCTGTGCGTCCGGATGACCCGGAGCCGAAGCCGGACCTGGCGTTGCAAGCGATGAGCTCGGCGGGTAGCAAACTCTCAAAGGTGGGCGACGTCATCGCGGACCAGTTGGAGGTTGAGGGGCAATCTCTGGCGAAGAACGTCGCAGAGTATGTGCTGACATGCTACACCAGCCGGAATCCCCAATTCCCTCTGGACCCGGTGCTTGAAGGTCCCGTCGAAGGAGAAGGTGAAGCCGCCCGAGCCAACGTGTCAGAGGTTGCTCAGAAGGTCGCCCAGTTCTTCCATAGAGTCTAGGACCATCTCTGTAGCTCCCACTTGTATTCTCTCTTTTTCTTCCTCAATTTTGTAATCCCTTGTCTCCAGATGAATGAAATCCCCAAATTTTTGTGAATTTCACTTTTTGTCTTCAACACTTTTGTCTTCACTTGGCCCCCTGGTAGATGTACACAATTTGATTGTGAACATGTACCGAGAGGATATTGTGTTTTGTTGAAGACTCATTTACTTCGAACTTGTAGAGTGTAGGTCCAAAGTCTTCGATAGTGAAGGCCCCCTGAGGTTGTCGGAGCTTAGAAGCTCCGGCATTGTCTATCGTTGGAGCTTAGTAGCTTCGGCAATAGTCCCTATAAACGCGTAGAGCATCGATAGTTAGCCCTCCGGGGTGTCGGAGCTAGTAGCTCCGGCAGTGACCTTTGCCAACACGTAGTTTGTCGGCAGCAGACTCCGTTTGTGGGGTCTTCTCACCATCTTTTATTTAGCATCGACGGCTGGCCCCCCTAGCTTTATCGGAGCTAGGTTGCTACGGTGATGCTCATTTTCAATGTTTAACATCGATTATAAGCCACCTAGGGGTGTACGGTTTCCAGGGTACCGACAAACACCTCTCCCAAATCCTTGGAACATTGAGCACCTCCGTAAGTTCTACACTTAATATCACAGAGGTGAGTCTGCAGTAACTTGGGGTGTATGTTATAGAGTCATTGTACAGAGTCGGGTAGTTCCTCCGGGAGAACAGTCGGACCTTTCCCGGAAGGTCCGCAAAGTTCATGCAACACTTGTCACAGTCTCAGGACTAAAAGTGTGGCTAGCTACCCTGGGTCAAACGAGAAATGAAACACGCTTATCCTGGTTCCGTACCCTAAGAGTGTACTTGTTTCCCCTGTACACCGGATCTATAATGAAAGACATCTTCATGTGAAACAGACTCCACGTGCATTTATTTTGTACAGGCTCAACATTTTTTATTTTCTCTTTCTTGTCTATAACAAAGACGTGCAATTCTTAAGAAATTTTAGTTCGACCGGTTCATATACGATACGAGTTGTATTGTCGATTCTGTTGGATTCAAATATTGTTCATGGCCAACTCGCTTGAAAGCCCCCAAGCCAATCTAGGGCTGGAGTGTGCTATCGACTTAGCCTGGTCAAGCACCCTAAGTACGCCACTCTACCTACACCCCGGCAGGCCGAAGTAAGGCGGGTCCATGTACAGTTGGATCTGGAAGAAAAGACAATGCATTCGGTTGTATTTAGAATCGCGTTTGACTTAAAATCTTCTTGAGAATCATAAGCTGCAGCGAAGTTATAGACAAGAAACGAATTTTACTATTTTTCTTGGCTTAAGTGTGCAGGAAAAATAAAATCTACGTTGATGGAGAAAAGCTGGAGCTAACAAAGCTCCGACTCCCCTAGGTGGCTTGTAATCGATGTTACGCATTGAAAACAGCCATCACCGGAGTAATCAAGCTCCGGTAAAGCTAGGGGGGCCAGCCGTCGACGCTAAATAAAAGATGGTGAGAAGACCCCGCAAACGAAGTCTGCTGCCAACAAACTAAGTGTTGGCAAAGGTCACTGCCGGAGCTACTCAGCTCGGACACCCCGGAGGACTAACTATCGATGCTCTACGCGTTGATAGAGACTATTGCCGGAGCTACTAAGCTCTGATGATAGACAATGCCGGAGCTTCTAAGCTCCGACAACCTCAGGGGGCCTTCACTATCGAAGACTTCAGACCTAAATTCTACAAGTTCGGAGCAAATGAGTCTTCAACAAAATGCAATATCCTCTTGGTACATGTTCACAATCAAATTGTGTACATCTACCAGGGGGCAAAGTGAAGACAAAAGTGTTGAAGACAAAAAGTGAAATTCACAAAAATTTGGGGATTTCATTCATCTGGAGACAAGGGATTACAAAATTGAGGAAGAAGAAGAGAAAATACAAGTGAGAAATACAGAGATGGTCCTAGACCCTATGGAAGAATTGGGCGACCTTCTGAGCATCCTCCGATAAGTTGGCTCGGGCAACTTCGCCTTCTCCTTCAACCGGACCTTCGAGCACCGGGTCCAGAGGAAATTGGGAGTTCCGGCTGGTGTAGCACGTTAGCACATATTCTGCGACGTTCTTCACCAGGGATTGCCCCTCAACCTCCAATTGGTCAGCGATGACATCGCCCACCTTGGAGAGTTTGCTACCTGCCGAGCTCAACGCCTGCAACGCCAGGTCCGTCTCCAGCTCCGGATCATCCAGGCGCACGGGGCTGAAGCCCATCAGTGTCAGCGCGTCGTTAGCCTTGCCCCGGAACTCCCAAATCTGTAGGGAGTCCGCAGTCCTCAAGCCCTTTATTTCTTCCAAGGATCTCCTGGCCGCCACCAGTTCAGAATTCTCACGAGCGAGGCGCTCAACTTCTTTGGCGTTTTGCTGAATCTTTTCAGCAACTCGCTTTTTGAGTTTTCCGAGCTCCTCCTCCCGGAGGTGGATCTTGTTCCGGCGGTCGACCAGGTCCTTATCCCTGCCCCTCACTTTCTTCTCCCTGGCAGTAAGGGCACACTCTTGCTCGTAGAGTTCCTGCCCTCGCACCCAGGCCTTCTCCTCTTCCTCATGGCAGCGCTCTTCCAATTTCTTGGCGCGCTCCTCGAGGCCCTTGTCAGCCAGAGCCACCTTCTCGGTGAGCTCCTCCTCCCTCCTCAGGACGTCATCCCGCAGCTCTAGGAGTTTCTGCTCTTCATCTTCGAGCCGTTTCTCCCTCTCTTCAAGTGCCTCCGGATGCTTGATGAGTGTAGTGTTAATAGCCTCAAGCCTTTCTTGGCGTTCATCGGCCGCACTGTTAGCTGCTTTGGTCTGCTCGTAGATCTCCCAAGATTGAGCGTCGAGGGCACGAGTCATACTCTCCCTGTCATCCAATAACTTGCCCCAATATTCCAGGCGGACCTTCTCCCGTTTGATCCACTCTTTGTCGTATGCTAGCCTCGACTGCGCCAGCTTGGTCTCGAAGTAGAGCCGGTTACGCCACCGCCTAAGGGTTTGGCGCTCCTCTTCAAGAGCCTTGCTGTCGTGGAAGAAGACCAGTTGAACTTGACGCAGAATGGAACATGCGTTGTCAATAGACAGTGACAACGGGATCGGTTCTGGACCTGCTGAGGTCTTCTCCGCTGGTTCCAGTGGGTTTTCAGATACAAAAATTGGGTCCCACTCCACAAGAGTGGTCCCCTGGGTCTCCATGGCACTAGGGCCGTCCTCCGGGATGACCTCAGTCGCCATCGAGGAAGGCCCCGCCGCCAGGTCTTCGTTCACCCCCTCAGACAGGGGGCCAGCGACTTCGCTTGGGAACTCCGGCTCGGCTGCGGGTACCTCCGACGTCGTCACTTCCGGAGCAGGGGCCGCTGCTGGCTCCGGTCTGGGCACCTCCTCGGGGGCTCGGGCTCCGACACCTCTTCAACAACCGGCACGGGAGCTGGAAGATCTTCAACATCGACCGGCCCTGCGGCCGGAGCTCCAACAATGGCTGGCTCTGCGGCCGGTGCTTCAGAGGTAGCCGACCCAACTGCCGGAACTTCCTCAGCTTCCGGTGCGCACGTCAGGGTTTCAATCACCTCTGGCTCAACCACCGGGGCTTCGACAATTCCCGGCTCTGAGGCCGGGATTACTGCTTCCTCCGGCTCAACAGCCGGAGCTTCCATCATTTCAGCACCAGGACCCGGAGCTTCAACCTCCGGGACAGGTGCCGCTGGCGCATCTTCTCTCCCGTGGTCCAGCGCTACCACGGGAGTCTCAGGGGATGAGTCGAGGTCCATGACCACGACAGCCAGCGCCGGAGCTGTCGCAGCCTCAGCCACCACTTGGGGCGGCACCGGGATAGGAGCAGAAGCCCCCACCCTCACAGCTTCAGCCGTTGTAGCTGAGGGTGGAGCCTCACTCCTCTTCTTGGGAACGCTGCAGATGATGGATGAAGAAACTTAAAAAAAAAATAGTTACTACAACAAAACAACTGTCCAAGTTAAAGATCAAAAATTACCTTGGGAGGCTTCCGCACCAGCTTGCGCGGAACCTCTTTCCTGGGCGTTCTAGGCTGGTCATAGCCGGCGTGGAAGATCCGGAAGGCCCCCCGGAACTCGTAGCAGCCATGGGCGTTTCCCTGGTCGAGGCTCCCCTTGATCGGGAAGAACTTTCGGACTTGGAGGCCTCAACCGGCCCCGGTGCTGGAGTCGCATGCCCGGAGCTAGCTCCCTGGGAGGATCCCACTGCGGGTACAGTCACCGCGGTTGTAGAAGACCTCCCCCTCCGGGGAGAAGGAGCCGATGCAGAGGTGGCAGGCCTGACGGACCTTTCGTCGGCATGCTGTGAAAGTGCATCTAGGACTCCCTTGTGGGTTTTGGATGATTTATGACAAGCAATTGGGATCCTAATCCTTTTGTTGAGATGAATGCAGGCAAATGTTGAAAAATGAGCAAAATGCCAAAAAGAAGGGAAATGAGAAGCAAAGTGAATTTGAGCTCAAGAAGGAGATAATAGTAGATCATTATGTATAGGGTGTGTTAAGGAAACACACCCAAGAGCTCAATCACTCTCAAGCACACACATACAATGCACAAAGTTATACAGGACCGGACTAGTCCGATATCAACCGGACTAGTCCGATATCACATTCTGCACTAGATCGGACAAGTCCGGTCTCCACCGGACTAGTCCGATATCTTTCTGATCCACTTCGGACTAGTCCTCTCCAATGCGGACTAGTCCTTAACACAATGCACAAGTCACACAAAATCGGACAAGTCCGTTGTGACCCGGACTAGTCCGATATTCATTCTGATCCACTTCGGACAAGTCCGGTGTCTACACGGACTAGTCCGATATACACACTGATCTAAATCGGACAAGTCCTCCAAGTGCGGACTTGTCATCCCAAACACTTAGGGTTTCATATGTCCGGACAAGTCCGATGGCAATCAGACTAGTCCGAAGCTTTCCAGTAGCTAAATCGGACAAGTCCGTTTTCAACCGGACTAGTCCGATATTCCTGGACACTTAGGGTTTGCTACACACAGCACACCGGACTAGTCTGGTGACCACCACGGACTAGTCCGATCTTTCTTTACCCTAACGGTCACTTTTAGAAACCCCATATACATAGAGGTGCACGGCCCACTTTCACCAACTCTCGAACCCTAGCGCCGTCACACCTCCCAAGAGACTCAAAAACCATATCTCTCCACGAAATTAAGTGCAAAATCAATCAATCCATTGAAGATCACTTCTAGATCATTGGAGAGGCACTTGGCACACGATTGAGCTCTTGGTTTGAATCTCTAACACACTCTTGTATCTCCATTTGTATATTTCGAAGTGTGTTATTGGTGGTCTTGAAACTTGTAATCAAGGGAGCTCTCAACTTGTGAGATCGCCCCTTCAACTTGGTGATTTACCCCTGTGTGATTAGTGGAAGAGGATTGGCCTTCGTGGCGATCCGACGAGGAAGGGTTTGTGAAGACCCGGTCCTTTTGTGGGCTCCTCAACGTGGACGTAGGTTGCCTTCGTGGTAACCGAACCACGGGATAAATCTTGTGTCTTGTTCGTTTGTGTTCATCATTCTAGTTGATCAACATTTTCTAGGGTTTGATTCATTTTGTTGAATTCAAGTTAAATAGTTGAACAAGAATCATACTTGCAATAGAACTTGACATACAACTATTGAACTGTTATTAAAGTTTATATTTCCGCTGCAAACGTCAACGAAACAATCAAATTGACCTAACTTGATCAACCTAGCTCGTGAAATCCGGACTAGTCCGCACTTTACCGGACTAGTCCGATATATCTGGTTTTGACCTTGTTGTTGAAGTGCTACAGGAACCGAGAAATTTCAAAAAGGCCTATTCACCCCCCCTAGGCCTACATTCAATTGGTATCAGAGCGGGTTCTTCAAGAAAGAGTGCAACCACTCGAAGAGATCATGTAGGACATGAAAGATGTTCAGAAAATCAACAACCAGGAAGAAGTAAACAAAGACAAGAACCAAAAGCTGGAAAAGTATCTCGAAGCAATTCAAGACTTCGATGATGATGACGAGGAGACGCTGGAGCTGAAGGCACTACTCCAAAAGAAAGCACTTTCCAAAGGGAAATCTAAAGTCGAAGAAAAGAAGAAGGGGAGTAGTCACACCGACTACTCCCGATATCCTTTTAATTATGACCGTTTAAATTCTAACAACAGTCATTATCTATCTATTCCTCTCGGAAAAGCCCCACACTTCGATGGGAGTGATTACTCCATGTGGAGGCAAAATATGAAGATGCACTTGATTTCCCTTAACCCAATTTTATGGCATATTGTGTGCACAGGAATAAACATCCCTGATGACGATGAAGAGCTCACGCCAAGTCAAGAGCAAGCCATCCACAGGAATGCCCAAGCCGCAGCCGTTATCACCTCATCTCTAAGTCGGGATGAATTCACAAAGGTGGACGGATTGGAAATTGCCAAAGAAATCTGGGACACACTACAGACAGCACATGAAGGTGACCGGCATGTGCGGGAGGCAAAGATTGAAATGATTGAAGGCGAACTAGGAAGGTTCGCGATTGAGGAAGATGAGTCTCCCCTGGACATGTACAACAGACTGAAGACTCTTGCGAACAAGGTTCGATCATATGGGAGCAAAAAGTGGAATGACCACGAGGTTGTAAAGCTCATCCTTAGAGCCTTTATGCCTCGCAACGTCACACGTTGCTCTATGATCCGAGAAAGTCCCGGGTACAAGAAAATGACTCTGGATGAACTGCTTTGCAGAATCATCAACTTTGAGATGATGGAGAAGCAAGCCAAGCACGTAAAAGAAATAGCCGACCTCACATCAGCCAAGAAGAAGGGAGTTTCCCTAAAGTCCTCACTCAAGCCTCTATCCAAAGAAGCAAGAGAAGCACAGCTTGAGGAGGACAACGATGATGAAAGCAGCGAGCTGGACGAAGAAGATATGATTTTGTTCATGAAGAAGTTCAAAAGAATTATGAAGAAAAGACAAGGAAAAAAATCGAGTGAAGGAAAATACAAGGAGAAGACAAAGCCGAAGATGAGGCGGGCATGCTATAATTGTGGTGAGTACAATCACTTTATAGTCGATTGCCCGTATGAGGACAACAAGAAGAAGAGTAAAGAGTCCAAGCCTCAACCGAAGAAATTCTTCAAGAAGAAGAAACAAGCTGAACAAGCACACATCGGAAAGGAGTGGGACTCAAACGATGAGTCCTCATCGTCCGATGAAGAAGAAATGGCTAGCATAGCCATTGAAAGCATGTCCAAGAAACCCACACTCTTCCCCGCGCTTGGTGCAAAGAAGGCAAATGGAACTTGCCTCATGGCTAAGGAAGCTAAACGCAAGGTAAACATCAAAACTTCTTCCTTGCATTCTTACTCAAGTGATGATGATCTAGATAGTGATGATGAAGATATGCTAATTGGTTTAGATAGAAAAACTGCTGCTAAAATGAAATTCTTGCTTAACCAACTTGTTGAGAAGGAAGAGCTAATTGATCGTCAAGAAGACATGATTATCTCCCAAAAGGAGACACATGTCGAACTTGACAATCTTCTAGTTCTTGAAAAGGAGAGAAACCACTCACTAGAGCTTGAGCTAGCTTCAAGCAAGAAAACTTGCTTGGAGTTAACCAACTCAAACGTTGCAATCAAGGATCAACTTGATGACCTAATCAAGGTCAACAAGATCCTTGAAGTGCAGGTTGAGTCACTCAAGCTTAGTGAACCTTCCTCCTCTTCAAGCCTACCTTCTCAACCCACTTCAACTAATATCGCTCATATTTGCAAATGTGATAAAATTAACACCAGGTTGAAGGAAAATTCTACCTCCACAAAGGACAAAAATCCTACCCAATGTGTAATATTTGACAAGGAGAGGATCAACTATGCACGTAGTGCATATTTGGTCCAAAGACCTCCAAATGTCAAGTATGGCATTGGTTACTCTTATGATGGAAAGCAAAGAGCTGGAAATCATAAGAATAACAAGGGAAGGATTACCTTTGTGAAGGGAGGACCCTCACAACCTGGTAACTCGAAAACTAAAAACCTGAACTCTCATGAAAACCGGACTAGTCCGGTTGTGGTCCGGACAAGTCCTGTCATCCGGACAAGTCCGGTCACACAGACTAGTCCGACCCATAATCAACAGCAACTCTTGTTTAAAACCTTTGATGCTTCTTATGTATTAATGAAAAATAATGTTGGTAAAGTGTATGCTTATTATGCTGGGCCACGCCATGGGAACACAAAATCCCATGTGTGGGTGCCCAAATGTATTGTTACTAACCTCCAAGGACCCAAGCAAGATTGGGTACCTAAAACCAAGGCGTAATTTGTTTTTGCAGGCCTACTCCTCCGGTGGATCCAAATGGGTGCTAGACAGTGGATGCACCAACCACATGACCGGAGAAAGGAGGATGTTTGTGGAGTATGAAGTGAACAAGGACCCAAACGAAGGCATCTACTTTGGGGATAACAGTCAAGGAAGGGTCCTCGGTACCGGTAAAATAGCAATATCCTCTGAACATACTCTTTCGCATGTTTTACACGTTGAATCTTTAGATTATAACCTGCTGTCCATATCTCAATTATGTGACAAAGGTTATAATTGCCTGTTCACTAACAAGGGTGTGACCGTCTCAAGGAGAAGTGATGGTTCTGTTGCATTCAAGGGTATGTTGAAGGGAAAGCTTTACCTTGTTGACTTCAACAAGGATAAAGCCGAACTCGACACATGCTTGATTGCAAAGACCAACATGGGTTGGCTGTGGCATAGACGGCTGGCACATGTTGGTATGAGGAACCTTCAAAAACTCCTCAAGGGCAATCACATCCGAGGTTTGAAAGATGTTGTGTTTGAGAAAGACAGGTCTTGTAGCGCGTGCCAAGCAGGGAAGCAAGTTGGAGCACAACATCCAGCGAAGAACATCATGACCACGACAAGACCGCTCAAACTACTTCATATGGACTTGTTTGGTCCAATTGCTTACATAAGCATCGGCGGTAATAAATATGGTTTAGTTATTATTGATGATTTTTCCCGCTTCACTTGGGTGTTCTTTTTGCATGACAAGTCAGAAACACAAGGAACACTCAAGAAATTCTTCAAGCGAGCGCAAAACGAGTTCTCACTATCAATCAAGAGTATTCGGAGCGACAACGGCACGGAGTTCAAGAACATACAAGTGGAGGAGTACCTTGATGAGGAAGGAATCAAGCACGAATTCTCAGCACCATACTCTCCACAACAAAACGGAGTTGCCGAAAGGAAGAACCAAACGCTCATAGAGATGGCAAGAACAATGCTCAATGAATACAAGACTTCGGATCGATTTTGGGCGGAAGCAATCAACACCGCTTGCCATGCCACAAATCGACTCTACCTTCATCGACTACTAAAGAAGACCCCCTATGAGCTACTCACCGGTAACAAACCGAACATTTCATATTTTCGAGTTTTCGGTTCTCCTTGCTATATTTTGAACAAGAAGCCCAGGACTTCAAAGTTCGCTTCGAAGTCCGATGAAGGTTTCTTTCTTGGTTATGATTCGAACACTTACGCCTATCGTGTTTTCAACAAGGCCTCCGGACTTGTTGAAGTGGCACGTGACGTAGTGTTCGATGAAACTAATGGCTCCCAAAAGGAGCAAGTTGATCAATGTGAATTAGGTAAAGAGGAAGCCCCCTATCAAGCATTGAAGAGGATGGCTCTAGGCGAAGTACGACCACAAGAGTCATCGTCACAAATACAAGAGGAAAGTGAACCACAAGAGGAGATCAACAATCAAGGGGGAGCCTCGATACAAGATCAATCACAGGAATATGAACATGATCAACAAATCAACGAGGACAACAACTCAGGGGGAGAAGAAGATGATCACCAACATACGACCCCCCAAGTGCCACACCCAAGAGTACACCAATGCATTCAAAGGGATCATCCAATCGACAACATCATGGGCGACATCCAAAAGGGAGTAACCACTAGATCTCGTATAGCAAATTTCTATGAACATTACTCGTTTGTCTCCTTTTTGGAACCCCGCAGGACTGAGGATGCATTGAAGGATCCGGACTGGGTGGTGGCAATGCAAGAAGAGTTGAACAATTTCAAGAGAAACGAGGTTTGGGAACTTGTGGAAAGACCCAATGCAAACATAGTGGGCACCAAGTGGGTCTTCCGCAACAAACAAGACGAACACGTGGTGGTGACAAGAAACAAGGCACGACTTGTGGCCAAAGGTTACTCACAAGTCAAAGGTTTGGATTTTGATGAGACTTTTGCTCCAGTAGCTAGGCTTGAATCAATTAGAATATTACTTGCATATGCTACTCACCATGATTTCAAGCTGTACCAAATGGACGTGAAAAGCGCCTTCCTCAACGGACCGATCAAGGAAGAGGTGTACGTGGAGCAACCACCCGGATTTGAAGACGAAGAGTTCCCCGACCACGTGTATAAACTGCGTAAGGCTCTCTATGGCCTCAAACGAGCTCCTAGAGCTTGGTATGAGTGTCTTAGAGATTTTTTAATTGATAATGGTTTTCAAATTGGCAAAGTAGACTATACATTATTCACAAAAAATCTGGATAATGATCTTTTTATTTGCCAAATCTATGTTGATGATATAATTTTTGGATCATCTAACCAATCTTTTTGTGAAGAGTTTAGTAAAATTATGACAGACAGATTTGAAATGTCAATGATGGGAGAATTGAAGTACTTCTTGGGATCCCAAGTGCGGCAACAAAGGGAAGGAACATTCATAAGCCAAACCAAGTACACACAGGACATCCTCAAGAAGTTTGGCATGGACAAGGCAAAGCCCATAAAGACTCCCATGGCAACGAATGGCCACTTGGATCTCAATGAAGATGGACCGAGCGTCGACCAAAAGGTATATCGCTCCATGATTGGATCCTTACTATACTTATGTGCATCTAGGCCAGATATTATGTTGAGTGTATGTTTGTGTGCAAGATTTCAAGCCAACCCTAAGGAATGTCATTTGACAGCCATAAATAGAATCCTAAGATATTTAGTTCATACACCCAACCTTGGTCTTTGGTACCCAAAAGGCTCAAAATTCAATCTCATTGGGTATTCCGATGCAGATTATGCCGGGTGCAAAGTTGATAGAAAAAGCACTTCCGGCACTTGCGAATTCCTAGGAAGATCCTTAGTTTCTTGGTCATCCAAGAAACAGAATTCCATTGCATTATCCACAGCCGAAGCAGAGTATGTTGCAGCCGAGAGTTGTTGTGCACAACTCCTTTGGATGCGACAAACTCTAAGGGATTACGGTTACAATATGAACCGTATTCCTCTCCTTTGTGATAATGAGAGTGCCATTAAAATAGCCCACAATCCAGTTGAGCACTCTAGGACTAAACACATTGACATAAGACACCATTTCTTGAGAGACCATTCCATGAAAGGAGACATATCCATCTCTCATGTCAACACCCAAAAACAATTGGCCGACATATTCACCAAGCCACTTGATGAAAAACGTTTTTGCGAACTCCGAAATGAGCTAAACATTCTTGATTCTCGGAGTGTGGCTTGAAAAGTTGCATACCTGTATGATTGCTTCAAAATATTGATTGAATTGTGAAAATCATCCCTCTTCATTTTTCTCTCGAAAAACTATGTCAATTATTAGATCTTGATGAATTTTTGATCATAGTATGATTGTTGTTTGCTTACTGGTCAAATTCATCAAGATTATTTGAATTGTTTTGCCTCTCTACTCTCAATTATTGGACCTTCAAATATATATGAATGGGCTATGCAATTCTTTCCTGGTGACCACGGACAAGTCCGTGGTTACCCGGACTAGTCCGCCATTGCAGACTAGTCCGCAGAGTGCCAGTTAGGCCGGACTAGTCCGACAGACCACGGACTAGTCCGATATAGGTCTCTGGATGACTTCGGACTAGTCCGGTCATGTCCGGACTTGTCCGATTTTTCGTGTCCATAACCCTAGCCGCCACCAAACCCTAATCTCATCACCCTCACATTCGCTCTAGGCTTCCTCTCTCTTGCGCTCGAGCTCCCAAGGCGATCTTTTGCATCCTCCGTCGAAAAGCCACTCATTTGGGCGGAGATCAAGCTTGAAGACTTGGGGATTGAAGCTAGCGGACCAGTCCGGCCTCCAACCCCCAAACCTTTGAGCCTCCATCGATTTCTTCGATAAAAATCTTCATAATCCTAGAAATCGTGTTTTTCTCAATTGTTGATCGTTTGGCCTAGCACCCTTCACTAGTTACATGTTTAGTTGATGTCGAGCTCCGACAACGAAATCTCCGATTTCGAGGCCGAGTTGGACCACGAGGTGGCACCTCGGTCCTCGGCGGGTCTTGGCAAGAAACGCCAAGAGAGACCCTCCGAGCCTGCTCCCTCACCTCCCCAAGTTCGAAGGAAGGTGTGCGTCAAGAAAGCCGCTTCGAAGACCGCTACTTCTTCAAGTGGCCTTCGACAAGCTAAAGGGAAGGGCAAGGGGGTTGCCACAGGGCCTGTTGGGCCCCTGAAGCTGCATACTCCCAGAGAAGGGGTCCGGGACCCCAATGAGGAAAGATTCACTGGCAAGGGCAGCGATGTGGCTGCGAAGTTGAGAAGTGTTGATTGCTATGCAAGGCCCAAGCAAGCAGCTGATGGCAGATTTTGGTCAAATTTCCATGCTGATTTCTACAAGCTGGTTTACCTGCCGATGAAGACTCCGGTGGTGCGCAGTCAGTGGATTGACTGGGCCTACCTAGAGAAGAAGAAATGCTCAGCTTTTGATGAAGTCATTGCAGCAGCTGAGAGGCATGGGCTGAAGGATCTCTTTGCCTTCAGACACAACTGGAATGATGAAGTGATAGCACAATTTTATGCAACGTGCCACTTCTCAAGCGAAGACGAAGAAAGTGTTACTTGGATGACTCATGGATCCAAGTATTCTATTACTCAGGAAGAGTTTGCCAGCCTGCCTCACCTTGACTCTGGAGGACATGACCACCTCATTATCCACAACATTGGGGTCATCGAGAGGGACAGGATGAAGTTCCTGTATGAGCCCAACTCCAAGTATGTCCCTCCCTCCACAAAGAACATGAAGCCCTTCTTTGTGGTCCTGAACAGAGTTCTCCGGAAGACCATTGCCCCCAAGGATGGGGATGCAGGGAGTGTACAGGGCTACCTCCGGACTCTAATGAGGGTCATAAGCAAGAAGAGACAGTTTGATGTTGCAGATTACATTTGGAACGATATGGTCAACATCTCAAGCACCCCCAACCGGTCCTGTGGCTATGCTCCCTACTTGATGTTTATGATTGAGAAGGTCACAGGGATCGAGTTTGTGAAGGATGTGGAGCACACTCCACTAAGGCCTCAGAAGCCTCAGCCAGTGAGTGTCCAGGCTGCTCCATCGCCGGCCTCAAGCCCCGAGGCACCGGCAAGGCAAGAAGAAGCTGCTAGGGCTCCTCCCTCCAGGGAAGCCCCTCAGAAAGGATCCGCCAGTGGGATCCTCAAGTACTTGGCTGCAATTTTCTCCTCATGCAAGAAAACTGAAGTGAAGCTCCACAAGCTAAATCAGAAGAGGAAGGAGAACATGAGGTACATAAAAGCCAATGTGAAGTAGCTGAGTGAGAAGCTGGAGATCAACCCAATTGGATCTCCAGTACTTTCTGAAGATTATGATCCGGACATCACCGAGCTCAGCCCCTTGACTCCCTCCGAGCTTGCCTATTTTGGCATTGGGGGCTCGAGCAGCTCCGCTCCTCCTCCTCCCTCTCCTCCTCGTCAAGAAGAAAGTGAAGAAGATGAAGACGATGACGAGAGGACCGACAGTGAAGAGTGAAGACCCTAGGACCCTCATCTCCTTCTTTTTGGTGTCTTGATGCCAAAGGGGGAGAGATTGAGGGGGAGTCTTAGCTTTAGCTGTGTTAGGGTGCGAGGAGAGAGTTTCTCTTTATCTTTTATTTGTGGTTGTAATAGCTTAACTCTGTTTTCATATTAAATTTGGTCCTGTGATGAATTGCTTAATTTATTTGGAGTGTGTGATGAAAACTGTGTTTTTGCCCCTGGAATGTCATATGCATTTGATATCAGTTGGTTAATGCAAATTCTGTCATTCTCAATGTATTCATGCACTTAGTATGCATCCCACCATAAAGAATGCACATATGGATGATTCTCTTGTTGCTTGATGTATTTTTGAGTCATATGTGCATACTTTATGAAAATCTCATTTTTTGCCTTATTTTGTGAAATCTCAATTGGTTGTCATCAATCACCAAAAAGGGGGAGATTGAAAGTGCATCTAGGACTCCCTTGTGGGTTTTGGATGATTTATGACAAGCAATTGGGATCCTAATCCTTTTGTTGAGATGAATGCAGGCAAATGTTGAAAAATGAGCAAAATGCCAAAAAGAAGGGAAATGAGAAGCAAAGTGAATTTGAGCTCAAGAAGGAGATAATAGTAGATCATTATGTATAGAGTGTGTTAAGGAAACACACCCAAGAGCTCAATCACTCTCAAGCACACACATACAATGCACAAAGTTATACAGGACCGGACTAGTCCGATATCAGCCGGACTAGTCCGATATCACATTCTGCACTAGATCGGACAAGTCGGTCTCCACCGGACTAGTCCGATATCTTTCTGATCCACTTCGGACTAGTCCTCTCCAATGCGGACTAGTCCTTAACACAATGCACAAGTCACACAAAATCGGACAAGTCCGTTGTGACCCGGACTAGTCCGATATTCATTCTGATCCACTTCGGACAAGTCCGGTGTCTACACGGACTAGTCCGATATACACACTGATCTAAATCGGACAAGTCCTCCAAGTGCGGACTTGTCATCCCAAACACTTAGGGTTTCATATGTCCAGACAAGTCCGATGGCAATCGGACTTGTCCGAAGCTTTCCAGTAGCTAAATCGGACAAGTCCGTTTTCAACCGGACTAGTCCGATATTCCTGGACACTTAGGGTTTGCTACACACAGCACACCGGACTAGTCCGGTGACCACCACGGACTAGTACGATCTTTCTGAACCCTAACGGTCACTTTTAGAAACCCCATATAAATAGAGGTGCACGGCCCACTTTCACCAACTCTCGAACCCTAGCGCCGTCACACCTCCCAAGAGACTCAAAAACCATCTCTCTCCACGAAATTAAGTGCAAAATCAATCAATCCATTGAAGATCACTTCTAGATCATTGGAGAGGCACTTGGCACACGATTGAGCTCTTTGTTTGAATCTCTAACACACTCTTGTATCTCAATTTGTATATTTCGAAGTGTGTTATTGGTGGTCTTGAAACTTGTAATCAAGGGAGCTCTCAACTTGTGAGATCGCCCCTTCAACTTGGTGATTTACCCCTGTGTGATTAGTGGAAGAGGATTGGCCTTCGTGGCAATCCGACGAGGGAAGGGTTGGTGAAGACCCGATCCTTTTGTGGGCTCCTCAACGTGGACGTAGGTTGCCTTCGTGGTAACCGAACCACGGGATAAATCTTGTGTCTTGTTCGTTTGTGTTCATCATTCTAGTTGATCAACATTATCTAGGGTTTGATTCATTTTGTTGAATTCAAGTTAAATAGTTGAACAAGAATCATACTTGCAATAGAACTTGACATACAACTATTGAACTGTTATTAAAGTTTATATTTCCGCTGCAAATGTCAACGAAACAATCAAATTGACCTAACTTGATCAACCTAGCCCGTGAAATCCGGACTAGTCCGCACTTTACCGGACTAGTCCGATATATCTGGTTTTGACCTTGTTGTTGAAGTGCTATAGGAACCGAGAAATTTCAAAAAGGCCTATTCACCCCCCCCCCCTCTAGGCCTACATTCATGCTGCAGCTTCCTCTTCCGGCTCAGGGGTTCGTCTGCCGGTTCCTTGCCCTTGCCGACGACGTCGGCCCTTGGCTTTGGGGCAGGGTCGGAGCCACCTTCGGACACTCCAGGGATCGCCACCCTGGTGGTTGATCTTCTATCGATGAAACCAAGGTCGTCAAGTACAGGCATCTTGCGCTGGAGCTCCCTGATGAACTCAACTTCCATGTTCAGAGGAAGAAAAGCTAATGGCGGAGTCAGATCGTCACCCTCGACGTCGATGCCGTGCTGGAACTTCTTGAGATGAAACTCCAGGGTTGTCCTCGCCATGTTGGACTTCAGCCCGGTCTCGACCCAGCCGTCGTCCATCACGCTGTTGAGGGCCCAAGCGAGTTTTTCTCTCCTCTTCAGCGGTGCCCACCTGTTGACCAGGAAGTTACAAAACACCGCCTGGGGGGTTAATCCACCCTCCACACACTGACAGATCCTCGTTAGAACAGGGTTGAAGGCGTTCGCCAGCACCAGAGCTTCACTCCAGATCGTCGTGTCAATGTTGGGGAGGCCTTCGGGCAGCTCCAGCCTCTCGTGCTCCTCCACCCGGATGACTATCCAGTCCTTCTTCCAGTCATCCCACTTCCCAGAGGGAAACGACCGGAGGTACTTGAATGGGCACTTCTTGTGCTTCATGAAGTAGTAGAAGCCAAGGTACTCATTGCTCCTACCGGTGGTATGGACGGTGAAGAAGGTCCGGAAGAGTTCAATGCAGGGGGGATGCCCACCCACATCTCACAGAAGTGGACGAAGATAGACACGAGGAGAATGGAGTGAGGGCCAAGGTGGTATAGCTGCAGACCATAAAAGTCCAGCAGCATCAAGAAAAAGGAGGAAAAAGGTGGGATCAACCCCACCATGGCGTACGAGGAGAAGTACACCATTTCGCCGGAGTGCTCCTTCTCAAACGGGAGCTCTCCCCCGGCGCGGACCGAGCGGTTGAAGAAGTCCGAGGACCATCCCATGAGGGTCCGGACCTTCTTCAGGTCGCCGTCGGTCTTCAAACGACTCTCGCGAAGATCCAACTCCATCGCACCACAGCAAGGAAAGAGAGGAAAAGTGAAGCACAAGTCGGGAGTTTGAGTGCAAGATCAAATGAGAGGCGTAAAGAACTCCAGACGCTGCGCACTTTCCTTCTTAAGTAAGCCCTCGCAACGCTTGGATGGAAACCGCAAGGAAGTTGAAGATACCATTCAAAAATTCCACCCAGCCGATGACAAGGGGGCCCAGGACCACCCTGACGATCAAGTCGAGGTTCTTACCCAGGCGAACGGTTGTCATCATGAGGCGGGAATCCCAAAGGCGGCGGCCTGACAAGGCGCGCGGAACCGATACGGTTTTCGTATCGGGAACCGACGACCTTCAATTGCGTGAGATCCGCACGCCAAAGATCTCATCTGCCGCACGCGGGATACGCCACATGGCGAGGATTTAACTCCAAACCATCGCCAATGGCACATCCGGAGACCTTTGAAGACTTAGTTCAAAAGTCGCGAGGATGGACCCACCTCCGGCGGAATGACTTCACCCAAAGGGTCTTCCCCAGAGGTGGGCCCAAGGGGCCACTATCGGTACCCTGGAAACCGTACACCCCTTGAGGTTACAAAGATCTCAAAGGAAAGTCATCTACTTGATTTGAAGACCTTCGGAGGCCCACATGTCAGATACAATCGGACCCGCTTCTCCAACATGGTTAATCCCAGGGTCGCCACATGTACTATCAAACCGGAGCTACCGCCCACAAGGGGGAAGCTCCGGGCTATGTACCGAAATGGCACCTTCGGACTTAACCCCAGACCGAGAGAAGCTCCGGACCTGACACGTGTCAGGTAGCTCCGAAGCTACCTGTTTCCCACAGTATGCTCCGGAGCTACCACGTGTCCAACCGTCGGATCTTCAGCCTCTAACCTCCGGAAGACTCCACAACGGCTCCGGATCTTCAAAGGGGAATCAAGGACTTCAAGACCCGATTATGTGTCATTAATACCATATTAATGACACACGATCGGATGACCTTAATTACCAGTAACGGTGCTGTCAAAGCTCATTACCCGGTCATTAAGGACAATTAAACGTGTTGAATGAGTATCAATACTAGTAACTGTCGGGGCCACATGTCAGGCCAGGCTAACTTGTAACGGCCTGCCCTTGTACTATAAAAGGACAGGCCGACAACGGACTCTACACGTTCAGTGACGCTACACCACGCGCCATAGCCACTCTTCACAAGTTCATACAGCTAATACAACACCAACACATCCGTGGAGTAGGGTATTACGCTCAGGCGGCCCGAACCACGTAAATCTCCGTGTCTCCTGTGCCATTTACAATTCACCTTCTTGAATCTCCGCGCGCCCACACCGAACATCAAACTCCTCTAACACTTTAGTAGTGTCGAGAGATCTGCCGGATTCAAACCACCGACAGTGTCCCATCCTCGGTAGCCAAGCGAACGCTTTCGGGACGGGATACTTTAATCACTCGGAAAGGTCCCTCCCAGCTGGGGGAGAGTTTGTTTAACCCTTCTCTGGATTGTATTCTCCATAGCACCAGATTGCCTTCCTCGAGCTGTCGATTGTGTACATGCCGCTGATGATAGCGCCAAAGGGCTTGATGGTATCAGACATTCTGAACAGCTACTTGGCACCTTCCCTCCTCATGGAGGTCTAGGTCTTCACGCCGGAGCTGGTCCTGTGTGGCTTCGTCGAAGGTCCGGACCCGGAGTGACCCCAAGGTGATCTCCGGAGGAAGGATTGCTTCAGCTCTGTACACCAGGAAGAAGGGTGTCTCTCCAGTTGACCGGTTTGGAGTTGTCCTGTTGGCCCACAGAGTGGGCGGAAGCTCTTCAATCCAGTTGGTTCCATGTTTTGTCAAGCGCTCATAGGTGCGTGTTTTGAGTCCTTTCAGGATTTCTGCATTTCTGCTTGCCAGGTGAGCTACGGAGGCGTAGCAAACTTTAATGCCGAGGTCTTCGCAATATCCTTGAAATGCAGAGCTTGTGAATTGGGTCCCATTATCAGTGATAATTTTGTTTGGGACTCCAAATCTGCATACAATGGACTGTAGGAAGTTGATAGCAGACTGCTTGTTGATTGTCACAACTGGAGTTGCTTTCGGCCACTTGGTGAACTTGTCAATGGCGACGTATAGGAACTTGTAACCTCCGACGGCTCTTGGGAAAGGTCCCAAGATATCCATCCCCCACATAGCGAAGGGCCATGTAGGAGGTATCATTTGTAGGGGCTGAGCCGGTGTGTGAATTTTCTTTGCATGAAATTGACATGCTTCGCATTTCTTCACCAGCTCAGTTGCATCCTGGAGTGCTGTAGGCCAGTAGAAGCCATGCCGAAAGGCTTTACCAACCAGCGTGCGGGAAGACGCATGGTTCCCACACTCGCCTCCATGGATTTCTACGAGGAGCTCGCAACCTTCTTCCCTTGTGATGCACCGCATTAGGATGTCGTTGGCATCGCGCTGGTAGAGATCCCCTTCTACCAACGTGTATCTTTTAGCCAATCTGACTACCCGGTGAGCGGATACATCATCGTCAGGAAGGATGTTGTCTTTCAAGTAGCTCCGGATCTCCGAGATCCATGCATCGGAGCTAACTTGAGCATTTGAGTCTTGCATGCTTGGTTGCTCGGAGCTTCCGGCAGCACCTACGACCCTTGATGGCTGCCATGGTAACAGGGCCATCGGGACTGTCAGCTTCGGGATGCTGATCTCGCCCCCTTCACTCAGTTCGGCAGGCTGAGCTGTGGGTTTTGACAACCTCCAGACAAAAGTTCCGTCAGGAGCCGGAGCTCCGGTTGACGCTTTCGTCGAGAGTTCGTCAGCTTCAGCGTTGTGTGCACGCTGGACATGGTGGAGGTCTAGGACTTCGAAGTCCTTCTGAAGCCTCTGGACTTCAAGGAGGTAAGCAGCTAGCTGGAGGTTGTTGCAGGAACATTCACCCTTCACTTGCTTAATGATGAGCTGTGAATCTCCCTTGACCAGCAGCTGCTTAACACCGTATGACAGTGCTACCTTTAGTCCGTAGATGAGTGCTTCGTACTCCGCCATGTTGTTGGTCGCCTTGAAGTCAAGGTGTACCATGTATTTTACCTTCTCCCCGGTTGGTGCGAGGAGAAGGATTCCAGCTCCGGCCCCCTGCTTTTGCATGGAGCCGTCGAAGTAGAGGGTCATGTGAGGCTCAGTGAAGACCGGAACCTTGTGTTCCGACTTCTGCTCGCTGGGGCCCCCAGGATTTGATGGAGAGGGAGTCCATTCCGCCACGAAGTCTGCCAATGCTTGACTCTTGATTGCTTGCCTTGAAATGAATTCGAGATCGAATTCAGCCAATTCTGCTGCCCACTTTGCAATATTCCCAGTTGAATTGGGATTATGCAAGATTGCTCGAAGTGGGTAAGAAGTCACCACTGAGATTTTGTGAGCTTGGAAGTAATGGCGAAGCTTTCTGGGGGCAATAAGAACTGCATAGAGTAGCTTATGCACCTCTAGGTATTGAGTCTTAGCATCATGAAGTACTTCACTGATGAAGTACACTGGGCGCTGGATGGTCCGGACCCTCCTGGAGGGGCCCAGATCTTCCTCTTCACTGATCTGGATCCTCCCTGAGGGATCTGGTCCTTCTTTGTGGACCTCTGGGTCCTTGCTGGAGCAACCTGAAGCTTCTTCAGAAGCGACCTGGACCCTCCCGGAGGGGTCTGGGTCTTCTGAAGTAACTTCTTGTGGAATCAAGTATGGGAGCTGGGACCCAGACTCGCTTTCAGGAACCTCCGGACCCTCCCGAAGGGGTCTGGACTCCTGAGTATGGGATAGTTCTGGTCTCTCCGCAACCAGGACCATACTGACGACTTTGTCAGTAGCTGAAATGTAAAGCAGCAAAGGCTCACCAGGGTTCGGAGCTACCAGAGTTGGTAGGGTGGTGAGGAGCTGTTTTAGCTCCTGGAACGCCTTTTCTTCTTCTTCAGACCATTGGAATGGTCCGGACTTCCTCAATAACTTGAAGAAGGGAAGTGCCCGTTCCGCTAGTCTTGAAATGAACCGGCTAAGGACTGCTAGACATCCAGTTAGCTTTTGGACATCTTTGATGCGGGCTAGTGGCCGCATGTCTTCAATGGCTTTGATCTTCGCCGGATTTGCTTCTATTCCCCGGTGACTTACCAGGAAACCAAGAAGTTTTCCGGAGCTAACTCCGAAGACACACTTGTCTGGGTTTAGCTTTGTGTGGGTGACCCGCAGCTTGTCGAAGACAGCCTGCAAGGTGTCAAGGAGTGACTCCTTGTTCTTAACTTTGACCACAATGTCATCGACGTACACTTGCACTATGTATCTAATGAGTTCTTCAAAGGTTTTGTACATAGCTCGTACAAAGGTTGAAGCTGCGTTCTTGAGACCAAATGGCATGGCTGTATAACAGTACAATACATCTACTGTGATGAAAGAGGTATGCTCTTCATCTTCCCTAGACATTCTGATTTGATGATACCCAGAATATGCGTCTAGGAAACACAGTAATTCACACCCAGAGGTGGAATCCACTATCTGATCTATTCTAGGTAGTGGGAATGGATCTTTTGGACATGCCTTATTTAGTGTTGTGTAGTCGATACACATCCAAAGCTTCCCGCCGGCCTTGGGCACAACGATTGAGTTTGCCAGCCATTTTGGATGGAAGACTTCTCGGATGAATCCAGCTTCGAGCAACTTCTTCACTTCTTGTCGAATGAAGTTCTGTCGCTCCACGGATTGCTTTCGAGACTTCTGATGCACAAGCCGGGCGTCGGGGTAGATCTTCAGATTGTGCTCAATCACTTCCCTGGGAATCCCAGGCATTTGTGACGGTTGCCAGGCAAACACATCGACATTAGCCCGGAGGAAAGCGATGAGCGCGAGTTCCTATTTGTCGTTCAATCCCCCCGATATACGGGTGGTCTGAGCGGCATTGGAACCGATTTGGACGATTTTGACGGGAATGTCGGTGTCGCTGCTTGGCTGCACACGAGGTGCAAAAGTTGAGCCTCGCTGACGAATGCTCAGGGGTTTTGGAGCTTGCTCCTGCCTGGAGTCGTCCTCTTGCGCAGTAGTAAGCGCATGGAGTTCTTCCAGAGCAGTTACTCCGGCAGTGCGATCTCCGCGGATCCGGAGGACGCCTACTGGTGTTGGCATTTTTAACACCAGGTAACCATAATGAGCAGCTGCCATGAATTTGTACAAGGCTGGTCTACCCAAGATGGCATTGAAGGTTAAGTTGATTTGAGCAACGTCAAAGACCAACTTCTTGGTGCGATACTTCTCCTGGGTCTCGAAGGTAACGGGGAGGGTAATAGCACCGAGTGGGGTAATGGCTCTCGGACCTACTCCGGAGAAAGGTCAGGAGGGGTGGAGATCCGAAGGTCGGAGCTCAATCTTGGTAAAAGCTTCGAAGCTTATGAGGTTGAGCCCCGAACCTCCGTCTACCATGACATGGTGGAGCTGGATGTTATTGATGGTAGTAGATACCATCAAAGGTAGTTGACCTGCTCCAACCATGCTTCTAGGGCAGTCCGAAGCATCAAAAGTGATGGCTGTGTCCATCCACTTCCGATGAGGCTCCGCCCTAGCTGTAGGAGCTACAGCGGCCATGTCCCGACACATTGTCTTGAGGATGCGGCAGGAGGTGATGTCCCATGATCCACCAAAAATGGTGTTCATGGTTTTCCGACGCTTATTGTTAGAGACGTCAGAATCATCGTCGACGGAGGTGTAAACGGCCTTCATGACCTTTTTAGGATCCTGAAAACCTAACTCCTCTTCAGCTGGAGCTTCATCAACTTTTTGTTTTCCTTCCCTCTGTCGGAAAGGAGCTTCTTCCCGGCGCTTGTTGTAGCGCTCGGCAAGGTTTTGGACCTCCCGACAGTCTTCCAAACTGTGGTTGTCCGTTTTTTGAATTGGACACCACACCTTGGGTTTGCCACCGTCTTCAGAAGATAGTCGAGGTCGCTTCTCGGGGCGTGGCCCCCGACCACCCGGAGCTGCAGCAGCTGCAGCATTGGATGCACCGGCCGACGGCTTCCTCTTGCCGTTGGTCTTTTTCTTCTTCTTGCCACTCCCGGAGGTAGTGGCTTCGCCTTTGGAGGATTTTTTGTGATCCTCCGGAGGTGGTTTGGAGTGCATTTCACGGCCCTCTGCAGCTCTGGCACATTTGTCAGCCAAGCTGAAGAGTTTCGTGACACTGGTGATCTCCTTGATCGCCAGCTTCTCTAACATCTTCTTATCCCGTACACCCTGTCTGAATGCCACAATGACAGAAGTGCTAGAGATAGAAGGGATAGTGTTTCGTACCTGAGAGAACCTCTGGATGAATGATCGCAGGGGTTCTCCCCCTTTTTGCACGATTGCAAAAAGGTCCAGTTCGGTGCCTGGTCGGGTGTATGAACTCCCGAAGTTGGCGGTGAACTGCCGGCACAACTCCTCCCAACTGTTGATGGAGTTGGGTGGAAGGCTCATAAACCAGGACCGGACGGTCCCAGTTAAAGCCACTGGAAAATAATTGGCCATTACGGCCTCATTTCCTCCAGCTGCCAGGATAGCAGTGGAGTAAATCTGAAGAAATTCGACGGGATTAACGGTCCCGTCAAACTTCTCTGGCAGGTGAGGCCGGAACTTCTGTGGCCACCTGACCATACGCAGATGCATGGCCAGGGCTGAACAGCCTCCTCCTACTCCTTCAGGAGCAGGAATGTCCTGAGCTTCTCGTCTTTCACGAGCACGCTCAATATGGACTAGGCCGTCTTGTTGACGGTATCGGCGATCAAACTCTGCCCGGAGGTCATGAGTTGAAAGCCTTGACACCGTGTGAGTGCGCCGTGCCCCGGTGGGCAACGACGTCACTTGCTGCGATGTAGCACGTCTCTTGTTATTGGAAACGTGCGGACCAAGTCTGCCAGACAAGGTCCATCGCTGCGACGGGGCCGTCCTGAAGGAGGAGGACCCTGGTTACTGATGCGGTCGGCTGCGGCTGCAACCAAGTGTTCCACATCGGCCCTCCACTGCTCCATTGCACCCCGGGATGCGTCCGGGGGTGGTGGGCACTGAAGAAGAGCACGTGCTGCATGGAGCGCATGTTCCGGGTTGTCATGATTTGCCGACGCAGTGATTGATGCCGGTGCACCATCGCGCTGCCCAGCTTGATTTGCTGGTGGAGGCGGCGGTGGTGGTAGCGTGACTCCTGCTGGAACTGAGGTTCCCGCTGGTGGCTGCATATTGGAGGGATTGCCCCCAATAGCTTGAACAGCAGGATGACCGTTAGATGATCCAGCAGCTGAGTTCACCATTCTTGAAATCTCAAACGCCCCTACCTGGCACGCCAACTGTCGGTGGTTTTGATCCAGCAGATCTCCCGACACTACTAAAGTGTTAGAGGAGTTTGAGGTTCGGTGTGGGCGCGTGGACATTCAAGAAGGTGAAGTATAAATGACACAAGAGACACGAAGATTTACGTGGTTCGGGCCGCCTGAGCGTAATACCCTACTCCACGGGGTGTGTTGGTGTTGTATTGGATGTATGAGCTCAAAGTGAGTTCAGGGTGTCGAGTGAGCACGTAGTCCGTGTGTGTGTCCAGAGTTCCCCTATGTATCGTCGGCCTTTCCTTATATACAAGGGCAGGCCGTTACAAGTTAGCCTGGCCCGACATGTGGCCCTGGCGGTTATTGATATTGATACACATTCAACACATTTAATTACCCTTAATGACCGAGTTATGGGCTTTGACAACACCGTTACTGGTAATTAAGGTCGTCCGATCATGTGTCATTAGTATAGTATTAATGACACTTAATCGGGTCTTGAAGTCCTTGATTCCCCTTTGAAGATCCGAAGCCATTGTGGAGTCTTCCGGAGGTTAGAGGCTGAAGATCCGTCGGTTGGACACGTGGCAGCTCCGGAGCATACTGTGGGGAACAGATAGGTTCGGAGCTACCTGACACGTGTCAGTTTTGGAGCTTCCCTCGGTCTGGGGTTAGGTCCGGGGGTGCCACTATGGTACATAGCCTGGAGCTTCCCCCTTGTGGGCGATAGCTCCGGTTTGATAGTACACGTGGCGACCCTGGGACTAACCATGTTGGAGAAGCGGGTCCGGTTATGTCTGACATGTGGGCCTCCGAAGGTCTTCAAATCAAGTAGATGACATTCCCTTGAGATCTTTGCAATACCAAGGGGTATATGGTACCCAGGGTACCGACAGATACACTGTCTTAAGGAAGGATATTGTCTTTCAAGTAGCTTCGAATCTCCGAGACCCATGCATTCGAGCTTACTTGAGCTTCTGAGTCTTGCGCGCTGGGTTGCTCGGAGCTTCCGACAGCACCTACGACCCTTGGTGGACACCATGGTAACAGGGCCACCGGGACTGCCAACTTCGTGGTGCTGGTCTCGCCCCCTTCGCTCAGTTCGGTAGGTTGAGATGTTGGTTTTGACAACCTCCAGATGAAGATCCCGTCAGGAGCCGAAGCTCTAGTTGAGGCTTTCGTCGAGAGTTCGTCAGCTTCATTGTTTCGAAGACGCTAAACATGGTGGAGATCCAGGACTTCGAAGTTCTTCTGAAGCCTCTGGACTTAAAGGAGAAAAGCAACTAGTTGGGGATTGTTACAGGAGAATTCACCTTTGACTTGTTTGATGATAAGTTGTTACAGGAGAATTCACCAACAGCTGTTTGACACCATAAGATAGTGCCACCTTGAGTCCGTAAATGAGAGCTTCATACTCCACCATGTTGTTGGTCACCTTGAAATCAAGGTGAACCATGTACTTGACCTTCTCCCCGGCCACAGCAAGGAGAAGGATTCTAGCTCCGGCCCCCTGCTTCTGCACGGAGCCGTCAAAGTAGAGAGTCTAGTGAGTCTTGGTGAATACCAGAACCTTGGGTTCTGGTTTCTGCTCACTGTGGCCCCCATGGTTTGATGGAGGGGCAGTCCATTCCGCCATGAAGTGAGCCAAAGCTTGACTTTTGATTGCTTGTCGTGACACGAATTCTAGATCAAACTCGACCAGTTCCGCTGCCCACTTTGCAATGTTCCTAGTAGAGTTAGGGTTATGCAAAATAGCACGCAGTGGAAAAGAAGTTACCACTGATATTTTGTGGGCTTGGAAGTAGTGAAGAAGCTTCCTTGAGGTAATAAGAATTGCTTAAAGCAGCTTATGCACCTCAATGTATATTGTCTTGGCGTTGTGGAGTACTTTGCTGATGAAGTACACTGGGCATTGGATGGTCCAGACCCTTTTGGAAGGACCCGGAGCTTCTTCTCCATCGACCTGAACCCTCCTGGAGGGGTCTGGGCCTTCATGTTGTGCTTCTTGTTCGAGATGGACCTTGTTAGAAGGGTCCAGATCATCTTGGTCGGCCAGGTGAACCCCCTGAGGTGAATGAGGTTGATCTCCTAGCATTTTGCCTTGAGATTCCATGTGTGGGGGCTGGGACCCAGACACACCTTCATTTAACTCCGGACCCTCCCAGAGGGGTCTGGGTTCTTGAACTTGATGTGGCTCCAGTCTTTCCGCAACCAGGACCATACTGACAACTTTGGTGGTTGCCGAAATGTAAAGCAGTAAAGGCTCACCAGGATTAGGAGCTACCAATGTCGGTAGTGTGGTGAGGAGCTGTTTCAGCTCTTGAAAGGCCTTTTTTGCTTCTTCAGACCAATGAAATGATTCGGACTTCCTCAAGAGTTTGAAAAAGGGTAGCGCCCGTTCTGCCAGTCTTGAGATAAATCGGTTGAGCGCAGCTAGACATCCGGTTAACTTCTAGACATCCTTGATCTGGGCTTGGGGCCGATATCTTCTATTGCCTTGATCTTCGCCGGATTTGCTTCAATTCCTCGATGAGTCACCAGGAAACCTAAAAGCTTTTCGGAGCTAACCCCGAAGACACATTTGTCTGGGTTCAACTTGGTGCACGTAGTGCGCAACTTATTGAAGACAGCTTGTAAATTATCAAGGAGTGGCTCTTTGTTCTTGATCTTCACTACGATGTCATCGACGTACACCTACACCAAGTCTCTAATTAGCTCTCCAAATGTTTTGTACATAGCTCACACAAATGTTGAAGCAGCATTTTTAAGACCAAATGGCGTGGCGGTATAACAATACAATCCATCTACTATTATGAAGGCAGTATGCTCTTCATCTTCCTTAGACATTTGGATTTGATGATATCCAAAATATGCATCTAAGAAACACAATAGCTCACACCCGGAGGTGGAGTCCACTGTCTGATCTATTCTAGGTAGTGGAAATGGATCCTTTGGACATGCCTTATTTAAGGTGGTGTAGTCGATACACATCCGAAGCTTCCTGCCGGCCTTGGGTACAACAACTGGGTTTGCCAGCCATTTTTGATGGAACACTTCCTGGATGAATCCAGCTTTGATCAACTTCTTGATTTCCTGTTAGATGAAGTTTTGTCGCTCGATTGATTGCTTCCGGGGCTTCTGGTGTACATGCCGTGCGTTAGGGTAAATCTTCAGATTATGCTCAATCACCTCCCTAGGGATCCCAGGAATTTGTGACGGCTGCCAGGCAAACACGTCGACATTAGCCTGGAGGAAAGTGATGAGCGCGAGTTCTGAGTTGTTGTTCAGACCTCCCGATATACGGGTAGTCTGAGCAGCATCGGAACCAATTTGGATGACTTTGATGGGAATTTCAGTCTCGCCACTTGGTTCCACACGAGGTGCAGAGGTAGAGCCTTTATGACGAATGCTCGGAGGGTTCGGAGCTGGCTCCTTACCGGATGCTTCCTCTTGCGCTGTGGTAAGCGCATAGAGTTCTTCTAAAGCAGTAACTCCTGCAGTGCGATCTCCGCGGATCCGGAGAACGTCTGTGGGTGTTGGCATCTTCAACACTAAGTAACCATAATGAGCAGCGACCATGAACTTGTACAAGGCTGGCCTTCCCAGAATGGCATTGAATGGCAGACTGATCTGCGCTACGTCAAAGACCAATTTCTCAGTTCGTAGTTCTTCCAATCCCCAAGGTCACTGGGAGTGTGAAGGAACCGAGAGGAGTAATGGTCCCTGGACCTACCCTAGAGAAAGGTCGGGATGGACGAAGGTCCGAAGGCCGGAGCTGAAGCTTAACGAAAGCTTCGAAGCTTATGAGGTTCAACCGTGAACCTCTGTCCACCATTACATGGTGGATTTGAATATTGTTAATGGTGGGTGACACCATCAACGTGAGTTGGCCAACCCCGATCATGTTTCGGGGGCAGTCTGAAGCATCAAAAATGATGGGGGTATTCATCCACTTCCGATGAGGCTCTGCCTTAGCAATGGGAGATGCAGCGGCCATATCTCGCCGCATTGTCTTGAGGATGCAGCGAGAAATAATGTCCCAAGAACCACCAAAAATGGTGTTCATGGTTTTCCGATGTTCGTTGTCAGAGACATCGAAATCGTCATCAGCGGTGTTGTAGACGGCTTTCAGGACCTTTTTGGGGTCCTGGAAACCTAGCTCCTCCTCAGCCGGAGCTTCGTCGACTTTTTATTTTCCTTCCTACTGATGGAAAGGAGCTTCTTCCCGGCACTTGTTATAGCGCTTGGCAAGATTTTGGACTTCCCGACATTCTTCCAGGTTGTGTTTGTCCGTCTTGTGAATCGGACACCACGCGTTTGAATTGTTGCCGTCTTCTGACGAAGGACGAGGTCGCTTCTCGGGGCGTGGCCCCCGGCCACCCGGAGCTGCAACAGCTGTAGTGGCTGGTGCGCCGGCTGATGACTTCTTCTTGCCGTTGGGCTTCTTTTTCTTTTTGCCACTTCCGGAGGTAGTGGCTTCAGTTTTGGAGGACTTCTTATTGGCATCCAGAGCTGGCTTAGAGTGCATTTCACGACCCTCCGCAGCTCTAGCATATTTGTCTGCTAGGCTAAAGAGTTCTGTGACGCTGGTGACTTCTTTGATTGCCAGCTTTTCCAGCATCTTTTTATCTCGAACACCTTGTCTGAATGCAACGATTACAAAAGAGATCGAGATTGAAGGAATAGTATTCCGTACCTGAGAAAACCGTTGGATGAAGGATCGCGGCGATTCCCCCGTTGTTTGCTTTACATCAAACAAATCCAATTCAGTGCCAGGCCGGGTGTAAGAACTCCCGAAGTTGGCAGTGAATTGCTAGCATAGCGCTGCCCAACTATTAATGGAGTCGGGTGGAAGACTCATGAACTAGGCCCTTGCAGTCCCAGTTAAAGCCACCGAGAAGTAATTGGCCATCACAGCCTCATCACCCCCCGCTGCCAGTATGGTAGTAGAGTAGATTTGAAGGAATTTGGCAGGGTTGACATTCTCGTCGAATTTTTCCAACAAGTGAGGCCAGAACTTCTGTGGCCATCTGACCATGCGTAAATGCATGGCTAGGGCAGAACAACCTCCTCCTACTCCCTGAGGAGCAGGGTTGTCCGGAGCCTCTCGCCTCTCACGAGCACGCTCGATATGGGCACAATCGTCCTGCTGCCGGTAACGGCGATCAAGTTCCGACCGCAGGTCATGAGTCGAAATCCTGGTGATGGTGTGGGTGCATCGTGCCCTTGGAGGCAACGAGGTCACCTGCTGGGATGGAGCACGTCTCCTCTGCTGCGAGACTTGCGGACCAAGTCGGCCCGACAAGGTCCGTCGTTGTGATGGTGCTTGCCCCGAAGGGGGAGGACCTTGATTGCTGATGCCAGCGGCTGCAACTGCAACTAGATGGTCTACATCAGCTCTCCATTGTTCCATAGCACCCTGAGGTGCCCCTGGAGGTGGTGGATGTTGTAGAAGAGCTCGCGCAGCAATGAGTGTGTGCTCAGGGTTGTTATTCGTTGATGCAGTGATCGACGCATATGCTCCATCTTGTCGTCCAACATTGTTTGCTGGGACAGATGGCGGCTGTGGCACCATAGTGCCTGCTGGAACAATGGCACCTGCTGGCTGGCGAGTGTTGGATGGATTGCCTCCAGCAGGTAGTTCAACTCGATTTCTGTTAGAGGATCCTGCGACGGAATTCACCATCTTGAGATCTCGGGAAGCCCCCTGCCTGGTGCGCCAAATGTCGAAGTGTAGCAATGACACTTCCCCCGATACTACTAAAGTGTAGCCCGCGGAGGTTCTTGTTTTGGTTGGGGCATGCAGAGATCAGGATCAAGATGGCGACTCCAGAGATTTATGTGGTTCGGGCCGCCTGAGCGTAATACCCTACTCCATGGAGTGTGTGTGTGTGTTGTATTATGAATCGCTATAAAGCGCAGTCTCTGGCTCTGCTTCGAGTTGTCCCCTCGTATCATGCGGCTCAGTCCTTTTATAGTCCAAGGACTGATCGTTGCATCCTTAGCCTGACCCGACATGTGGCCCTTTCGCAATAAATAGCCTAATACATTGTCCATGGGTATTAAGCATGGTTAATAGTGTGATAACGTGCCTTAATGGTTGTGTTACCTCTATTAATAGTGCTCTGATCGTGTGTCGTTAATACAACATTAACGACACGTAATCAAGTCTTGTAACTGCTGCTTTAACTGTCCCTTGAATGTCTGTGCTGAAGGAGATCTACCAATGTATTCGTTGATGAAGATCTGGAGGCTCCACACGTGGCAGCTTCAGAGCTTCCCTTTGCGGGGAGGTAGCTTCAGCACTACTGTACACGTGTCAACGCCGGAGCTTCTCTCTGCTAGGGGTTAGGTCCGGGGTCATTATACACGTGTTGATCGCGAAGCTTCCCTGTGTTTAGAGTTTAGCTCTGGATTTATATTACACGCGTCAATCTCCGGAACTACCCATATGAGGGATGCGGGTCCGGTGTAATATGACATGTGGGGCCTGAAGAAGCCTTCAATTTTGACGGGTAGGACTCTTTTGCACTTCTTGTAGTATCATAGGGTACCCGATACGCAGGGTACCGACAACCTCCATTCCATCACATATGCACAAGTCTTGAATCAAATAGTTTTGAATTGATTTCTCCTAAGGCTTGCTCTTTTGACTTAGCAATATTATGTGTTGCAAATATGTCTACTATATTCCCTACCAAGCTCCACATACAAGCCTTATTTAGAGGTAGGATGAATTTAGGAAAATTGCCTTGGTGAGGAAATACTTCCACTACACATAAAGGTGAGACTTGAGAGAATCAAATTGAGATATTTAAAGTCTAAATTTAACTCTCCGGAATTTGAGTGGAACTCTCAGGTATTTTACACAGAATTGAAGTGAAACAAGAGGATGGATCTTATAAGTTACCATCCCAGCCAATCAAGCGCCAACATGTGGCACCACATGGATCAAATGGCCGACAAACAGAAGTATCTGAGGTCATCCAACGGTGTAGCACCCATATCATGGATTGGGACCCACCTGTCAGTCACCTGGATGAAGAATTGGCCGTTTGGAGCCAGGACCAGGTCGGTCAAACGACCAGGTTGGCCGACCCCTTCCTAGCGCCAAACACGGTCAAACGACAAATGTTGGCTCCTCCCGGCTTGAAGAAGTCAGTGGTGACTGATTCTCGTGCTTTTGGTGGCAGGAACCGACCCTTCTCCAAGCTATAAATAGGACTCCTCACCCCTCACTTCAAAACACACCACTTGAGCATCATTATATTATATACACTAGTTCTCTTAGTCCTTAGTGGAGTTAGGATATAGAGAGGAGAGCCTTTAGTCCCAAGTCCAAGTTGGGAAAGGTACGACTCATGTATCTTTTCTTATATTTGTGACTTTATGCATAATAAGATATTATCTTTAGTTTTCTTTTATTCATATACTTGGATGAAGCGTTCTTGTTTGATTGTGGATCCCATGTATGTGGTAGGAGTAGGCTTTATGATTATGCCGTGTCACTCCTAATCTATCATCATAAACACTACATACCCCCACTATAGTCTAATTCGTTATGATATGACCATGTTAATATGAATAACTTATTTTATGTCTCAAAATTGGTTCAACGATGTTTAGGTTAGTCATTGCCTTAGAGAGGTATTTGTACTCGAGCCTCTAAGGTATTTACTTGGTAGCTAGCATGATGCTAGGATAGTAAGTAGCATTGGATGTCTCTGTAACACCCTCATTTTCATCCTTCATGCACCGCATACATTCCAATACATGTTTAATATTGAGCAACATAAAAAAGGAACAAGTTTAAAATGAATTAGGAACAAAACTGCACTTAAGAATTTTGGAAAGTGCGTACTAGTCCGACTTAGGTGCAGACTAGTCCGATTTCTTTCTGACCTCGCTCGGAATTGTCCGTTTTTCAGCGGACTAGTCAGTTTTTTCCCTATGGACACTTTCGGACTTGTCCGGTCTTGTGCGGACTAGTCCGACGTTCCAATTTCTTGAAAATTTCGCTAAGTCCCTGGACTTGTCTGGATTAGTCCGGTGTTCCATTGTCCGTTTTTCCCTCTGACTAAAGTCGGACTTGTCCGATTTCCCTCTATCCATCTTCGGACTAGTCCAACCCTTTTCGGACTTGTCTGATAAATTGTGACTCCGAGTTGATATTTTGTTTCACGACTTGTTTCTTGGGATTTACATTAAGTGGGCCTAGGGACATCATGCCTAACTCTTTTACAGCCCATGTGGGACTCTAAACCGGCCTCTACTCATCTCAAAACTCGAAATCCATCTAACCCTAGCCTCCACCTCTATATAAACAACCCGCCCCTTGGCTTGACATCTAGTTGCCACTTTTCCACCCCACCCCAAACCCTAGCTCGTGAATAGCCGCCACCAAGGAGGGAGGAGGAGATCTAGAGCAAGGAGAAGAAGAGGAGGAAACAAAAGAGGATCAAGATCTCCATCAACTTCGTGTTCTTCGTCAACAATTAACCATCAAGTTCTTCATCAACCCTAGATTGTCAAGATCCAAGTGTTACCTCCAAGATCCTTGATTCATTGGAGTTCTAAACACCTAGTATACCCTCTACTTATTTTTCCTTACATGAATTAAACCCCAAATCTCCAAATTCACGTCGATCTAGAAAACCCTAATCTGTTGTACCTGCGCAGTGTGGACTAGTCCGGCCTCCTGCGGACTTCTCCGATTTTGCAATCTAATTCCTATTGAATTAAATCTAAATTGGTTCGAATCAACTCCAAACCTATATAAACATGTTAAAAGCTATTAGAACTTGTTAGTGATCATTAAAAGCAACTCATTAACAGGTTCCACCTTGCATTTGCATTAATCATGCATGTCAAGTCATATTGAGTAATATATGTGCACACTTTGATTGTGTTTCTTCTCTTGTATGTTTATTGTGCGGATTAGACGGATTTGCGCTAGAGAGTGCCATGGAGGATCTACAACACCAAGAGTTTGAAGGCTTTGACCCAAACCAATCCCAAGAGCAAGGCAAGTGTCCTTGAAGCATATTGATCCTATTTTGAAACAAATATTTTGTTTGCAAAACTGCATGCTTGTGTCAATTTGGTTGGAATCCAATGATAGAAAGTTTACTAGAATTGTTTGACCACCCTTGTCACCTGGAATTTATGGTAGAGAATCAGGATGGACTTTCTATCCTTTTGCTTCACTTAATTAATTCGGATGGGAAGAAAACTATACTACTTAACCTAATTATGCATTTATGAGGCTATGATTAACATTAACTGGTTAATATGATGTGGTAATGGGTGATCTAAGCAAGCCTGGTATGTGGATGGTTTGAAGTTATGGTGGTTTCACTTGCTTTGGATCTAAGGACCGGTTCGTGGAGCGACCATCCAGGATTTACAGTGCCACCACAAGGCCAAGTATGGGTGCAACGTAGCATATTAATTAGGGTTTTGCCAGTTCTATTTGGACCATTAAGGATGCTCGGGGAAGGGGTAGTCGGATTGGGTTTGTTGATGATTGGTGGGACTACCCTGGGATCCGAATGGCTCAAGTGGGGGCCCTTGATTTAAGATGCGCTCAGTTGGAGGCATCGCCACCAGTGAAACCTCAGTGGGGTCTAAATAGGCTAGTAATCCTTTATAAAGGCTATTTTGTGATCTCTTGGCCACACACCGACGGAAGTGTGAGACGGCATAATAGAGGTTTTAGTCACTGAAAGGTGATGAAATCACAAACACGTGGGTAAAGTGGTACAAACTCTGCAGAGTCTAATAAAACTATCATGATAGCCGTGCTCCCGGTTATGAGCAACATGGACCCTCACATAATTAGGGGAAAACTTGGGAATTTGGGATGGATGGTTGGTTGGTTATGGTTTGGTAATGGTTCCGGTTAATAATATGGTTATGGTTGGTTATGAATTAAATTCTGATATTGATTATGATTGTTGGTAATGAGGAATCTAGTATATGGATGATGGTAATTAAATATGGACTGGTATTATGATGATTACATGGTTTATAATGGGTTTACTTCACATACATATAATATATTGCTTTTCAAATGTTTTGATGTATTTTTCAGCACTTAGCCATTATTATATTCGTCATTTGTAGCAGCTACAGGTCATACTTTCCACACTTGTTGAGTATGACATGTGCTCACCCTTGCAATTCACCCACCAATAGTTGCAGGTTAGGATTGGGAGTTTAACGATGATAATACGGAGTGCTAAGTTGTGTGCTGCCGTCAGCTTTGCCTGTGGAGTGTTGGAGTTGCGCTATACCCTATTTGCTGTTGCTGCTTAGTTGCTTAATTAGTTATTTCCGCTGCATTAGTTAAAACTTGTCATTAATATTCATTAGAGTTTGTACTCGAGGATAATATGAATTGTGTAATAAAAATGGTTAATTAATCTTGTTCTGTGGTAATTTTCTGTATATCCTTTTGTGATTGCACTCGTGTATGTGTGTTGAACAACCTGGGCACACATATGCGTTCACTTGGTTCATTTTTCGAACCATGTGTCACAAATTGGTATCAGAGCCACAGGTTGACCGTAGGACACAACCTACATAGAATGGACACTTTAGAGCACTCAGGGATTGATGTGTTTTTTGCTTGGTGTGCTGTTTGCTATATATTGTTTGCTTGTGTGCTTAATAGAGGATTTTGGAATGCTTTAGCATTGCCATGTCCATGTAGGCTAGTATAGGTAGTTGTTTAGTTTCACATCCCTTGATGCATATAGTTGGGGACGTTTCTAAATTCTTATCCTTTGCTTTTCTTCAGATGGTGAGGACTCACAACCAGAGGGATGGCAATGATGAGGAGGAGAACCATGGAGCACCTTAGAATAACCATGGACAAGGACCTACTCATGGATCTATCAACATTTAGTAGCTTTTGGCTATGCAAAACCAGCTCATGCAGACCATGATACAAACTATGGGACAGCTGCAGGCTGGTAACATCAACAATCAACCCCACATGCAACCACTGCCACCCCCGCCTCCTCATAACTGGTTGGGAGAGTTTATGAGGACTAGGCCACCGACCTTTGCCCAAGTCGCTGACCCTATGGACGCCGATTATTGGCTCAAGTCTGTGGAGAAGAAGCTTGCTATTATTCAATACAGTGACCGGAAGAAGGTCCTATTTGCATCTCATCAACTTGTTGGAGCAGCTGCCGATTGGTGGGATTCACTATACAATGCTCACAAAAATTAAGAGAGGATTACTTGAGCCGAGTTCAAGGAGAGCTTCCATTCTCATTATGTGCCGAAAGGAGTTATGATTTTGAAGAGGCAAGAATTTGAGATCTTGAGGCAAGGAAGATCGAGTGTGGGTGAATATCTCAACAAATTCACTCAACTTTCAAGGTATGCCCCTGAAGATTTTAGTTGGGACAGCCGGAAGCAATACTTGTTCATGAGAGGTTTGAACAATGAGATCCAAGTGCAATTGCTGAATCATGACTATGCCAACTTCCAGAAGCTTGGGGACAAGGCAATTGTTGTGGAGAACAAGGTCCGTGAGATGGAGCAAGAAAACAAGAGGAAGGTGTCATATCAAGGTCATCAACAAGGAAGTAATGTGCGCCCTCGCTTTGTACCACCCAATGCGCCTTATTTCAGCCCCTCTGCGCCTGCTCATCGCCCTGGATTTGCACCGCACCCAACTCAGTTTGTGCAACAATGCCCTGTTATGCAAGCACCTAGGCCTCAAATGACTTATGCACCTCGTGCCAACTTTCCTGGTGCCAGTGCGCAGAACCAAGCTCGTCCCAATAATTCTGGTAGAGTTAAGAAGTGCTATACTTGTGGAGAAGCTGGACACTTTGCGCATTAATGTCCTAAGTCAGGCCCTGGTCAAGGAAGCAATGCGTCGAGGCAAAACCCAAGACCTAATGGAGGACAACCACAAGGGAACCATGGACAGCAGAATTTTGCTCGCGGCAACGTGAACCATGTCTTTACGGAGGATGCGCAACAAGCGAATGACGTGGTGATTGGTATGTTTCTCACAAACTCCAACGTGGCAACTATGTTATTTGATTCTGGAGCATCGCATTCATTCATTGCATCAAAGTATGTTGCCAAGTATAGTTTGCCTATCTCTCATATGAATTTTACTCTATTGGTTTAGTCTTCTGGAGGAGAGATGAGGACAAATATAGTATGTCCAAAAGTAAGCCTTAGAATAAGGGGGGTAGACTTCTTCGCCAACCTCATTGTCTTGGATTTTCAAGGATTGGACATTATACTTGGTATGGATTGGTTGAGGAAGCACAATGGAGTTATTGAGTGTGCCACGAAGACGGTGAAGTTGACCAACAAAGACGGGATCATCGTAGAATTTGAAGCATCTCAACACGCACCGAAGCAATTGGAGCTGAATCACATGGGCGATGCCGCAATTGAGGAGATTCCGGTGGTGCGTGAATTTTTGGATGTGTTCTCGGATGAGTTTCCAGGTATGTCACCTGACCGATATGTTGAGTTTGTTATTGATTTAATACCTGGAACTGCACCTATAGCTAAGAGGCCATATAGGATGCCTCCTAAGGAATTAGCGGAGCTCAAGAAGTAGATTCAAGAGCAACTATAGAAGGGTTTTATTCGCCCCAGTTCTTCACTTTGGGGAGCGCCCGTTCTATTTGTGGACAAGAAGGATGGGTCGCAAAGGATGTGTGTGTATTATCGAGCTCTTAACGAGGTAACAATCAAGAACAAGTACACCTTGCCACACATAGAAGACTTGTTTGACCAGATGAAGGGTGCTTGTGTCTTCTCCCAGATTGATTGGAGGTCGGGATAATTTCAAATGAAGATTAGACCATCGGGCATACCCAAGACAACTTTCTGGATAGGGTATGGATCTTATGAGTACACCGTGATGTCCTTTGGATTGACAAATGCGCCTACATACTTTATGTACCTCATGAATAAGGTCTTCATGGAGTACTTAGATAAGTTCGTTGTGGTGTTCATTGATGACATTATGATCTACTCGAAGGATGAGAAGGAACATGAGGAACACTTGAGGCTTACATTGCAGAAATTGACAGAGCATCAATTGTACGCCAAATTGAGCAAGTGCCAGTTTTGGTTGAAAGAGGTGTCATTTTTGGGTCATATCATCTCGGGAGAAGGAGTATCGATCGATCCCGAAAAAGTGATGGATGTGTTAAAGTAGGAGCCACCGCAAAATGTAAAGGAAATAAGGAGTTTCCTTGGGATGGCTGGGTATTACCGTCGATTCATCAAGGACTTTTCCAAGATAGCCAAGCCAATGACGGAGTTGCTAATGAAGGGGAAAGCGTTTCAATGGACCCAATCTTGTCAAGAAAGTTTTGAGGAGTTGAAGAAGAGGTTAACTACATCCCTGGTTTTGGTTTTGCTAGATGTAAGCAAAAGCTTTGATATTTATTGTGATGCATCGAGACAAGGACTCGGATGTGTTTTAATGCAAGACTGTCAAGTGGTCACCTATGCATCAAGACAATTGAAGAAACGTGAGCAGAATTATCCGACACATGATTTGGAGCTCGCAACAGTGGTACACACATTGAAGATTTGGAGACATTACATCCTTGGACATAGGTGTGAAATTTATACGGATCACAAGAGTCTTAAATATATTTTCACACAAACGGATCTGAATTTGAGGCAACGAAGATGGTTGGATCTTATCAAAGATTATGATTTAGGAATCAATTATCACTCGAGAAAGGACAATGTAGTGTCCGATGCCTTGAGCCGAAAAGGAGTAAGTCATCAACTCATAGCTCGAGAGCTGCTATCCGAGCTATGTAAGGAGTTTGAACGGTTGAATCTCGGATTTGCGAATGAGATGGGAACGATGGAGTTAAATCCGACTTTGGAGTGAGAAATTCGAGAGGGCCAAACGAAGGATGAGAAAATCCAAGAAATCAAGGAAAGGACCCAAGAGGGAAGAAAATTCGGGTTTGATGAAGATGATCATGGTACCTTATGGCTTGGAAAGAGGATTGTCGTGCCTAATGTGAAGCATATTCAGGAGATAATACTAAAGTAGGCACATGACTCGCCATACTCAATCCATCCCGGTTGTACCAAGATGTACAAAGACTTGAAGGCGTGTTATTGGTGGGCTAGCATGAAAAAGGACATATCCGAATACGTAGCCTTATGTGATGTGTGCCAACGAGTCAAGGCGGAACACCAAAAGCCAACCGGGTTATTGCAGCCATTGAAGATCCCAGAATGGAATTGGGAAGAGATCGGTATGGACTTTATAGTTGGTTTACCGTGTACACAGTCCAGTTATGATTCAATATGGGTAATTGTGGATCAGTTAACCAAGTTGGCTCAATTTATTCCCGTCAAGACCACTTCCAATGGAGAGAAGTTGGTTGAATTGTATATAGGAAGAATAGTATGTTTGCATGGAGTTCCAAAGAAGATAGTGTCGGATAGAGGTTCTCAATTTACCTCCAGATTTTGGCAGAAATTGCATGAAGCATTGGGAACAAAGTTGAATTTTAGTTCAGCATATCACCCTCAAATGGATGGGAAAACTGAGAGGACCAATCATATTTTAGAGGATATGTTAAGAGCTTGTGCTTTGAAACATGGGAAAAGTTGGGACAAGAGCTTACCATATGCAGAATTTTCATACAACAATAGTTACCAAGCAAGTTTGAAAATGTCACCATATGAAGCACTGTATGGAAGTAAGTGTAGACCACCTTTGTTTTGGAATGAGACAGGAGAAACTCTAATATTTGGCCCGGATGTGTTGCTAGAAGCTGAAAAACAAGTCCAGGTTATTTGTGAAAATTTGAGGGCTGCCCAATCAAGACAAAAAGGCTATGCGAACAATAGGAGAAGGAAACTAGCCTTTGAAGTGGGAGACTTAGTTTACCTCAAGGTGTCACCAATGAGAGGACATAAGCAGTTTAACATAAGAGGCAAGCTAGCCCCTCGCTACATTGGCCCATTCAAGATTTTGGACAAAAGAGGAGAAGTAGCGTATAAGTTGGAGATGCCAACTCATCTTTCAGATGTCCATGATGTGTTTCATGTTTCCTAGCTCAAGAAGTGCTTGAGGGTACTGGAAGAAAAAGTGTCAATAGAAGAATTGGAACTAGAGGAAAATTTGACTTATTCCGAGCAACCGATCAAAATCTTGGAAACCAAGGAGAGGGTCACGAGGAACAAGGTCATCAGATGGTGTAAAGTTCAATGGAAGCACCACACAGAATCAGAGGCAACATAGGAGTTGGAGGATGATCTCAAGAAGGAATTTCAATATCTCTTCTCTTCTGCGTCAAATCTCGAGGGCGAGATTCATTTTAAGGGGGGTAGGTTTGTAACACCCTCATTTTCATCCATCATGCATTGCATACATTCCAATACATGTTTGATATTGAGCAACATAAAAAGGAAAAAGTTTAAAAATGAATTAGGAACAAAACCGCACTTAAGAATTCTGGAAAGTGCAGACTAGTCTGATTTAGGTGCGGACTAGTCCGATTTCTTTCTCACCTTGCTCAGACTTGTCCATTTTTCTGCGGACTAGTCTGTTTTTTCCCTCTGGACACTTTTGGACTTGTCTGATCTTGTGCGGACTAGTCCGGTGTTCTAATTCCTTGAAAATTTTGCTAAGTCCCTGGACTTGTCTGGACTAGTCCAGTGTTCCAGCGAACTTGTCCGTTTTTCCCTCTGACTAAAGTCGGACTTGTCTGATTTCCCTCTGTCCATCTTCGGACTAGTCCGGCCCTTTTTGGACTTGTCCGATAAATTGTGACTCTGAGTTGATCTTTTGTTTCATGACTTGTTTCTTGGGTTTTACGTTAAGTGGGCCTAGGGACGTCATGCCTAACTCTTTTAGAGCCCATGTGGGACTCTAAACCGGCCTCTACTCATCCAAGGAGGGAAGAGGGAAGAGGAGATCTAGAGCAAGGAGAAGAACAGGAGGAAATGAAAGAGGATCAAGATCTCCATCAACTTCGCGTTCTTCATCAATAATTCACCATCAAGTTCTTCATCAACCCTAGATCGTCAAGATCCAAGTGTTACCTCCAAGATCCTTGATTCATTAGAGTTCTAAACACCTGGTATACCCTCTACTTCATTTTCCTTACGTGAATTCAACCCCAAATACCCAAATTCACGTCGATCTAGAAAACCCTAATCGGTTGTTCCTGCGCAGTGCAGACTAGTCCGGCCTCTTGCAGACTTGTCTGATTTTGCAATCTAAATCCTGTTGAATTAAATCTAAATTGGTTTGAATCAACTCTAAACCTGTATAAACTTATTAAAAGCTATTAGAACTAGTTAGTGATCATTAAAAGCAACTCATTAACAGGTTCCACCTTGCGTTTGATTAATCATGTATGTCATGTCATATTGAGTAATATATGTGCACTCTTTGATTGTGTTTCTTGTCTTGTATATTTATTGTGCGGATTAGATAGATTTGCACTAGAGAGTGTCGCGGAGGATCTACAACACCAATAGTTTGAAGGATTTGACCCGAACCAATCCCAAGAGCAAGGCAAGTGTCCTTGAAGCATATTGATCCTGTTTTGAAATAAATGTTTTGTTTGCAAAACTGCATGCTTGTGTCAATTTGATGGGAATCCTATGATAGGAAGTTTACTAGAATTGTTTGACCACCCTTGTCACCTAGAATTTATGGTAGAGAGTCAGGATGGGCTTTTTACCCTTTTTGCTTCGCTTAATTAATTGGGATGGGAAGAAAACTATACTACTTAACCTAATTATGCATTTATAAGACTATGATTAACATGAACTGGTTAATATGATGTGGTAACGGGTGATATAAGCAAGCCTGGTATGTGGATGGGTTGGAAGTTATAGTGGTTTCGCTTGCTTTAGATCTAAGGACCGGTTCGTGGAGCGACCATCCAGGATTTACAGTGCCACCACGAGGCTAAGTATGGGTGTGGCGTAGCTGATTAATTAGGGCTTTGCCAGTTCTATTTGGACCATTAAGGATGCACAGAGAAGGGGTAGTCGGATTGGGTTTGTTGATGATTGGTGGGACTACCCTGGGATCCGAATGGCTCAAGAGGAGGCCCTTGGTTGAATATGTGCTCAGTTGGAGACATTGCTGCTGGTGAAACCTCTGTGCGGTCTAAATAGGCTAGTAATCCCTTTGTAAAGGCTATTTTGTGATCTCTTGGTCACACACCGACAGAAGTGTGAGACGTCATAATAGAGGTTTTAGTCACTGAAAGGTGATGAAATCACAAACACGTGAGCAAAGTGGTACAAACTCTGTAGAGTCTAATAAAACTATCATGATAGTCGTGCTCCTGGTTATGAGCAACCTGGACCCTCACATGACTAGGGAAAAACTTGGGAATTTGGGATGGATGGTTGGTTGGTTATGGTTATGGTTTGGTAATGGTTACGGTTAATAATATGGTTATGGTTGGTTATGAATTAAATTCTGATATTAGTTATGATTGTTGGTAATGAGGAATCTAGTATATGGATGATGGTAATGAAATATGGACTGGTATTATGATGATTGCATGATTTATAATGGGTTTACTTCACATACATATAATATATTGCCTTTCAAACGTTTTGATGTATTTTTCAGCACTTAGCCATTATTATATTCGTCATTTGTACCAGCTACATGTCGTACTTTCCACACTTGCTGAGTACGACATGTGCTCACCCTTGCAATTCCCCCACCAATAGTTGCAGGTCAGGATTGGGAGTTTAACGATGATAATGCGGAGTACTAGGTTGTATGCTGCCGTCAGCTTTGCCTATGGAGTGTTGGAGTTGCGCTATACCCTATTTGCTATTGCTGCTTAGTTGCTTAATTAGTTATTTCCACTGCATTAGTTGAAACTTGTCATTAATATTTATTAGAGCTTGTACTCAAGGATAATATGAATTGTGTAATAAAAATAGTTAATTAATCTTGTTATGTGGTAATTTTTTGTATATCCTTTTGTGATTGCACTCGTGTATGTGTGTTCAACGTCCTGGGCACACATATATGTTCACTTGGTTCATTTTTGGAACCGGGTGTCACAGTCTCGTAGACTCACGGATTGAAGAGGTAGGCAATAGGTGGTGACAGCCTATCTGTCCTTTGTAATCCTCCACATTCGGCTATGCCACAGGCTCTTGGCAGGAGTCGTTCTAGTATTGCTAGGGGTAAACCTGTGCCTGATATGTTGAACAACTTAGCATAAGTATTCACCATTGACATGGTCATTAGTATCTAACTTAGGCTATGTATATGTATACTAGAAGCATTGTAGGAGAAACTCCTCAACTCTTAGTCCAGTCTCTATTAGGACTCATTTACCCTTTAGAATACATTGCTTAGGTGTGTGTCACACTAACTATATTATCAACTTACCCCTGTCTTGATAATTGATTAGTATCCCATAGCTTGATCATAAGAGTAGTGTTTACTTTACTCCATTGCCTTCCTTTGGGGTAAATATGATATCCTCGGGAATACTCTTGGGTGAAATACTACACTATAGTTTTCGTGCACTTGCGGACCTCAACTCTTACTAGAGATGAGTTGTGATGTTAAGAAACGTCAACAAGCATTTCTGGCGCCGTTGTCGGGGATGATTTGTTAATGTTTCTTAGTAGTTGTCAACAAACCTTCCCTTCAATGCCATACTTGGCCGACCGGCCCTGTACTGGTTCATGGCAATAGCCCACTACGACTATTTGGTGTTGAAGATGCCAACTCTGATGGGCGTCCTCAGGATCCGAGGGGATCGTACTGCCAGAGTTACAATGTTGGAGAAGCTTCATGCGCTAGCTGCTGCGCAAGAAGTTGATTCCAACAAGGAGCAACTTGCTCAGCAACCTCCAAACACGCGTCAGTGCGACTCAACCTTTGCACTGCGTGTGCAGCCAAGCGGTGCCTATGATGTTCCTGTCAAAGTCGTCCAATCCGGTTCCGACGCTGCCCAGACCTCTCGCATTGCGAAAGGTCTGGGTGACAAATAGGAACTCACGCTAATCACATTCCTCTAGGCTAATGTCGACGTGTTTGCATGACAACCGTGACAAATGTCTGGGATCCCCAGGAAGGTTATTGAGCACCATCTGAAGATCTACCTCGACGCACAACCAATACAACAGAAGCCGCAGAAGAAATGCATCGAGCGACAGAACTTCACCTTAGAAGAAATCAAGAAGTTGCTCGATGATGGATTCATCCGGGAAATACATCATTCGCGGTGGCTGGAAAACCTAGTCGTTGTACCCAAGGCCGGCGAGAATCTTCGGATGTGCATCACTACACCACTCTTAATAAGACATGTCCAAAAGACCCTTTTCTACTATCAAGAATAGATCAGATAGTGGATTCTACTTCTGGCTGTGAGCTATTGTGCTTCCTAGATGCATATTCTTATTTTCATCAAATTCCAATGGCTACACTGCAATGCCTTTATCACATTAGATGGTTTACTGCTACACTGCAATGCCTTATGGTCTCAAGAATGCACTCTCAACTTTTGTGCGAGCAATGGCTAAAACATTTGGGGAGCTTATTCGGGACCTAGTGGAAGTCTATGTCGATGACATCGTTGTCAAAGTCAATACCAAAGACTCTTTGCTAGATGATTTTCAGTCAGTCTTTGACAAACTGCGCATGACGCACACGAAGCTAAATCTTGACAAGTGTGTCTTCGGGGTTTTCCTCTGAAAGGCTTCTTGGATTCGTGGTGACCCACCGAGGAGTTGAAGCAAATCCAGAGAAGATAAAAGCAATTGAAGCGATGCATCCTCCTGTCCGCATCAATGATGTCCAGAAGCTTACTAGGTGTCTAGCCTCGCTCAATCGGTTTATCTCTAGGTTGGCTGAGCGGGCACTCCCTTTCTTCAAGCTTCTGAGGAAAGCTGAACCTTTCCACTGGTCTAAAGAAGCAAACAAGGCGTTCTAGGAGTTAAATGAGTCTCTCGCAACACTACCCATCATGGTAGCCCCGAAACTTGGTGAGACTCTTCTGCTTTACATTGCTACAACGACAGAAGTTGTCAGCATGGTCATGGTCACAGAGAGACCATAAGTTGTCCCGAGTTCTTCCTCACAAAGGTTCGGACCCCTCCAGGAGGGTCCGGAGCCATCTGGAGGAAATATAGGCAAATCTAGGTCCCAAGCCCCAGACACTGAAGAAGGTCTTGAAGGCCGAGGGCCTCTGGACCTTCATCTATAAGAAGATATGTCGGACGCCTCTGGGAGGGTCCCAACTGCTCATGGAGAAGAAGATTTGGACCCCTCCGAGAGGGTCCGGGTGGATGGAGAAGATGGATTGGACCCCTCTGGGAGGGTCCGGACTGTCCAGCGACCTATCTACTTCATCATTGAGGTCCTCCCTGACGACAAGACCAGATACCTTGAAGTGCATAAGATGCTATATGCAGTTCTTACTGCAACAAGGAAGGTGCGCCACTACTTCCAAGCTCACAAGATCTCAGTGGTAACCTCTTATCCACTGCGTGCTATACTTCATAATCTCAACTCAACGGGAAACATCGCCAAGTGCGCTGCGGAGCTGGTAGAGTTCGAGCTTGACTTTGTACCTCGACACGCCATCAAGAGTCGGGCGCTAGCTGACTTTGTCGCGGAATGGACTCCATCTCCATCTGGTCCGGGAGCTCTCGATGTTGAAACGCTGGAACCTAAGGTCCCGGTCTTAATCGAGCCTCACTGGACCCTCTTCTTTGACGGCTCCATGTAGAAACAGGGGGCCGGAGCTGGAATTTTGCTCCTCGCACCGGCCTGGGATCAGGTCAAGTACATAGTCCGCCTTGACTTCAAGGCGACAAACAACATAGTGGAATATGAATGTCTCACCTTCAGACTCAAGACAGTGCTATCCTTTGACGTCCAACTGAATGTGGGCCTAGAGGGGGGTGAATAGGCCTTTTCGAATTTTGTCGGATCCTGCAACACTCAACAACAAGTTGTTTAAGCTTGATCGATTAAGTTGATTCTTTTATGTATGCAGCGGAAATATAGAATCAAATAAAGGTTCCAATGTTATATATTAGATTATATCATAGTTAATTCTTATGTTTGACAATTCAACGTAAGATGAGCAATGGTTGTTGAAACCCTAGATTATATTGATGAATGAGAATGATGAACACCAAAAGCAAAACACAAGGATTTATCCTGTGGTTCAGCTACCACAAAAGGCAACCTACATCCACGTTGAGGAGTCCACAAAAGGACCGGGTCTTCTCCAACCCTACCCTCGTCAGATCGCCACGAAGGCCAATCCTCTTCCACTAATCACAAAGGGGTGAATAATCGAATTCAAGGGGCTTTCTCACACGTTGAGAGCTCCTTTGGATTACAATAGAAAATACCACCAAGAACACACTCAAAAATTACAAATGAATCGCAGGAGTGTGTTAGAGAATCAAACCAAGAGCTCAACATGGTGTTGCAAGTGTCTCTCCAATGATCTAGAGTGAATCCTCAAAGGATTGATCGTTGATGCACTTAATTTCGTGGAGAGATGTAGTTTTTGAGGCTCTTGGGTGGTGTGACGGCGCTAGGGTTCGAGAGAGATCATAATTGGGCCGTGCACCTCTATTTATATGGGGTTTCTAAAAGTGACCGTTACGGTTCAGAAAGTTCGAACTAGTCCATGGTGGTCACCGCACTAGTCCGGTGTGCTGTATGTAGCAAACCCTAAGTATCCCGAAATATCGGACTAGTCTGGCTAGGAACGGACTTGTTTGATTTCACTACTGGAAATCTTTGGACTAGTCCGATAGTCATCGGACTTGTCCGGACATGTGAGACCCTAAGTGTACGGGATGACAAGTCCGCACTGGGGGACTTGTCCGATTCAGATCAGAGGGTATTTCGGACTAGTCCGTGTAGACATCAGACTTGTCCGATTTGGATCAGAAAGAATATCGGACTAGTCTGGTTGTGATCGGACTTGTCCGATTTTGTGTGACTTGTGAAGTGTTTTGAGGACTAGTCCGCACTAGGGAGGACTAGTCCGATTCTAGTCAGAAAGGATATCGGACTAGTCCGATGTTTATCGGACTTGTCCGATCTCGTGCAGAAAGGATATCGGACTAGTCTGGTCCTGTGTAACTTTATGCAATGTGTGTGTTTGATTGTGATTGAGCTCTTGGGGTGTGTTTCCTTAACACACTCCATACACAATAATCTACTACTCTTCTTCCTCGAGCTCATTTCCACTTTGCTTCTCATTCTTCCTTTTTTTTGGCACTTTGCTCATTTTCCTATTCAAATCCTGCACTCATCTCAACAAGGAGGTTAGGATCTCAATTGCTTGTCATAAATCATCCAAAACCCACAAGGGAGTCCTAGATGCACTTTCAATCTCCCCCTTTTTGGTGATTGATGACAACCAATTGAGATTTCACAAAATATGATAAAAATTGAGATTTTCATAAAGCATGCACATATGGGTCCAAAATACATCAAGCAGTGAGAGTATAATCCATATGTGCATTATTTATGGTGGGATGCATAACTAAGTACACTGGAACATAAAGAATGACATAATTGACTTTAATCAACCAATAGCAAGAATATATGTCATTTTAGAACAAAATCTCAGTTTTCATAAACACTACTCAAAGGATCAAATCATTGCATCACAGAACCATAATTAACATAAGATCATTGTTAAAACATTACAAGCCACAAAAGAGTTAAGAAAACATAAAGAGAGCTCTCTCCTCGCACCTTACAGCTAAAGCTAAGACTCCTCCTCAATCTCTCCTCCTTTGGCATCAAGACACCAAAAAGAAGGAGAGGAGAGTCCTAATGTCTTCACTCTTCACTGTCGGTCCTCTCATCGTCGTCTTCGTCTTCTTCATCTTCAGCTTGATGAGGAGGAGAAGGAGGAGGGGTGGAGACGCTCGAGCCCCCAACGCCAAAGTAGGCAAGCTCCAACGGGGTCAAGGGCCCGAGCTCAGTGTAGTTCGGGTCGGAGTCCTCAGAAATCACTGGAGATCCAATGGGGTCGATCTCCAGCTTCTGGCAAATTTTCTTCACATTTGCCTTGATGTACTTCATGTCCTCCTTTCTTTTCATGTTGAGCTTGTGGGCCTTCACTTCGGCCTTCTTGCAGGAGGTGAAGATGGCAGCCAGGTATTTGAGGATTCCACTAGCTGATCCTCTCTGAGGGCTGCCCTTGAAGTTTGAGCAGCTCTGACATCTTCTCTTGTTCTTGCCGGTGCCTCAGGACTGGAGGACGGCGAGGGAGCAGCCTGTACATTTACTTGTTGAGGCTTCTGAGGCCTCAGAGGTGTGTGCTCCACATCTTTGACAAACTTGATCCCTGTGACTTTCTCAATCATGAACATGAGATAAGGGGCATAGCCACAGGATCTGTTAGGAGTGCAGGACATGTTTATCATATCATTCCAAATGTACTCCGCCACATCAAATGGGCGGTCCTTACTTATGACTCTCATCAGAGTCCGGAGGTATCCTTGCACACTCCCAACATCTCCATCCTTAGGGGCTATTGTCTTCCTCAGGACTATGTTTAGCACCACAAAGAATGGCTTCATGTTCTTCGTGGAAGGAGGGATGAACTTTGAGTTGGGCTCATAGAGAAACTTCATCTTCTCCTTCTCGATGACACCAACATTTTGAATAATCACATTGTCATTGCTTTAGGTGTCAAGATGCAACATCCTTGCAAATTCTTCATATGTGATAGTGTACTTGGATCCATGAGTCATCCAGGTCACTCTCTTCTTCATCGCTTGCAAAGTAACAAGTGGCATAGAACTGAGCCACCACTTCATCATTCCAATTGTACTTGAAGGCAAAGAGGTCCTTCAAGCCATGTCTTTCAGCTGCTGCAATCACTTCATCAAATGCATAGAATCTCTTCTTCTCAAGATGTGCCCAGTCAATCCACTGACTGCGCACCACCAGTGTCTTCATCTACAGGTATACAACCCTGTAATAGTCAACATGAAAATTGCTCCAGAATCTTCCATCTGCAGCTTGCTTTGGATGATTATAGCAATCAATGCTCCTGAGCTTTGCAGCTGAGTCACTGCCCTTCCCATTGAACTTGTCCTCATTTGGGTCCCTGACCCCTTCTCTTGGGGCATGCAGTTTCAGGGGGCCAACTAGGCCCGTAGCAATCCCTTTGCCCTTGCCCTTTGCTTGGCGAGGGACACTCGATGATGCGGCTTCCTTGGAGACTGGCTTCTTTGCCAACACCTTCCTCCGAACCTGAGGAGGGGTTGGAACTGGCTCGGAGGGTCTTTCTTGGCGCTTCTTGCCAAGACCCGTCGAGGTCTGAGGTGCCACCTCGTGGTCCATCTCAGCCTCGAAATCGGAAACTTCATCGTTTGAGCTTGACATGACCTGAGAATAAGTGGCTCAAATGAGAATGAATGGTACAAGGCATAGGTGTAAAAGGATATTAAGGACTTGCATTGAGGAATTGAAAAGTTAGGTTTTGAGTTCAGAAAAGTCGAACTTGTTTGGTGTCCAGGCATGGGCTAGTCCGGGACATCGGACTTGTCCGTGCATGGACCGAACTAGTCCAGTGTTCAAACTCAAAAACCTAGGAAACTAGACAAATGGTGATTCCTAATGCATAACAGGCTTAGTATAAATGTAATACATCAAGGAGGCATGTATATAGTGAAAGATGCTAGGCTGTTCGATCTACAATGAAGAAAATTGAGATTTCTAGGGTTTTGGGTGAAAATTACCGAAGAATTCGATTGAAACTTGGAGATGAGGGGTGTTGAAGGCCGGACAAGTCCGCTAGCTTCAATACTCAAGTGGACAAGCTTGATTTCCGCACAAAAGCGAAGCTTTTTGGTGGAGGGAGCAAGAGATCGCCTTGGGAGCTCGAGCGGAAGAAAGAGAATGTGTGAGCTAGAGTGGAGGAAGAAGGGATTAGGGTTTGGTGGCGGCTAGGGTTATGGACACGAAAAATCGGACAAGTCCGGATGTGACTGGACTAGTCCGAACTCATCCAGAGAGCAATATCGGACTAGTCCGTGGTCTATCGGACTAGTCCGGCCTAACCGACACTCTGCGGACTAGTCTGCATGAGCGGACTAGTCCGGGTAACCACGGACTAGTCCGTGGTCACCAGGAAAGAATTGCATAGCCCATTCATATATATTTGAAGGTTCATAGTCAGAGAATAGAGGGGCAAATCAAATCAAATAGTCTTGATGAATATGATCAGTAAGCATACAACAATCAAGCAATGATCATAATTCACCAAGATCTAGTAATTGACATAGTTTTTCGGAGAAAAATGAGAGAGGTGATTTTCACAGTCCAAAACAACATATTTGAAGAATTCATACAGGTATGCAACATTTCAAGCCACACTCCGAGCATCAAGGATATTTAGTTCATTTCGGAGTTCGCAAAAGCATTTTTCATCAAGTGGCTTGGTGAATATGTCAGCTATTGCTTCTGAGTGTTGACATGTGAAATGTCTATGTCTCCTTTCATGGCATGATCTCTCAAAAAGTGGTGTCTTATGTCTATGTGTTTAGTTCCGGAGTGCTCAACTGGATTGTGGGCAATTTTAATGGCATTCTCATTGTCACAAAGGAGTGGAATATGGTTCATATTGTAACCATAATCCTTTAGAGTTTGTCGCATCCAGAGGAGTTGAGCACAACAACTCCCAGCTGCAACATACTCCGCCTCGGCTGTGGATAAGGCAATGTAATTTTGTTTCTTGGAGGACCAAGAAACTAAGGATCTCCCTAGGAATTGGCATATACCGGAAGTGTTTTTTCTATCTACTTTGCACCCAGCGTAATCCGCATCGGAGTAACCAATGAGATTGAATTTTGAGCCTTTTGGGTACCAAAGGCCAAGGTTGGGTGTATGAACTAAATATCTCAAGATCCTTTTTACAGCTGTCAAGTGACATTCCTTAGGATTGGCTTGAAATCTTGCACACAGACATACACTCAACATAATATTTGGCCTAGATGCACATAAATAGAGTAGAGATCCAATCATGGAGCGATATACCTTTTGGTCGACGCTAGGTCCATCTTCATTAAGGTCTAGGTGGCCATTCGTTGCCATGGGGGTTTTTATGGGCTTCGCCTTGTCCATGCCAAACTTCTTGAGTATGTCCTGCGTGTACTTGGTTTGTCTTAGGAACATTCCTTCCTTCTGCTGTCGTACTTGGAATCCTAAGAAGTACTTTAATTCTCCCATCATTGACATTTCAAACCTGTCTGTCATGATTTTACTAAATTCTTCACAAAAAGATTGGTTAGTTGACCCAAAGATTATATCGTCAACATAAATTTGACAAATAAAAAGATTATCATCAAAATTATTTGTAAACAGTGTATAATCTACTTTGCCAATCTTAAAACCATTTTCAATTAAGAAATCTCTAAGACACTCATACCAGGCTCTAGGAGCTTATTTGAGGCCGTAGAGAGCCTTATGCAATTTAAACACGTGGTCGGGGAACTCTTCGTCTTCAAACCCGGGAGGTTGCTCCACGTACACCTCTTCCTTGATTGGTCCGTTGAGGAAGGCACTTTTCACGTCCATTTGATACAGCTTGAAATCATGGTGAGTAGCATATGCAAGTAATATTCTAATGGATTCAAGCCTAGCTACTGTAGCAAAAGTCTCATCAAAATCCAAACCTTCGACTTGTGAATAACCTTTGGCCACAAGTCATGCCTTGTTCCTTGTCACCACCCCGTGTTCATCTTGTTTGTTGCGGAAGACCCATTTGGTGCCGACAATGTTTGCATTGGGTCTTGCCACAAGTTCCCATACTTCGTTCCGCTTGAAGTTGTTCAATTCTTCTTGCATTGCCACCACCCAGTCTGGATCTTTCAATGCGTCTTCAACCCTGTGTGGTTCCAAAAAGGATACAAATGAATAGTGTTCACAAGTGTTAGCTAAGCGAGATCTAGTGGTTACTCCCTTTTGAATGTCACCGATGATGTTGTCGATTGGGTGATCCCTTTGGACGCATTGGTGTACTCTTGGGTGTGGCACTTGAGGAGTTGTATCTTCATGATTATCTGCTTCTCCCCCTAAGTTATTGCCTTCGTTGACTTGTTGATCATCTTGGTATCTTTGTGGTTGATCTTGTGTTGAAGCTCCCCCTTGATCGTTGATCTCCTCCTGTGGTTCATCTTCCTCATGTACGTGTGGAGGTGGCTCTTGTGGTCGAACCTCACCTAGAGCCATTCTCTTCAATGCTTGACAGAGAGCTTCTTCTTTACCTAGTTCACATGGATCAACTTGCTCCTTTTGGGAGCCATTAGTCTCATCGAACACTACGTCACGTGCTATTTCAACGAGTCCGGAGGCCTTGTTGAAAACACGATAGGCGTAAGTGTTCAAATCATAACCAAGCAAGAAACCTTCATCGGACTTTGAAGCGAACTTTGAAGTCCTAGGCTTCTTGTTCAGAATATAACATGGAGAACCGAAAACTCGAAAATATGAGATATTTGGTTTGTTACCGGTGAGTAGCTCATAGGATGTCTTCTTGAGTAGTCGATGAAGATAAAGTCGATTTACGGTGTGGCAAGCAGTTTTAATCGCTTCTGCCCAAAATCGATCCGAGGTCTTGTACTCATCGAGCATTGTTCTTGCCATCTCTATGAGTGTTCGGTTCTTTCTTTCGGCAACTCCGTTTTGTTGTGGCGAGTATGGTGCTAAAAATTCGTGCTTGATACCCTCTTCATCAAGGTACTCCTTCACTTGTGTGTTCTTGAACTCCGTGCCGTTGTCGCTTCGAATACTCTTGATGGTCAATGAGAATTCGTTTTGAGCTCGCTTGAAGAACTTCTTGAGTGTTCCTTGCATTTCTGACTTATCGTGCAAAAAGAAAACCCAAGTGAAGCGAGAAAAGTCATCAATAATGACTAAACCATATTTGTTACCGCCGATGCTTATGTAAGCAATTGGACCAAATAAGTCCATGTGAAGTAGTTCGAGCGGTCTTGTTGTAGTCATGACGTTCTTTGCGGGATGAGGTGCTCCAACTTGCTACCTGGCTTGGCACGTGCTACAGGGCCTGTCTTTCTCAAAAACAACATCCTTCAAACCGCGGATGTGATCGCCCTTGAGGAGTTTTTGAAGATTCCTCATACCAACATGCGCTAGCCGTCTATGCCACAGCCAACCCATGTTGGTCTTTGCAATCAAGCATGTGTCAAGTTTGGCTTTATCCTTGTTGAAGTCAACGAGGTAGAGCTTTCCCTTCAACATACCCTTGAATGCAATGGAACCATCACTCCTCCTAGAGACGGTCACACCCTCGTTAGTGAACAAGCAATTATAACCTTTGTCACATAGCTGAGATATGGACAACAGGTTATAATCTAAGGATTCAACATGTAAAACATGAGAAAGTGTGTGTGTAGAAGATATTGCAATTTTACCGGTACCGAGCACCCTTCCTTGATTATTATCTCCAAAGTAGATGCCTTCGTTTGGGTCCTCATTCTCTTCATATTCCATGAACATTCTTCTTTCTCCGGTCATGTGGTTGGTGCAACCACTGTCTAGCACCCATTTGGATCTACCGGAGGAATAGGCCTGCAAAAACAAATAATGCTTTGGTTTTAGGTACCCAAGCTTGCTTGGGTCCTTGGAGGTTAGTTACAATACATTTGGGCACCCACATATGAGATTTGGTGTTCCCATGGTGTGGCCCAACATAATTAGCATAAACCTTGCCAAAATTATTTCTCATTAACACATAGGAGGCATTAAAGGTTCTAAAGAGTGATTGTTGTTGTTTGTAACAGTGCTAGTCTAGGAGGCCGGACTTGTCCGGACACTTACTGGACTAGTCCGGTATTCGTGTGAGTTCAAGTTTTTACCCTTCGACTTACCAGTTTGAGAGGTTCTTCCCTTCGCAAAGGAAATCCTCCCCTTGTTATTCTTATGACTTCCAGCATGTTGCTTTTCACCATAAGAGTAACCAATGCCATATTTGACATTTGGAGGTCTTTGGACCAAGTATGCACTACGTGCATAGTTGATCTTCTCCTTGTCAAATATGCCACATTGGGTAGGATGTTTATCCTTGGTGGAGGTTGACTTCTCCTTCAAACTGGTGTCAATCTTACTACATGTGCACATATGAGCAAAATTAGTTTTAGTGGGTTGAGAAGGTGAAATTGAAGAGGAGGAAGGTTCACTCAGCTTGAGTGACTCAACTTGCACTTCAGGGATCTTGTTAACCTTGATCAGGTCAGTAAGTTGGTCCTTGATTGCAACATTTGAGTCAGTTAACTCCAAGCAAGCTTTCTTGCTTGAAGCTAACTCAAGCTCTAGTGAATTGTTTTTCTCCTTTTCAAGTTCTAGAAGTTTGTCAAGTTCGACATGCTCCTCCTTTTGAGAGATAATCATGTCCTCTTGACGATGAATCAACCTCTCCTTCTCAACAAGTTGATCAAGTAAAAATTTCATTTTTGTTGCAGCTTTCCTATCTAGTCCACTAAGCATATCTTCATCATCACTAATTATTTCATCATCACTAGAGTAGGAATGCACGGTAGGGGTTTTGATGATTACCTTGCGTTTACCTTCCTTTGCCATAAGGCACGTGCCATTTCCCTTCCTTGCGCCGAGTGTGGGGAAGAGTGTAGATTTATTGGACGCACTCTCGATGGCTATGCTAGCCATCTCCTCTTCTTCGGATGATGAGGACTCATCGTTTGAGTCCCACTCCTTCCCAATGTGCACTTGTTCGGCTTGTTTCTTCTTCTTGAAGAATTTCTTAGGTTGAGGCTTGGCTTCTTTGGTCTTCTTCTTGTTCTCCTCATATGGGCAATCAACTATAAAGTGGTTATACTCACCACAATTATAGCATGTCCGCCTCAACTTCGGCTTCGTTCTTTCCTTGTACTTTCCTTCACTTGATTTTGTCCCTTGTCTTTTCTTCATTATTCTCTTGAACTTTTTCATGAATAATATCATGTCCTCTTCATCTAGCTCACTACTCTCGTCGTCACTGTCTTCCTCTAGTTGTGCTTATCTTGCCTCTTGGATAGAGGCTTGAGGGTGGACTTTAAAGCAACCCCTTTCTTCTTAGCCGAGGTGAGGTCGGCAATTTCCTTGACGTGCTTTGCTTGTTTTTCCATCATCTCAAAGTTGATGATTTTTCCAAGCAATTCATCCGGAGTCATCCTTTTGTATCCGGGACTTTCTCTAATCATGGAGCATAGCGTGACATTGCGAGGCATAAAAGCTCTAAGGATGAGCTTTACCACCTCGTGGTCATTCCACTTCTTGCTCCCATATGATCAAACTTTGTTGACAAGTGTCTTCAATCGATTGTACATATCTTGGGGTGACTCGTCTTCCTCAATTGCGAATCTTCCTAGTTCGCCTTCGATCATCTCAATCTTTGCTTCATGCACATGTCAGTCACCTTCATGTGCAGTTTGCAGTGTATCCCAAATTTCCTTAGCAATTTCGAGTCCATCCACCTTGGTGAACTCGTCCCGACTGAGTGAGGAGGTGATTACAGCTGCGGCTTGAGCATTTCTATGAATGGCATGCTCTTGGCTTGGGGTGAGCTCTTCGTCGTCGTCCGGAATGTCTATCCCTGTGCATACAACATGCCATAGACTTGGATTGAGAGAAATCAAATGCATTTTCATATTCTGCCTCCACATTGAGTAATCACTTCCATCGAAGTGTGGGGCTTTTCCAAGTGGGATGGATAAGTAATGATTGTTATTGGAATTTAGACGATCTAGTTAAAAGGATATCGGGAGTAGTCGGTGTGACTACTCCCCTTCATCTTCTCTTCAACTTTCACTTTCCTTTTGGAAAGTGCCTTCTTTCTAAGGAGCGCCTTTAGCTCCAATGTCTCCTCATCATCGTCCTCGAAGTCTTGAATGGCTTCGAGGTACTTTTCCACTTTTTGAGTCTTGTCATTGTTAACCTCTTCTTGGTTGTTGATTTTGTGGATGTCCTTCATCTCTGACATGATCTCTTCGAGTGATTAGACTCTTTCTTGAAGAACCTTGCTCTGATACCAATTGAATGTGGGCCTAGAGGGGGGTGAATAGGCCTTTTCGAATTTTGTCGGATCCTGCAACACTCAACAACAAGTTCAATACCAGAGATATCGGACTAGTCCGGTAATGTGTAGACTAGTCTGGTGTTCACGAACTGAGTTGTTTAAGCTTGATTGATTAGGTTGATTCTTTTATGTATGCAGCAGAAATATAGAATCAAATAAAGGTTCCAATGTTATATATTAGATTATATCACAGTTAATTCTTATGTTTGACAATTCAACGTAAGATGAGCAATGGTTGTTGAAACCCTAGATTACATTGATGAATGAGAATGATGAACACCAAAAGCAAAACACAAGGATTTATCCCGTGGTTCGGCTACCACAAAAGGCAACCTACATCCACATTGTGGAGTCCACAAAAGGACCGGGTCTTCTCCAACCCTACCCTCGTCAGATCGCCACGAAGGCCAATCCTCTTCCACTAATCACAAAGGGGTGAATAACCGAATTCAAGGGGCTTTCTCACACGTTGAGAGCTCCCTTGGATTACAACAGAAAATACCACCAAGAACACACTCAAAAATTACAAATGAATTGCAGGAGTGTGTTAGAGAATCAAACCAAGAGCTCAACGTGGTGTTGCAAGTGTCTCTCCAATGATCTAGAGTGAATCCTCAAAGGATTGATCGTTGATGCACTTAATTTCGTGGAGAGATGTAGTTTTTTAGGCTCTTGGGTGGTGTGACGGTGCTAGGGTTCGAGAGAGATCATAATTGGGCTGTGCACCTCTATTTATATGGGGTTTCTAAAAGTGACCGTTAGGGTTCAGAAAGTTCGGACTAGTCCGTGATGGTCACCAGACTAGTCCGGTGTGCTGTGTGTAGCAAACCCTAAGTACCCTGAAATATCGGACTAGTCTGGCTAGGAACGGACTTGTCCGATTTCACTACTGGAAATCTTCGGAGTAGTTCGATAGTCATCGAACTTGTCTGGACATGTGAGACCCTAAGTGTATGGGATGACAAGTCCGCACTGGGGGACTTGTCCGATTTAGATCAGAGGGTATTTCAGACTAGTCCGTGTAGACATCGGACTTGTCCGATTTGGATCAGAAAGAATATCGGACTAGTCCGGTTGTGATCGGACTTGTCCGATTTTGTGTGACTTGTGAAGTGTTTTGAGGACTAGTCCGCACTGGGGAGGACTAGTCCGATTCTAGTCAGAAAGGATATCGGACTAGTCTGATGTTTATCAGACTTGTCCGATCTCGTGCAGAAAGGATATCGGACTAGTCCGGTTGTGATCGGACTAGTCCGGTCCTGTGTAACTTTGTGCAATGTGTGTGTTTAATTGTGATTGAGCTCTTGGGGTGTGTTTCCTTAACACACTCCATACACAATAATCTACTACTCTTCTTCCTCGAGCTCATTTCCACTTTGCTTCTCATTCTTCCTTCTTTTTGGCACTTTGCTCATTTTCCTATTAAAATCCTTCACTCATCTCAACAAGGAGGTTAGGATCTCAATTGCTTGTCATAAATCATCCAAAACCCACAAGGGAGTCCTAGATGCACTTTCACCAACAGTTACTGGTCAAAGGGAATTCACAACTTATCATCAAACAAGCAAAAGGTGAATGATGTTGCAACAATCCTCAACTAGCTGCGTATCTTCTTCAAGTCTAGAAGCTGCAGAAGAAATTCTACGTCCTGGACCTATGCCATGTCCAGCGTGTCAGGAAAGCTGAGGCTGACGACCTCTCAACGAAAGCTTCAACCGGGGATTCGGCACCCGACGGAGTTTTTGTGAGAAGATTACCAGCACCTTCTGCCCAGCCTATGGAACTGAGTGAAGGGGGCGAGACCAGCACCTCCAAACTGGCGGTCCCGATGGCCTTGTTACCATGGCGCCCACCAAGGATCGTAGAAGTCACAGGAAGCTCCGAGCAACCAGGCGTGCAAGATCCAAAAGCTCAAGTTAGTACCTATGCATGGATCTCAGAGGTCCAGGACTACTTGAAAGACAACATCCTTCTTGAAGAATCTCTATCCGCTGAACAGATTGTCCAGATGGCTAAGAGATACATGTTGGTAGAAGGAGATCTCTACCGTCGTGGTGCCAATGACATCCTATTAGGGTGCATATCTCGAGAAGATGGCCGCGAGCTCCTCGCGGAGATCCATGGAGGCGAGTGTGGGAATCAAGCTTCATCCCACACGCTGGTCGGTAACGCCTTTCGACATGGTTTTTACTCAGCTCTATAGGATGCAGTTGAGCTGGTCAAGAGATGTGAAGTGTGGCAGTTTCATGCCAACCAGATCCACACACCAGCATAGTCACTGCAAATGATTCATCCCTCATGACCATTTGTTGTGTGGGGGATGGATATTCTGGGACCTTTTCCCAAAGCCATCGGTGGGTACCGGTTTCTCTATGTCGCCATCAACAAGTTCACAAAGTGGCCGAAAGCAACTGCAGTTGTGACTATCAACAAACAATCAGCAATCAAATTCTTGAAGTCCATAGATTGCAGATTTGGAGTCCCAAACAGAGTTATTAGTAACAATGGGCCTCAATTCACAAGTGCAGCTTTCCAAGAATATTGCGAAGACCTCGGCATCAACGTCAGCTACGCATCAGTAGCGCACTCGACAAGCAATGGCCAGGCCGAGAGAGCAAATTATAATATACTAAAAGGACTCAAGACCCACACCTATGAACACTTGGAAAAACATGGTGCCAACTGTATTTAGGAGCTTCTGTCCGCACTGTGGGCAAGCCGTAGTCTTCGTGTGGTCTGCAGCTCCTCCAGAGAGTTTCTGGTGGTTGTTATCTCCGCGAAGCCTCCCTTTGTGAACACTTCGATCTCCTTAGCATGTTGTTGCATCCGCTCAGCAAACTGCTTTTCTCGGTCTGTTTGCTTCTTGTGGAGGTTCAGGCGATCCTTCTTTGCCCCCCCCCCCCTTCAACTCATCCTCTTTTGCGGAAACAGCAAGCTCCCGCTTGGTGACTTTCTGTCCCGCTTGCCATATCTGCTGCTTCTTCTCTTCGCATCGGGATTTGAACAGATCAGCGCGGAGAGCTGAATCCATATCTCCGCGCTCTAGCTTTCGAGAGATCTCTGTGTCTCTCCTTTGGAGCTCCCGCACCTTATTGTTAGCCGCCTCTTGGCGTCTGTCGATACCCTGCATACCAGGTTTCCCTTCGTACCAGAAGAAGATGCATTGAGTTCCACCTTCTAGTGTTGTGGACTTCCGGAGGCTGCACATGTCCCGTAGTGCCAGATCTACCTCCCTCCTTAGGGTGGCACCAGCGCTGTCACGTGTACCGCAGTGCTGGACCCGCCTACCTCCTTAGGGTGGCTCTGGCGCTGCCATGTGCCTATAGTGTCAGACCTATCTCTCCGCTGAGGGAAGCTCCAGTGCTGCCATGTGTACTATAACACCGGACCTACCTCCCCACTGAGGGAAGCTCCGGTGTTGACACGTGGCAGGTGTTTGGATCTACGTCTACAACGGGAGGACTCCAAGATCTTCAATGGCACTGACATTTAAGGGCAATAAACTGCCATTGCAAGACCTGATTAATGTGTCTTTAACTATGTGTTAATAACGCATGATCACAAGGCTATCAAGACTGGTAATGTTGCCATCGAGGCACGTTAACACACTATTAACCACCGTTATGCCTGTAGATCATGTATAGGGTGGTTAATACAACCGGGGCCACCTGTCGGGCTCTGGCGCACTATAACAGCCCGTCCTTAGCATATAATAGGGTTGCGCTGCACGATAGAAAGGAGGCACATACACAACTAAGCTCAGGCTTACGCATTCTCATACAAACAACACATATCCCGTAGAGTAGGGTATTACGCTCAGGCGGCCCAAACCACGTAAAATTCTTGTGTCACCTCGTTCTTGGATCTTGTCTAGCGCCCCGCCTAAATACGAACCTTCGCGGACTACTTCGAAGTAGTACCAGGGGAAGTGTCATTGCTACACTTTGACAGCGTCGAAGGAGCTCCTCCTTTAGCTTATTCAATGATTCGAAGCGGTCATTTGCTAATTCATTAGCAGCCACCGCTCGCCATAAATTTGATGAGTCTTCTCATCTAGCGCTTTGATGGGAGCTTGTGTCTGTCATTCAGGAGCTCATCCATACATTGAAGTCTTGTCTTCTCAGCCGCAGGATAGTCTCTCTCTCATTAGCCAAGCATCTTTGCATCAACTTCGTCTTAAAATTGAGAAGCTTTCGCCAGTGTCTCAGAGTTTCCCGCTCTGCCTCCAGAACATTGAGCTCATGGTCGAAGTCTAGTTGGACTTGGTGAAGACTCGAGCAGGCATTCTCTATTAAGAGGGATAGAGGGATCGACTCTGGACCTTCTACTGGGTTCGCTAGTGCCTCCGCAACATCGGGGACAGTTGTTGGAGCCCATGGCACGAGCATGGACTCAAGAATGTCTTCATCATGAGTTGCACCTATCTCCGGGAGCTCATCCTCCTGTAGCACTGACTCTGGTGCTACAGTAGACGAAGCTCCTGGCAGCTCCAACATAGTATCGAGCGCTGGCTCTGGCACAATCGTGGCATCAGCTAGCAGCTCTCGCACAGCGACAATCGTTGGCTCCGGTGCTATCGTGGTCTTAGTCGGCACCTCTGGTGCTACTCCAGGACTCGTCGTTGGCTCTTGAGTTGGCTCCGACGCTATTGCCAGCTCTGGCACCGACGCGACTTTTTCTGCATGATACGACAATTCCTCAGCATCACCAGCTGCTGGCGATGAAGTCATCCTAGCGTCAGTTGACTCTAGAACCGCTGCAGTATATGACTCGTTCTCGGAAGAGGTCACGACATCAACCGGTGGACCGGCTGGTCTAGCGTCTTCGACTGCAACGCTGGCTTGAAGCACTGGTGGTGCCCGAACAATGACTAGCCTCGAAGATCTAGAAACAAAGGAATCAGCAAGAAGCCGAAAAGAAAAAAAAGACAAGTTCCTAATGTTACTTTGTACATGGGGTCTCGACAGCTCCATTCGACGCAAAACTTCTTCTTTTGGCGGCCGGAGTCTTCTGATCCCACCGTCGCTGGTGAGGCAGATGCTCCAAACCTGGCTCCAGAAGTTCCTGAAGTAGACATTGGCTTCGTGGCAGCCGAGACTTTTGGAGCAAACGCCCCACCTCCTGTCGCTGGAGGTATTATTAAAGACTTTCTAGACTCGGTGTCCTCCATAGGCGCCAGGACCGAAGATGAAGATTTTTCAGACCTAGTGCTTGCCTTGGGTGCCAACACCGAAGCTGAAGTCGCGGGAGGTACGACCACCACTGACTTCAAAGTTGGGCGAGGCATTGACGATGACATTGCTTCGGTCGGAGCTGGCCTGACGGAGCTTGCATCAACTCGCTCTAGCTTCCTCTTCCCGCTGGAGGAATATGCAGGCTCCTTCCCCTTGATCCGACTTTAGTCGGACCTCTTCTACCGACTGGGGGACAAAGCTTCAGAGATGATAATTCCCGTGGAGGCGTCACCCCTCTATCGCACGGTGCCAGTGTCATTGAGGGTTGACATTTCCTTTAGCACATGCCTTTTTTATCTCCGGCACAACAAACACTGGCAAGAACTCAGATGGAAGCATAAGGTCTTCCCAGAGATGGAACCGTTTGACAACTTTGCCAGGATGAACAGTAGAGCCTTCTCGTCCAAAGCAGTGCTCATACCAACCTCAATTTGGTTGAAGTCCATCTCTCCACTATAAGCCCAGGCATGAAACTCTCGCTGCTTAAGATGAGCCTAGCTTCGACAAATAGTCGCTGAGCACCATAAGTAAAGTCAAGCCTCCTTTAGCCAGGTGCCAAATCCTCATCGGCACCGGGTTGTACTCCAGTGATAGGTCTGAATGATCTCCTAGAAGTCAGTGTCTGTGGTGGGAAGTCTGGTCGGCAGCTCCAAGCGGTCATGCTGGTCCGTCACGATTATCACCCAGTCATTGTTCCATGTTTCCCACTTCTCGGAGAAGGAGATGATGTACTTGTACGGAGCATTCCTGCGCCTCACGAAGTAGTAAGCTCTGATGAGGCTGGTACCTTTCCCAGCCCGCCAGAGAGTGAAGAAGGTCTTGAACAGCGGCACACAGGGCCTCACGTAGATGCACATCTCACACAAGTGGACGAAGATCGCCACCAGCAGGATCGAGTGAGGTCTAAGGTGCTGTAGTTGAAGCCCGTACACCTCCAGCATCATCAGCAAGAAGGAGGAAAATGGCTGGACTAACCCGACCATGGCATACGCCGTGAAGAAGACGATGTCACCAAAACTTTTTTTCGTGAAGGGAAGGCTCCCGCAGCGCATCACATTGTCAAAGGAAGGGATTTGCCAACCCATCAGCTTTCGGACTATCACGGTGTCCCTCTTGTTCACAAGCTTGGAGGGGAGAAGGCAAGGTTCTATCGTTGCATAGTGGAGCAAAAGCAGAGAGCACGATACAGAGGATGAAGTGGAGAACTCTATGAGCAAGAAAACAGATCAAAGCTTACACACCGCATAGTTACCTTGTCGATGACAAGGGGGGCCCGAGTCCACTTTGCCAAAAAGTCGCACCAGGTGAATCGTTGTCATGATGAGAAGTTGGGAGCCCAAAGAAGGTAGCCTAACAAGGCTACAAAGATTGCGCTGGTAACCGATATGAAAATCGTATTGGGAACCGGCGCACTTCAAGATGTGGGATCCGCATGCCACATATCTCACTTGCCAAATCAAGAAGGGCCTCGTAGTGGTGGCATATGAATGTGCCATCCTTTCAACCGCCCAAGTGAAAAGTTGAAGCAGCAACGCGGGAAGTGATAGTGCCCCCACCTGCGGGATCAAAACCTCCTCCGAGGTGGGCTTGGGGGCCACTGTCGATACCCTGCGAACCAGGTACCCTCGAGTACCAGACGAAGAAGCGTTGAGTCCCACCTTTCAGAAGAGAAGGCCTTCGGAGGCCAACACGTGGTCTGCAATGCCGGACCTGCCTCCCTCCTAAAGGTGGCTCCAGCACTGCCATGTGTCCCGCAGTGTCGGACCTGCCTCACTCCTAAGGGTGGCTCCGGTACTACCATGTGTCTTGCAGTACCAGACCTTTCTCCCTCCTAAGGATGGCTCCAATGTTGCCACATGTTCCGCGATGCTGAACTTACCTCCCTTCTAAGGGTGCCTCCGGTGCTGCCATGTGTCCCGCGGTACCGGACCTGCCTCCCTCCTAAAGGTGGCTCTGGTGCTGCCACATGTCCCAAGGTGTCGAACCTACCTCCCTCCTAAGGGTGGCTCTGGTGCTGTCACGTGTCCTGCGGCGTTGGACCTGCCTCCCTCCTAAAGGTGGCTCTGGAGCTGCCACTTGTCCCGCAGCTCCAGACCTACCTCCCTACTAAGGGTTGCTCCGGAGCTGCCACATGTGGGACCCTACCTCTCTAACAGGAAGGACTCCGGGATCTCCAATGGCTCAGACATTAAAGTGGCTATAAATCATTCATTACAAGATCTAATTAACGCATCATTAATCCCACATTAATGATTGTCGGTACCCTGTGTACCGGGTACCCCATGATACCGCAAGAAAAGCTAAGGAGTTATCTTCATTCAAGTTGAAGACCTCTGAAGGTTACACGTGTTGCACGGTACTGGACCCGCCTCCCTCATTTGGGTAGCTCTGACATGGACACGTGTATCACAAGACCGGACCCAACACCCATCATAGGGAAGCTCTGGTCATGCCACGTGTCCAGTGACCCCGGACCTAACCCCCAAGAGGGAAGATTCAATGCTACCATGTGTATAGTGGCTCCGGACCTGCCTCCTCACGACGGGAAGCTCCAGAGCCACCACGTTTCGAACCTCCGGAGCTAGGACTTCAACGGAATACAGAGAGATCTCCAACGGCTCGGACCTTCAAGGGATAGTTAAAACGACAGTTACAAGACCTGATTGCATGTCATTAATGCCATATTAATGACACGCGATCACTAGACTGTTAATAGGGGTAACGCCATCACAAAGGCACATTATCACCCCATTAACCACACTTAATATTCAACAATCGTGTATTAGACCGTTAACTACGCTAGAGCCACATGTCTGGCTAGGCAAGTGATGTAACGGCCAGCCCTTAGACTATAAAAGGGTTGCATCACACGATACATAGAGGGAGGAAGATCACACACTCACAACGCCACAAACACATTTTCATACATACACCACACAACCCATGGAGTAGGGTGTTACGCTCAGGCGGCCCGAACCACATAAATATCTTGTGTCATCATCTTGTCCAAATCTCACGCGCCCCAACCTATCAAGAACCTCCGCGGGCTACGATCTAAGTAGTACTGGGGGAAGTGTCGATCGCACACTTCGACATTTGGCGTGCCAGGTAGGGGGAACTAAGATTTCAAGATGGTGAACTCCATCGCATGATCATCCAACGGCAATGCTGCGCAACCTACTGGGAGAATCCCTCCAATGTGCAACAACTAGCAGGTGATATTGTCCCGGCGGGTGTTGCACCACCTCCAACTGCACAAGCTAACAATGTTGGATAGCAAGATGGAGTCCTAGTTTCGGTCACTGCATCGACACACAACAACCCTAAGAACGCGCTAATTGTTGCGCGTACTCTTGTGGAGCATCCACCAGTGCCCGGAGCACCTCAGGGTGTGATGGAGCAGTGGTGAGCTAATGTGCAGCATCTGGTTGCAGCTGCAGCCGATGCCATCAGCAACCAAGGTCCTCCCCCTTCTGGGCAGGCACCTTCTCAGCATAGGACCTTGTTTGGAAGACTTGGTCCTCACGCATCACACCACCGGAGGTGTGCTGTGTCTCAGCAGGTGACATCGTTGCCCTCTGGGGCCCATCACACCCACACTATGTCGAGACTCTCGACGCATGCCTCGCGATCGGAGCTCGACCGACAATATAGACAGTTGGACGGATGCATCCACATCGAGCGTGCTCGCGAAAAGCGGGAGGCTCGGGAAAATCCACCTCCTTCGGGAGTAGGGGGCGACTGTTCAGCCTTGGCCATGCACTTGCGCATGGTCCGCTGGCCCCAGAAGTTCCGACCTCATTTGCTGGAGAAATTTGTAGGGACTGTCAACCCCGCTGAGTTCCTCCAGATATACTCCACCGCCAATCTAGCGGTTGGTGGCAATGAGGTCGTGATGGCCAACTACTTCCCGGTGGCTCTGACTGGAACCTCCAGGTCTTGGTTCATGAGTCTGCCGCCCGACTCTATCAACAGTTGGGCGGAGCTATGCCAACAGTTCACTGCCAACTTCGGGAGCTCCTACACCCGACCAGGCACTGAACTGGACCTTTTGATGTGAAGCTAACATCAGGAGAATCGTTGCGGTCCTTCATCCAGCAATTTTCTCAGGTATGCAATATCATTCCCTCTATCTCCAATGCATCTATCATTGTGGCATTCAGACAGGGTGTCAAAGATAAGAAGATGTTGGAGAAGCTGGCGACGAAGGAAGTCACCAGCGTCACAGAGTTATTCATCCTGGCCCACAAGTGCGCCTGGGCCGCAGAGGGCCGGGAAATGCACTCAAAGCCAGCTCCGGAGGCTAATAAAAAGTCTTCCAAAGCTAAAGCCACTACCTCCAGCGGTGGCAAGAAGAAGAAAAATACCAACGACAAGAAAAAGTTGTCGGCCGACACACCTACTGCTGCTGCAGCTGCAGCTCCGGGTGGTCGGGGGCCATGCCCCTAAAAGCGACCTCGACCTTCGTCAGAAGACGGCAATGGTTCAAAGGTGTGGTGTCCAATCCACAAAATGGACAAATACAACCTAGAAGACTGTCGGGAGGTCCAAAATCTTGCCGAGCGCTACAACAAGCACCAAGAAGAAGCTCCTTTCCTTCAACGGGAAGGAAAACAAAAAGTCAATGAAGCTCCGACTGATACGGAGCTTGGCTTCCAGGACCCGAGGAAGGTCTTGAAGGTTGTCTACAACACAGTCGATGACGATTCTGACGTCTATGACAATGAGCGTCGGAAGACCCTCAACACCATCTATGGTGGGTCTTGGGACATCACCTCTCGCCGCGTCCTCAAGACTATGCGGCGGGAAATGGATTTAGTAGCTCCTGCTGCCAGGGATGAACCACATCGGAAGTGGATGGACACTCCCATCACTTTTGATGCAGCAGACTGCCCCAGGAACATGGTCGGAGCTGGCCAACTACCACTGATGGTGTCTCCAACCATTAATAACATACATCTCTACCATGTCTTAGTAGACGGGGGTGCAGTGCTCAATCTCTAGAGCTTTGAAGCATTCATGAAGATCCATCTTTAACTCTAGGACCTCCGCCCCTCACGTCCCTTCTCTGGGGTAGGTTCGGGGGCCATCAGCCCTCTCGGATCCATTACACTCCCAGTGACCTTCGGGACTCCGAAGAAGTGCAGGACTGAGAAGCTAGTCTTCGACATCGCTCACATCAGTCTGCCATTCAACGCCATCCTAGGCAGGCCTGCCCTGTACAGGTTCATAGCCACAACTCTCTACGGCTATCTGGTGTTGAAGATGCCGACACCTTCGGGCATTCTCCAGATCTGTGGAGATCGCACCGTCGGAGTTATCGCACTGGAAGAACTCCACGCACTTGCAATGATGCCAGAGGGAACTTCCGGCAAAGAGCTAGCTACTCAATCTCCAAGCACTCATCATTGAGGCTCGACCTCTACACCACGTGGGCAACCAAGCAACGACACCGACGTTCTCGTCAAAGTCGTCCAAATTGGATCCGATGTTGCCCAGACCACCCGTATATCGGGAGGCCTAGACAACAAATAGGAGCTCGCGCTAATCACTTTCCTCCAGGAAAATGTTGACGCGTTTGCCTGGCAACCGTCACAAATGCTTGGATCCCTAGGAGGTGATTGAGCACAATCTGAAGATTTATCCCGACGCACGGCCAGTACACCAGAAGCCCAGAAGCAATCAGTTGAGCAGCAAAACTTCATCCACCAAGAAATCAAGAAGTTGCTCAAAGCTGGTTTCATTCGAGAGGTTCATCACCATGGCAAACCCATTCGTTGTACCCAAGGTCGGTGGGAAGCTTCGGATGTGTATCGACTACACCACCTTAAATAAGGCATGCCCAAAAGATCCATTTCCACTACCTAGAATAGATCAGATAGTGGACTACACCTCCGGGTGTGAGCTATTGTGTTTCCTAGATGCCTACTCCGGATATCATCAAAATCCAGATGTCTAGGGAAGATGAAGAGCATACTGCCTTCATAACAGTAGATGGATTGTATTGTTATACTGCTATGCCATTTGGTCTCAAAAATGTTGCTTCAACTTTTGTGCGAGCTATGCACAAAACCTTTGGAGTGCTCATCAGGGACTTGGTGGAGGTGTATGTCGACGACATCGTCGTGAAGGTCAAGAACAAGGAGTCACTCCTTGACAACTTGCAAGCTGGTTTTGACAAGCTGCGCATCACGCACACCAAGATGAACCCGAGCAAGTGTGTATTCAGTGTTGGCTCCGGGAAGCTCCTTGGTTTCGTGATGACTCACCGAGGAATTGAGGCAAACCCAGCGAAGATCAAGGCTATTGAAGATATGCGACCCATAGCCCGCCCGCATCAAGGACGTCCAGAAGCTAATTGGATGTCTAGCTGCGCTCAGCCGGTTCATCTCAATACTGGCGGAGCGGACACTTCGATTCTTCAAGCTATTGAGGAAGACCGGGCCTTTCCATTGGTCCGAAGAAGCAGAAAAGGCATTCTGAGAGCTCAAGCAGCACCTCACCACACTACCAATCCTTGTAGCTTAGAACCCTGGTGAGCCTCTACTGCTTTATATTTCTGCAACTGCAGAGGTTGTCAGTATGGTCCTGGTCACGGAAAGACTGGAACCACATCGAGTTCAGGAGCCCAAACCCCTCCGGGAGGGTCCGGAGCTACCTGAAGGCGAGTCTGGGTCCCAGACCCTAGGCACGGATCTTCAAGGTGAAATGCTAAAAGGTCAACCTCTCTCATCTAAGGGAGTTCACACTGCTGATTAGGAAGATCTGAACCACTCCGAGAGGGTCAGGATTGAACAAGAATAAGTTTCAGATGCCTTCGGGAGGGTCCGTGAAGATCAACAAGAAGGTTCGGACCCCTCTGGGAGGGTCCGTATCGATGGAGAAGAAGCTTCGGGCCCCTCCGAGAGGGTCCGAACTGTCTAGCGGCCAGTATATTTCATCAGCGAAGTACTCTATGACGCTAAGCCCATATACATTGAGGTGCATAAGCTGCTTTACGCAGTTCTTATTGCCTCAAGGAAGCTTCGTCATTACTTCCAAGCTCACAAGATATCAATGATAACTTCTTATCCACTATGTGCTATTCTGCATAATCCTAATTCTACTAGAAACATTGCCAGGTGGGCAGTGGAGCTGGCAGAATTCGATCTTGAATTCCTATCGCGACAAGCTATCAAGAGTCAAGCCTTGGCTAGTTTTGTGGCGGAGTGGACTCCTTTTTAATCGAATCCTAGGGGGCCCAGTGAGCAGAAGCGGGAACCCAAGGTCTCGGTATTCACAGAGCCTCATTGGACCATCTACTTTGATGGCTCCATGCAGAAGCAGGGGGCCGAAGCAGGAATACTTCTCATCGCTCCGACCGAGGAGAAGGTCAAATATATGGTGCACCTTGATTTCAAGGCGACCAATAACATGGCGGAATATGAAGCTCTCATCCATGGGCTCAAGGTGGCGCTATCTTTTGGCGTCAAGCAGATGCTAGTGAAAGGTGACTCGCAGCTCATCATCAAGCAATTCAAAGGTGAATGCAGGTGTAACAACCCTCAACTCGCTGCTTATCTCCTTGAAGTCAAGAATCTCCAGAAGGACTCACATATCCTGGACCTCTGCCATGTCCAACATCTCAACAACGTAGAAGTTGACGAACTCTCGACGAAGGCTTCAACTGGAGCTCTGGCTCCCGACAGAGTCTTTGTTCGGAAATTGTCAAGACCAACTGCTCAACCCGCCAAACTGAGTGAAGGGGGCGAGACCAGCACCTCGAAGCTGGCGGTCCCGGTGGCCCTGTTACAATGGCGTCCACCAAGGGTCATAAGTGCTGCAGGAAGCTCCGAGCAACCTGGCACGCAAGACTCAGAAGCTCAAGTTAGCTCCGATGCATGGATCTCGGAGATCCGAAGCTACTTGAAAGACAACCACCTTCCTGAAGACGGTGTATCCGTTGACCGGATCATCAGATTGGCTAAAAGATACACGCTGGTAGAAGGGGATCTCTACTGGCGCGGTGCCAACAACGTCCTAATGCGGTCCATTGCAAGGGAAGAAGGTTGCGAGCTCCTCGCGGAGATCCATGGAGGCGAGTGTGGGAACCACGCGTCTTCCCGCACGCTGGTCGGTGAAGCCTTTTGACATGGCTTCTACTTGCCTATAGCACTCCAAGATGCAGTAGAGTTGGTGAAAAAGCAGTTCCACGCAAAACAAATTCACACACCGACTCAGTCACTGCAAATGATTCCTCCTACATGGCCATTTGCTGTGTGGGGCATGGACATCTTGGGACCTTTCACAAAAGCCGTCGGAGGTTACAGGTTCTTGTATGTCGCCATTGACAAGTTCACCAAGTGGTTGGAAGCTACTCCAGTTGTGACTATCAATAAGCAATCAACAATCAAGTTCTTGAAGTCCATAGTCTACAAATTTAGAGTTTCGAACAGAGTCATCACTAACAACGGAACTCAATTTGCAAGTGCAGCATGTCAATAGTATTGCAAAGACCTTGACATTCAAGTTAGCTACACATCAGTAGCTCACCCGGCAAGTAATGGCCAAGATAAGAGAGCAAATACAGAAATTTAAAAAGGACTCAGGACGCACACTTATGAGCGCCTGAAAAAACATGGAGCCAACTGGATCGAGGAGCTTCCGTCCGCACTGTGGGCAAGCAGGACTACACCTAATCGGTCTACTAGAGAGACACCCTTTTTCCAGGTGTACGGAGCTGAAGCAGTCCTTCATCCAGAGATCACCATAGGGTCACTCCGGGTCCGGACCTTTGACGAACCCACGCAGCACCAGCTCCAGCGTGAAGACCTTGACCTCGTCGACGAGGGAAGGTGTCAAGCAGCTGTTTGGAATGCACGTTATCGCCAGGCGCTTCGGCGCTATCATCAAAGGCATGTGCATAACCGACAGCTCGAGGAAGGCGATCTGGTTCTGTAGAAAATACTGACATGAGAAGGGATGAATAAACTTTCCCCCAGCTGGGAAGGTCCTTTCCGAGTGATCAAAGTATCCCGTCCCAGATGCGTTTGCATGGCAACTGAGGATAGGACCCCGCTTCCTAATTCTTGGAACATCGAGCACCTCCGTAAGTTTTATGCTTAGTATCATGGAGGTGAGTCTGTAATTATATTCAATGTAAATTATAGAGTCTATAAACAGAGTCGGGTAGGTCCTCTGGGAGAACATCCGGACCCCTCCGGGAGGGTCCGAGAAGTTCAAGCAACACATGACACAGTCGCATCACTAAAAGTGTAGCTACTTGTCCTGGGTTAGTACAAGATGTATAGCATGCTTATCTTGGTTCCGTACCCTAAGTGTGTCCTTGTCTCCCCTGTAATCAGGACCTATAATGGAAGGCATTTTTGTATAAAAGCAGACTCCACGTGCATTAATTTTGTGCAGGCTCATTCTCTTTTATTTATCCTTCTCCTTCTTGTCTATAACGAGTTGTGCAATTCTTTTTGAGTTTTAGTCCAAGTTATTCATATGTTGTACAAGTTATATTGGTGGTCTCTTTGGATCTTAGCATTGCTGCATGGTCTACTAGCCTGAACGTCAAGCCAACAGAGGTCCGGAGTGTGCTATCGACTTAGCCTAGTCCTGCACCCTAAGTACGCCACTCTACCTACATTCTGGCAGGCCTCAGTAGGGCGGGTCCTAAAAGCATTTGGATCTATAAATATTATATCAATGTGCTTGTTATCATATTGAGTTTATTCAGATCTAAAATTCAAATAAGAACAGTAACTCGCAAAAGAGTTATAGTCGAGAAGATGAATTTTACTGTTTTCCTTGTCTCTGATGCACAGGAAAAATGAAAACTCATGACGATGGTGGACGATGTCGGTGCTACCAAGCTCTGACATCCCCCAAGGGGCCCCGCCGTCGACGTTTTAAACGTTAAAAGTGGGTGCCTGCAGAGCTAACAAGCTCCGACAACTCCCATAGGGTCCCATCGTTGACGTGGAGCACAATGGCAATTGAAGCGAAGATGGTGGAACCACCTGAGGGGATTCGCCGTCGACGTGTTCTACGATTCATGGTGGGTATCGTCGAAGCCGAGAAGCTCCGACAACCCTAGGGGGCCCGCTGTCAACGTTTTACACGTTGACAGTGGGTGCCGTCGGACCTACCAAGCTCCGACAACCCCAGGGGTCCCGTCGTGATGTTTCACGCATTGATAGTGGGTGCCGTCGGACCTACCAAGCTCCGACAACCCCAGGGGGCCCGCCGTTGGCGCAACAAAAGCTCCCTAGAGAAGTCAAAAATAAACTTCAGACCTAAAAGCTACAAGTTCAACGCGTCCAAGTCATCAACACATCGTCAAATCCTTTTGGTACATGTTCACAATCAAATTGTGTACATCTACCAGGGGGCAAACAAGATAAAGGACAATGTATTGAAGACAAGGACAAAATGAAATTCATTTCAGAAATATTGGATTTCATTCATTCGAGGAAATTACAAAATTGGAGAGTTACAAGCGGGAGCAAAAGAGAAAAGTCCTAGGTTCTGCGGAAGTATGAGGCAACTTTCTGGGCAACCTCTTGAACGCTAGACTTGGCGGCGTCCTCCTCTTCAGCAAAGGGTTGTTAGAGCACCGGATCCAGAGAGAATTTGGGGTCTCAGCTCTTGTAACACGTCAGCACATATTCTGCGACATTCTTGGCTAGAGATTTCTCCTCCGTCTCCAGCTGGTCCACGATGACGTCACCCATCGCGTTGAGTTTGCTGCCGACAGAGCTGAGTGCCACCAGCGCTTGGTCCAGCTCCGGCTCAGGATTATCTGGACGTACTGCACTGAAGCCCAGCGGCATCAAAGCGTCATTGGCTCTCCCCAAGAAGTCCCACACTTGCTGGGACCCAATCTCCCTCAAACTCCGCAGCTCCTCCAGTGACCTCCTAGCGGCCACAAGTTATGATCCTTCCCGGGTAAGGCGCTCAACCTCTTTGGCATGTTGTTGAATGCTTTCAGCAACTTGCTTCTCGTGTTTGGTGAGATTCGACTCCCGGAGGTGGATGCGGCTCTGTCGGTTGGCCATGTCTTTCTCCCTGCCCTGCGGTTTCTCCTCTCTGGTGGAGACTTTGACCTCTCTTTTGTTGAGTTCTTGTCCCCTCTGCCAGAGCTTATATTCCTCTTCCTTGCACCGCAGATCAAGCTTTTTCGTGCGGTCAGCCAAATTTTGCTCTCCCAGAGTCAGCTTCTGGGCGAGCTCCTCCTCTCTCTTCAAAATATCCTCCTGCTGTTCCAGGAGTTTCTCTTCCCTTGCATCGAGGTCCGCTCGGCGCTTCAGGAGAATCTCGTTTAATATATTGAGGCTGTCGTGACGTTCGGCGGCAGCATCGTTGCTTTTCTTGGCATGCTCAAGAATCTCCTGAGAATTAGCGTCGAGGGCCCTGATGGAGACCTCCTTTTCCTCCAGCAACTTGCCCCAATATTCCATCTGGGCCTTCTCTTTCTCGACCCACTCCTTCTGATCAGCAAGCCTCGTCTGCGCGAGTTTAGTCTCAAAGTGAAACCTGTTGCGCCAACGCCTCAAGGTGTGGCGCTCTTCCTCGAGGACCTTGGTGTCGTGGTCAAAGGCGAGTTGGAACTGTCAGAGGCTCGAGCAGGCATTGCTAATAGACAACGCCAAGGGAATAGGCTCCGGACCTGCCGGGGTCATCTCCACCGGCTCTAGGGGGTCTTCAAGAACAAAAATTGGGTCCCACCTACAAGCATGGTCCCCTGTGGTCCTGCGACACTAGGGCCGCCCTCGGGAAGTACCTCAGCCTCCACTGTCGCAGAGGAAGGTCCCGCCGGAGGAACTTCAACTTCTGGAACTGCCGGAACTGATGACGAAGGCTCTCCCGCCGAAAATTCCACCATTAGCTCACCGGGTGTAGGGCCTACCACAGACTCCTCAGGGTGCTCCAGCTCGGACATGGGCACCTCCGGAGCTATCACCTCTGGGGCAAACGCTAGAGTTTCGTGCGGAGCCCCCATCACTTCCGGTTCAGGCACCGGTACATCAACCAACTCCGGCATGGAGGCCGGAGCTTCGACTATCTCCAGCACAAAGGTCGGGACTGCAGGGACCTCCGAATCGATTGTTGGCTCTTCAACAACTTTCGGCACAAGCATGGGAGCTTCGGTTGCCTCCCGCTCAATTGCCGGAGCTTGTGCCATCTCTGTGTATCGTGCCAGAGCTTCAGCCACCGGCACTACCGTTGTCGACGTGTCTTCACAAATGTCTTCCCCATGGTCCGGCGCTACCACGGGAGCCTCTGGTGTCTCTTCGGGATCCAGATCCACGACAGTCGGCGCCGGAGCTGTCGTGACCTTAGCCACCACTTGGGGAGGAGTAGGGGTCGGAGCTGGAACTTCCTTCCTCCTGCACAGCCTTAGTTGCTGGGACGAGGGTCGGAGTTTCCGAGCTCTTCCTTGTTGCTCTGCAAACAAAGGGTCGAAATATTCAATACATGACAAAAAATAAAAACAGCAACTCAAGGTGCGGACACAATGTCTACCTTGGAAGTTATCGCTCCAACTGGCGCAGAACTACTTCACTGGGCGGTCAGAGCCAGGGCCCTATGTGATTAGTGTGGACAGAGCTCCGGATTGCTGCCCAAAACTTGTCGTCGTCTTTGGCGTCGACTCAACTGGGACCCCCCCCCCTCGGCTGGAAGGACCCCTGGACCCGGAGCCCACAATTGTCACCAGAGCCAGAGTTGATCTGTCGGAGTTGGCACCCCTTGAGGACGCCTGCACTGGAGGAGGCGTGGCCGCCGAAGATCTACCACGTCGGGGAGAAGGAGAAATTGTAGTCGGAGCTGACCTGACGTGGCTCCCGTCAGCATGCCTCAACTTTCTCTTCAGGCTAGAGGATTCGGCTCACTCCTTGCCTTTACCCTTACCCTTGTTAACATCATCAACTTTCTGGCTCGCGACAGGGGTAATCACCCTCTCAGAAGCTCCGGGGATCGATACCCCGAAGATAGGATGCCTCTCGACCACGCCCAAGTTGTATAATGCTGGCATTCTCCTCCGGATCTCCCTGCTAACCTCCGGAACCATGTTCAGAGGCAGGAAGGCAGTCGACGGAGTCAGGGTGTCACGTGAGATACTTCCATTTTGAAATTTTTTGAGATGGATCTTCAAAGCTTCATCGTCCAAGTTGGTGTTCAAACCGACTTCAATTCAGTTATAATCCATCTCACTATTGAACGCCCATGCAGCCATTCCCTAGTCTTCAGCGGGGCCCACCTGTTCACCAAGAAATTGCCGAATACCATTTGGGGGGCACTCTTCCCTCTATGCATTCTTTGATCCTTTCCAGGATGGGCTTGTACGCATCCGACAGCTCCAGAACTATGTTCCAGGCGTCGGTGTCGACATTGGGGAGGCTCTTGGGCAACTCCAGCTTCTCATGCTCCTCCACAGTGATGATCACCCAATACTTCTTCCAATCATCCCACTTGTCGGAGGGGAAGGACATCAAGTACTTGAAGGGGCAATTCTTTCGCTTCACGGAATAGTAGAAGTCGATGAGCTCCGTCCCCTTGTCGGTAGTGTGGACCGTGAAGAAAGTCCGGAACAGCTCGATGCAGGAAGGCACACCCACCCACATCTCGCAGAAGTGGACGAAAGTTGCCACTAGCAAGAGGAAGTGGGGCCGATATGATAAAGCTGGAGGCCGTAGAAATCCAGCAACATCGAGAGGAAGCTTGAGAAAGGTGGGATCAGAACCACCATGGCATACGCTGAGAAATACACCATATGTCCGATGCACTCCTTCTTGAAGGGGAGCTTGCCAAAGCGGATGTCCTTGTTGCAGGAGTCGCTGGACCAACCCATGTAGGTCCGCACACTCGCCATCTCCTCGTCGGTCTTGACGTTGCTGCGGGGAAGACCCAACTCCATCGTGGCAAAGTGGAGCGAAAGTTGGAAGGCTATGCAAAGGTTGGGAGGCTCTAAGCGCAAGTTCAATCGAAAGCATAAAGAGTCCTCAAATCGTTGGGTTTTCCTTCTTAAGTAAGCCTCCGCAACACTTGGATGGAAACCGCAATGGGACCAAGGTTACGCTTTCAAAAATCTACCCTGCCAATTATGAATGGGTCCGGGTCCACTCCGACGGAAAGGCTGAAGCTATTGCTCCAGGTGAACTGTTGTCATGAAAGGAGGTTGGAAGCCCGAAGGCAGCAACCTGACAAGGCGCGCGGAACTGATACGGTTTTTGCATCGGGAACTGACGACCTTCAATTGTGTGAGATCCGCATGCAAAGATCTCACCTGCCACATTCAAAAGAAGTCACATGACGATGCTTTAACCACAGAGTATCGCTCCAATGGCACATCAGAAGACCTTTGAAGCCGCAACGCAGGAATCGAAGATGGCCCCACCTCCGGTAGAATAACTTAACCCAAAGGATTTCTCCCAGACATGGGACCGGGGGCCACTGTCGGTACCTTGCGTACCGAGTACCCCGTGATACCGCAAGAAAAGCTAAGGAGTTCCCTCCATTCAAGTTGAAGACCTTTGAAGGCTACACGTGTTGCGCAGTACTGGACCCGCCTCCCTCGTTTGGGTAGCTCCGAAATGGACACATGTATCACAAGATCGGACCTAACACCCGTCATAGGGAAGTTCCGGTCTTGCCATGTGTCCAGTGATCCCGTACCTGACCCCTAGTAGAGGGAAGCTTCGGTGCTACCACGTGTATAGTGGATCTGGACATGTCTCCCCACGACAGGAAGCTCCAGAGCCGCCACGTGTCGAACCTCCAGAGCTAGGACTTCAACAGAAGACAGAGAGATCTCCAACGGCTCGGACCTTCAAGGGAGAGTTAAAGCGACAGTTACAAGACCTGATTATGTGTCATTAATGCCATATTAATGACACCCGATTATTAGATTGTTAATAGGGGTAACGCCATCATAAAGGCGCGTTATCACCCCATTAGCCACACTTAATATTCAACTATTGTGTATTAGACAGTTAACTACACCAGGGTGACATGTCGGCAGATACATGATGTAACGGCCAACTCTTAGACTATAAAAGGGTTGCGTCACACGATACATAGAGGGAGAAAGCTCACACGCTCAAAACGCCACAAACACATTTTCATACATACAACACACAACCTGTGGAGTAGGGTGTTACGCTCAGGCGACCCGAATCACGTAAATCTCTCGTGTCATTATCTTGTCCAAATCTCACGCGCCACAACCTATCAAGAACCTCCGCGAGCTACGATCTAAGTAGTACCAGGGGAAGTGTCGATCGCACACTTCGATAATGATGCACGATCAGAGGGCCTTCAAGTGTGGTAAGACTACCATCAAGACACGTTATTACTCAAATAAACCAATGTTAAGCGCACGAATCGTGTACATGGTGCTTAATAAGCCTGGGACCACCTGTCAGACCTCGGTCTCGTTGTAACAGCCAGACCTTGACATATAAAATGTTTGAGCTGCACGTTAGAAAGGATCTCTAAGCTCATTCACCCACATACTGGATCACGCTCAATAACACTTAAGCATACAACACAACTTTGTGGAGTAGAGTATTACGCTCAGGCGGCCCGAATCATGTAAAAGTCTTTGTGTCACCTCTGTTTTTGAGTTCTTCGAGTTACGTCTCTCCTAAAAAAGAAGCTCCGCGGACTACTTATTAGTAGTACCGGAGTAAGTTGTAACACCCTCATTTTCATGCATCATGCCTTGCATGCACTCATATACGTGTTTAACATTAACCCACAACAAGAGGAACAAGTTTAAAATTGATTTGGAGCATTTACAATTGATTTGGAACAAAACCGCACTTAAACGCAGGAAAGTGCGGACTAATCCGATTTTACTGACGACTAGTCCGATTTCTCTCAGACTAAAAATGGACTTGTCCATTTTTGCTGCGGACTAGTCCGATTTTGGCTCTGGAAACTTTCGGACTTGTCCGATTTTGTGCGGACTAGTCCGATATTCCAAGAATCCTTGAAAAATTGTTAAGTCCTTGGACTTTTCCGGATTAGTCCGGTGTTCCAGCGGACTTGTTTGTTTTCCTTTCTGTTCAAATTCGGACTTGTCCGATGTTTGGCCAGACTTGTCCGATTTTCTCTCTGGACGACTTCGGACTAGTCCGGTCCTGTCCGAACTTGTCTGATATTTCGCGACTCCGAGTTGATCTTTGTTTACGACTTGTTTCTTGGGTTTCATGTTAAGTGGGCCTAGGGACGTTGTGCCTAACTCTTTTAGAACCCATGTGGGACTCTAAACCGGCCTCTACTCCTCTCAAACTCGAAATCCATCTAACCCTAGCCTCCACCTCTATATAAACAGCCCCACCCCTTGGATTGACATCTATTTGCCACTTTTCCACCCACCCAAACCCTAGTTTGTGGGGAGCCACCATCAAGGAGGGAGGAGAAGATCCCAAGCAAGAAGAATATAGGAGGAAACGAAGGAGGATCGAGATCTCCACCAAGTTTTCGTTCTCCATCACCAATTCGTCTCGAAGTTTATCACCAACCCTAGATCATCAAGATCCAAGTGTTACCTCCAAGTTTATTGATTCATTGGAGTCCTAAACACCTGGTATACATTCTATTCTCTTTTCCTTACGTGAACTCAACCCCTAATCTCCAAATTCACGTCGATCTAGGAAATTCTAAACTGCTGATCTCGCAGAGGGCGGACTTGTCCGGTCTCTAGCGGACTAGTCCGATCTTTCTGGTTAAATTGTGTTGAATTAATTCTAAAATTTGAGCTAATCGAATCCAAACCTGTATAAACTTGTTAAAAGCTATTAGAACCAATTAGTGATCATTAAAAGCAATCTAGTAACAAGTTCTACCTTGCATTTGCATCAATCATGCATGTCATGTCATATTAAGTAATATTTGTGCACTCTTTGATTGTGTTTCTTGTCTTGTATGTTTATTGTGTGGATTAGACGGATTTGCGCTAGGAAGTGCCGCGGAGGATCTACAGCACCAAGAGTTTGAAGGCTTTGATCCTAATCATCAGCAAGAGCAAGGCAAGTGTCCTTGAAGCATATTGATCTTGTTTTAAAATAAATGTTTCGTTTGCAAAATTGCATGCTTGTGTCAAATTGATGGGAATCCTATGGTAGGAAGTTTACTAGCGTTGTTTGACCGCCCTTGTCACCTGAAATATCTTGTAGAGAGTCGGGATAGACTTTTTACCTTTTGCTTCGCTTAATCAACTGGGATGGGAACAACTATACCACTCAACTTAATTATGCATGAATGAGACTATGGTTAACATGAACTAGTTAAACATGGTATGGTAATGGGTGATCTAAGCAAGCCCAGTATGTGGATGGGTTGGATGTAATGGTGGTTTGCTTGCTTTAGATCTAAGGACCGGTTCATGCGAGAATAAGCCAGGACTACAGTGCCACAACGAGGCCAAGTATGGGTGCGGCGTAGCTGAATAATTAGGGCTTTGCTAGTGCTGTTTGGACCATTGTGGATGCTCGGGGAAGGGGTAGTCGGATTGGGTTTGTTGAGGATTGGTGGGACTACCCTGGGATCCGAATGGCTCAAGAGGGGGCCCTTGGTTGAAGATGTGCTCTGCGGGAGACATCGCCACCGGTGAAACCTCAGTGGGGTCTAAATAGGCTAGTAATCCCTTTGTAAAGGCTATTTTGTGATCTCTTGGCCATACACCAAAGGAAGTGTAATTGGCATGAGGGAGGTTCTTTAGTCGCCGACGGGTGATGAAATCACAAACACGTGGGTAAAGAGGTACAAACTCTACAGAGTTAAATAAAACTATCATGATAGCCGTGCTCCCAGTTATAAGCGCTTGGAACACTTCCATGATTAGAGGGAAATTGGAATTTGGGATGGTTATGGTTTGGTAATGGTTATGGATGGTTATGGATTTATTTCTGGTATCGAATATGGTTATTGGCAAATGATGAAATCTGGAATTATTGATGAGGATGGTGAATTGTGGACTGGTATTATGGTATTACTTATGATTATAATGGGTTTGATTCATATAAATATAATATATTGCTTTTCAAACATTTTAATGTACTTTTCAGCACTTTGCCATTATTATTGTCGACATTTGAATCAGCCACATGTCATACTTTTCACACTTGCTGAGTACGACATGTACTCACTCTTGCAATCCCCCCCAATAGTTGCAGGTCAGAATTGGGAGTTTAATGGTGATAATGTGGAGTTCTAGGTCGTGTCTGCCGTCAGCTTTGCCTGTGGTGTTATTGGAGCTGCGCTATACCCTATTACTTATGCTGCTTAGTTTGCTTAATTAGTTTATTTCCGCTGCATTAGTTGAACTTGTCATAAATATTCACTAGAGCTTGTATTCGAGGATAATCTGGTTTGTGTAATAAAATATGGTTAATTAATCTTGTTCGGTGGTAATTTTTTGTATACTCTTTTGTGATTGCACTCGTGTATGTGTGATGTACATCCTGGGCACACATATGCGTTAGCTTGGTTCATTTTTCGGAACCGGGCGTCACAGATTGGTATCAGAGCCACAGGTTGACCATAGGATGCAGCCTAGATATAATGGACACTTTAGAGCACATAGGAGCACTCAGGAATCGATGTGTTTTTGCTTGGAGTGCTGTTTGCTATATATATTGTTTGCTTGTGTGCTTAATAGAGGATTTTGGGATGCTTTAGTATTGCCATGTCCACCTAGGCTAGTGTAGCTAGCTGTTTAGTTTCATCTCCCTTGATGCATATAGTTGGGGGCGTTCTCTAATTCTTACCTATTGCTTTTCTTCAGATGGTGAGGACTCGCAACCAGAGGGATGGCAATGATGAGGAGGAGAACAATGGAGTGCCTCAGAACAATAATGGGCAAGGATCTACTCAAGGAGCTATCAACATTGAGCAGCTATTGGCTATGCAAAACCAGCTCATGCAGACCATGATACAGACTATGGGACAGTTGCAGGTTGGCAACATCAACAATCAGCCCCACATGCCTCCACCGCCACCCCCGCCTCCTCATAACTGGTTGGGAGAGTTTATGAGGACTAGGCCGCCAACTTTTGCTCAAGCTGCCGACCCTATGGATGCGGATGATTGACTCAAGTCCGTGGAGAAGAAACTTGCTATTGTCCAATGCAGTGACCGGGAGAAGGTCTTGTTCGCTTCTCATCAACTCGTTGGAGCAGTTGCGGATTGCTGGGATTCTTATTGCAACACTCATGAGAACCAAGGGAGAATTACTTGGGCCGAATTTAAGAAGAATTTTTGTTCTCATTATGTGCCCGAGGGTGTTATGATCTTGAAGAGGCACGATCTTATTAAAATAAATATATGGTCTTCATGAAGGTCTGTCTTGTTTCAGGCTTAGGTTTCCGAAATAGTGTAATGGAAAAAGAAGTGCTTCGAATCATTGCTATTTGACTCGGACCTGTTCTGAAAAAGTTGAGGTATTTCGAATTGCCTGAAAGAAGATGCGTAGGCCTTCAATAGAATTTAAGGCAAAGAAGATCAAGCGTGGGTGAATATCTCAATAAATTCACTCAACTCTCAAGGTATGCGCCTAAGGATGTTAGTCGGGACAGCCGGAAGCAAACTTGTTCATGAGGGGATTGAACAACGAAATCCAAGTGCAACTACTCAATTGTGACTATGCAAATTTTCAGAAGCTTGTGGACAAAGCAATTGTGGTTCAGAAAAAGATCCATGAGATGGAGCAAGAAATAAAGAGGAAGGCATCATATCAAGGACAACAACAAGGGGGTAATGTGCGCCCTCGCCTTGCACCACCCAATGCGCCATATTACAGCTCTTCTATTCCTGCTCAATGCCCTAGTTATGCACCACGCCCAACTCAGTTTGTGCAGCAGCGCCCTATCATTCAAGCACCTAGGCCTCCGATGCCTTATGCGCCTCGTGCTGATTTTCCTGGAGCCAATGCTCAAAACCAAGCTCGTCCCAATAATTCTGGTGGAGTTAAGAAGTGTTATACTTGTGGAGAAGATGGACACTTTGCGCATCAATGTCCTAAGTCTGGCCTTGGTCAAGGAAGCAATGCGCCGAGGCAAAACCCAAGACCCAATGGAGGAGCGCCACAAGGGAACCGTGGACAGCAGAATTTTGCTCGTGGCAACGTGAACCATGTCTCTACGAAGGATGCTCAACAAGCGGATGACGTGGTCATTGGTATGTTTCTCGCCAACTCCAACCCCGCGACTATGTTATTTGATTCTGGAGCATCGCGTTCATTCATTGCATCGAAGTATGTTGCCAAGTATAATTTGCCTATCTCTCATATGAAGTTTACTCTATTGGTTAAGTCTCCTGGAGGAGAGATGAGGACAAATATAGTATGTCCAAAAGTAAGCCTTAGAATAAGGGGGGTAGACTTCTCCGCCAACCTCATTGTTTTAGATTCTCAAGGGTTGGACATTATACTTGGTATGCACTGGTTGAGGAAGCACAATGGAGTTATTGAGTGTGCCACGAAGACGGTAAAGTTGACCAACGAAGAAGGGATCACTGTAGAATTTGAAGCATCTCAAACCGCACCGAAGCAATTGGAGTTGAATCATATGGACGGTGCCGCAATTGAGGAGATTCCAGTGGTGTGTGAATTTTTGGATGTTTTTCTGGACGAGTTGCCAGGTATGTCACCTGATCGACACATTGAGGTTGTTATTGATTTAATACCTGGAACTGCACCTATAGCTAATAGGCCGTATAGGATGTCTCCTATGGAATTAGCGGAGCTCAAGAAGCAAATTCAAGAGCAACTAGAGAAGGGTTTTATTCGCCCTAGCTCTTCACCTTGGGGAGCGACCGTTCTATTCGTGGACAAGAAGGATGGATCCCAAAGGATGTGTGTAGATTACCGAGCTCTCAACGAGGTAACAATCAAAAACAATTATACCTTGCCACGTATAGAAGACTTGTTTGATCAGATGAAGGGTGCTTGTGTCTTCTCCAAGATTGATTTGAGATCGGGATACTTTCAAATGAAGATTACACCATCGGACATACCCAAAACAGCTTTTAGGACACGGTATGGATCTTATGAGTACATCGTGATGTCTTTTGGATTGACAAATGCGCCTGCCTACTTTATGTACCTCATGAATAAGGTCTTCATGGAGTATTTGGATAAGTTTGTTGTGGTGTTTATTGATGATATTATGATCTACTCGAAGGATGAGAAGGAACATGAGGAACACTTGAGGCTTACGTTGCAGAAATTAAGGGAGCATCGATTGTATGCCAAGTTCAACAAGTGTCAGTTTTGGTTGAAAGAGGTTCCATTTTTGGGTCATATAATCTCAGGAGGAGGAGTATCGGTCGACCCCGGAAAAGTGAGAGACGTGTTGAAGTGGGAACCGCCGCAAAATGTAAAGGAAATAAGGAGTTTTCTTGGGATGGCTGGATATTACCGTAGATTCATCAAGGACTTTTCCAAGATAGCCAAGCCTATGACGGAGTTGCTAATGAAGGGAAAGGCATTCCAATGGACTCAAGCTTGTCACAATAGTTTTGAGGAGTTGAAGAAGAGGTTGACAACAGCCCCAGTTTTGGTACTGACGGATGTGAGCAAGAGTTTCGGTATATATTGCGATGCATCGAGACAAGGACTTGGATGTGTATTGATGCAAGGAGGTCAAGTGGTCGCCTATGCATCAAGACAATTGAAGAAACATGAGCAGAATTGCCCCACGCACGATTTGGAACTCGCAGCTGTGGTACATGCATTGAAGATTTGGAGACACTATATCCTTGGACATAGGTGTGAAATTTATACGGATCATAAGAGTTTGAAGTATATTTTCACACGAACGGATCTGAACTTGAGGCAACGAAGATGGTTGGAGCTCATCAAAGATTATGATTTGGGGATCAACTATCATCCTGGAAAAGCCAATGTAGTGGCCGATGCTTTGAGTAGAAAGGGAGTAAGTCATCAACTCACAGTTCGAGAGTTACCATCCGAGTTATGCAAGGAGTTTGAATGGTTGAACCTCGGGTTTGTAAATGAGATGGAGATGATGGAGTTAAACCCAACCTTGGAGCAAGAAATTCGAGAGGCACAAACCGCAGATGAGGATATCAAGGAAATCAAGGAAAGGATCGAGGAAGGGAGAGAATTCAGATTTGATGAAGATGAACATGGTACCTTATGGCTTGGAAAGAGGATCGTTGTGCCTAATGTAAAGCATATTTGGGAGACAATATTAAAGGAGGCACATGACTCGCCTTACTCAATTCACCCTGGTTGTACAAAGATGTACAAAGACTTGAAGACTAGCTATTGGTGGGATAGCATGAAGAAGGACATAGCCGAATACGTAGCATTGTGTGATGTGTGCCAACGAGTCAAGGCGGAACATCAAAGGCCAGCCGGATTATTGCAACCGTTGAAGATTCCGGAATGGAAGTGGGAAGAGATTGGTATGGACTTTATAGTTGGATTACCGTGAACCCAGTATGGCTATGATTCAATATGGGTCATTGTAGATCGGTTGACAAAATCAGCTCACTTCATTCCTGTCAAGACCACATATACCACCGCGAAGCTAGCAGAATTGTATATGGAGCATATTGTGTGCCGACATGGAGTCCCGAAGAAGATAGTCTCGGATAGAGGTTCTCAGTTTACCTCCAGATTTTGGCAGAAATTGCATGAAGCTTTGGGAACGAGGTTGAATTTTAGTTCAGCATATCATCCTAAAACAGATGGACAAACCGAGAGGACCAATCAGATTTTGTAGGACATGTTAAGAGCTTGTGCTTTAAAGCATGGGAAAAGTTGGGACAAAAGCTTGCCATACGCGGAATTTTCATACAACAATAGTTACCAAACAAGTTTGAAAATGTCACCGTATGAAGCGCTTTATGGGAGGAAGTGTAGGACACCTTTATTCTGGAATGAGGCACGAGAAACTCAAGTATTTGGTCCGGATGTGTTGCAAGAAGCCGAAAAGCAAGTCCGAATAATTCGTGAAAACTTGAGGGCTGCCCAATCAAAGCAAAAAGGCTATGTGGACAATAGGAGAAGGAAATTAGCCTTTGAAATAGGAGATTTTGTTTACCTCAAGGTGTCACCAATGAGAGGTCATAAGAGGTTTAATATAAGAGGCAAGCTCGCACCTCGTTATATTGGACCATTCAAGATTTTGGACAAAAGAGGAGAAGTAGCATATAAGTTGGGGATGCCAGCTCATCTTTCAGACGTACATGATGTGTTTCATGTTTCCCAGCTCAAGAAGTGCTTGAGAGTACCAGAAGAACAAGTGCCAATGGAAGGATTGGAGTTAGAGGAAGATTTTACTTATGCCGAGCAACCGATCAAAATCTTGGAAACTAAGGAGAGAGTCACAAGGAACAAGGTTATTAGATGGTGTAAAGTTCAATGGAAGCACCACACCGAAAAAGAAGCAACGTGGGAATTGGAAGATGATCTCAAGAAGGAATTTCCCTATCTTTTCTCTTCTGCATCGAATCTCGAGGGCGAGATTCATTTTAAGGGGGTAGGTTTGTAACACCCTCATTTTCATGCATCATGTCTTGCATGCACTCATATATGTGTTTAACATTAACCCACAATAAGAGGAACAAGTTTAAAATTGATTTGGAGCATTTAAAATTGATTTGGAACAAAACCGTACTTAAAACGCAGGAAAGTGCGGACTAGTCCGATTTTACTGAGGACTAGTCCGATTTCTCTCTGACTAAAAACGGACTTGTCTGTTTTTGCTGCGGACTAGTCCGATTTTGGCTCTGGAAACTTTCGGACTTGTCCGATTTTGTGCGGACTAGTCCGATATTCCAAGAATCCTTGAAAAATTGCTAAGTCCTTGGACATTTCCATACTAGTCCGATGTTCCAGCGGACTTGTCCGTTTTCCTTTCTGTTCAAATTCGGACTTGTCCGATGTTTGGCCAGACTTGTCCGATTTTCTCTATGGACGACTTCGGACTAGTCCGGTCCTGTCCGGACTTGTCCGATATTTCGCGACTCCGAGTTGATCTTTTGTTTACGACTTGTTTCTTGGGTTTCACGTTAAGTGGGCCTAGGGACGTTGTGCCTAACTCTTTTAGAGCCCATGTGGGACTCTAAACCGGCCTCTACTCCTCTCAAACTCGAAATCCATCTAACCCTAGCCTCCACCTCTATATAAACAGCCCCACCCCTTGGATTAACATCTATTTGCCACTTTTCCACCCACCCAAACCCTAGTTCTTGGGGAGCCACCATCAAGGAGGGAGGAGAAGATCCCAAGCAAGAATAAGAAGAGGAGGAAACAAAGGAGGATCGAGATCTCCACCAAGTTTTTGTTCTCCATCACCAATTCGTCTCGAAGTTCATCACCAACCCTGGATCATCAAGATCCAAGTGTTACCTCCAAGTTTATTGATTCATTGGAGTCCTAAACACCTGGTATACCTTCTATTCTCTTTTCCTTACGTGAACTCAACCCCTAATCTCCAAATTCACGTCGATCTAGGAAACCCTAAACTGCTGATCTCGCAGAGGGCGGACTTGTCCGGTCTCTAGCGGACTAGTCCGATCTTTCTGGTTAAATTGTGTTGAATTAATTCTAAAATTTGAGCTAATCAAATACAAACCTGTATAACTTGTTAAAAGCTATTAGAACTAGTTAGTGATCATTAAAAGCAATCTAGTAACAAGTTCTACCTTGCATTTGCATCAATCATGCATGTCATGTCATATTGAGTAATATTTGTGCACTCTTTGATTGTGTTTCTTGTCTTGTATGTTTATTGTGTGGATTAGACGGATTTGCGCTAGGAAGTGCCGCGGAGGATCTACAGCACCAAGAGTTTGAAGGCTTTGATCCTAATCATCAGCAAGAGCAAGGCAAGTGTCCTTGAAGCATATTGATCCTGTTTTAAAATAAATGTTTCGTTTGCAAAACTGCATGTTTGTGTCAAATTGATGGGAATCCTATGGTAGGAAGTTTACTAGCGTTGTTTGACCGCCCTTGTCACCTAAAATATCTTGTAGAGAGTCGGGATGGACTTTTTACCTTTTACTTCGCTTAATTAACTGGGATGGGAACAACTATATCACTCAACTTAATTATGCATGAATGAGACTATGGTTAACATGAACTGGTTTAACATGGTATGGTAATGGGTGATCTAAGCAAGCCCGGTATGTGGATGGGTTAGATGTAATGGTGGTTTGCTTGCTTTAGATCTAAGGACCGGTTCATGCGAGAATAAGCCAGGACTACAGTGCCACCACGAGGCCAAGTATGGGTGCGGTGTAGCTGAATAATTAGGGCTTTGCTAGTGCTGTTTGGACCATTGTGGATGCTCGGGGAAGGGGTAGTCGGATTGAGTTTGTTGAGGATTGGTGGGAGTACCCTGGGATCCGAATGGCTCAAGAGGGGACCCTTGGTTGAAGATGTGCTCTGCGGGAGACATCGCCACCGGTGAAACCTCAGTGAGGTCTAAATAGGCTAGTAATCCCTTTGTAAAGGCTATTTTGTGATCTCTTGGCCATACACCAAAGGAAGTGTAATTGGCATGAGGGAGGTTCTTTAGTCGCTGACGGGTGATAAAATCATAAACACGTGGGTAAAGAGGTACAAACTCTGCAGAGTTAAATAAAACTATCATGATAGTCGTGCTCCCGGTTATGAGCACCTGGACAACTTCCATGATTAGAGGGAAATTGGAATTTGGGATGGTTATGGTTTGGTAATGGTTATGGATTTATTTCTGGTATTGAATATGGTTATTGGCAAAAGATGAAATCTGGAATTATTGATGAGGATGGTGAATTGTGGATTGGTATTATGGTATTACTTATGATTATGATGTGTTTGATTCATATAAATATAATATATTACTTTTCAAACGTTTTAATGTACTTTTCATCACTTTACCATTATTATTGTCGACATTTGAATCAGCCACATGTCATACTTTCCACACTTGCTGAGTACGACATGTACTCAATCTTGCAATCCCCCCAACAGTTGCAGGTCAGGGTTGGGAGTTTAATGGTGATAATGCGGAGTTCTAGACCGTGTCTGCCGTCAGCTTTGCCTGTGGTGTTATTGGAGCTGCGCTATACCCTATTGCTTATGCTGCTTAGTTGCTTAGTTTGCTTAATTAGTTTATTTCTGCTGCATTAGTTGAACTTGTCATAAATATTCATTAGAGCTTGTATTCGAGGATAATCTGGTTTGTGTAATAAAATTTGATTAATTAATCTTGTTCGGTGGTAATTTTCTGTATACTCTTTTGTGATTGCACTCGTGTATGTGTGATGTACATCCTGGGCACACATATGCGTTAGCTTGGTTCATTTTTCGGAACCGAGCGTCACATAAGTATCGATCGCACACTTCGACAAAGTCCCAAACAAAGTAATAATTCACCATTCTTTTTTTACACTTGTGATTTAGACACTTCCTTAATTCGTGTTTTTTACTCGTTCTTGTATTTTTTATTTTTCTATTGTATACTTCCTTCATATCTTTTTATTTGTTGTTAGGATAGCACAAACAAGTTATTTTTAGTTCATATCTTTGTCTGAAACAGCAAATAAAAATATAAGAAGAGAGTAACACTTTATTCCAAACATGACCTTACCGAAACCTTCCCGATTTCTCGATTCAATTATAGCAACCAAACGGGCCTTCTGTGCCGTTGGAAATGGACGTTGCCACCGAACTGGGCCAAAACTGTGCAGACATAGTGGGCCAGATCGTAAAAGGAAAGTTGGCCTAATTTTCCCGTCGCTCGTTCACGCCTCCGTTAACACCGAAACGTAAGCACGCCATCCGGCGCAATCGAGAGAAGGTATCTCGCAAAACCCCCGAAGCCCGAACCCTTTCTTCATCGGCGCCAATGGCGGCGCCGGCGGCCGACGGCGCCTCGTCCTCCCCTGGATACGTCCTCAGCGCCACTCCGACGGCGCCTCGTCCTCCCCTGGATACGTCCTCAGCGCCACTCTCACCGGCCACCGCCGCGCGGTATCCACGGTCAAGTTCTCCCCGGATGGCCGCCTCCTCGCCTCCGCCTCCGCCGACAAGCTCCTCCGCGTTTGGTCCTCCGCCGATCTCTCCCCCGTCGCCGAGCTCGCTGGCCACAGCGAGGGCGTCTCCGACCTATCCTTCTCCCCCGACGGCCGCCTCCTCGCCTCCGCCTCCAATGACCGCACCGTCCGCATCTGGGACCTCGCCGTCGGCGGCGGGGCCCGCATCGTCAAGACGCTCACCGGCCACACGAACTACGCCTTCTGCGTCGCCTTCAGTCCCCACGGCAACGTTCTTGCCTCGGGATCCTTCGACGAGACGGTGCGCGTGTGGGAGGTGGGGTCCGGGAAGTGTCTCCGCGTGCTGCCGGCCTACTCCGAGCCCGTCACCGCCGTCGACTTCGATTGCGAGGGCGCCAGGATCGTGTCGGGGAGCTACGACGGCCTCTGCCGCGTCTGGGACTCCGCCACCGGCCACTGCGTCAAGACCCTCATCGATGACGAGAGCCCACCCGTGTCCTTTGCCAAGTTTTCGCCCAACGGCAAATTCGTGCTCGCGGCAACCCTTGATAGCACCTTGGTGAGTTTTGTGAAATGGGTTGCTCATTCTAGTTTCTTCCATTTTACTGTTCTCTTGTAGTTCTAGATAGCAGGATATGTGACAATCTGAACTTGCAGCCCGTAGTTAAATTGCAAGATTCCTGTAGAATCCAATGGATGAAGCTGCTTTGACCAGGCAGGGGAAACTAGATTATTCGAGAAGGAGAGCAGCGTAACTCGGGCATGTTTACAGGGATCCACATCCTGTTGATTAGCCCTATCAATGCTGATTTGCCGAGGTTAAAAATAATATTTCTCAACTTAAACCCACTGCTAGCTTTCATATGGCATACAATTCAAAGATGATCTTGACCATAGTATGCTGCCCTGAAGTACTTTTCGTATGTTACATCTAGCCTCGGAGTACACTAGTTATATGGTTGATACGGGAGGCAGGAAGGATATGTTGCTTTGATGATCCCTGAGGCAACTCTGTGATCCTAAGCTAGTCAGAAAAGTTGAATAAAAGGTGACCAAACTACTGTGTACGTATTCCAGAAAAATCATTTTTTGTGAGTGGATGTAAAGGATCCCCAACTAGTATTATATAACCATGACATGCACCTGGGTTTGAAACAATATATGGAAATAACGAAATGTGATCTTGTGGTAGTTTAAATGTAGCTAGTCTCCAGGTTTTGTTCAAACAGTGACCAAAGGTCAGTTGACCGGATTTTAATAGTTTTAAACTCTATTTTTGTTTAAAAAGTTCCATTGCGTGCAATTCTGAGGTAATGAATGAAAGCACGTTTATTTTTTGTGTTCTTTCGTCACCTGGGCGTCATAATATCATATTTCTATGTCGTGGTGTTGAATTTTATTTTGTCCATTTTATGTTTGTATGGCGCTTATGGTCATGCTAGATAGCAGCGTGTGCGTGTTTTCTGTTTTGGTTTAGCTTTAAATTGCATCTGCAGATTTTTCGTCCTCTTAATGGACTGACACACATTCCTTATGCACTGACACAGGCTTTTTTCTCTTTTGAGTTTTTTTTTCATTTTGTCATGACTTATTTGTAATATGAGGGAACCATTTTGTTTGAACTAACAGTATGAGGGAACAATTTGCAATTAGAAGGCTGTTAGAGGATGGATTTATTTTGCCCGCGCAGTATTGTTAACTGATGGCTGTTAGAGGAAGGATTTATTTTGCCCGCACAGTATTGTTAACTGTTTCACAATATAACACGGCCACAATACTGGGCAGTTGGGCTATCAAATAACTGTTGTTTCTCTTGGTTCCATGCCTGCCTCTGCAATTAAACTGGTGTTGTCATATGGTTCTTTAAATGTAGATGAAGTACTGAACGTGTTATGTTTACAACTGTACTGGTCAGTTGAGTTTTGTCTTTTGAATTATTAGTAGTTGGTGGTTTTTCAGTTTGGTTGTCAGCCTGTTATCCAGGACTCCCTCCATCCCCAAATACTTATCACTTGTTAGTTCAAAAATGAACTAACAAGTGACAAATATTTGGGGATGGAGGGAGTATAACATATTGAAATATGTTTAGTTACAGGGCAATTTGAACTATATTTTGTGAAAACTGGTTTAATTATTTCTGTTTGTTTATGGATTCTTAAAATTAGTGTTTAATGTGTGTGGTTATTGCATTAATCCAGAACGTGGCTCAAGGATTAGGCATCGTCCTTCGCCCTATGCTGATGCGTTCTTCAGCTTTGTTCTGCCATCGCCGATGTTCTTATACGTCTTGATTACACCGTCACCAATGCTCTTATATGGCTTTGTTCCACCATCCCCTGCTGCTAGGAGGCTGAATCTGTTAAGAATATTACAAATATTTCAAGTGTGAACAGTAGATGCCGGTGACGGTTGCTCCTCCAGCGGGTACATTCCCGAACAGACGCGATGCCAGCGGCGGTTTCCTCCCTTGCAATCATTGAACATGTATATAAGTTTCAGATTGATCAATGAAAAACATAAGTTCATTCATAAACATTGTCTCAACAATTGTCTACTTTACTTTCAAGTACTAGTTTTACAATACGTTATAAGACACGAAGTTCTACCAGGCGAGTTCATAGGCCTAGCAAGAACAGGGGAAGGATTAGACAAAGGTAAATGGCAAAGAACAAACACATTACCGAGTTTCTAATCCAACATCTTCGGGAAGTGCTGGACTGCCTTGGATCATCCAGCGGCAGTCGCCGCAATCGTCGGCGGCGGTTCTCCACAAGGCGTAGGCACAACAGAGAAGGCCATAGGCCTACTCATGAACAACAGCAACAAAGAAAGGGCCATTGCCACCGGCGCCACAGACGGCATGGAGGAAGAAACCGTTGACAACCCAGCCAAAATCACAATCAAGACCGGCTTCGCCGGGAAGAATTAGAGGTCGGGAAGGATAATTCACAGGGCCAAATCCCTAACCTTAGGGTTAGGGGTAACAAACGTCTTAGATCCTCATCCCCAAATCCATCGGCATATATGCCGATGGAACCCTCAGATCCGGCAGATTCACCATGGAATCGCCGGAGGTTGCCGTGCGCCATCCATGGTGTGGGCCCTTGCTCATACCCGGTTGCGCGTCGGCAACCGATCCTTTCATCACTGGGAAGGGAAGAGGCAGAAGGAGAAGAGGGACAAGAGGAAGAAACCGACTGTGTCGGTAAAGAGAAAGTCACCATCGTTGAACAAGATGTTGACACACTCGTGGTGGCCGTCGCCGCCGAAGATGACCAATCGGTCGACTCCGACTCGGTGCCCGAGTCTCTACCACCGCGCCCAAAATACAAGCAAACGGCGAGGATCCGGGTCGGTCCTCGTGGACTCCCAACCGGAACCCTAGCACAAAGAACAAGTGCAAAAGAAGATGAACAAAGTGCAACGGTTACTGGATCCGGCGACCAAACGACGAATCTACCAGCAAATCCTTCGGATCCAACTGCAACAAGTGGAGCACCACCACTCCGGAGTCCCAACGGCGGCCGAATCCTCAAACGGTTCGCCCACCTAGCGAAACCGAGTACCTCGGGCCGTCGCCCAGGAGATTGGTCTTTCTCCCGTCGGTCTTCATGACCATGAGACGGGGGGAGGGGGTGGGGGAAGGAGGAGGAAGGCTGGGGGTGCGGCGCCGCCGGCGTCGCACGACCGGAGCGGAGGAGCCGAGGATCGGGAGGAAACGGGAGCTCTTACCCCCCCCCCCCCCCAAACAAATATTTCGGCCGGCTGGGTCGAATGGGTCGTGGGCGCCGATCGGAGGACCTAGGCCTGTTCGGCCGCCTGGGCCCTAGCCTTTTGGGCCTTGCGGCTAAATCAGAAAAAGCAGCCCAGCTGGGGTACTATTTATATGTATAGTTTTATTTGCTTTTAAGTTTGTATTTAGCACTTAAATTCTGTAAATTTCAGTTTAGTGTTGTAAAATGTATAATTATGGTATTGTAATTGTACTTAGTCATTTTCCATTATATGGAACTTGAATATATGGTTATTCAATGATGTTTTAACCATTATTTTATGTGAGGCTTGAAATTATGATTATTTCTTGCAAAATTCATCAAACTCATGGAGTTTATAGAAGATGAATTACACATAAAATGATAAACTCATGGAGTTTATTTTACAACAACCATAATTATAAAACTAAACATGAAATAATGGATTTCATTTGATGTGAAATAAGGAAATAACAACATATGATGTTGGATGAGTGTTAATCACTCAAATATTACAAGATCACTAATATACTTGTGTATGTCACAATATAACCTTGATTCTGATAAATCTTGGTTAAATATTGTAGGATAAATGGCTCGTGAATTTGAAGAGCTTGCTCTAGATGGGCATAATTATCCTACATGGGTGATGGACGTAAGATAAGCTTAAATCTTAGAGGGATTTCTGACGCAATTCTTCCACCAGAAGATAGACAACAATAGTTGCCTAACACACATATATACAATGCTTTGTATATATTAAGGAACCACATACACCCTGACTTGAAATCAGAATATGTGCTGGAGGAAGAACCAAGTGTTCTTTGGAGTGCTTTACAAAATAGATATGAATAGCAAAAGGCAGTAATCCTACCTGAGGCTAACCATGATTGGGTACAACTACGCCTACAGGACTTCAAAACTAATGGGGATTACAATCATGCTGTCCATAAGATTTGTGCTAAACTACAGTTTTGTGAAAATGAATCGACTGATGAGGAGAAGATTGAGAAAACTCTCACTACTATGCTCCCATCAGATAGGATCTTAAAGCATCAATGTCGTGCTAGGAATTACCAACGTTACTCAGAACTCATACAAGACCTTCTTCAAGCAGAGAAGCATGATGAACTCACCATGAGAAATCATCACCAATGTCCTGTTGGTGCTGCTCCACTGCCTGAGGTCAACTATGGTTCAAAGGGTAAAGAAAAGAATGATGATTCTAAATCATCTAAAAATGTTGGTAAATTCAAGAAAGGCAAGAAAAATAAGCACAAGAAAAACAAATCCAAAGGACACAAAAAGGGGAAAGGAAAGAAACCATACAAGTGCTACAGATGTGGTGGTCCTAATCATATTGTAAAGAAATGCAAGACTCCCCAACACTTGGTTGATTTATATCAGAAATCTATAAAAGAAGAAGAAAAAGCTAAAGGATCTTATGAAGCACACTTTAATGCTACAACTTCGGGAAAAGACCTCGATGAAGAAGTAAAGCCAAGTCCACCAAATGATGATGACATTGACGATGAAGATATGCTCGTAGAATATAGCAACGATGTCTTTGGAGACTAAGTGTAGCTCCATTAATCTTACTAGATTTTAGATAATCTAGTGTCATTATAAATATTAGTGAATATGGATTGTGATATACTATGTAAATACTATGTAAATAGATATATCCATGTATGTATGTATTCTATACCGAATAAAGTTGTTATTTTGTATAGATCCTTGAAGTCAATCCAATGGAACAAGAAATGTGCCTTGTGGATAGTGGCACAACAAACACTATACTTAGAGAGACAAAATATTTCCAAACTCTTACAAAGAGAACTGAGAATATTTTGACCATTGCAGGACATGATACAAATATAGTAGGCTATGGACGTGTTACTATAGTCCTTCCAATGGGTACGCAAGTAACAATCGAGAATGCACTATTGTATCCCGATTCTACTCGTATATTGCTAAGTTATAAAGATATACGGATGAATGGGTTACATGTTAATACCCATGAAGAAAATAATGAGGAGTTTCTCCACATTATTAAGAAAAACGGTGATAGTTATGATATTCTAAAAAGAATGTCATGCTTACCGTCTGGATTGTATTATACATACATACGACCTGTACCACATGTTTCATACAAGGTAATCTTCCAAACTGTCGATGCATTCAAGACCTGGCATGAAATACTTGGACATCCGGGTGTTGGAATGATGAGGAAGATTATTGGTAATAGTTATGGTCATAATTTAAAGACAGCCAAAATGCCTAAATCTTCAGATTTTGTATGCACAGCATGTGCAACTGGAAAGATAGCTTCGCCTGGGTGTCCATGGGAGTGGAGCACGGCTTGCAATCAGCCATGCCCGCTCGCTCGAGAATATTCAGGCAGTACTGGCGCTAGTGGAGGAACAGAGCGTTCGGACGGTGCTCGACCGCAACGCCCAGGAAGTGGTGGAGCTGGCCGAGGTCCTTCATCGCGAACTCGCGCTGCAAGGCGGAGATCGTGCGCTGAAGAAGAGTCAGGCTAGACGCCGTGAGGACAGTATCGTCCACGTACAGGAGGAGGTAGATAGTGTCACCCTCATGCCTGTAAACGAAGAGCGAGGTGTCCAACTTGGCCTCGACGAAGCCGAGCGAGGCCAAGAAGGAGGCGAACCGACTGTACCAAGCCCGAGGCACCTGCTTCAGCCCGTATAGGGACTTGTTCAGCCGGCAGACCAAGTATGGACGGGCTGAATCAACGAACCCTGTCGGCTGACTGCAGTACACCGTCTCCGTCAGCGTCCTGTGAAGGAAGGCGTTCTTGACGTCCAGCTGGTGGACAGGCCAAGAACGCGAGAGAGCCAACGACAAAACAATTCGTACTGTCGCTGGCTTAACCACCGGACTGAAGATCTCGTCGTAGTCCACTCCAGGGCGCTGAGTGAAGCCCCGAAGTACCCAACGAGCCTTATATCTCTCCAGGGAGCCATCCGCCTTCCTCTTATGCGTAAAAACCAACTTGCCTGTGGTGAGGGTCAGCGAGGGCGCTACGGACGGAGGTCGGTATAGGTGATACCGAAGAGGAAGTGGATGGTGTCGGTGTCGTCGAAGAGAGTGCCACTCCGGAGAACCTCTCAAGAGGCCGGAGAACCCCAGCGGCACGTCTAGTCACCATCGGGTGAACGTGTCCTGGGTCCCGGTGGAGCAACGGTGGGTGGTACACCGAGGGCTCGGGACGAGCAGGCGCAGAGGCACCAATCCGCTCTCGTCGCTGGTAGACAAGAGCAGGATCGGCGAACCGTGGAACAGGGGTCGCGCGTGGCGCAGCGGGGGACGCGGGAGCCGGAGTAGTCGTCGGGTCCCCGCACGGTGCGGGAGTCGAGGCCGGAGACGCTGGGGCCGCGCGTGGCGCCGCTGTAGAGGACGTCGGGGCCTCGTGTGGCGCAGGAGTTGAGGCTGGAGACGCTGGGGCCGCGCGTGGCGCAGCTGTAGGAGACGTCGGGACCTCGTGTGGCGCAGGAGTCGAGGTCGGAGACACCGGGACCGCGCGTGGCGCAGCCGTAGGAGGCGTCGGGGCCTTGTGTGGCGCAGGAGGCGAGGTCGGAGACGCCGGGGCCGCGCGTGGCGCTGCCGTAGGAGACACCGGGGCTGCACGTGGCGCAGCAGGAGATGTCGGTGCCACGCGTGGTGCGACACTCGTCCCCAGGGTCGACGAAGCCTGGGCACCAACCCGCACTCGTCGCTGGTAGACGAGAGCAGGGTCAGTGAACCGTCGTGTCGTGGCTGTAGTAGGCACAACCGGAGTCACCACAGGTGTCGGTGCTGCATAAGGTGCAGCTGTCGACGTCGTGGGAGCCACCTGTGAGCCGGTGGGTGATGTACCTGCAAAAAAAGGCCAAGGCAGTTGTGGTGGAGCAGCCTCGGTGTCAGTAGAAAAAAGAGAGTCCAGCTCTGCAGTTGAACCAGAGGTGGAGGAAGAAAAGGGGAAGGAGGACTCGTCGAAGACGACATGCCGAGAGATCAAAATACGGTGGGTAGAGAGGTCGAGGCACCGGTATCCCTTATGCTCAAGGGAGTACCCAAGAAAGACACACCTAGTAGAGCGGGGCGCAAGCTTATGTGAAGCAGTGGCGGAAAGATTAGGGTAGCAGGCGCACCCGAAGACACGGAGGTGGTCGTAGAGAGGGGTAGTGTCATACAGGGCAAAGAAAGGAGTCGGTGCTCGAATCACCTTGGTGGGAAGGCGATTAAGGAGGAAGGTGGAAGTGTGAAGTGCCTCTACCCAGTATCGAGCGGAATAGATGCCTGAAACATCAAGGAACGCATGACATCATTAGTGGTGCGAAGCATGCGCTCAGCCTTGCCATTCTGGGAGGATGTGTATGGACAAGACATGCGTAGTTGTGTGCCATGTGTAAGAAGAAAGTCACGGAGTCGCGAGTTGTCAAACTCGCGTCCGTTGTCACACTGGAGAGCACGAACAGTACGCCCAAACTGTGTGGAAACCCAAGTGAAGAAGTGAGAGAGAGTATCAAATGTCTCAGATTTCAGACGTAAGGGAAAAGTCCAAGAGAAATGTGAGAAATCATCAAGTACCACCAAATAATATTTAAAACCCGACACACTGATAACAGGAGATGTCCACAAATCGCAATGAATAAGATCAAAAATATGTTGCACATGAGACACAGAAGTGGGAAAGGGAAGCCGAACATGGCGACCAAGCTGACAAGCGTGACATAATGACTCATGTGTGCCCCTAGTACACGATATATCTGAACTACTAGACAACGTTCACATAGCATCAGCGCCAGGGTGACCAAGCCGGCGGTGCCAAGTAGCGGATGAAGCTGTCGTAGCCAGAGCAAATGACGGAGACGCAGCGGAAGTAGGAAGTCGAAGAGTGTACAGAGGCACGGGACTATCACATCGAAGAAGAAGACGTCGGGTTGAAAGATCCTTCACAGACAAACCAAAAGGATCAAACTCAACAGAAATATTGTTATCAGTGGTGAAACGACGAATGGAAAGCAAATTTTGAATAATGTCTGGAGCAACGAGAACATTATTAAGATGGAATGAACCCGGAGAAACTGAGTCACCTACTGAGGTGACTGGAAGAACGGATCCATTGCCAACAACGATCGATGAAGGCAACGAGGGATGAGGTGGGTGGGTAGAAGAGAGAATACCAGCATCTAGGGTGGTGTGGTAGGAGGCGCCAGAATCAGCCACCCAATCAGTAGTCGGCGGTGTAAGGTGCATGGTGCTGAAGGAAGACGCCAAGTCTTGACGGTCCCACCCCATGGGCGGCTCCTGGCGGGGTGCTGGCGGCTCCGAGTACCTAGCGGGGTAGGAAGCACCACCGTAGGCTGGAGTTGGCGATCCAGTCGCAGGGGGACCAGGTCCGCCATAGCTCGGATGGGCTACGTACGCCGCCTAAGGACGTGGCTGGCGCGGAGTAGAGGAAGTCGGTGGCGCCCCAAGAAGACCCGGAGACGGTCCAGGCCACATAGAGATCTGGCCAGTCCACGGGTTGTACGGTGTGGGCCATGGCGCACCTCCCTGGCCAGTGCCACCAGTACCACTACCAGTAGGAGCAGTGGACGTAGGAGTGCCGCCAGCACCTCGTCCTGTGCGCCTTCCGCCGCGACGTTGACGAGTACCACTCCCAGAGCCAGCAGAGGCATCCGGGGCGGTAGGCGGAGTAGGTGGTCGCAGTAGTGGTCCCCCAGAAGACGGGGGGCGTGAGGGCTGCCCAGAGCCGTAGAAGGTTGTGGCAGGCCCAGAGGTAGCAGATCTACCAGTCGTGATCTCCTCAAGCTCGAGATCAGACCAGACCTTCTCGAAGGTCGGTGGCGGCTCCATACGAAGAAGCCAGAAGCGAAGATGGCTGAAGCGCTCGTTCAGGCCGTGAAGGACCCGAAGTACTAGAGTGCTGTCAGCAACCGGCTCGCCAAGGTCGCGCAAGGAGTCAGCCATGCCCTTCATCTCTCCACAGTAGGCAGAGATGGAGCAGTCACCCTGCACTGTAGTCTGCAACCGTGCGTTAATGTGAAGAGCCCGAGTCGCACAGTTCCCAAGAAGTGGTGCTCCAGTATCTGCCAAGCCCGGCGCGCGGTCCCCCCACCGCGCTGTCCGACAAGCTTGTGCAGATCGTCGGCGAGAGTGCCAAGGATCCAGGCAAGGACCAGACTGTCCATGCTGATCCAAGAGTCATACCACGGGGCGTCGTCCTTCTGGACGTGGTCCGCAAGCTGGTACCGCCGCAACGTGAGGAGGAACTCGTTACGCCAGCGGGCGTAGGTGGTGGAGGTACAGCTCAGAACAGTCGCCACTAGTGTCCGAATGTTCTGAACTCCAGCCGCCTGGGCGTGTAGAGCGGCGGTGAGCGACGCCGAGTATGAGGAGTGCACACTGGTGTTCGAGGTGGGCTCGTACGTTGCGCTCAGCGGCCGGTGAGCGCTCTCCTAGATCTGGTGCGAGAGAGCAGCCGCTGAAGCGCGCTCCTTCTCTAAGGCAAGAGCGAGTGCCCGCTCGCGCTCGCGAGAGGCAGCTAGAGCCGCGAAGACATCGGAGGTGTCCGCGACCGTCGTGGTGGTGCTGGCGATGCCGTAGAGAGGATCAGTGGCCGCACGAGGAGCAGTAGCAGTGCCAACAGCAGATCCGGAGCCCGTCATGAAGGCGATGGCAGTAGGGCCGCCAAGTGATCCGCCAACTGTTGGATCAGTCGCTGCGGCGGGCGCGTGCCGAACCACAGAGACGAGAGGCGCGCCGGCCGCTGGACCAGTAGCAGGTACACGGGCGGGATGGGGCGCACCGGCCAGGGGGGCGCCGGCCAGGAGGGCGCTGGCCAGGGGAGCGCCGACCAGGGGGAGGGCTGCGGCGGCGACCAGAGGGGGGGGGGGGGCGGCGGCGGCCAGAGGAGGGGCGGCGGCCAGGGAGGTGGTGGCGGCGGCCAGAGGGGGGGCGACGACCAGGGAGGTGGCGGCGGCCAGGGAGTTGGCGGCAGCCAGAGGGGGGGGGCGGCGGCGGTCAGGAGGGGCGCGCCGGCGGCGGCCAGGGGAGGTGCGCCGGCCATAGGGGGGCGGCGGCTAGGGTTAGGGTTAGGGTGGTGGGGATTAGGGTTTGGCTAATGATACTATGATAGAAGGCTAGAATGAATGCTTGATTGACCAAAGGTCTAGGTACATATTTATAGATACATAGATGGACCGGTATACAGGCTAGGCCCAAACACATAACTCAACACAGTCCAACACTGGTGATTTATTCATAGCAAGGTACGCTGCCTGTATATTTAATAAGGATCATTTCCCGACATTAGAGAGAGAATTTCAGAATAGTTCAGAATGTCAGGAAATAAATTGGGATGATAAATCCATAATATCCTCAGATCCACGTACGCAAGAGTCTGAACTTCAAGTTCAGAAAATAATAAATTTGTAGAATGCTGCAAATAATTTGCCAGATGCATTCACAGACTATAATGGAGTTATGAAATCTTGAAATCCCACGATAAATGCACCCGAACGAGTGGAGGTACCAAAGAAAACCACTCCGACTCGTTCTACAAGAAAGAGGGGGAGGGTAGAACCTAAAAAGAAAATTGCTACAGAAAAGCAACCAAGAAAAGAGAAACCAAAAGCTCCAAGAAAACCTAGGAATGTGAGAAAGGCGAGAGGTAGACAACCTCAAGTGAATGTGAATGATCCACAGCCTAGTTCTCAAGCACGCAATATAAATGAGACTAGAGGATCGGAAAATCCTGACAATCTCGTATTGGGAAATCATGAGATGTCAAATGGGATAGAAGAAATTTCCATTAATTATACTAGTTCAGGAGAAGTTTATAATCGTAGTACTACAATTGCAGATCTATGCTTCTCAACTATCATTGCTGAAAGTTTCCAAGATGATCCAGAACCTAAGTCCATGGCAGAGTGTAAGACACGCTCAGACTGGAACAAATGGAAAGAGGCAATTGAAGTTGAGCTTAACTCGCTTAAGAAGAGAAGGGTATTTACTGATGTAATACCTACACCTCCAAAAACCTTTCCTGTAGGGTTCAAGTGGGTTTTCGTTCGAAAGAGAAACGAAAATAATGAGGTGGTAAGATATAAAGCGAGGCTGGTTGCACAGGGTTTTACGTAGAGACCCAGAGTTGATTTTAATGAAACTTACTCCCCAGTGATGAATGGAATAACATTTAGATATTTAATATCTCTGGCAATGCAAAAGCATCTATCCATGCAGTTGATGGATGTCGTGGCCGCGTATTTATACGGGTCATTAGTTTCGGATATATACATGAAAGTTCCAGATAGAATTTCTGTACCGAACAGAAATGTAAATCGCAATATGTATTGTGTTAAACTTGTTAAATCCTTGTATGGATTAAAACAATCAGGAAGAATGTGGTATAACATATTAAAGGAATTCCTCCTACAAAGAGGATATTCAAATAATGATGATTGTCCCTGCGTGTTCATAAGAAAATCAAATACTGGTTTTTGTATAATATCAGTATATATGGATGACCTAAATATCATTGGTCATGAAAAGGATATAAATGAAGCACACAATCATCTTAAGAAAGAGTTCGAATTGAAAGATTTGGGTAAAACCAAATTCTTCTTAGGACTGCAAATAGAACATCTACAAAAGGGTATCCTTCTGCATCAATCTGCTTATGTCAAGAAAGTATTGGAAAGATTCAATATGGACAAAGCATACCCCCAAAGAACTCCAATGATAGTTCGTGCCTTAGAAAAGGATAAAGATCCATTTAGGCCAAAACAAGAAGAAGAAGAAGTATTGGGAGCAGAATACTCATACCTTAGTGCCATTGGTTCATTAATGTATCTAGCAAACAATACGAGACCCGACATTGCATTTGCAGTGATTTGTCTTGCTAGACACAGTTCAGCACCAACTATGCGTCATTGGAAAGGAATTAAAAATATCATGAGATATTTAAATGGCACAACAGATCTTGGTTTATTCTTTCAAAGAAAACAAGAATCTGATTTAGTCGGATATACCGATGTTGGCTATTTATCTTATCCACACAGTGGTAGATCACAAACGGGTTTTGTATTTTTACATAATGGGACTGCTATATCATGAAAGTCATCAAAACAGACTTTAATAGCTACGTCCACAAATCACTCAGAAATAATTGCACTGTATGAGACATCAAGAGAATGTGCCTGGTTACGCAGAGTGATTAACCACATAGAAACTTCATGTGGTATAGGTGAAATAAAGTCACCTACGATTATCTATGAAGATAATGCAGCCTGTGTTGCTCAGATGCAAACGGGATACATAAAGACTAATTATACGAAACATATTTCTCCAAAATTGTTTTATCCATATGAGATACAACAACATGGAGAAATAAGTGTTACGCAAACGAAGTCTTGTGATAATCTTGCAGATTTGTTTACAAAATCATTACCACTAGCCATATTTGACAAATGTGTCAAAGGCATTGGGATGAAAAGACTTAGAGACTTGCAAGGTTCAGGAGGAGAACCTCTATGAAGTATCCTATTAAGGAATCACATTGTACTCTTTTTCCCTTTATGAGTTTATAAGAAATTTCTCATTGAAAGGTTTTTAACGAGGCAATGTGCACACAAGATTATGTTTGTCTCTCGATTTTTTTTCCCAAAGGGTTTTTGAAGGAGACGTATACATTAATGGGCATCAACTGTCCAAGAGGGAGTGTTAAGAATATTACAAATATTCCAAGTGTGAACAGTAGATGCCGGTGGCGGTTGCTCCTCCAGCGGGTACATTCCCGAACAGACGCGACGCCAGCGGCAATTTCCTCCCTCGCAACCATTGAACATGTATATAAGTTTCAGATTGATCAATGAAAAACATAAGTTCATTCATATACATTGTCTCAACAATTGTCTACTTTACTTTCAAGTACTAGTTTTACAATAGAATCGAAGCCAGAACCTCCAGTATACAAGTGGAGAGGGATTACCTCTGCGCCAGACCTGCCTATTTATTCTTTTCTTTATATATATATATATATATAACATATTATATGTATGTAGCTACAGAATTGTGCATTCTGTGGCCAGACCGCTTCAGCGCTCCCGTACAGCCCGTTTTTCCCGTAACATGCCAGTTGGGTCTCTATTCTCTCTCATTCCCAAACTTGCCACGTTCCCGGCCAGCCCGCTTCAGCGGTCCAGGAGTCCAGCCTGTTTTTTTATTCCCGTAACCTCGGTCCCCTCCATGGATCCACCCGCTTTCGGCGGCGGCGGCGTCTCACCTCATCCACCAGCTGCCGTCCGCCACCACCATGGCTGCTACTGCTCCCGTGACCTGCACACAGCCACAAGAACATGACTGAATGCATTTAGCTGCATGAATCGGCACCAATTAAACAGCAGAAATTCAAGTCCACAAGATTTACTGGTTCCTCCATAAGCCGCCGTTGCAGAAGCAGTGGCGACCGGGCCTCCATCCTTAGGCTTTGCCTCCATCTGCCGTCCGTCACCATTGCCGCTGCTCCCATGACCTGCGCGCATATATAAGCATGACTTGAGTTGAGCCTAACCGCGTATGCATTTGGCTTCACTGCAGACACAGGAAGAATCAAACTTGAAGCTAGCTGCCCGCTTCTTTGGGAGCTTTGCATTCATATTATCTCTCAGTACGGCAATATATATATATATATATATATATATATATATATATATATATATATCATTACACATCTTCATTTGGCGAAGCCCAACATGATGCAATGGGGCCTTGAATATAAGAAACTGCAATCCAGTACATACTTAGCATCCAATAGATTAGGATCCAGATAATTTTAGGTGAAAAAAAAAAGAAAATGTTAGCATTTTGGAGTAACGCGCCCAGCAAGCCCATGATCACCTCCGTATCCTGCCGATCCCACGGGCGCTGGGCCATCCTGCTCACCCTGTCGAGCTTGCAATCCACGTCGCGGGCAACCGGCGGGAGTGGCGGCGGCGCGCTCCGGACTCGCACTTCGTGGATTGCGGACTCGCGGCGGTTGCTCCAGAGCGAAAGGCGTGGTTGTACAGAATGCGCCATTTTTTTTCTTTTCCCCGTCCCATTTTTCTCCTCGTCCACGTTAAGTCGTCCGTTGTTGCATGTCCGCCTCCGTTCCTGCTATTGGATCTGGCCATTAAATTCTGGATTCTACACCTAGCTTCAAAATATACCTGCCAAATTGGATATGTGCAATCGTACAGTCAGACTACAATGCAATTTGTGTTACGATGCAATTGTACAATTAGTCATCCTCATTCATTGGATCTGCATCTTACATTTGTTGCATTTTTTTACTTAACTCTCTCCATCTGAGTGAATCAGGTGGAGGGTGTTAAGTAAAAAAATGCAACAACCGTAGGATACAGATCCAACGGATAGGAATGGTTGATTGTATGATTGCACTATAATTCATATTGCATTCTAGTCGCTGCCATATATATATATATATATATATATATATATATATATATATATATATATATAGAATGTATATACAATACCTGGCTATAGAATACTTGATTCTGTGTCCACTTTCTATCCTCTCAATGTTGCCTGGGTCCTATGTGTATATATGATGACTATGAAGTATGATGTGGAGGGGTTGCTTCCACTTGCCATGCTGCCTTAATGACCTTGCATGGAGGCACAAACGATGGTGTAAATTGGAGAAGTCAAAACGAATTTTCTATTCAAACAATTAACTCTTGCAAATCTCTAATATTTAAGAGGCCATAAAAGCCAAGGATTCTTACACCACATATAATAGTCATAGCATGCGAAACATTGTCCATTGGTTATAACCTTCTTAGGGATCTCGGGTCCAGTTATTGTGACATGGCAGCATGAATTGATATAAGGGTTCAGTACGCCAGAATGGATGAAAAGATATGACAGAGATTAACTATATAATTGATTGTCATCTCGTAAACATTCCTATGAGGTGCTACATTTGGATGCCATTTGTAAAGCACATTACTATAGCTATATCACTATATTGTTAACTCAGCAGACAACAAGGTATGAGTTCAGATGCATTGCAGAGTGCCTTGACCCCAAATCACCACCCAGAGGGACCCAACTTTTATCCACTATATATTCATTGAATAGAATTCATAAGCATGATGGTCAACATAGTTCTCTTTTTATTTCTTCCATTTACTTGGAGGCTTGTGCAATGCGTTTCTTTTGCAATACATGCTATAGTCTCTTACCCTAGGCACTATGTGTTTGTTCTGCACTGTATGTCGTTTAGAATGTGTATTCAGAATCATATTATCTATTTTAGGTTCTTACTTCTGCTCATTGTCAATGTCGCGGGCTCTATGTTCCAATGTGCTTTTGGGCTCCAAATTGTTGATACTTGCATACTACATGTTGCACTCAACTATTTTTAGCTCCACATAATAAACACCAATCTGTCTTGTTTGGACAAGTATCTAGCTGTTCATCAACTAAGATGTCTGCTTATGCATTGTTTATTTCACAGAGGCTCTGGAATTTCTCAGCTGGAAAGTTTCTAAAGACGTATACAGGCCATGTTAACACAAAGTACTGCATTGCAGCAGCATTTTCGATCACAAATGGCAAATACATCGTCAGTGGATCCGAGGACAAATGTGTCTACCTATGGGATCTGCAGACACGAAAGATATTGCAGAAACTGGAAGGCCATACTGATACTGTCATTTCAGTTTCATGCCATCCCAAAGAAAACATGATCGTGTTAGGAGCACTTGACAACGATAGGACGGCGAAAGTTTGGGTCCAGAAGGAAGAAGAATAACAACATTACTGACTGTGCTCTTGTCTACATTAGTTGTCATGTGACCTGGCTGATGGTGGTAAGGTATTTAGTTTCCCAAGAAACTCGCTTCTGCAGTGGAAACTGTGATGGTTCTTGGTACGTGCTTCTCTGGGATGTGTAACTGTGTTTTTTGGATGAAGATGTGTGACTGGGTGTTGTGTTGTCCGGTCAGCAGGTCATCCATTATTAAGTAAACTCTGTTCTGTAGAGATATTCTCGGGGTAGTTGTAAGAAAGAACAAATAGAGCAACGCTTGACTTAAACTGTCGTCTTTCCAAGTTCCTGATGTCTTGATGCAAGCCATGTTGCAACTATCTAGTGAAAAGTTCATGTTGGTACAAGTAATTTTGGTTATCGGAGTGCTCTTGCAGACAAGTCATTGTTCGTTGGTTTTAATTTGGAACGGAGCCACATTGGGTGCAAAGGGAAAATTTTGTAGGAGCTGGTGTGTTCATAGGTTGAGAGTTGCATTGGACACGCAGGTGGGCTCGTGATCAGTTTTAGTTGCCTTGATGGCGCAGCATGGTCAAGCTAATGAGCTTTTCCCGGGGTAGTATTATATCTAACGGTAAGTGGGTGGCACTGCCACGCTCACCCAGAAAAAAAAACAGTAATGCAAGCTGCCATTTGGAAGTACAATTATGCTGCTTAAATTATCTTAATATAATAGACTGCAATTAGGAGTAAATGATATGTTACGGACAGTGTAATCATGCTTTAAGAGCACATGTGTATGTACGAAGGTACCTATCCACTTGTTGCAGCATGGCCGGCCGTTGGAGCCGACTCGGCCGGCGCAACAATCACGGTGGACCGGTCGGAACTATTCAGGACCGTAGCGGTTGGTGCCAGTCAAGAAGAAGAAATGCAGAGACTTTAAAGCCACGCATTCAGTTTCAGTCTGTACAACTCTTTTTATTTCTTACAGGTATGAAAAGCCTGTAAAATTTTTATTTCTGGCCGAGCCGCGGTTCGTCCACTACGAAGCACGAACCATGGAACCAGAGCAGCTACCCGGTCTAAAGCCGTGGGATGGCGGCCGAGCCGGATCACCCCTCTGCCGCAGGGCGCACACGTGATGCGGCGCGTGTCCGCCCACGAATCCGGGCGTGTGAACCGGGACGGAGCCCTCCCCGTCGCCGCAAAGCGGAGGAACGTGCAAACACGACGTGCGCCGCCATGGTCAAGCCCCCACCCTACCCAAACCGTGCGTACACGCCTCGAGCAGCTACAATGTAAACAGTTTTTTTTATGCAATCGTATTTAAAATTACTTCCTCCATTTCAAGTTACTTGTCAATAAAAAATTTAGTTCATTTTAAACTAAGTCTTTTGTCTTAAATAACAAGTAATTAGAGATGAAAGAAGTATTCTAAATCACTGAGCCAATCACTCGATGACTCGATAGTACTAGTATCTCTCCGCAAACGTGCAGATGATTGATTTCTACGTATCGTATCTGCGACGATTGTATTCGTATCCGTTTCACGGATCGGTCGGGGCGTCCCTGCAACTGCAGGCACGCACGCCAGTCGCCATTCCCACCGTGTCAGATCTTCGATTTTTTTTTATTTTTAGCATATTAAAAAAATATTTTAATATTAATAGCCCACGGTTTATTTTTTTTACAAAAGTAGCAGCTGAGTCGAAATATGGAATCGCAAGTCGCCATGTGGAATCGCGATTTGCACACGTGAACAAGCGACAACGGACCGGACGGCGGTGCTGACCGGGAGACCCGCCAAGTCGCGATTTGCTTTTCCGATGAGCGACTCACATTTCTAGTTAGCGAGTCGCACATCTAAATCACGACTAGCCTTTCCAGTAAAGAAATTATTATCTGTTTATGTTTCGGTGTGTTTATGTTATCGTTTTTTATGTCATTTTTATAGTGTTTTTTATATCATTTTAATCGCGTCACAAATAGAAGTAAAAAAATAGAGAGTGCCATTATACGAAGAAAAAATATTGCGACATTAATATATATAAAAATATTAATCATATTAAAAAAGCTCGGCGAGTAAATAGAAATTACAGAGTTCAAAAAATAGGTATAAGTTCTATGCCTCTCTACTATTACGGTACACAAGGCAAAGCTCACCTATTTTAGAACGAAAACATACTTCAAATGTGAAATATAAATTGTGATATATGCGAAATATATTTCGCTACTTCGACTACTTGTGATGCGGGCAGTTGCAAGATATGTTATTACAAACAAAGTCATCATCTTCATCATTCGCCACACTTGTACCAGGATAATACTCTATTTGCTGAAGTTCCATTCCAGCTAGTTCACCAACCATATCTCGGTTGCGACATTGTAGATGTTGAATGTACTCTAGATTTACCTTAATAGGTGGTAGATCAACACAGAGTGTATATCCACAGTTTTCGTCGTCGTAATAACACTAAAACAAAAATATTGTTACTAAACTGTATATATGAAAGATATCTATAACTAATATTTAATACTTACTCCACCAACAGGACAACGAAAGAAACAACGGTCGTTGTCGTCTCCTCCATCTATCATTTAGACAATACAATTAAGGTTACAACGACACTTAGGCCACTCCTGTTTGTTGGTGTCGTATGGTCGTAGAGGATGAAATGGACCAAAATCACTCTTAGTATAAAGCGGGTAGTCATCTAATACTGGTTCGTACCAAGTCGGACCTCGTATCAAATAATTTTCAGGCACTGCTCTAAAGTTTGCACCTCCTCGCCTACCACGACTTGTACTCGCTATTGTTTCACCTCTACGCCTACCACGACCTCTACCCGTTGTTTTTTATCACTTGGGTGAAGAACACAAAGTACTTACAGATAGTCCTATTTATAGGGGGTGAACATTGAGGGTAAGAATATTTTAATACGAACATGACAATGAGTGATGTGCTCTACCGAACCACTTTATGATTGACGTGGACAACACACTGATGCCATTGATATGAACCACTTTATGATTGACGTGGACAACACAGTGTGCATAAATTGTTACTTTTTTCTTGGCAGATGATGTTGACAACTCGTATGTGAAGCACTTTATGATTGATGTGGACAACATACTGATTGCATTGATCATTATTTTTTTTCTTGGCAGATGCTGTTGACAACTCGTACGTGAACCACTTTATGATTGATGTGGAGAACAGATTGATCGCACTGATTGTTACTTTTTTCGTGGCAGATGATGTTAACAACTCGACATATATGTTATATTTTTGTCATTTATATCACGAAATATTGCATAACGGCCATATTGACAACGTAAGACATCGCAAGATAATGTGAATAATAACATGACATCAACAATATCATTCATAAGCAATATTGTTTATAATCAAAGTAACACATAATAGTCCATAATATATAAATATCTTAACCAACAACTAGTCGCGCCTATCGCGCTTAGGGCGTGCCCGATGCCTCACCTGATTCTCATTGTATGTGTAGTAGTTTGGAGGACGACTGTTCCTAACAGGGCATTCTAGATGTGCAGGCGTGGTAAACGGATCCTGTGAGGGTTGTGTCGGCAGTGGTGGACCATCCGGTAACTGCGATCCCGTAGATGCATCCTCCCCAACTAAGGTCTGCCAATCCCAAGTATCTTGGAGCGACATCTCTCGTGCTGCAGACTCAGATCCATAATCGCTAGAGGGCATACCTGCAATATTAGTGTTAGTAAGAACGAACACTTATATAAATGAAATTAATGAAAATATATTAAAATGCCATACCTTGATACCAAGTAGACGGTGCATTCTAAACAACAGGATGAGGTGGAGGACGATAGTGGGACGTGGATGGTCCTACAATATAACAAAAGTAAATCTTAGTAACTATGTAAGAATATACATTATGAAGTTATTAAAAGTATTTTACCAACAGAGTGTAGTGGTCGAACAGGTCGAGCTGAAGTCGAAGGACGTGGAGTTGAAGTCGTAGGATGTCATGGAGGTCCAGTGTACCTGGGTTGCTGCACAGTAGTGTCCTGACGGCAAGAATGTGTGAACGACAAATACTTAATCGCATTTTTGATCATACCGTTCACCTTCCTCAGTGTATGGACCAACTCAGAGTGTTCCACGTGTAAGTTGTGAGACACTCTGTCTAACACTGCAGCAGACTCATAATATGTCTCATGCAACACATCGTGGTGCAAAGTGGAAAAGAAGTGTTACTAAATTTTGATCTGTAAGTAAAGTAGAGAATATGATGCAAAATTGAAAATATTATGTTACTGCTATGAAGGTTTCACGCTCTCGATGGCTCGGATACGTGTCCCATGTAGAAGGAACGTGTGGTGTGGGGTTCATTGGTGCATACGTGACTCGTGTTCGTGTATGAGGAACGTACCACCATAAGTACTCCGCATACCCCTGAATCGTGAAGGCACGCATATCATCAATTACGTCTTCTAGTGCCGCTGTCCGTCGTTGCACCTATGACACCATACGAGGCCCATAAATCGCAGTGGCATGACCCTTACGCAAGTACTTGCAATATGTAAAATAATGTTACAAATCATGAATAAAACATTTAGATTTGTATTGTGTAAAAGAAAAATTACTCATGATATTCCTTCGGAACTGGAAGACCTCTAGGCGTGGGAAATGGTTGCTCACGACCAAACTGACGCATGACCCGATGTATTGAGTACTCCTCCATGTAGACGTCAAACACGAGACTTTTTCGTGCCCACCAATAGTCACAGTCTCGTGTGCACAACGTAGACAACCCACACGATGCTCGATCTGAAAGCAGAAGAGTATGGTGTCCAAATGATATCTTCATCACCACATAAGCGATCGAATTGTTTGACAAAGTGTGGATACATCCTGTGTGGGTGCTTCGTACCCCACGAACGCTGCATAACACGAATTCAATATTAATTAACAATTAATTCAATATATGAAAATGAAATGATAAACAACTGTAATAAAATGAACCTTGCATTGACACCAAAGTGTACCCATCGTCGGAGCATCGACATCATCCTCCCCGTAATAAGACTGCTCGTAAGGAGTTTGATTTACCTCCGGTCGACCAATCGTGAAACGCTCATACGACCACAAAATCAGAAGTAACAAACAACCTGTGAAATTAACACCCTCGTTTACCTGCGTGCAAGGAAAATACAAATTAAAATTTAGTACAATGAACATAGTTAAATAATAGACTAATTTTAATTCTACCTTCGTGCAACCATCACAAAGGGCCCGATACGTAGCCGCGAGCACAACAGAGGCCCAAGAGTATTGTGGGACGTCCTCCGGTGTTGCATCTGCAATCTCCCTAGCAAAGTATATCAGACATCTGTCCACTGAGTCTCTGTGAGTACTCGTGAACATCACCCATCCGAACAACCACAACAAGTAGGCCTCCAAATACCTACTTACTGTTGCGTCGTTCGCATCAGGGTGCATGTTTGGCACCTACAAAAAATATGTAATGACATTAACATAGAAATACAAACTAATAGAACTTATAAAAGATGTGAGATTCATTTCTCACCTACCACTGCAGCAACCACTTCTTGGAGGGTCTGTGGTCCTGGTTCACCGGGATCGTGGGTCTATCACCCTCCCTCACCCGAGGGTGAAGAGCTATATCGTTGAAATGATCGATGAGGTCCTCACGCCAGTTAAGACCGAAATCCGGTTGACGTACCACGTTACCTGTGATCGATAGACCTAGGAGATATGACACGTCCTGTAGTGTCGGTGCCATCTCTCACACGATAAGTGAAAAGTGTGAGTCTCTGGTCTTCATCCATCCAGTAGGGCCGACAAAAGGGCATGGTCAAAGGTCATCCGCTTAAGCAGATGCTTCGCCCCATCTGCTGTCCTGGCCTGCACCATCCTACAAAGAGGAAGTAGTTCAGCTCCAGCTAACCTGTAGAGCGTCATGAGTAGTAAGGAACTACAATAATATCAAATATAACCAATTTTTAAAGAACAACTTACCATGGAATCCATCGACTGTCTATCCCAAAAACTCGCTAGGAGGCCTAGGGTGCACACAACCAATCTCCTGACCTCGTTCTGCACGGTGGTATGAGCGGTGACGAAAGTCCAACAAAGGGTCCAGTAACTCTGGACAACTGCTCCCTGGTGCAGCCATACCTATAAAATTAAAACATAGACAATTTTGAAACAATTTCAAATACAGAAGAACTGAGTAAATTACAAAAATTTCAAAAAAAGAGAAAACTCTTTAAAGTAAAACATAATCCATTACAACATATTACAAGTTCTTGAAATGGTACAAAATGTTTCAGAACATAGCATAAGTCCTTAAAATGGTACATACTATAAATCCTTAAATTACAAACACCTCAACGAGCAAACCCATCTTGCACATCCCTACTTGGTTGACATGAACGAGGACTTCGATCATCTTGAGGATTCCCTAAAGGTCCCACTTCAGCTGCACCAATAATGTTTTTTTTTCAATACAATTCTTGTAACTATGACCATTTTCATTACATGTGCTGCATCTAACTTGAAGTCTTCTATTTTCAAACTTATCCATATCATTTCTTAAACGACAAGTCATAGGACATCCCCATTTTTGCTTCAACATTGTAGTATCCAGACCTCTTAGAAAGTTTGGTCCTGGATCTATAGTGAAAGATCCATAAATACGAAAATCATAGATGTCAGCATTCCACGTCATCTTCAATGTCTCTTTTAAGTAGTACTCTGAGACATATATGATTGGAGATAACCTCGCTAAAGAACATGCTGCAATCACATGAGAACATGGCCTATGTAATAATTCTGGCTTCATGCATGTGCATACGCATGATGTATCATAGAGAATACACTCTTGTATTGTTCTATTCGCATTACCAGAACGCCTGCCCCTGTCTCTGCACAAAACTTCAAATCTGTGTTGCGCTGTTCCAATCGGTCTTGCACGATGTAAAGAAGTTTTTTTGTCTTCTCGTCCATGTAATCAAAAATATACTTCGAGTGAAGCAGGTTTGAGTCATCAAGAAGACGAGATGCATTAGCAAATCGGATACAGGAGTAATTTATAGTTCGGTTCACGATCCCTTCTACAATTGCAACCAGTGGTAATCCTCGCAAACCACGGATGGCCCAATTATACACCTACATTGATACAATTATATTTTAGTATCATAAATATTCGCTGCTATTATTGACATTACATGATAATACACGCGTACCTCAACTAAATTTGATGTCATAATTCTGTGACGAGCCCCACCTTTATCATACAGCAAAGCCCACTTTTATTTTGGCTCATTATGAATCCAATGCGAGAAGGATTGGATAGATGATCCCTCTCTACGAGCTATATTATGATCATTCGATGGAAGACTGCAAAGAGGCACTAAAACTGGAACCTGTTCAGAATTTGAAGCCCTTCCTAATTGTTCATCTGTTTGTTTGGTTGTTAACTCATCCAGACACTGCCACAAAGCTTCAAATTTTCTTTGTTAATTCTGACAACATAACTGTTTAAACATGTTGATCAGTTGTTTGTTCTTAAAGTGACTATAAAAATTGGCACCCAAATGTCTCATACACCATCTAGATTCTATATCCGGCCAAGTACTTGAAATATCACGATCAGGATTTCCGTACTTCAAATCCATTATAGATTTTAGAAGTTTAGCATGACGATCATGTATGACACAAACATTTCCGCGACCGCTAACCACAATATACTTCACCCGATGCGGAAACCAATATCAACTATCAATATTTTCACTCTCAACAATGCAAAAGCAACAGGCCACAATTGGTTGTTGCCATCCACTGCTATAGCCGTAAAGATTTTGCCTTTGTACTTTCTTGTTAGAAAAGTACCATCAATACAAAGTATTGGTCTAGAATAGTTAAATGTATTTATGTATGGACCCAAAGTCAAGAAAGCTCGTTGAAGAATCAACTTCCTAGGAATTTTTGGGTTCGGAACATCCATAATGTCAACAAATGTTCTATGATTTCTCATTCTTATGATGTCTAACAGTCTTGGCAAATTATCATAAGATGCTTCAAAAGTACCAAATATCTTCTCTACTGCATTTACTTTGGCATTCCAAGCCTTCGAATAACTTATCGTATACTTAAAATCTTGCTCAATAGTGTTGATAATTGGTTTTGGTTCAAAAGAAACATTATCCACAACTCGAGTGTACATGTAATTTGCAACAAATTAGGATATAAGAGCAGTATTGCACTTCTAAAGTTGTTGCAACTCACAAGTATGATCAGCCATATTGAACATTTCCGGAGATTGCTCCACTTTTGGGCATATCCATGCACATGAAACGGACAACTTTGAAAAACACATCTGACATCAAAAAAAAAATTATTGGACCTTGAAACTACAAATGAACTTTTTAATAAAAGAGATCCATATTTAACAGCATCTTTCAATGCTTCTTTATCTTTAAATAAAGATCTTACAGATACCTCATTCTCGTTATATTCCCATGGAACATGATAACCTTCTGTAACCCTTGAATTATCATAATTTTGATTTTTCCATTCTACAGGTACTCGAACTTCTTTTTCATCATCTGAGGAGTTATGTTCAGGAATATTCTCATAATCTCTATCTTCCTGCTCAACCTGATCAACTAAATGATCTAATTGTTCATTTTCATCTGCCACACCTGTAACATCAATATGGACATTATTAGGTGCATCTTCGTCCCCTTCATTCTCCGATTCTTCAGTTTCTCCATCATTACCATCCTCGTCAGCATCATCAATCGGATTAGGTGTCTAATCAATTATCTTTTTTTGTTTCTACTTCAAGAAACATAATTAAAGGCCATCCAAATTGAACGACCCTTTCAACATAATTCCTCCAAACTGTCGTTCCATTCATCTCAAATAACTCCATAAAACTGACCAGCTCAACGACTAACCATTGTATAATACTTCAATTGATATTGTTCTTCATTCAGTCCAAACATCCGCATTAGTCAATTATGAATACCCAAATAAGTTCGTTCAATTGGATTTGGTATTCCTTTTGTGGTGGATGAAAATTTAGATAAATTGACACCATTTGAATCATATAGTATCTCCCCGTCTCCAAAATAAATTTGAAATGGTATCTCATCCGTCATACCTACTCAACAATATATACAGTTAATTATCTCTCAATGATATAATTTTTTTTTAAATTTCTTCATCTATTAAAATTATATAAATTTACTACTAATTATATATATTTATTTCGAATATATATATATATATATATAATTCTTAAATATTATATTAATATTAATTCAACACTATTATGTTGCTAACATACAACATTTAAAAAATTTACTATTACTCGTAATAAAAACATATCTAATATACTACTAATTACACCTACTTAATAACTCAATAGAAATTACTACTAATAATGATACAACTATTTATACTTATTGTTACTACTAATAATAAATCTATTATAAATTAATACAAACTTAATTAACTAAATAAAAAACAATTACTACTATTAATACAAATAAAAGTAATCTAATATTAACTAAATAAATAAAAAATATCATACCTTTCTCTTTTCTTTTCTCCTCTCCTCTCCTCTCCTCTCCTGGTTTAACCCGAGCGCTCCTCACGGTGGAAGCCGGCGTCACGTTTTATAGCCCCAGCGGGTGCAACGGTCCAACGCCTCGTGACCGATTGTGGGGCCAATCACAATTCCGGATCGCGACTCGCCTCTCCGCTTCGCAACTCGCCATTCCGCTTTCCAACGGGAATCTTGACCGGTCAAAAGTCGTTCGTGCAGCGCCACGTGTGCAAATCACGATTCCGTCTGGAGACTCGTGATTCAATATTGCGACTCGTCTGCTACTTTTGCAAAAATATAAATTATGGGCTTTTAATATTAAGACATTTTTTTAATATGCTAGAAAAATTCTCAGATCTTCGCTCGTCACTGTCTGTCGCCCACGCGTCACTGTCAACAACGCACACGGCAGACACGGCGGTAGCCGGCAGCGCGTGTGGAGCTGCAACGCGATGTGTTCAGCAACGGCACGCGCACGTTGGCTGCAGTCTAGGTAAGGCAGCTGCCGCTTAACTTATTCCTCTTTTTGTTTGAGCTCGAGATTTTGCAATCTAATATTTGAATTGCCGAATCCGAGATTGTGGAAATCTTAAAAGTAAAAGTTGTGGGTTGTTTGTGTGTCTGGATTTTGCAATCTAGCTTTAAGTCACTTACAGTAGGATATAATGTTAAATGAGTAAGTATTATTGCTACAACCTAGCAAAAGATGACCCTCAACAGATTGTAAAATTGCGGAATCTGAGAAACAGAATTGTAGAATCTGAGTCAAAATATAGCCCTATGTTTTAACTTTGGATTGTAAAATCCATAATACGCAATCTTAAGGGTGAAACAAAGGGGGGCAAGCTGTCATAGTGCATGGCGTCCCGGCTTCCTACGCTGTTCAATTATCGCTGCTGCCTGCATTGCATGGGGCTCTCAGTAGTCACTTCGAGCAGATTAGATTAGCTGCAGGCGCAGGGGCATTGCGCCGCGGTGCCATGCCTTCGTGCCCGTTCATGCATGGCCATTCAAAGCGGAAGTTGGCCATAAACTCAGTTTGAGGGGAAGGCTCGTTAATCCATTATCTAAAAAAATTCAAGGTGGAAGTCGCCCGTCCCTCATCTCTCCGACGTGTTGAACCTGTACCAAAGTCTGTTTTGCAAGACCGTCAACGTAAGTTGCAAGAGACAGTGTGGTACACGAGAACACACTAGGTATAAACGATTAGTACTAATTGTGTCCATGGCGTGCAGTTTTCGTCCAAAAGTTCTGCGCGGCATGCCGGCGGCGCGCGGTGCGTATGTACCTACCAAATGCCCGGCTCCGTCGAGATGTTTTGAACCGGTCCAGCACTCCGATCCAGCATGCCGACATATCGACCCACTATATGGTCGGATTGGTCATCTGATTTTCGGATTGCTCTTTTACTGCAAGCGTGCAGTAGCCCTCCATCACCATTCATTTTACATCCTAGGGTAGCAAATGTTTTGCATACATACACAATATATGAATTTCAATATAACAAGTTGTTTCCTTTTTTTGCAATACTTTTTCTGATACCAGACAAAGGTTCTCATCATTAGGAGGAGCTATATAAATAATTTGATTTACCATCTGATGAATTTTAATATAGCGACTTGTTAATGTTTTTTATAGTTTTCTAATACGAGAAAAAACCATTTTTAGTTTTTATGTGATATGAGACAAAATTTTATTTTATTTTAAAAGTAATATAAACTTTGATCTATTAGAGAAAAATATTAAATAAAACAGGAACAATTCATTGTATTAAATTCATTTGTTGTACATGAAAGTTGCCTAGAGGGGGGGTGAATAGGCTAATCGACCTGCAAATGACTTAATAAAACGAGATTAGATCACAGGGGGCGGACTAGTCCGGTCTGGGGGCGGACTAGTCCGGTCAGCCTGCGTGAAGAACCCTAAAAAATGTTTCTAGCAAGTTTTAAGGGAATTTTCTCGAGGCTACAGGTGAGGATATGTTTATGACAAGTTTAGAAACTACCAACACAAGACTAAGTCAAGTTTCAACAAGATTATAGCAATGTGAAGCACGAAACAAAACTAGCAACCCTAGAATGAAATATTCGATAAACGAAATGCGAAGAACATGGAGACACAAGGATTTTATTCCGAGGTTCGATTCCACACAAGAATCTACGTCCCCATTGAGGAGTCCACAAAGGACCGGGTTCAACAACCCTTCCCTCACCAAGTTTACCGCACGGGCCTAACTTGGTTCTCCACTATCTCAAAGAGTGAATACAAGATTCGTTGGGGCTTCTCACAATCTGAGGCTCCCACACCACAAAGATGATCAACACAACGAAACACACTCAACACACAGGTCACAACGACTCAATGAGTGCAAGAGATCAAACCGGGAGCACACGCGCGATGTTCTTCCTCTTCTCCACCTCACTAAACCCTAATTCACTCAAGAATTAGTTTTAGAGGGAAAGTAGGCAAGAAAGAGGCTTAAGAGTGCTCCAAGTTGGTTGTGGCGGCGCTAGGGTTCGAGAGTTTTTGAAATGAGGCTGGGTTCCCCTTTTTATAGGGGTCCCGAGCCCAAACTGCTGACCTCAGCAAAAGGGCGGACTAGTCCGGCCTCAGGCCCGGACTAGTCCGGCCTAGGGGACCACTGACCCCTCTGACAACTGTCGCACTGCGCGGCAATCGTCACGCTACCCGCCAAACTTCAAATTCAAACGGTAACTTCAACAACGGACTAGTCCGGCCCTCACCGGAATAGTCCGATCTCACACAGAACCTTTTGTTCCGTGTGAAAACAGACTAGTCTGGAGACCACGGACTAGTCCGGCCCCAAGGGCGGACTAGTCCGGCCTTCCAAGACTTAGTCGCAAAACCTCTCTGCACTTGGCAACACGGACTAGTTTGGCCCACGGACGGACTAGTCCGATCTCACACAGGAACTTTTGGTCCACCCCAAAACGGACAAGTCCGCTCTCTAGGACTTAGTCCCGAAACTCCACCCTAAGGGGTACCCCGGACTAGTCCGTCCCACTACGGACTAGTCCGAAGTCACACAGGACCTTCTGGTCCGTGTGAAAACGGACTAGTCTGGCCAGGAGCGGACTAGTCCGGCCCTAAGGCGGACTAGTCCAGCCACTCCTGCCAGACTACTCTAACTTCAACTTTAAATAGGGTTTCTACCTCAACCATCACTCTTGAGCTCCTACTTTGATCTCTTTGCACTTTACGCACACACCCTGCTATTTCTACGGCTAGTCTAACTCAACACGCTAGAAACCCTAGTTTCTACGCTTCGAGTCGACTCTGTTTCCTTCCTTTTCCTTTTTGAGGGTTTGCGTCTCCGATCGAGTCCACACCTGTGCTAAGATCACATGAGCTCATTAGCGACTTAATTGTCGTCATCAATCATCCAAAACCCACGGGGAACCTAGATGCACTTTCAATCTCCCCCCTTTTTGGTGATTGATGACAACACATCAAGTCCTTCACAATTAAGAGTATAATATTTGGTTTTCATAACATGTGTGCGTATGATAGACTCCCCCTCAATGTATGCAGCATGTAAAAGAGGTGGAGGAGATCTTTCATACCCACCCACGTTATGGTGGGGTGCCTACGTGATGTGCTCAACAATTGTGACAAGACATAAAGAACATCAATATAATCATAAGATTGACAATAAGAACATTATATTGATATTAAACAACACTAACAAGTCTTGCACAAATATAAACATCCAAGTAGCATGAAAATATTACAAGACAAGTCCGAATGCCAAAAGCACACCACACAACACAAAAGACTACCTCCCCCCAACTCCACACAAAGGACTAACTCCCCCTAACTCTCCCCCTTTGGAATCAAGGCACCAAAAAGGAAAAGAAGGGGGACTAGGAACTAAAAGCTAGTCCTCGTCCTCATCACTATCGCCGTCACGGGAGTCGCTCTCCGTGGCCTCCGGGTCCTCGACGTCTTCCTCATGATAGTTGGCATCATCGTCGTCGTCGTCGTCGTCGTCGTCGGAGCCCGGTGCGGAGGTACCCTCCGTCTCACCCAAGAGTGCCAACTCATCGGGGGTGAGAAGGGGGTATGGAGTGAGCTCGTCATCGGAGGCCTCAGGACTTATTGGGATCTCCATCTTGTCACAGAGCTTCCTCACGTATCTCTCAGTCCGCTGAGCTCGCACCTGGCTTTGCGGCACGAGGTGAAGATGGACCGAAGAAACTTAAGGACTCCGCTGCTAGAGGAGCCACTGGGTGAGTGAGAGGCACGGCGAGAGGCTCCAACACGAGGTTCCTCCGGCTGAGATGGAGGATCCGCGTTCTTTCGGCGCGGAGGGATCGGGACAGCAGGTGGCATCTGGGGTCGGAGAGGCTGGTGAGTGGTGTCCTTCACAAACACGAGCCCGGACACCTTCTCGATCAGACACATTATGTAAGGGGCATAGCCACAGGCACGGTTTGGTGTGTGTGAGATGTTGTAGATATCATCGAAGATGTAATCCACAAGGTTGAACATCTCATGTCCATCAATGAGAGCCAACAGGTGCCTGAGGTGACCCTGGATGATCCCTGCATCCCCTTCTTTAGGAGCCACCGTCCTCCTAAGAATCCTGTTAAGGATGTTGTAGAAAAGAAGAATGTTTCTGGCTAATCCAGCTTCACAGCGAACGTGAGGAGGGTACATGTAACTCATGTCATCCCTGTCCATAGCCTTGAGATTGGAGATAATGATCTCATGGTCCAGGTGACTCTCCAGACCAAGAGCCTGAGCAAAGACCTCGAAGGTGGCATAGTACTGCTCACCGTTGGTCATCCAAGTGATGGCTCGGTCGCCACGAGAGTGGAAGTGAACTGTGGTATAAAACTGTACGATTACCTCCTCATTCCAGTCATACTTGAATCCAAGAATGTCCTTGATCCTGTGGCGCTCAGCTGCCTCAATCACTGCGTCAAACGCCTCGTGTTTCTTCTTAGCCATATAGGTCTAGTCCACCCATTGAGCCTGGATTACTGGTTTCTTCATTGCCTGGTAGACTGTGCGATAGTAATCGCAATGGAAGTCACACCAGAACCGAGGGTCAGCGGTGGATCTCTCATACCTATAGACATTCTCATCTCTGAGCCTCCTGGCCTTCTCAGCTCCCTTTCCTTTGAATGTGTTGGCTGAGAGGTTGGGCTGACGGTTTGGGTTGCGTGCTGGACTGTGCATCATGAGAGGGCCAATGGCCTGGGCCTTCCCTTTTTCACGGATCACTACTCCTCCGGGTGCCTTCTTGGCTGGCACCTTGACAGATGACTTTTTTCTTCGGCTCGACTGGAGCCGGAGCCTTTCCTTTCTTAGGGTCATGCTCGACCCTAGGCTCATCTTCCCTCTGGACTTGCTCCTTGCACTTTGCCTTCTCGCCAATAGTGACGAGTTTCTTCCTTTTGGGGGCATTGGCCTTAGCGGCCCTGGATTTGTGAGCCTCCCTATCTTGCCTCTTCTTCCTCCTTAGCTCATTAAGATATTCTGCAGTTGCTCGTGCTATAGCTTCTTCTTCATTGTAAATGGTTGCGGCTACTTTGGAGGCTTCAAGTGCCTTCAGCCGCCTTTCTTCCTTTTCCTTCTGCACCTTAATGAGGGCAGCCTTCGTCCTTGCCTCGACGATCTGTGCTTTGGTGCGGCCTTCCCGGGGCACTTCAGCACCTCTCTCCTCGGTGCGGCCTCGATAGGTCTCAACACGTTCTTCCTCGCCCGCGGGGTTGAGACGAGAAGGTGAACGCTCCGAGTTCAACATGCTGCGGAAAATGCAGAGAAAAGAAGGTATGAGTCCAAGAAAAGGGAGCGTTGTGGAAGAAATCTCGAGAGAAGACTAGGACCAGGGTTTGCTCTGTGCAAACCGGACTTGTCCGCCCCAGGGGCGGACTAGTCCGCCGGGCGGACTTGTCCACCAGGGGCCGGACTAGTCCGGGTTGCGCAGGATAAACCCTAACCCTAATCGATTCTTCGAAAAATCATCAAATCAGCACGCAATACTCCTAGGCTATGATCGCAAGGGTATATGGAGCAACATTAATGAAGGTGTTCCTATCAAAAACTTCAAGAATCAAGAATGGGGAAAGTTTTTGAAAAAGAGGGAATACCTTCTCAAATCCGCGAGAATCGACGAAATCGACGATGGATTGCGAAAGTGGAGCGCGGGGAAACGATCCCTCACTCCCAAAGACTCCAAGGCACGGATTGGAATTGAGATTTGGTGGTTGGAGCGAAAAATCGCCGAAGGAGGCGGTTTCTAGCGCGCGGGAGAGTGAGAAGCGGGAGTGAGAGGAGAGAGGAGGGGTCTGGGCCGCCCCTGGGGTTTAAGTCCCCAAGGGCCGGACTAGTCTGGTGTCAGGGCAGACTAGTCCGGTGTGCGGACCAACCGCGGACTAGTCTGGACCCGGACTTGTCCGTCCACAGGGACGGACTAGTCCGGTCCGACTGGGCTGAAAATCTGAGTTTTGCTCACAAACTATCGGTCCTTTTGGACAACTAGCAATACAAACATGATTATTGAGGAAAAATATGATAAATACAAGATCATTTTCTAAGAAAAGGTTTTCTCAAATAGTTTTTGAAGAGAAATCAAGATAGAGAATTTTTTTTCGAAATATAGCTCAAAATATATGAGGAATGTGGTTTAAGCCACATTCCTAGAATCCAAAATGTTGAGCTCACTTCTTAGCTCACAGAAACGCTTCTCATCAAGAGGCTTGGTGAAGATATCCGCAAGTTGATGTTCCGTCCTCACATGAGAAATCACAATATCTCCCTTCATTGAGTGGTCTCTCAAGAAGTGATGTCGTATGTCTATGTGCTTGGTCCTAGAGTGCTCCACCAGATTATGGGCTATCTTTATGGCACTCTCGTTGTCACACAAGAGTGGAATGTTGCGCAAGTTAATCCCATAATCCCTAAGGGTTTGTCGCATCCAAAGAAGTTGTGCACAACAACTTCCGGCTGCAACATATTCCGCTTCGGCGGTGGAGAGAGCAATAGAGTTTTGCTTCTTGGAGGACCAAGACACTAGAGATCGACCCAAGAATTGGCATGTACCCGATGTGCTCTTCCTATCAACTTTGCACCCCGCATAGTCCGCATCGGAATATCCAATGAGGTTAAACTTAGATCCTTTGGGGTACCAAAGTCCTAGGGAAGGTGTGTGTACTAGATATCTCAAGATCCTTTTAACGGCGGTCAAATGACAGGCCTTAGGTGCCGCTTGAAAGCGTGCACACATACACACACTTAGCATGATATCGGGCCTAGATGCACAAAGATAGAGAAGTGAACCAATCATAGACCTATATAACTTTTGATCCACACTTGGACCGTCCTCATTTAGGTCTAGGTGTCCATTTGTCCCCATAGGGGTTTTGATGGGTTTTGCCTTATCCATGTCAAACTTCCTTAGAATATCTTGTGTATACTTAGTTTGACTTATGAACGTCCCTTCTTTGAGTTGTTTTACTTGAAATCCTAGAAAGAACTTCAACTCACCCATCATGGACATTTCAAACCTCTCCGTCATTATCTTGGAGAACTCATCACAAAACACTTTATTTGTGGAACCAAATATGATGTCATCCACATATATTTGGCACACAAAAAGATCCTCGTTGAAGTGCTTTGTGAAAAGGGTATAATCCGCTTTGCCTATCCTAAAACCATTTTCAACTAGAAAGTCTCTTAGGCACTCATACCAAGCTCTAGAGCTTGCTTGAGGCCATAAAGAGCCTTTCGCAATTTGTAAACATGGTTAGGATAGTCTTGGTCTTCAAACCCTGGAGGTTGCTCTTCATAAACTTCTTCCTTGATTGGGCCATTAAGGAATGCACTCTTAACATCCATTTGGTAGAGCTTGAAGTCATGATGAGTAGCAAAGGCTAGTAATATCCGAATGGACTCAAGCCTAGCTACGGGGGCAAATGTCTCATCAAAATCCAATCCTTCAACTTGTGAGTACCCTTTTCCACAAGTCGTGCCTTGTTTCTAGTTACCACGCCATGCTCAACTTGCTTGTTGCGGAACACCCACTTGGTTCCAACAACATTAGCTTGTGGGCGCTTGACAAGCTCCCAAACCTTGTTCCTTTCAAAGTTATTGAGCTCCTCTTGCATGGCAACTACCCAATCCGGATCTCTTAAGGCATCTTCAACCTTATGAGGTTCCAAGGATGAGACAAAGGAGAAATGCTCACAAAAGTTTGCAACACGTGAACGTGTTGTTACTCCTTTTGTGATATCTCCTAGAATGTTGTCAACGGGATGATCCCGTTGAACACTTTCATGAACACGAGGATGCAGAGGTTGAGCTCTTGAAACACTTGCTTCATCTTCTTCACTTTGGTCTCCCCCTTGATCCATGCCTCCCCTTTGATCTTCATTACCATTATCACTTTGGGGAGCATCTAGTGGATCTCCAACTTGTCCAATGGGGGTTTGATCTACTTCATAGTAAGGATAGTCACTTGGGCTTTGAGATGGTTCTTGTGGGCGAACATCTCCAAGTGCCATTCTCCTTAGAGCTTCTAGTGTAGGTTCCTCTTTATCAATGGCATGTTGATCAACTTGCTCCATTTGAGAGCCATTGGTTTTATCAAACACCACGTCACGTGCTATTTCAACAATTCTGGAGGATTTGTTGAACACACGGTACGCATGAGTGTTTGAGTCATATCCAAGCAAGAAACCCTCATCGGACTTTGAAGCAAACTTCGAAGTCTTAGGCTTCTTGTTGAGGATATAACACTTGCTACCAAAGACACGAAAGTAAGAAACATTGGGTTTCTTACCAACGAGAAGCTCATAAGGAGTCTTCTTGAGGAGGCGATGAAGGTACAATCGGTTTACGGCGTGGCAAGCGGTGTTAACCGCTTCCGCCCAAAACCGGTCCGATGTTTTGTACTCATCTAGCATCGTCCTTGACATCTCAATAAGCGTCCTATTCTTTCTTTCGGCAATCCCATTTTGTTGAGGAGAATAGGGAGTGGAAAACTCATGCTTGATGCCCTCCTCATCTAGGAACTCTTCTACTTGCATGTTCTTGAATTCGGTGCCATTGTCACTCCTTATAGCCTTTATCCTTAAGATGAACTCATTTTAAGCTCTCCTTAGGAATTTCTTGAGGACACCGGGGGTTTCACTCTTATCATGCAAGAAGAACACCCAAGTATATCTAGAGAAATCATCAACGATGACTAGACCATACTTGTTGCCACCAATGCTAATATAAGCAATGGGGCCAAACATATCCATATGGAGTAACTCCAAAGGTCTAGTTGTCGTCATGACATTCTTAGAGGGGTGTTGAGCTCCTACTTGATTTCCAGCTTGGCACGCACTACATGGCCTATCCTTTTCAAATACCACATCCTTTAGGCCACGAACGTGCTCTCCTTTAAGGAGCTTTTCAAGGTTCCTCATTCCAACATGGGCTAGCCTTCTGTGCCAAAGCCATCCCATATTGGCTTTTGCCATTAAGCATGTGTTAAGTTGAGCCTTATCCGTGGTAAAGTCCACGAGATAGAGATTTCCCTTGAGCACTCCCTTAAAGGCTATCGAGTCATTACCCTCTCTAAGAACGCTCACACCCTCACTAGTAAATACACACTTATATCCTCTATCACATAGTTGTGATATGGATAGGAGATTATAGTCTAGGGAATCAACATGCAAAACATTAGATAGAGTATGTGAAGAGGAGATAACAATTTTACCGGAGCCAAGGATTTTCCCTTGACTATTATCCCCAAAGAAGATTCCTTCACTTGGGTCCTCGTTCTCCTCATACTCTATGAACATGCTCCTCTCTCCGGTCATGTGGTTGGTACATCCACTATCCAACACCCATTTCGATCCGCCGGAGGAGTAAGTCTACAAAACAAATTTATGCCTTCCTTTTAGGTACCCAAGCGGAGTTGGGTCCTTTAGTGCTTAGGCATTTGGGCACCCACACGCAAGGCTTGGGGCTCTTGCGAAGTGGGCCAACATATCTAGCAAACACTTTGCCATATTTGTTCCTCATAAGCACATAAGATGCATCAAAATCATGGAATAGAGGATGCGGTTCAGATTTAGGCATTTTGTTGCTAGAGGGTGAGTTCTTTTCGATTTTAGTTGTGGATGAACTCCCCTTAACAAAGACAATCATGTCTTTGCCATACTTGGAGGTTTTGGCGTTATGCCTTCCACCTCTAGTATAGCCAAGACCATCCTTGACATGGGGAGGTCTTGTGTTGGTGTATGCACTTCGTGCATACGCTACCTTCTCCTTGTCAAAGATGGCACCCTTAGGTGCTTGCTTGCCCTGCGCTAAGTTGAGTTCATCCTTAAGCTTAAGGATTAAGTTAGAGCACTTGCAAGGCGGTGTTGCATTGGATGAGGCCTTTGATGAGGTTGAGCTCTTGGAGGAAGAGGCTACATTGTTCTTAAGGGACTCAATTTGAGTCTCAAGGATCTTGTTAACTTTTGTCACGTTCCCAAGTTCATCCTTGAGCTCAATTGATTTCTCCTCAAGACTTCACCACATTTTCTTACTTAGAGCAAGTTCGTGTTCCAATGCCTTGCTCTTCTCTCTTTCAAGCTCAAGGAGCTCATTAAGCTCTTGACATCTTTCCTTTTCAAGGATGAGCATGTCCTCTTGTCTGTTGATGAGATCCTCCTTCTCAAAGATCTCATCCATAAGCAACTTCATCCTACGCAGGGTGCTTTTGCTTATGTCCTTAAACATGTGCTCATTTTCACTAGCGCTATCAAATTCATCATGAGAGGAAATGGACGAGGAGGAGTGAGATGTTACCTTTCTCCTTCCCTCCTTTGCCATAAGGCAAGTTGGTTTGTAGTCGTTGTTGAGGTTGGGGAAGAGCTTGCTTCCCTTGGAGCTCCTCCCGATGGCTATGGTAGCCATCTTCTCCTCTTCTTCTTCGGAGGAGGACTCATCGTTAGAGTCCCACTCCTTGCCCAAGTGTGCTTGTCCGGAGGGCCTCTTCTTCCTGAAGAATTTCTTCTCTTGAGGCTTGCCCTCCTTCTTCTTCTTTACTTCTTCATGGGGGCAATCAGCGATGAAGTGGCCGTACTCGCCACAATTGTAGCAAGCCCTTTTTGATTTGGGCCTTGCTCTTTCCTTCCCCTTGCCTTCATAGTTGTGTCCGCCTTTCTTCCTCCTCATCATCCTTTTGAATTTGTAGATGAAGAAGGCCTCTTCCTCATCGGTGTCGAGGCTCTCCTCATCGCTTTCCTCTTGCTCCTTTAAAGAGGGTGTTGCCTTAAGTGCAACATTCTTCATCTTGGAGGCGGTGAACTTTTGAAGGTCGTTGTAGAAGAGCGCCACCTTCTCCATGATCTCGTGGTTGATGATCCTACCAAGGACATCCTTCGGGGTCATTTGAGTGAACCCCGGGCTTTCTCGAATCATGGAGCAAAGAGCGACGTTCCTAGGCATGAATGCCCGGATCTTCCTCTTCACCATCTCGTGGTCGGTCCACTTGGTGCAGCCATATGATCGGCTCTTGTTGATGAGTATCTTCAACCGGTTGTACATGTCTTGGGGGGATTCACCATCCATGATGGCGAACCTCCCAAGCTCTCCTTCGATGAGCTCGATCTTGGCCTCCTTGACCACCCGATTTCCCTCATGCGTCGTCTTGAGGGTGTCCCATATATCTTCGGCCACCTCAAGACCATCGACGCGGTTGAACTCATCTCTTGAGAGGGATGAGATGATCACACCTGCAGCTTGAGCGTTGCGGTGGATGAGGATGGCTTGTTCTTGCGTGATGTTGTCCTCATCCTTCGGGATCTCCACCCCGGTCATGACAATTTGCCACAATGCCGGATTGAGTGACACGAGGTGGATCTTCATGTTGTGCTTCCACATCCCGTAGTCGGTTCCATCGAATTGAGGAGGTTTCCCCAATGGGATGGAGAGGTAGTGGTTGTTGGCGGCAAGGCGTTCATAGTTGAACCCTTGTCGGTTGTAGTTGACCCCGCCGCCACCGCTTGATGAGCTTGACGGCTCAACCACAGCAATCTTCAGCTTCTCCCGGAGCTTCTCCTTGAGCTGGCGAGTCTCCTCATCATCTGTTGGCTTGTCTTGATAAGCCATTGTCTCCTCACGTGTCGGTTGAGAATCATTGGTCGACACCTCTTCAAACACTACTCCGGTCATCTCTCCGAGTTGTTAGACTCTTTGTGGAGAGTCCTGCTCTGATACCAATTGAAAGTTGCCTAGAGGGGGGGTGAATAGGCTAATCGACCTGCAAATGACTTAATAAAACGAGATTAGATCACAGGGAGCGGACTAGTCCGGTCTGGGGGCGGACTAGTCCGGTCAGCCTGCGTGAAGAACCCTAAAAAATGTTTTTATCAAGTTTTAAGGGAATTTTTTTGAGGCTACAGGTGAGGATATGTTTATGACAAGTTTAGAAACTACCAACACAAGACTAAGTCAAGTTTCAACAAGATTATAGCAATGTGAAGCACAAAACAAAACTAGCAACCCTAGAACGAAATATTCGATAAACGAAATGCGAAGAACACGGAGACACAAGGGTTTTATCCCGAGGTTCGATTCCACACAAGAATCTACATCCCCGTTGAGGAGTCCACAAAGGACCGGGTTCAACAACCCTTCCCTCACCAAGTTTACCGCACGGGCCTAACTTGATTCTCCACTATCTCAAAGAGTGAATACAAGATTCGTTGGGGCTTCTTACAATCTGAGGCTCCCACACCACAAAGATGATCAACACAACGAAACACACTCAACACACAGGTCACAACGACTCAATGAGTGCAAGAGATCAAACCGGGAGCACACGCGCGATGTTCTTCCTCTTCTCCACCTCACTAAACCCTAATTCACTCAAGAATTAGTTTTAGAGGGAAAGTAGGCAAGAAAGAGGCTTAAGAGTGCTCCAAGTTGGCTGTGGCGGCGCTAGGGTTCGAGAGTTTTTGAAATGAGGCCGGGGGTCCCCTTTTTATAGGGGTCCCGAGCCCAAACTGTTGACCTCAGCAAAAGGGCGGACTAGTCCGGCCTCAGGCCCGGACTAGTCCGGCCTAGGGGATCACTGACCCCTCTGACAACTGTCGCACTGCACGGCAATCGTCACGCTACCCGCCAAACTTCAAATTCAAACGATAACTTCAACAACGGACTAGTCCGGCCCTCACCGGACTAGTCCGATCTCACACAGAACCTTTTGTTCCGTGTGAAAACGGACTAGTCTGGAGACCACGGACTAGTCTGCCCTTGGGGCCGGACTAGTCCGGCCTTCCCAGACTTAGTCGCAAAACCTCTCTGCACTTGGCAACACGGACTAGTCCGATCTCACACAGGACCTTTTGATCCGCCCCAAAACGGACAAGTCCGCTCTCTAGGACTTAGTCCCGAAACTCCACCCTAAGGGGTACCCTGGACTAGTCCGTCCCACTACGCACTAGTCCGAAGTCACACAGGACCTTCTGGTCCGTGTGAAAACGGACTAGTCTGGCCAGGAGCGGACTAGTCCGGCCCTAAGGCGGACTAGTCCGGCCACTCCTGCCAGACTACTCTAAATTCAACTTTAAATAGGATTTCTACCTCAAGCACCACTCTTGAGCTCCTACTTTGACCTCTTTGCACTTTACGCACACACCCTCCTATTTCTACGACTAGTCTAACTCAACACGCTAGAAACCCTAGTTTCTACGCTTCGAGTCGACTCCGTTTCCTTCCTTTTCCTTTTTGAGGGTTTGCGGCTCCGATCGAGTCCACACCTGTGCTAAGATCACATGAGCTCATTAGCGACTTAATTGTCGTCATCAATCATCCAAAACCCACGGGGAACCTAGATGCACTTTCAGTACACCAACTATTTTATACTAATTTAAAAATGATGAGAAATTTTGCCTCGTATCAGAAAAAATATTGCAAAAAAGGAAACAGCTTGTTATATTGAAATTCATATATTGTGTATGTATGCAAAACATTTGCTACACTAGGATGTAAAATGAATGGTGATATAGGGCTACTGCACGCTTGCAATAAAAGAGGTGTAAGTCAGGGGATCTGGATCCCTGGTTTCTGCCTAGGTTTGAAACAACCATCTCTCCAAAGAAATGTTCTGTCAGAATTCAGGAAATAAAAAGTCAGGGACACCGAATGCTTGCTTAGAAAAATTAATTTATCTTATTCGAATTAGCAATTAGCTAGGGAAACTGGTATCTCGAGGCTCGGTTTCAGGCCTACTACATGGATAGAAGAGACGGCGCAGAGTAACTGTGTTGCGGCATGGATGATAGAATCTGGCTCCTTTTCGGCACATGGATCAGTGTACCATGATCGCCATCCACTAGTGCCAAGTTGATCTACACCGCTGCAACCCTATTGCATTGGCTGTTGCCACGCTCCCCACTTGCCATCCACAGCTCACACTTATTAAGTACTTAACCCCAGATATACTCACTCCAGTAATAATGAGGTGTTGTCCCCGCCGTGATGTCCGTCAACTAGGGCGGCATGCAAACGTGGCAAGCAACTTGGTTGTATTACACCAAGCAGCCAGATTGTGCTGATAATTAAACAAAGCAACCAGACAAACCTGGTCGCCAAGCTGAACTTGCAAGGAATCATCCAGTTGGCCTGATGACTGAGGCATCAAGATCGGCAACCGAGCATATCTATTTTGACAGCTGAAATAGTAATACTGGATTGTAAATCTACTGCCATCTGTAGGTTTATATTATCTGCTGCATATTGATTCCCTTGTTAGTAATAGTATATTGGATTATAGACTACACGTACATATCCTGAAGGTTTCTGACACTCCAACGATCGATGCTCCAGCTGCACGTAACCATAAGAAAATCAGGCGCCCACGTATGTGCTGCATATAACATGGTTAAGTTGTTCATCATCAGCGCTTTAGTAGCTATCTGACTATCTCCAAGATCTGTTGTAATCTCTTAGACTCACCGGGGAATCTTCAGCAAGATCCTCGATGGTGTGGTGCTTAATTAAGCTCGGTTGTACGTCCCGGCAAGTGGGCCAGTTGAAAGCCGCCACGCACGTTGGCATGTTGCATGCCCTAGCCAGCTAGCTTGGGGGTACAAAAGCAAGTACAATCATGCTGCTTACTCTAATACTGCAAGTATTTAACAGCGTTGATGACATGTTACGTGCAGTGTAAACGATGCTTTAAGCGCTGTAAACATGTTTAGATAGAGATGCATCGTGCTTTGTCGATCAAGCATGATAGCTTTTCTCCAAACTCCAAGCATGTCACGGATAAACTTGAAAGGAAAGCTAAGCACCGGAAAAGTGCAGGCATCTTGCTTGGATACGTACGCTCTTCAATTGCTTGGGGTTGATCCAAATGTGCGGTATCACAGCCCTGATATGATTGGGTTTTATCAGCCATCTCCCTCCTCACATCTGGGTACTCTCTTCTCAATTCCTATCCGGGTGTTGCCCCACTTAATTCTCTCTCAAGTAAAAATAAAGAGGCCGTACGTGGCTGCATTATTATATATACTTGCTCTCCCTCTTCCGTGTAATCATCATGTGAGGTACTGTCAATACGATCAGGGATCGATTAAACTAAAAGATCTGCATGATCCTGTCAATTGACAATTAATCAGGATTATCGCTGCAAAGCTCTCTTTTCTTGGCTGTCTGAACTACTCTAATCCATAATTATACTATATAATTAACTATTTATAAAGGCTAATTAAGGGTACAGCTCATCAATCACGTCAAACCAAAGTGTGTCGCCACATATACGCATATAAATACAACTACTCCTGAAATCATGACGGGAATAATAATAATAGCGAACTGGCCAACAATCTAGTATTATTGCGTTTTGGGATTTGACTGGAATTCCGGTCACCAGTTGTTGCTTGTGCTTCGCGATCGCGACAAAATTTCTGTTGTTTATGCATGCACGGTCTTACATGGACAGAAGCATCGGCCGGGTCCCCTCCATTCGGTTTTTCAGCATCCACAAGATCTTAACTTGTCAATATCGAGTCTGGTTAAAAATCTTCTAACTTTAATTAGTCAAAAATGCATATACAAAGAAGATTTGACGTCTAAGATATATTTACAGTATCCTCTGTGAAAATGACAGTGACAAAATGCCTCAAAATCGGGATGAAAATGAAGTATATTCGGATCATGTTTGATGGATTTTTGGTAGCGGTTATAACAGACAATCCTAAACGTCCTTGGAGCCTTTCTAGGGAGCCAAAGGGGAAAAGAAATCTACCGCCGAATCATTATTCTTTATATAGTCGTCCAAGATTTTGTTCGGATAAGAAACCTGCAATTGGCACATTTGAGATTTGCTTCAATCGTTGTTGATATGCTGAAAATACTAAAATGATCCCCATTATTCGAGATCTGAAACTACAATGTGGGAGATGTTAAAAAAAGTGGATGTGTACCATCCAGAGTTTAAGTTGGACTTATGGGGTACACTTAATTTTTTTTGACGCTATTGATATTCATCCATCCAGGAACAGAAAAAAAAAAGACCAAAACTTTCCATTGTGCATATACTTTCATATCTTCCTTGGAACCATTGATCCTAAATTTTGATCAATACTAAAACGGCGTTCTAAAGGAAAATGTGCACCGTCCATTGGTTTCTTAAGTCAACCAAGTATTTCAAGAGGAAGGCTTTACTTTTAACTTTAAGTAACAAGCGTGTGATTTGGCCTTTTTCCGTCAAGCCTGCGAGGGCAGTTGTTGCACTTTGGCGATTAGTTCAAATTTTTTTTGACGATAATCGATTAGTTAATTAGTTGTTTGATTGTCTCCATCATTTTTTAACGAAATGACATCAACAATCATCGACAAATTTGTGGATGAGATAGTTAGAGCCTGTTTGGAACCTCTAGAGCTAATTGTTAGCTAGCTAATAATTTATTAGTTGAATTGTGTCAGCTAATTATTAGCTAGCTAACTATTAGCTGGAGGTTGTTTGGAATCACTAGAGCTAATTTAGTCTTTAAACACTAATTAACTATTTTACCCCAAAATTGTACCAAAAACAAAACACGGGCTGTAAGCTTAATAACAGTGCAATAAATCGCTCATTAGCTGTGGGGTTAGCTAATTTTTAGTCCTACTATTAGCTGAGGGGTTTGGAACCTCTAAAGCTAATTTTAGCAGCTAACTATTAGTTTTAGGGGTTCCAAACAGACCCTTAAGAAGATCAATAGAATTAGCTGTTTCCATCTGTCACATGTACCATCACATGGTTTTTGACGGAGCACGAGACATGCAGAGCAGCAAGCGAAGCGAAGCTGACCCGGTCAGGTCCACCCCCGGGCCGGACGCGTGCGGCTGAGCTGGATCCTCCCCGGGCCGGGCGCGCACGTCCCCACGAATCCGGGAGCGTGTGAACCCGCGTCAGGTCGTCCCCGTCGCCGCGCATGCAGAGCCAGAAAGTAAATTCGAATAAACGTGCGGCGCGCCACGCGCGTCAGCCCAGCTCGCGTCACCAGCCGACGCGCTGCCGTGCCGACTGCCGACCCACCGCCGCCGACGCCACGCCCACGCGACCGTGCCGTGCCGACGCGTGCGCCGCCGATCAGCAGCCGCGCCGCGCTGGTCCTGGTCTTGGTCCTCCACCAGTGCCTCGCAGTCGCAGGTATCACACGTCGCCGGGTTGGTGCGTGCGTGCTCTGCCTTCGAGATTCTCGCAGAACGTGCGGCCACGGACTCGGGGTCGCAGCTAGCTCACCGCCGGCCGGCTTCCTCTGTTTTCGGCGAGCCGGAGAAAGCTCATCATAGCCTGCTTTTCGCCTCACTACAGTTACTCCACGTCCACGTATCAAAATATCTGGTATAACTCAACTTGGCTATGACGGACCTGTCACGAGAAAGGTGAGAAAGGGACAGTTCACTATGCTTGCATTGCTACCAAGTCAGCAACAGAAGAAAATGGGATGGGAGTGAGACATGAGTGACCAGGTCTACTAGCTAAACTACCCACCCTTCTAGATGAACTAGGTACCACACGCTAATCACCTCATCATTGGCAGGAAGACTTTGGCATGGTTCACAGGGGATCCTGGCTCAAGGTAGGACTGCTTTAGAGAGGATGAGCACCAAACCCAACGATAAATATAATCATTTTTTAACGAATGAACAACATAATCAGGTTTCAGAATTGAGCATTTTGAGAGATTCACACGTCATGGTCTGCACTTTATAGCGTATTCCAGTTCTGGTAATAATGTTCATATGTGGAAGCACAAATTATGCCCCTTTTCGCTCCATCTTCAGACACGATTCCTTTAGAATTCGGTCTCTGTTAGTCGTAAACAGCCATATATAGTTATGAAAGAATCGAAATCCATAATTTTAGGTTCGTCTTTGTTGATGCTATGAAATCAATAGATATTTAGGTCCGGGTAGGGTTACTTAAGCGAGGACAATCTCGAGAAGAATACGGTAAATTTATACTGGTTTAGTCCCTCTTGGGGTAATAGTGTGATTCGTCAAGTTATAATATGTATCATGTGCTTCTAAATTATGTTAGATTATAATCTAGCTCTGGTGGTTAAGTATTTTGAGTAGCACTATCAAATCAGTACTCTACAAAGAAAGTCATGGGCGCACTTATGAAAAATGTGAATGGTGAACGTACCATAATATTGGCCTACGAAGTCCGATCCACAGTCATGTGCTTAACCGTTCAATTATCGTCGTCGCTTTGTTCTAAACAATAAACTGTAAGTGTCTGCATTTGTACTCGCTTGTAATAAATTGACCGTAATCTCATTAGAGGAAAAAGACAGAGCTTTAGCCATCATTAAAAAAAGATTATAATCTAGCATCTCCAATCCTTGACGGGAAGAAATAATTTTATACCGGAATTATCGTTTCCAGTCTGGATCCATCTGGACTCTGAATGCGGCTTCCCTCCTCCCATTCGGTCCTCTCATGCGTCCTCCCGCTGACGTGTCAAAATATTATTGGTTCTTCATTAATACTCAGTTTAACTATTATATCTTCACAACAAATAAGACGATGACACATCAGCGAGAGGAGGTATGGGAGGACAAACGGGAGGAGGGAAGCCGTGTCCTTGGACTCCTACTCAGATATAGAATCGTAGAATCTGTAGTAATTTATTTTTAATTTCTTCTACTTTATATAATCCTCTAAAGATTTTCCTGATTTTATGTCATATCCTCACATCTTTTCATACCAGGCCGCTTCGCCTTGAACGTTCGTACAACTTTTCCTTCTCCCCCCTTACTTTTTGTGGCTTCGTTCTTGAAACATCTATGATTCTTCACTAATCACTACAGAAAACGCGATCATTTACGGACTTGTCACGGCCGGCCGTCGCAAATAAACAACACCGTCGTAAATAGACGGCTAAATTGCGATGGCGGGCCCGGGAGCCGTCGCAAATAGGTCAGCCGTCGCAAATAGAGCTTATTTGCGATGGTTGGTTTCTGAGGCCGTGGCAAACAAGGTTAATTGTGACGGCCAACCCTAAGGTCGTCGCAAATTAAAGTCCTATACCCGTCGGGATCACTCATTTCCAAACTGAGCGCCACATTTGCCTTCGCTACTGCCGCCACCTGCTGCCACTACCGCCGCCGCCGTTGCTCCGCCGCCGCTGCTCTGCCCCCTCAAGGTATGGCCACCCCCTCCTCTTCTCCCTCCTATCCATATCCACTCCCCTCCATTGTCACCCCTTCCCCCTCTGTCCCCTCCATAGCCGGTCCCCCTTCTCCTCCATGCCCCCCTTCCCCCATCCATGGCCGCCCCCCCCTTCCATGGCCGCCCTCCCCTCCTAACCTCCGCCCTACCTCCCCCCGTCCATGGCTGCCCCTCCCCCCTTCCATTCATCCTAGCCGACCCCCCTCCCCACCTTCCATGGCCGCCCCCCTCCATGGCCCCCTCCCTCCCTCCCCTCCTTCATGGTTCAATTAGTGTTGAATTAGTTAGGTTAATTGGTGATTAGTTGATTAGAGGATTGAATTGTGTAATTTATTAGTTAGATTGGTGATTAGTTGATTGAATTGCGTAATTCGTAGATTAAATTGTTGATTAGTGGAAGAACTATTCTATTAAATTGATAATGCTTATGTCTATGTTAATCATGCTTAGCTAGGTTTAGATTTAATTATGTATATATTTATTTATGCCTATATTCAATTTTTGTTAATTGATATTAAGTTTGGTAAGATAGGTTTAGGTCAATACTTATGTCTGTGTTTGTAATAAAATTTTTTATGTTTAAGTGTATGTTTATTAATTGATAAGTTACAATTTAATAATTTTTATGCTTACGTTTAATTGAATTGCGTTGTTTTTTAGATTATGGTTATATTTTTTAATTTGATTACTTGAGTGTTACTATATGTACAAAAATGGGATTCGAGTCGGCTTGACCCGACACAACCCATTTAGGGCCCGACAAGGCCCATTTAGTTAGAAGTTAAAGTATGCGTCTAAACAGACACGGAGACGAACGACGACGGTGCAGAAGGGAAACACCCGCGCGTGAGGATGGCGGACCTTGACGGACCTACTTTTCTGTCTCTCTCTCTCTCTCTCGTTCTTTCCTCTTCCCTTGTCTTGAAGAGCTGCAGCCTCCGACGGGCGGGTGACATACGAATGACGACTATAATCGTATAGTCATGCCCCTTTTTTACTTTAAGATCTGCACAGGATAGAGGGCTGTAGTGTTAAATACGTGGTGTTTTGATGTCGAAATTTTCTTTCCTCCTCGCTCTTCTTGAAGAGCTGCAACCTCCGACGAGTGGCTGTCATACGAATGACGACTATAACTGTATAGTTATGACCCTTTTTACTTTAAGAACTGCACCATATTGGGGGTATAGTGTTAAATAGACGGTGTTATGCTGTCGAAATTTTCTTCTCTCCTCGCTCATCTTGAAGAGCTACAAGCTCTGTCGAGCGGCTGACATACGTATGCCGACTATAACTGTTAGTCATGACCCTTTTTACTTTAAGAACTACATCATATTGGGGGTGTAGTGTTAAATAGGCCGTATTATGCTGTCTAAATTATAGGACCTATCCTGCATACATTAACGATAATTTCTTTCGCTTTGAACTGTAGAGCCAAACATGGGTGAAGACCGCAGTTGGATGTATACTGGCTAGAAGAGCAGAACTGACGGTCACTCATATGAGTGGTACATCAAGTTAGATAATTTTTTGGATCGAGCATTTTCGTTGTCAACGGATGATATGGTGTGGTGCCCATGTACGAAATGCCAAAACACCAAGTTTTTAAGAAGATTGGATCTTTTGTTTCACTTATGTCGAAACGGTTTCACGCCACATTATGAGGTGTGGACCTTCCACAGCGAGACTAAATCTCGAGTTGTAGAAGAAGTGGATGAGGATGATGATATAACAAGGATTGATAGGATGGATGAGATGCTAGAAGCTCTAGAAGCGGAAGATCCTCTTATAAATGAAGCAGGGGAGTTCTTCGAGAAGCTCAAAAAATCACAACAGCAGTTGCATGAACACACGGTTGTGACCGTCCTTGCTTTCTTGACCAGATTTATGGTAATTAAGTGTAAGTATTTTTTTCCATCAACTGCTACAATGATCTTATGAAATTGATCTGCGATAACCTTCCACAACCTCACAAAGCACCTAAAGATATGTATCATTCAAAGATCAAGATAGCTGGTCTCGGTATGAACTATGAGAAAATTGATGTGTGCCCAGACAACTACATGTTATTATAGAAAGAGCAGGCCAACGAGAACATATGCTAGAAATGTGGTAAACCGAGTTATGTCGAAGTTGTTAATGACGATGGCGATAATGTGATGACAGATGTCACACATAAGCAGCTTTGTTACTTGCATGTGACACCTTAGTTGAAGCTGGTTGTTTCTTTAAAAAAGAACATGTCGGTGGTTTGGAACCGGCAGATCTCCCGACACTAATAAAGTGTTAGAGGAGTTTGATGTTCGGTGTGGGCGCGCGGAGATTCAAGAAGGTGAATTGTAAATAGCACAAGAGACATGGCGATTTACGTGGTTCGGGCCGCCTAAGCGTAATACCCTACTCCACGGGTGTGTTGGTGTTGTATTGGCTGTATGAGCTTGTGACGAGTATCAATGGCGTGTGTGTAGTGTCACTGAACGTGTAGAGTCCATCGTCGGCCTGTCCTTTTATAGTACAAGGGCAGACCGTTACAAGTTAGCCTGGCCCGACATGTGGCCCCAGCGGTTACTAGTATTGATACTCATTTAACACGCTTAATTGTCCTTAACGACCGGGTAATGGGCTTTGATAGCACCGTTACTGGTAATTAAGGTCATCCGATTGTGTGTCATTAATATGGTATTAATGACACTTAATCGGGTCTTGAAGTCCTTGATTCCCCTTTGAAGATCCGGAGCCGTTGTGGAGTCTTCCGGAGGTTAGAGGCTGAAGATCCGACGGTTGGGCACGTGGCAGCTCCGGAGCATACTGTGGGAAACAGGTAGCTCCAGAGCTACCTGACACGTGTCAGGTCCGGAGCTTCTCTCGGTCTGGGGTTAAGTCCGGAGGTGCCATTTCGGTACATAGCCCGGTGCTTCCCCCTTGTGGGCGGTAGCTCCGGTTTGATAGTACACGTGGCGGCCCCGGGATTAACCATGTTGGAGAAGTGGGTCCGGTTATATCTGACATGTGGGCCTCCGAAGGTCTTCAAGTCAAGTAGATGACTTTTCTTTGAGATCTTTGTAACCTCAAGGGGTGTACGGTTTCCAGGGTACCGACAGAACCACGAGACACATGAGATGACACAAAGAAGGTAAACGTGAGAACAAAGAATTCTTGACGCATCCGTCTGACGGTGATGCATGAAAGGTGCTAGAATGTTTTGATCGAAATTTTTCTCGTGATGCGAGAAATATTCGCATTGGATTAGCAACAGACGGATTATCACCGTTCAGTACAAACGTCACGCCATACTCCTGTTGGCCCGTCTTTGTCATTGCGTACAACCTGCCACTGGCTTTTTGTACGAAGAATGAGTTCATGTTTCTCAGCCTCATTGTACCTGGACCTGGTCATCCTGGGTCACGTCTCAATGTGATGTTGAAACCGCTGATTGAAGAATTGAAAGTGTTGTGGACAGGAGTCGAAGCGTACGAAAGTTACATGAAGCAGAAATTCAACCTTCGAGCTGCTTATTTGTGGTACGTCCATGATTTGTCGGCATACGACATGTTTTTCGGATGGAGCACTCACTGTTGTCTGACGTGTTCAATATGTGCTTCAGACACGGATTTCTTTCAACTAACTCATGGAGGCAAAATATCTTATTTCGATTGTCACAGATGTTGGCTGCCTTCAAATAACATATTTAGGCAACAGAGACATGTATTTAGAAAGAACACCGTTATCACTAAAGGACCAGTGAAGCATCTCAACGGGTCAGAAATTTTTGATATGTTGGACAAAATAGTACCAGATGAAGTTCGTCCTGGATATTTCGTAGGTTATAGAGAGGAACACAATTGGACCCACATATGTGGACTTTGGAAGCTACCATATGTGAAGTCGTTGATTATAATGCAGAACATTGATGTCATGCATCAGGAGCGTAACATGAGTGAAAGTATCATAAGCACTTGCATGGATATGCCTGGCAAAATGAAAGCCAATTACAAAGCTAGACTAGATTTGGCAGACATTTATCACCGTCCAACTCTTAAAATCTCTGAAAGTGGTGGTAAGCCACGTGCTTCTTTCTATCTTCGATCTAAAAAATAAAGAAGTCGTGAAATGGATGAAAACTTTGAAATTCCCAGATGGTTACGCAGCTGACCTGAAACGAGCCATGAATGTGACCACAGGAAATCTCACGGGGTTGAAGAGTCATGATTATCACATTATAATAGAAAGACTCTTACCTGTTATGTTTTGAGGCTAGATGATGCGGTATGGAAGGTTTTAGCCAAGCTCACCTATTTCTATAGACAACTTTGTGCTAAAGAAATCAAGATAGGGATGATGGATAAGTTAGAGAAGGAGATACTCATACTTTTATGTAAGATGGAATTTTTTTCCACCGGATTCCTTCAATGCAATGCAACATCTACTTATCCATCTTCCATTCGAAGCTAAAGTTGGCGGTCCTGTGCAATACAGGTGGTTGTATCACATTGAAAGAGCGCTACGATATCTGAAACCAATGGTTGGCAATAGGACAAGGGTGGAAGCGTGCATCGTTGAAGCATATGCTATTATTGAAGTAGGATATTTTTCAAGTGTCTACTTTGCAGAAGAAAACAATATCAATACTTCGGCGATGCGGTACAATGTGGACGAAGCACCCCTTTAAGCGACCTCTCCATTTTTCAAACGAGAGGCACCACAGTTGGTAGCTACACGACCTACGTGCTATCGGAACATGATAGGACTGTTGCTTTACTCTACATGTACACAAATATAGAAGGCATGCAGGAATACTTCGAGTAAGTGTTTGTCCTACATTTATGCTAATCGACATATTTTGCTACACATGTATTCTAAAATATGGTTTTCCACGTTCAGCGAGTTCCACATACAATGTTGGCCACATAGGCATCAACCTACGACCAAACAAGTAGAAGGGATGCGAAAAGAAGGAATAAATAGAGGACCAAGTTTCCTATCCTGGTTTTGGGATTATGTAATACTCTCTCGTGTTCTATATATTATAAGTTACTATTACTAAAGAAGTATTATTTTAACTTACGATCATTCTTGATAGTGTCGGACTCACAATGCCCATGAAGATTTGCGGCAACTATCTTATGGATTGGTGAATGTTAGAAGCTATAGTCGACATGACGTAAATGACTGTCGATTCCGTACAACTCATTTTGAAGCTCTTCGTCCTCTCGCGGCAACAACAAATTTTAGTGTTGTGACGAGGGCAATTGACACTCAAGAGAATGTAACCGATTATTATGGGATCATTAACAAAATCATTGAATTTACTTTTATTGGAAATAAGACCCTTCGAGTTGTCTTCTTTGAGTGTGACTAGTTTGATCACACTCATGGAACTCGAGAAAACCAATTTGAAATGTTGGAAGTGAAACATAAGGACCGACTACGAGGTTGCGATACATTTGTTCTTGCACATCAAGTGGAGCAAGTTTATTATCTACCTTATCCATGCACGAAGCTCATTGCTTGGTGGGTGGTATATAAGGTGAATCCTCGTGAGCGGTTATATACTCCTGGGGATGATGGTTACCATGATAGTGAAGACATTGAAGAAGTGTAATAAGAAGAAGAGTTGTCAGACACTTTTATCGTCGAGCTTGGTGCAGGACTCGATCAATTAGTTGGAGATGTTGAAGATGTAGAACCAGATGATATGCGAAAACGAAAATTAGAACAGACCACGATGGATGATCGTTGGGCTGGTTTAAGGAGTAGGGCACATGATAATGATGTTGATGAATTTTAAAAGTGATTAAAAGTAAGATTTCTTGAAGATAGTAACATGAATTCTGTATATATTATTTGTATATTTAATGATTATCTATTAAAACAGGGTGGCATCAAAAAAGGGTAAGAAGGTGCCGCCGATGAGGGGGTTCTACCCCTCTAGACCTGAGGATGCTTTCGCTGGTTCCTCGTCGACCGGGAGCAAACGTTTTCACCTGCTAGGGCACGTTCTGAGGAGCTCTAGAGCTTTGTCACGGGTAAATTTCACTAATTTTTGACAAATTATTCAAATTCAATTTCCAATTAAACTTACTTATGAATCATTTGAATGTTGTAGTCCTCATTGACTGACTCAGAGGCTACGACACCAGTTGAGCTTGGCTACCCTTCAGTGAGTCAGCCCTCGGCTGGCGAGCCTTCTGCTCCTGAGCCCTTTGACTCGGCTGGTGATGAGCCTTCTGGGTCACCTGACGTGGCGCCCTAGCACACGCGGAAGACGAGGAGGACTCACTTTGTCAGTCCTCCTGCGGTCCCTTCACAAAGGATCGTGATTCGTCCAGTCGGAGACAGGTAATAAAATCGTAGTGTTCAATTTTAGTTTCTTTTGGTTACTTAAGTAATGAATCAATAAATATCTTGCAAGGTTTGGTACGATGCGTCTTTCACCGTGAGTGACACCACAGACCGGTGAACGGTGTCCTCGGGTCCTTAGTGCGTTTGCACTATCCCGGGGTCATCGACGGGGTGCCTGCTCTTTCTTGGGAGGACTACGCACGCGTCCATCACCAGGAGCACGACAACCTTCAGGGGGCCGTATGGGCCGATTTTATGGTAAGTATGTTAAAAAAAGTTTCTAAGTTTTAACTCTTAAACTCTTTTAATGAACATCTCTTCAATATATTCTTTATCACATACAAGGTATATTTTAGAGGACCCGAACGACCCTCACATTTTTGAGGATACGAGGAGAGTGTTTCACTACAACGCCGCAAGACGCTTCGACAAGCTTTATCGAACGCTCGTACTCAAATTATCAATGAGCACTTGAAGGCGAACGAGCAGCACGTGCTACACTTTCGGCAAAAGAGCGAGAGGCACCTGACGGAGGAGGAGTACGCGCAGGTACGTGAGGTGTAGTAAATATTTTTTTTGATAATTTCCTCAATGGTATTTTTAACGATCCACAACTATGTGCAGGGCCACGTGAGCTGGTTGTAGGGTCAGTCCGATGCATTTCGAGCCCTCTGTCGGTACTGGGCTAGCGATGAGTTTAAGGCTAAGTCCGGGAAGGCTCGAGAGTGCAGAGGGGTCGAGGGAAAGAGCAGGCATGGCCAAGATAACCACTTGCTTTAGCTAAACACATGGTAAGTGTATGTAACTTATATTTATATATTTGTAATGTACTATTCATACTAACACGTATTGACAAGAGCGCGAGACGGGGTGCAGCCTACCCCTGCTGAGATCTGGAAGAGAGGTCACATGGACCCTTCTCAGCCTCAGGAGTGTAATCAGGCCGCAACCGAGCGATTGGTAAGTTTAGAAATCATTCATATTAAATATAACTATATGGATTGTTGAACTTACACAGTTTTCTTGTTTTTCAGGCTAAGTACGGGGAGGAGGCTAAGAAGATACACGTCGAAGATTTCGATTGGGAACATGAACCAATAGATCCTCAAGCCGCGTATGCAAGCGAAGATGGAAAAGCACATGAAACGTGAGTTCATAAGTCATTTTATCGTTTTCAATTCAAAATATTCAAGATATTTCAATTTCATATTACTAACTCTTTTTTATAGGCTCGCCATATTCGACGGAGTTGCTGACTCGAGAGCGGCGAGACCTGCGAGAGACAGCTCCACACAGAATTTGTCGGTGGGCACATCAGGTCGCCGCGTCTCGCAGAGAGACATCGAGATGCAGCCCCTTCGACGAACCATATAAGAGAACCTCACGCGACAGGAGGAGGAAAGGAGGGAGGCTGAACGGCAAAGGATCGCGATGGAGGCCACCATCTCTTCCCAGGCAGCCTGGATGGCTCAGATGCGGGACACAATAGAGGTAACAAAATGAAAATTGAAGTTCTCATTAATTTAGCGTAAATGACTTACTAATAGTTAACATCTAATGTTTGCAATGAAAGGTCATGGCTCGGACACAAGGTCTGGGGATCCAGCTACCGCCACTACCGGTCCTTCCAGATGACCCTTCTTCTGCGTGTCAGATAATTTTTTATGTCAACTTAACAATTCTATTTTTACCTCAACTTAGCCAAAATAAAGCAAGTAAAGTGAGTGAGAGTGAGAGATAGTTAGATAGAGTGAGAGATAGAGTTAGAAGAGGGAGGAAGATAGAGGGAAAAGAATTGATATAGAGTGGGAGAAGAATGAAGAGGGAGAGGGAGATGTAGATGGAGATAGAGGGAGAGGAAGATAGAGGGAGAGAGGGAGATGTAAATGGAGATAGAGGGAGAAAGATAGAGGGAAAAAGATAGCAATAGGGATATAAAGTGGGAGATAATGATAGATTGAGATAGAGAGGGGAATGAAGAGAGAGAGAGAGAGGGAGAGCTGAAGATGGAGATATAGAGAGAGGAAGGGAGGGAGATAGATGTTGATGTATTTCTATTCTAACTCTAATATTCATTAATTGCAGGGATCTGTGACGGCTGCTCAAACTCCATCGCCGTCGTTACCGCCACCTGAAGTGAGGCGCGACGACGACTTTGATGGCTTCAGAGGTGGCTTTGGTGGTCAGACGGGCGAGTGAGCCCTTGTGTTGGTTTGTTGATGGTGATGCGATGTATCGACGATGTGTTGTGATGCTAATTTGTGACTGTTGTGATCTGTTTTGTGATCTATTTTATAATTTGTGACCGCTGTGTTTCTGGACATCGAGTCGGGTAACAGTACCGTCACAAATAAGGTTTTTGACCGTCGCAAATAAAGCCTCTGTTATTTGCGACGGCCAGACCGTCGCAATTAAGACCCTATTTGCGACGGTCAGACCGTCGCAAATGCCCTTGTGGGTCCCGTCAGATGGCCGCGTGGGGTCCATCAGCTAGTATTATTTGCGACGGTCCGACCGTCGCAAATAGGACGTTAATTGCGACGGCCATGCCGTCGCAAATAGGCTTAATTGCGACAAGAAACTTGCGATGGCAAAAAAAACTGTCGCAAATAAGTAAAGCGGTCGCAAATAACTTATTTGCGACGGTTTAAGCCTTATTTGCGACGGCCGTGGCCATCGCAAATCGCCGGGATGCTGTAGTGAATGTTTACGTAACATACCCAAAACGTGATTTAATGGACTCGCCATGTGGCTATGCAATGGGCTGCCCATACTGCCACTGATTTGTTACAAAAAATGCATAATAGTATATGATAATGAACTATATATGTACATAATACACACCAGCCCATGTCGGTGAGCAAACTAGTAACGCCGACGAGATGGGCGATTGTTCATCACGCAGAGCAGTCGGTCCATTGAGTCGTGGACGCAACAATGCTTAAGGGTGACTTGGTCAGATCATAAAAACCAAGATAACCAGCTCTGGATTAAGAAAATTCCAACTAGCCTGGCCTTTGGCGTGGCGAGTGAACACCTCTCTCTCTGTACCCTCGTCATCACCAGCTCAGCTTTGCATTGACGCCAGTGCCAGGCAATCTCTGGGTGTTTCGTCGTGGATCACTATTGATTACGTGTTATTCTATCTTTTTATTTGGATAGTTGATTTTGAAACACCCAGACTATTTGTCATGTGCGAGCCTTGAAAAGAGCCGCAACAAAACAGGCAAGTACCAAGGCCCACAAGCCTCAAGGAGGAAGCCGAACTCTGGTTCAGGGTAAACTGCAGCCGTAACATATTTTTTGTTGAACTACTGTACCGACCGATTAACTTCATAAGTTTAAGTTGATGAGAATAGTGGACAATTCACTTATATTTAGTTTTAATTCTGTCTTGTTCTCGTTTTCTAAGTCTCTGTAACTTAATTAATACTCATTTCGTCTCTAAAAAGTTGTCCAAACGATAATTTTTTGAGGGTGGAGGGAGTATAAAGAAACACAACTCTTCTTCTGTATATTCCGGAGAAAAAAGTAAGGCTCCATTCCGACAAGATAACCTTAGAGTAAGGTGTAAGGCTCACACATGCATGCTTGAAATTCAAGACCGAATGAAGAGAGGTGGTTGGATCTGCGGCATGTCATGACATACATGCAGTGGGGCATCCAGGCATGGGTAATCTTCATGAACTTTTAAAAAAGTTCTTATCACGAAGCGCCTGCCATTGCTCGGGGGTACGGGGCGTTCGTATCAGGAATCGCCCGCGATTGCTGGTCTGCTGTTCAATGTACAAACAATTTTCAATATCTTCATATGCATTGTTCTTTACTTAAACATGTTGTGTGACCTCCCGATCAATTCAACCACAATTCTCCTGAACTTGATTGTTGAACTTCATCTTCTCCCTAAGACTAGTTTAATGGATCACCATCATCAGCTATGTCTTGACTTCAGACAACACCTGCACATGAACAAACAACCAATTCTTCCGAGCACAAGTCCGCAACTTGACTCACATTAATCTGGTAACCACAACACCTTATGTGAGCACCTCACATAAGCATGTTGAAAACATAGCAAGAAAAATATCTACCATGATCAGCCAAAATGTATCAAAAATTTAGTTCAAGAGCACTAAGAAAATCTTCTCATAAGTGTAAAACAATTTTAACACATTGCAAGTAAAAACATAGCAGTCGCACGATTATTTTAGCACGTAGAAAGTTCGAACAGTCCTAAATAGTAGCTATACATAAAAGGAAAAGTTCGGACAATCCAAGGTGAGTTTCCCAGATATATTCAAACTTTGCACGTAAACCTTCGCGTTTAACATAATTACCAATGTATTCAACACATAGGTCTAATATAACTGCTCAGCCTTAGACTATAAAAGGACCGGGCAGCCAAGGACATCGACAGCTCAGGCTTCATTCAAGCTCACACAAGCAAGAGCAATACAACACACTCCTATAGACGTAGAGTATTACGCTCTGGCGGCTCGAACCACATAAATCTTCTATGTTCACTATCTTCATCATCGCCTTTTCGTTCGACTACTCAGAGTCACTAGCCCCTCCGATAAAAGAATCTCCGCAGGCTGATTCGTAGCAGGTCCGGAAGAAGTGTTGTTTCCACATTTTGACAGTTGTTACGCTTGAAATACTAAAATGATCCCCATATTTGAGATATGGAACTACAATGTGGGAAATGTTACAAAGTGGAAGTGCACCATCCAGAGTTTTAAATTGGATTTACAGGGTACACTTAAATTTTTTTACGCCATTGCTATTCTCCATCCAGGAAAAAAAAGACCAAAACTTTCCATTGTGCATATACTTTTCATATTTTCCTTGGAACCATATGATGATATGATACTAACTTTCGATCAATACTAAAACGGCGTTCTAAAGGAAAATGTGCACCGTCCAATGATTTCTTAAGTCAACCAAGTATTCATTGGACAAGCTCCAACCTCCAGCATGCAGCTGGATGGACGGGGATCCTCTGACTTAAACCCAGTGACTTAAACCTTACAGTAGGCTTGCATCAGCCGTTTGTTCATCCAACGGTTTATGAGCAGTGTCATCTGGCCTCTCAACAGAGTCAGCAACGGAGCCAGCAACTTACTGCACAGTTTAAATCAGGTGATTCAAGTCAGAGGATCCCAATCCCAGCTGGATGCGGCTTGTAGCTTGCCGGCAGCAGCAAACTATTCAATGTAATGGAGCATTTAATGAGTACAGGAGTTAAACCTATTAAGATCCTATTAACAACTATAGCAATGGGTCTCTTTGGTTGATATTTAATTTTCTAGAAAACCTAAGAAAGTTACATGTCTGTATATTAAAGAAGAAAATAAATTGAAAACCACATTCAGCTGTAGCATCTCATGAGCAATCGCCTCAACTCTCCGGCTGCAAGTTGTGATAGTAGTTGATTTATTTCGATCATCTAAAAGAAGTTTAAAATTTTGGGCAATGCTAGGACTTCATGAATTTAATTAAAATAATTCAATTATTGAACTATAAAGATTTGCATCTCTTAATCATGCATCTATCGATCAAAACAAATCCTTAGAAAACTAGATAGCAACTCTCCTGATTCTCTAAATAGTACGTTAAGACAACAAACTTCATTAGTTCATCAATTATAAACTGGCTGGAATGAGCCAGTGCTTTAAAGTGTCTAAAGGTGCACAAAACAAATAAATAAACCTCACATCTACCATCAGATCATTCGATAATTATGCATTAACTACAAGAATCGTGATCAATTACGTCGGCCAGGCCGACGTAATTAAGCCTAAAGCCGATGTAAGTTACTTAATTATGTCTGTTTTTCCTTAATTACGTCGATTGTTGGCCGATGTAGCAGTTTGGACGTAATCAAGGTTACTTACGTCGGCTGCCGATGTAAGTTATTTAATTACATCGGCCCACTTTTAATTACGTCAGCCGTCAGTATCCGACATAATTTAGTACTTACGTCGGCCGTCGGCAGCCGACGTAAGTTACATGATCTAACTTACGTCGACTATCGTCAGACCGACGTAAGTTTTTTGTCTAACTTATATCGAAATGGTCTATCCGATAAAAGTTAATCTGGGCTAACTTACGTCGGCCTTACCATAGTCGATGTAAGTTATGTTTTTAATTTAAAAAAATAGAAAGTGACTTCCTCACACGATGGTGAGATCATAGAACAGACAGATATATACAGCAGTTGTCGGTACCCTAGAAACCGTACACCCCTTGAGGTTACAAAGATCTCAAAGGAAAGTCATATACTTGATTTTAAGACACTCGGAGGCCCACATGTCAGACATAATCGGACCCGCTTCTCCAACATGGTTAATCCCAGGGTCGCTACGTGTACTACCAAATCGGAGCTACCGCCCACAAGGGGGAAGCTCCGGGCCATGTACCGAAATGGCACCTCCGGACTTAACCTCAGGCCGAGAGAAGCTCCAGACCTGACACGTGTCAGGTAGCTCCGGAGCTCCCTGTTTCCCACAGTATGCTCCGGAGCTGCCACGTGTCCAATCGTCGAATCTTCAACACTTAACCTCCGGAAGACCCCCCGCAACGGCTCCGGATCTTCCAAGGGGAATCAAGGACTTCAAGACCCGATTAAGTGTCATTAATACCATATTAATGACACTTAAACGAACGATCTTAACACCAGTAACAGTGCTGTCAAAGCCCGTTACAGGGTCACTAAGGGCAATTAAACGTGTATCAATACTAGTAACCGCCGGGGCCACATGTCGGGCGAGGCTAATTTGTAACAGCCTGCCCTTGTACTATAAAAGGATAGGCCGACGACATGTTTAGGGGCTAGAGGCTAGACACACGCCATTGACGCTCAACACAAGCTCATACAGCTAATACAACACCAACACACCCGTGGAGTAGGGTATTACGCTCAGGCGGCCCGAACCACGTAAACTCTTGTGTCTCCTGTGTCATTTCCTACTCACCTTCTTGAATCTCTGCGCACCCATACCGAACATCAAACTCCCCTATCACTTTAGCAGTGTAGGGAGATCTGCCGGTTTCAAACCACCGACAGTTGGCGCGCCAGGTAGGGGGCGCCTGAGATTTTGAGAATGGTGAACTCAGCTGCTGGATCATCCAACGGTCAACCTGCTGCTCAGGCTGTTGGGGGCAATCCCTCCAATAGGCAGCCAACAACAGGAGCCTTAGCACCAGCAGGAGTCACACTCCCACCACCACCGTCTCCTCCAGCAAATCGTGCTGGGCTACGTGATGGTGCGCCGGCGTCAATTACTGCGTCGGCAAATCATGACAACCCGGAACACGCGCTCCATGCAGCGCGTGCTCTTCTCCAACGCCCACCACCTCCAGATGCATCCCGGGATGCACTGGAGCAGTGGAGGGCCGATGTGGAGCATTTGGTTGCAGCAGCAGCCGAACGCCTTAGCAACCAGGGTCCTCCTCCTTCAGGAAGAGCCCCGTCGCAGCGGTGGACTTTGTCGGGAAGACTTGGTCCGCACATTTCCAATAGCAGGAGACGTGCTGCGTCACAACAAGTGACATCATTGCCCTCCGGGGCACGACGCACTCACACGGTATCCAGGCTTTCGACTCATGACCTCCGGGCGGAGCTTGATCGCCGATACCGCCAGCAGGACGGCCGAGTCCATATTGAGCGTGCCCGTGAAAGACGGGAAGCTCAGGACCTTTCTGCTCCTGAAGGAGTGGGAGGAGGCTGTTCAGCCCTGACCATGCACCTACGCATGGTTAGGTGGCCACAAAAGTTCCGGCCTCACCTGCCGGAAAAATTCGATGGGACTGTCAATTCCGCTGAATTTCTTCAGATTTACTCCACTGCAATCTTGGCAGCTGGAGGAAACGAGGCCATGATGGCCAATTATTTTCCAGTGGCCTTAACAGGGACCGTCAGGTCCTGGTTTATGAGCCTTCCACCCAACTCTATCAACAGTTGGGAGGAGCTGTGCCAGCAGTTCACCGCCAACTTCGGGAGTTCATACACCCGACCAGACACTGTACTGGAACTTTTTGCGGTCGTACAAAAAGGGGGAGAATCCTTGCGATCATTCATCCAGAGGTTCTCTCAGGTACGAAACACTATCCCTTCTATCTCTAGCGCCTCTGTCATTGTGGCATTCAGACAGGGTGTACGGGACAAGAAGATGTTGGAGAAACTGGCGATCAAGGAGATCACCAGTGTCACGGAACTCTTCAGCTTGGCTGACAAATGTGCTAGAGCTGCGGAGGGCCGTGAGATGCACTCCAAACCAATCTTGGAGGGTCACAAGAAATCCTCCAAAGAAGAAGCCGCTACCTCCGGGGGTGGCAAGAAGAAAAAGAATACCAACGGCAAGAAGAAGCCGACGGCCAGCACATCCAATGTTGCAGCTGCTGCAACTCTGGGTGGTCGGGGGCCACGCCCCGAGAAGCGACCTCGACCGTCTTCTGAAGACGGTGGCAAACCCAAAGTGTGGTGTCCCATTCATAAAACGGGCAGCCACAGTTTGGAAGACTGCCGGGAGGTCCAAAACCTTGCCGAGCGCTACAACAAGCGCCGGGAAGAATCTCCTTTCCGACAGAGGGAAGGAAAGCAAAAAGTCGACGAAGCTCCGGGTGAAGAGGAGTTGGGGTTTTAGGATCCCAAAAAGGTCCTGAAGGCCGTATACACCTCCGTCGACGATGATTCTGACGTCTCTGACAACGAGCGTCGGAAGACCATGAACACCATTTTTGGTGGATCATGGGATATCACCTCCCGTCGCGTCATCAAGACTATGCGTCGGGATATGGCCGCTGTAGCTCCTACAGTCAGGCCAGAACCTCATCGGAAGTGGATGGACACAGCCATCACTTTTGATGCTTCGGATTGCCCTCGGAGCATGGTTGGAGCAGGTCAGTTACCTTTGATGGTATCTCCTACCATCAATAATATCCATCTCTACCATGTCATGGTAGACGGAGGTTCGGGGCTTAACCTCATCAGCTTCGAAGCTTTCACTAAGCTTCAGCTCCGACCTTTGGATCTCCACCCCTCTCGACCTTTCTCCAGAGTAGGTCCGAGGGCCATTACCCCACTCGGATCTATTACTCTCCCCGTTACCTTCGAGACACGGGAGAAGTACCGCACTGAGAAGTTGGTCTTCGACGTCGCTCAGATCAACTTACCTTTCAATGCCATCTTGGGTAGGCCTGCCCTGTACAAATTCATGGCAGCCGCTCATTATGGTTATCTGGTGTTAAAAATGCCAACACCAGTAGGCGTTCTCCGAATCCGCGGAGATCGTACTGCCGGAGTAACTGCACTAGAAGAACTCCATGCACTCACCACGGCGCAAGAGGAGGACTCCAGGCAGGAGCAAGCTCCAAAACCCCCGAGCATTCGTCAACGAGGCTCGACTTCTGCACCTCGAGTGCAACCAAGCGGCGACACCGACATTCCCGTCAAAGTCGTCCAAATTGGTTCCGATGCCGCTCAAACCACCCGTATATCGGGGGGATTGAACGACAAATAGGAACTCGCGCTCATCACTTTCCTCCGGGCTAACGTCGATGTGTTTGCCTGGCAACCATCACAAATGCCTGGGATCCCCAGGGAAGTGATTGAGCACAATCTGAAGATCTACCCCGATGCCCGGCCTGTACATCAGAAGCCTCGAAAGCAATCCGTAGAGCGACAGAACTTCATCCGACAAGAAGTGAAGAAGCCACTCGAAGCTGGATTCATCCGAGAAGTCTTCCATCCAAAATGGCTGGCAAACCCAGTCGTTGTGCCCAAGGCCGGCAGGAAGCTTCGGATGTGCATCGACTACACCACATTAAATAAGGCATGTCCAAAAGATCCATTCCCACTACCTAGAATAGATCAGATAGTGGATTCCACCTCCGAGTGTGAATTACTGTGTTTCCTAGACGCATATTCTGGGTATCATCAAATCAGGATGTCTAGGGAGGATGAAGAGCATACTTCATTCATCACAGTAGATGGATTGTACTGTTACACAGCCATGCCCTTTGGTCTCAAGAATGCAGATTCAACTTTTGTACAAGCTATGTACAAAACTTTCGAAGAACTCATTAGAGACATAGTGGAAGTGTACGTTGATGACATCGTGGTCAAAGTCAGGAACAAGGAGTCACTCCTTGACACCTTGCAGACTGTCTTCGACAAGCTGCGGGCCACCCGCACAAAGCTAAACCCAGACAAGTGTGTCTTCGGGGTTAGCTCCGGAAAACTTCTTGGTTTCCTGGTAAGTCACCGGGGCATAGAAGCTAATCTGGCGAAGATTAAAGCCATTGAAGACATGCGGCCACCAACCCGCATCAAAGACGTCCAAAAGTTGATTGGATGTCTAGCAGCCCTCAGCTGGTTCATTTCAAGACTGGCGAAACGGGCACTCCCCTTCTTCAAGCTATTGAGGAAGTCCGGGCCATTTCAATGGTCCGAAGAAGCAGAGAAGGCATTCCAGGAACTGAAACAGTTCCTCACCACTCTACCGATTCTGGTAGCTCCGAACCGTGGTGAGCCTTTATTGCTTTATATTTCAGCTACTGACGAAGTCATCAGTATGGTTCTGGTTGCGGAGAGACCAGAACTACCCCATACTCAGGAATCCAGACTCTTTCGGGAGGGTCCGGAAGTTCCTGAAAGCGAGTCTGGGTCCCAGCTCCCAGATTCGAATCCACAAGAAGTCACTTCAGGAGACCCAGACCCCTCCGGGAGGGTCCAGGTCGCTTCTGAAGAAGCTCCGGGTTCCTCCATCCAGAACCCGGAGGTCCCTGAAGAAAATCCGGATTCTTCCGAGAGGATCCGAGTCAGTAAAGAGGAAGCTCCGGACCCCTCCGAGAGGGTCCGGACCATTCAACGCTCGGTGTACTTCATTAGTGAAGTATTACATGATGCCAAGACTCGATACCTAGAGGTGCATAAGCTGCTCTATGCAGTCCTTATTGCCTCTAGAAAGCTTCGCCATTACTTCCAAGCTCACAAAGTCTCAGTGGTGACCTCCTACCCACTTCGGGCAATTTTGCATAATCCCAATTCAACTGGGAATATTGCAAAGCGGGCAGCGGAATTGGCTGAATTTGATCTTGAATTTATTTCAAGACAAGCAGTCAAGAGTCAAGCATTGGCAGATTTTGTGGCAGAATGGACTCCCTCTCCATCAAACCCTGGGGGCCCCAGTGAGCAGAAGACGGAGCATCAAGCTCCAACCTTCACCGAGCCTCACTGGACCCTCTACTTCGACGGCTCCATGCAGAAGCAGGGATCCGGAGCTGGAATCCTTCTCCTTGCACCGACTGGGGAGAAGGTGAAATACATGGTACACCTTGACTTCAAGGCAACCAACAACATGGCAGAGTATGAAGCACTCATCTACGGACTAAAGGTGGCACTGTCATATGGTGTCAAGCAATTGCTGGTCAAGGGAGATTCACAGCTCATCATTAAGCAGGTGAAGGGTGAATGCTCCTGCAATAATCTCCAGCTAGCTGCTTACCTCCTTGAAGTCCAGAGGCTTCAGAAGGATTTCGAAGTCCTAGATCTCCACCATGTTCAGTGTGCCCATAACGCTGAAGCTGACGAACTCTCGACCAAAGCGTCAACCGGAGCTCCGGCTCCTGACGGAATCTTTGTCCGGAGGTTGTCAAAGCCAACAGCTCAACCTGCCGAACTGAGCGAAGGGGGCGAGATCAGCATCTCGAAGCTGACAGTCCCGATGGCCCTGTTACCATGGCAGCCATCTAGGGTCGTAGGTGCTGCCGGAAGCTCCGAGCAACCCAGCACGCAAGACTCAAATGCTCAAGTTAGTTCCGATGCATGGATCTCGGAGATCTGGAACTACTTGAAAGACAACATCCTTCCTGATGATGATGTATCCGCTGACCGGATAGTCAGATTGGCTAAAAGATACACGTTGGTAGAAGGGGATCTCTACCGGCGCGGTGCCAACGGCATCCTAATGCGGTGCATCACAAGGGAAGAAGGCTGCGAGCTCCTCGCAGAAATCCATGGAGGCGAGTGTGAGAACCAGGCGTCTTCCCGCACGCTGGTTGGTAAAGCCTTTCGGCATGGCTTCTACTGGCCTACAGCGCTCCAGGATGCAACTGAGCTGGTGAAGAAATGTGAAGCATGCCAGTTTCATGCAAAGCAAATTCACACACCAGCTCAGCCCTAACAGATGATACCTCCTACATGGCCCTTCGCTGTGTGGGGGATGGACATCTTGGGACCTTTCCCAAGAGCCGTCGGAGGTTACAAGTTCCTGTACGTCGCCATTGACAAGTTCACCAAGTGGCCGGAAGCAACTCCAGTTGTGACAATCAACAACAATCTGCTATCAACTTTTTGCAGTCCATTGTATGCAGATTTGGAGTCCCAAACAAAATCATCACTGATAATGGGACCCAATTCACAAGCTCCGCATTCCAAGGATATTGCGAAGACCTCGACATACAGGTTTGCTACGCCTCCGTAGCTCACCCAGCCAGCAATGGCCAAGCCGAGAGAGCAAATGCTGAAATCCTTAAAGGACTTAAAACGCGCACTTATGAGCGCTTGAAAAAACATGGAGCCAACTGGATTGAAGAGCTTCCGCCCACTTTATAGGCCAACAGGACATCCCAAAACCGGTCAACTGGAGAGACACCCTTCTTTCTGGTGTACGGAGCTGAAGCAATCCTTCCTCTGGAAATCACCTTGGGTTCACTCCGGGTCCGGACCTTCGACGAAGCCGCGCAGGACCAGCTCCGGCGTGAAGACCTAGACCTCCTTGAGGAGGGAAGGTGCCAAGCAACTGTTCAGAATGCCCGATATCGCCAAGCCCTACGGCGTTATCACCAGCGGCATGTACACAACCGACAGCTCGAGGAAGGCGATCTGGTGCTACGGAGAATACAATCCAGAGAAGGGTTAAACAAACTCTCCCCCGGCTTGGAGGGGCCCTTCCGAGTGATTAAAGTATCCCGTCCCGGAAGCGTTCGCTTGGCTACCGAGGATGGGACACCTCTCCCAAATCCTTGGAACATTGAACACCTCCGTAAGTTCTACACTTAATACCACGGAGGTGAGTCTTGAGTAACTTGAGATGTATGTTATAGAGTCATTGTACAGAGTCGGGTAGTTCCTCCGGGAGAGCAGCCGGACCTTTCCCGAAAGGTCCGCAAAGCTCATGCAACGCTTGTCACAGTCTCAGGACTAAAAGTGCGGCTAACTACCCTGGGTCAAACAAGAAATGAAACACACTTAGCCTGGTTCCGTACCCTAAGAGTGTACTTGTTTCCCCTGTACCCCAGACCTATAATGAAAGACATCTTCATGTGAAATAGACTCCACGTGCATTTATTTTGTACAGGCTCAACATTTTTATTTTTCTCTTTCTTGTCTATAACAAAGACATGCAATTCTTAAGAAATTTTAGTTTGACCGGTTTATATACGATTCGAGTTGTATTGTCAATTCTTTTGGATTCAAATATTGTTCATGGCCAACTCGCCTGAAAGCCGCCAAGCCAATCTAGGGTTGGAGTGTGCTATCGACTTAGCCTGGTCAAGCACCCTAAGTACGCCACTCTACCTACACCCCAGCAGGCCGAAGAAAGGCGGGTCCATGGACAGTTGGATCTAAAAGAAAATACAACGCATTCGGTTGTATTTAAAATCGTGTTTAACTTAAAGTCTTCTTAAGAATCGTAAGCCGCGACGAAATTATAGACAATAAACAAATTTTACTATTTTTCTTGGCTTAAGTGTGCAGGAAAAATAAAATCTACGTTGATGGAGAAAAGCCGGAGCTAACTAAGCTCCGACTCCCTTAGGGGGGCCAGCCGTCGACGCTGAATAAAAGATGGTGAGAAGACCCCGAAAATGGAGTCTGCTGCCAACAAACTGAGTGTTGGCAAAGGTCACTGCCGGAGCTACTAAGCTCTGACACCCCTGAGGATTAAATATCGATGCTCTACGCGTTGATAAAGACTATTGCCGGAGCTGCTAAGCTCTAGCGATAGACAATGCCGGAGCTTCTAAGCTCCGACAACCCCAGGGGGCCTTCACTATCGAAGACCTCGAACCTAAATCTTCGGAGCAAAAGAGTCTTCAACAAAACGCAATATCCTCTTGGTACATGTTTACAATCAAATTGTGTACATCTACCAGGGGGCCAAGTGAAGACAAAAGTGTTGAAGACAAAAAGTGAAATTCACAAAAATTTGGGGATTTCATTCATCTGGAGACAAGGAATGACATATGGAGACAAGAGATTACAAAATTGAGGAAGAAGAAGAGAAAATACAAGTGAGAACTATAGAAATGGTCCTAGACCCTATGGAAGAATTGGGCGACCTTCTGGGCAACCTCCGATACGCTGGATCAGGTAGCTTCGCCTTCTCCTTCGACGGGACCTTCAAGCACCGGGTCCAGAGGAAATTGGGAGTTCCGGTTGGTGTAGCACGTCAGCACATACTCTGCGACGTTCTTCGCTAGGGATTGCCCCTCAACCTCTAGTTGGTCTGCGATGACATCGCCCACCTTTGAGAGCTTGCTACCTGCTGCGCTCAACGCCTGCAGCGCTAGGTCCGGCTCCGGCTCCGGATCATCCGGGCGCACGGGCTGAAACCCATCGGTATCAGCGCGTCGTTGGCCTTGCCCAGGAACTCCCAAATCTGTAGGGAGTCCGCAGTCCTCAAGCCCTTCATTTCTTCCAAGGATCTCCTGGCCGCCGTCAGTTCGGAATTCTCACGGGCGAGGCGCTCAACTTCTTTGGCGTTTTGCTGAATCTTTTCAGCAACCCGCTTTTCGAGTTTTCTGAGCTCCTCCTCTCGGAGGTGGATCTTATTCCGGTGGTCAACCAGGTCCTTCTCTCTACCCCTCACTTTCTTCTCTCTGGAAGTAAGGGCACACTCTTGTTCATAGAGTTCCTGCCCTCGCACCCAGACCTTCTCCTCTTCCTCTTGGCAGCGCTCTTCCAATTTCTTGGCGCGCTCCTCGAGGCCCTTGTCAGCCAGAGCCACCTTCTCGGTGAGCTCCTCCTCCCTCCTCAGGACGTCATCCCGCAGCTCTAGGAGTTTCTGCTCTTCATCTTCGAGTCGTTTCTCCCTCTCTTCAAGTGCCTCTCGGCGCTTGATGAGTGCAGTGCTAATGGCCTCAAGCTGTTCATGGTGTGCATCGGCCGCATTATTGGCTGCTTTGGCCTGATCGTAGATCTCCCGGGATTGAGCGTCGAGGGCACGAGTCGTACTCTCCCTGTCATCTAGTAACCTTCCCCAGTACTCCAGGCGGATCTTCTCCCGCTTGATCCACTCCTTGTCATCCGCTAGCCTTGACTGTGTCAGCTTGGTCTCGAAGTAGAGCCGATTACGCCACCGCCTAAGGGTTTGGCGCTCCTCTTCAAGAGCCTTGCTGTCGTGGAAGAAGGCCAGTTGGACTTGACGCAGACTGGAACATGCGTTGTCAATGGACAGCGACAACGGGATGGGTTCCGAACCTGCTGAGGTCTCCTCCGCTGGTTCCAGCGGGTCTTCGGATACAAAAATTGGGTCCCACTCTACAAGAGTGGTCCCCTGAGTCTCCATGGCACTAGGGCCGTCCTCCAGGATGACCTCAGTCGCCATCGAGGAAGGCCCAGCCACCTGGTCTTCGTTCACCCCCTCAGGCAGGGGGCCAGCGACTTCGCTTGGGCACTCTGGCTCGGCCGCAGGTACCTCCGACGTCGTCGCTTCCGGAGCAGGAGCCGCTGCTGACTCCGGTCTGGGCACCTCTTCCGATGGGGGCTCAAGCTCCGTCACCTCTTCAACAACTGGCTCAGGAGCCAGAAGATCTTCAACATCAACCGGCCCTGTGGCCGGAGCTTCAACGATGACCGGCTCAGCGGCCGGTGCTTCGGAGGTAGCCGACCCAACTGCCAGAACTACTTCAGTTTCCGGTGCGCACATCGGAGCTTCAGTCACCTCCGGCTCAACCGCTGGGGTTTTGACAATTTCCGGCTCAGAGGCCGGGATTACTACTTCCTCCGGCTCAACAGCCGGAGCTTCCATCATCTCAGCACCAGGACCCGGAGCTTCAACCTCCAGGATAGATGCCGCTGGCGCATCTTCACTCTCGTGGTCCGGCGCTACCACGGGGACTTCTGGGGATGAGTCGAGGTCCATGACCACGACAGCCGGCGCCGGAGCTGTCGCAGCTTCAGCCACCACCCTCACGACTTCAGCCACTGTGGCTGAGGGTGGAGCCTCACTCCCCTTCTTGGGGACGCTGCAGATGACGAACGAAGAAAATTAAAAAAATAGTTGCTACAATTAAAACAACTATCCAAGGTAGAGATTAAAAATTACCTTGGGAGGCTTCCGCACCAGCTTGCGCGGAACCTTTTTCCCGGGCGTTCTGGGCTGGCCATAGCCGGCGTGGAAGCTCCGGAAGGGCCCCCGAAACTTGTCGCGGCCACGGGCGTTTCCTGAGTTGAGGCTTTCCGGAAGAACCCGCAGACCTGGAGGCCTCCACCGGCCCAGGTGCTGGAGTCGCGCGCCCGGAGCTAACACCCCGGGAGGACCCCACTGCGGGAACAGACGCGCTCCAGGAGGACCCCACTGCGGGAACGATCGCGTTCCAGGAGGACCCCATTACGGGAACAGTCGCCACGGTTGTAGAAGACCTTCCCCTCCGGGGAGAAGGTGCCGAGGCGGAAGTAGCGGGCCTGACGGACCTTCCGTTGGCATACTGCAGCTTCCTCTTCCGACTCTCGGGTTCATCCGCCAGCTCCTTGCCCTTGCTGACGACCTCGACCCTCGGCTTTGGGGCAGGGACAGAGCCATCTTCGGGCATTCCGGGGATCGCCACCCGGGTGGTTGATCTTCTCTCGACGACACCAAGGTCGTCAAGTACGGGCATCTTTCGTCGGAGCTCCCTGCTGAACTCCACTTCCACGTTCAGAGGGAGAAAGGCTGACGGGGGAGTCAAGTCATCACCGTCGACGTCGATGCCGTGCTGGAACTTCTTGAGGTGGAACTCCAAGGTTTTCCTCACCATGTTGGACTTCAACCTGGTCTCAACCCGGTCGTCGTCCATCACGCTGTTGAGGGCCCAGGCGAGTTTCTCCCTCCTCTTCAACGGCTCCCACCTGTTGACCAAGAAATTGCAAAATACTGCCTGAGGAGTCAATCCTCCCTCCACGCATTGGCGGATCCTGGTCAGAGCAGGGTTGAAAGCTTCCGCCAGCACCGGAGCTTCACTCCAGATTGTCGTGTCGATGCCGGGAAGACCATCGGGCAGCTCCAACCTCTTGTGCTCCTCCACCCTGACGACTATCCAGTCTTTCTTCCAGTCATCCCACTTCCCAGAGGGAAATGACCGGAGGTACTTGAATGGGCACTTCTTGCGCTTCACGAAGTAGTAGAAGCCAAGGTACTCATTGCTCCGGCCAGTGGTGTGGACGGTGAAGAAGGTCCGGAAGAGTTCAATGCAGGGGGGATGCCCACCCACATCTCACAGAAGTGGACGAAGATAGACACGAGGAGAATGGAGTGAGGGCCAAGGTGATATAACTGCAGACCATAGAAGTCTAGCAGCATCAAGAAAAAGGAAGAAAAAGGTGGGATCAACCCCACCATGGCGTACGAGGAGAAGTACACCATTTCGCCGGCGTGCTCCTTCTCGAATGGGAGCTCTCCACCAGCGCGAACCGAACGGTTGAAGAAGTCCGAGGACCACCCCATGAGGGCCCGAACCTTCTTCAGGTTGCCGTCGGTCTTCAAGCGACTCTCGCGGAGACCCAACTCCATCGCGGCACGACTAGGCAAGAGAAGAAAAGTGAAGCACAAGTTGGGAGTTTGATTGCAAGAACAGATGAGAGGCGTAAAGAACTCCCGACGGTGCGCACTTTCCTTCTTAAGTAAGCCCTCGCAACGCTTGGATGGAAACCACAAGGAAGTCGAAGGTACCACCCAAAAATTCCACCCAACCGATGACAAGCGGGCCCGGGACCACCCCAACGATCAAGTCGAGGTTCTTACCTAGGTGAACGGTTGTCATCAAGAGGCGGGAAGCCCAAAGGCGGCGACCTGACAAGGCGTGCGGCCTGACAAGGCGCGCGGAACCGATACGGTTTTCGTATCGGGAACCGACGACCTTCAATTGCGTGAGATCCGCACGTCAAAGATCTCATCTGCCGCACGCGGGATACGTCACGCGGCGAGGATTTAATTCCAAGTCCTTGCCAACGGCACCTTCAAAGACCCTTGAAGACTCAGTTCAAAAGTCGCGAGGATGGACCCACCTCCGGCGGAATGACTTCACCCCAGTGGTCTTCCCCGGAGGTAGGTCCCGAGGGCCACTGTCGGTACCCTAGAAACCGTACACCCCTTGAGGTTACAAAGATCTCAAGGGAAAGTCATATACTTGATTTTAAGACCCTCGGAGGCCCACATGTTAGACATAACCGGACCCGCTTCTCCAACATGGTTAATCCCAGGGTCGCCACGTGTACTACCAAACCGGAGCTACCGCCCACAAGGGGGAAGCTCCGGGCCATGTACCGAAATGACACCTCCGAACTTAACCCCAGACCGAGAGAAGCTCCGGACCTGACACGTGCCAGGTAGCTCCGGAGCTCCCTGTTTCCCACAGTATGCTCCGGAGCTGCCACGTGTCCAATCATCGAATCTTCAACACTTAACCTCCGAAAGACCCCCGCAACGGCTCCGGATCTTCCAAGGGGAATCAAGTACTTTAAGACTCGATTAAGTGTCATTAATACCATATTAATAACACTTAAACGGACGATCTTAACACCAGTAACGGTGCTGTCAAAGCCCGTTATAGGGTCATTAAGGGCAATTAAACGTGTATCAATACTAGTAACCGCCGGGGCCACATGTCGGGTCAGGCTAATTTGTAACGCCATGCCCTTGTACTATAAAAGGACAGGCCGACGACACGTTCAGGGGCTAGAGGCTAGACACACGCTATTGACGCTCAACACAAGCTCATACAGCTAATACAACACCAACACACCCGTGGAGTAGGGTATTACGCTCAAGCGGCCCGAACCACGTAAACTCTTGTGTCTCCTGTGTCATTTCCTACTCACCTTCTTGAATCTTCGCGCGCCCATACCGAACATCAAACTCCCCTATCACTTTAGCAGTGTAGGGAGATCTGCCGGTTTCAAACCACCGACAGCAGCAAACCACAATCTCAAACTATTCGAAAAACACATCAAACACAACACAAACTCCGATCGGGCAACACGCTAGTCTCTCGACTACCTCCGGAGCAAAAAAGGTCGTCTCCGCACGTCCCTCCAGGTGCCGGTAGCTGTGCCGAAGGAGTTTGTGCCGCCGTCGTCGAACTCTGCAAAAGAACATTAGAGTTAGATATGTTACAGATTCATCTCACACTCTGTGTCGAAGGAGTTTGCGCTTCGGATCGATGCGGACAGTGTGGTGCTCTGGCTCGGTGCGGGCGGCGGGGCGCTCCGGCTCGGGGCGACACGACTCCGTGCGACACGGCGAGGTGAGGGCGGCATGGCGGCGACGATGCAAAGGTGCAGCGGCGCGGCGTGGAGGAAGAGAAAAGGAGCGGGCAGTGAAATGGTGAAATAGGTTGCGCGCGGCCCGCGCGAGTAGGGTTAAGTCCTCTAGTTACGTCGGCCACTCTGACTTACGTCAGCTAGGTTATAGCCGAGTAATTAGTTAAGAACTTCCGTCAGCCTGGGATCTAGGCCGACGTAAGTACGTGATTAATGTCGTCAGTTACTTTACTTACGTCGGCCGCGTGCAATTGGCCGACATAAGTTATACTACTTACGTGCGACCGAGCCTACGTGAGTTACTTCGGTCGACGTAATTGTTCGGATTTTCTGTAGTGATTTTCTTAACAACACTACACAACCAATGGTCAAACTTGTCAAAAACCGATGCCAACATGGTATAAGTAATTACCATTTCGTCCTTGTTGTAACTCTTACCCAAAAGTTCGGAGCTAGACCGTACATTGACAAGCAACTCTTTTTAAATTCCGCAAGTAACTCTTCCTCCCACGAAATGGCGCAGCGCAGCACGCTACAGTTGGGAGTCCTCCTACGCAAATCCTGAAAAGAATATTGAACAAATCCTGAAGAAATCTCTTGATTAATCTATCGTTACATCATTAATTATCCCAGCTTGCTGCTTGTTAATAATACTAATACTTGGCCATTATTAAGTTTACTCCCACTGGCCCCATGTGAGCTGCTGGGTCCAAGTCATAATCCACACCAACGCAGGCATCTTTCGAGCAAACTGCAGGTTGCACTTGCAACAGAAATATTCCGAGCACTAATTTGCACAAATTATATCTTGCTTATATTAGAAATATAAGAGGCAATTTATTGAATAATTTCGAAAAAATATACAAATACGACAACGATAAACACCGGCAGACAGACGGGGCGAGAATATTCGTGTACCGATTTGAAGCCGGAGGAACCGCTGTAGATGTTGTTGCAGATCTGATCCCCTGCAGACGATGATGGCGACGTTGGGCAGCAACGCTCGATCTCTTCGGTAGATGACTCGGGATGAAGAATGCGACCAATCGCGTGGAGCACTTCCAAAAACCTTATCTGTCCTCTCCTGGTGCAGGATTGTAAGAGCGAACGGTTCTGAAGACCTGCTCTTCCGGTCGTCAGTGCACGTTGGCACTCAGAATGGAGTAGACTAGATGGCGCCGCAAGGAACTCAAACGTGGGAATCGATCTGATCGTGAGATACCCTTTCCTGCCACGCACGCTCGCTATAAAATAGAGTTACTAAGAGGTGGTTCAGTTGCGATCCGTAGGATCCGCATCAAAACCGTCTTAGTGATTGTAGACGTGTCTGTCTCCAATTTGGACTCGGTCCAACTCAGAAGCCCAAAAGTCCAATTAAATTTTCCGCCAAAATACAAAATCTGAGCTCGGTTCGAATTCACACAAACAAGCGCGTGACGTGGCGTGGCGAGGCGAGCGAGAAGGAGTGTGCGTGGGCCATCCTGCTCCTCTTTTCTTCTTTCTCACTCAAGGAGTAGAAGAACAATCTCCTTTAAATGCAGGAGTTGCTCCCCACCAAATTATCATGCGAGAATTCTTAGCATCACCCTCTCTTGCACTAATGAGTCTTTGAGATTTATTGATAAATAATTCTGAAATAATTATTGAGCCTAGCCTATTTATTCCAACAGATTCACTGACCGAGCTGTGTGCAGCTTTCACTTTCTGCTGATGAGTGCTGAATAGAGAGAATACATAATGGTAAAGCATGCATGCATGCAAGGATAAACCGATTAAGCTGCTAGCGCAAAGTCTTGTCAAGATATCCTTACAGTGGAGTGGATGGTGATGGAGAAATATCTACCAAAAAGTTGGAAAAAGCACCTCAAGAAATGAACATAAATTAATTCGTTTCCTAGCGTTTCCTAACATAAATTAATATCAGAACCAGATGAAGTAACAACAAAATGCCATTATGGAGCGGAAAAGCCACGACCACAAGAAACGACAAACCAGAATACTACTTGTAACAGATTCCATAGGATCTCCTGGCGATCTCCACTGACATCACCATGAAGTAGAGCAATCACACCAACATCTCCTACTCGCCAGTAGCCAATACAGCACAAGCTAGAGAGAGAGAGAGACGGGGACCAATAATCTTGTTTCGTTAATACAAAGTGGAAACCAGGGTGGGGAATAGTTAAGCCGCCATTTGCACAGTTTAATTGCTTCTCAACTGAAGGAAGGAAGGAGGAAGGAAGGAGAAGGTCGAGTAGTTCACACCCGAAAGCCCAACCAAGCGGCCTTAAAATACTCTCCTTCGCCCAACCCCAGAGGTTTATATAAGATGCCGCAGCTCGTCTCGCTCTCATCACCCGAATTGGTCGAAAGGACTGGACCTGGCCCCTCGATCATCTCCAATCTCCATAGGTTGGTCTCATGCTCCCGTCGCATCTCTGATCCATGTCACACACCCTAGAGCACCTGAAATGTGCATCTCTTGTGCCAGTCCAGCTGAAGTTGCTTGCATTCACCGGGCAATGCTATGCAATTGTTGATATCTAAATGTTGTGTTTGGGTTCAGGACTTTTTGCTCTTCAAGCAGCTGGCACTAGGTGACTAGCAGTCCTTTGGTTTGGTTTGGAAGCAAGGGCGTCCCGCAATCCCAAGCAATCTGCAGATGGCGACACAGACACAGTGGTTCTCCAACATGGTGAGTTCCATCTCTCCCCATGTTTATTTGCATCGGCACCTGTGGTTAATTTGATGCATGTGTTACTGAGTACTGATGGGTCGTCGTCGCATGCGTGGTTTCTTGGCGCCCAGGTGACGGACGAGCCGAGCTTCTTCCACCAGTGGCAGTCGGACGCGCTGCTGGAGCAGTACACGGAGCAGCAGATCGCCGTGGCGTTTGGCCACCAGGGGGAGGTGGACCAGGCGGCGGCGGCGCTGATGCCGCAGCAGTATGCGGCGCCGGCTGCGGCGGACCACCGTCCGCGCAAGGCGGCCAAGGTCAACACCAGCTGGGACTCGTGCATCACGGAGCAGGGCTCACCCGCCGACTCCTCATCGCCGACAATCCTCTCCTTCGGCGGCCACACCGCTGCGGCCGCGTTCGCCCAGTCAGAGGCGCAGGTGCAGATCGCCCCGTACTACGGCTCGGCCGCCGCTCCGGTGAAGGCACCCAAACAGGAGATGGCTGACGCGGGTGTGTCGCCGTTCCAGGCGCGCCCGGTCAAACGGAGCTACGACACAATGGTCGCCGCCGAGGCGCAGGCACCGGTGCCATCCCGGCCGACCTCCCAGAACCAGGACCATATCCTAGCCGAGCGGAAGCGCCGCGAGAAGCTCGGCCAGCGCTTCATCGCCCTCTCCAAGATCGTCCCTGGCCTCAAGAAGGTACGCAAACAAAACATTAATTCCTCTACCATCCATGGCTACACGGCCATGACTTGTCCGACTCCGATGAACTGAACTGACTGGGGTGGCGGTACTCGCAGATGGACAAGGCGTCGGTGCTCGGCGACGCAATCAACTACGTGAAGCAGCTGCAGGAGCAGATAAAGGGCCTTGAGACCGAAGCTCGCCGGCGTCCCGTCGAGGCGGCCGTGTTGGTCAAGAAGTCGCAGCTGTCCGCCGACGACGACGACGGCTCGTCCTGCGACGAGAACTTCGTCGGCGGCGAGGCCGGCACGCTGCCGGAGATCGAGGCCCGGGTGTCAGACCGAACGGTGCTGGTCAAGATCCACTGCGAGAACCGCAAGGGCGCGCTCATCACCGCACTATCCGAGGTCGAGAGCTTCGGCCTCACGGTCATGAACACCAATGTGCTCCCCTTCACCTCCTCAACCCTCGACATCACCATCATGGCCACGGTCAGTGAGCTCTCAGAACCCTCCTCATCAGACACCATTCTGATGGTGCTACGATCCATGTTCTGATTCATCCGCTGATGTTCCTGCAGGCTGGTGATGAGTTCTGTTTGTCTGTCAAGGATATTGTCAAAAAGCTAATTCAAGCGTTCAAGTCATCTTTCTGAAGGATTTAGCTCCAGATCAAGCTTAATCTAGGCCAAGTTTTTCCCATTAGTTTCGAATCCTCAAAACTAATGGTTAGCATCTTATTAGGTTCTTCCCTGTCACACTTCTGAAGAGAGCTTGCTTGCAGTCCCTCCACAGTGTTGCCCCCACCCCCCAAAGAAAGCCATTTCCGCTGGTTTTTGCTGCATGGGTGCAGTGCAGATTAATTAGTATTTATCAACCAACTCCTCTTCTATTTTCTCGCCCTCCATTTTTTGCATGGTTTGATCAACCGGTCACTCCATGTTCTTGGAAGGGAGTAGAGTGTAAAAAAGAAGAGGAGATCTGCCTTTTTCTAGGGCTTGTTATCTTGGGGAGTTTTACTTAAAACTATTTTTTCATTTCTCCCTTTTGCCAGTGTTGCCCATTCACCCTGTTTTTCCATGGAAGGACGGTATTTTCGAACCCAAATATATCAATCTACCTTTGCCGACCTATCAATCTTTATAACACTGCACCCAGAAAGCTTCAATTGTGGATAAAATGTGCCTTCTTTATTTCAGCCCTGAAGGGGGACTTTGCAAGCCTTGATTCAGAAGTACAGTAGGGGGCAGTGCCTCTGTAATTTTTTAGAGTCCTACAGGTTGGCCACAACTTGATACAAGGGCCCTTTGCGTGTAGTATTCACATGTGGGTTTTTGATGTCACAGGATCAATATGTGCTAGTTTGTACTCTCTTGTTTACTTGCATACAAGCATGAAAGATAAATAAATGTGTCCGGTTACGATGGTACCTCTCATGGCTCAGGCTCTCCGGATGGTTAAATGTCTTTTCAGCTTACTTGAGATTATGTTTTCTTAATGTTGGGAAACTTGACAAAATGTTGTTCATGGACCGTGACTGTAATTGGTATATATATATATATATATATATATATATATATATATATATATATATATATATATATATATATCCTCATCAACTTATCCTAAGAACAAATATCGATGCAATGGGCCGGACTTCACACAATTATTTGATGTCTATAAAGTTGAAACTTAAAACGTCTTCAACTCCAAAATAGCTTTCATCCCCATGTGAACTTGCTTACAGTTTCAGCCATGAAAGACACTACAAGTAAAGCAACCTTATTTTCTTTAACGCCCCAAGCACAAGACAGCACACCTAAGTGCCTTGGCAACTAAGCTGTTAAACTCCTCATCTAATCACAAGTCAACTGAAGCCTACTCTCGGTAACCTGCATACCGGGTACCCCTGATACCGCAAACAAAGCCGAGGAGTTCCTATGTCCAAGTGGCGGACATCCAAAGAGGATACGCATCCCGCGGATCCGGATCTACCTACCTCCTTAGGGTGGCTTCGGTGTAGCCACGTGTCCAGAAGAGCCGGATCTGTCTCCCTCATTTGGGTAGCTTGGGTGCTGCCACGTGTCCTGCAAAGCCGAACCTACCTCCCTCCTCAGAGAAGCTTCAACACTGCCCCGTGTCCAACGGCACCGGACCTATCCCCCAGTAGAGGGAAACTCCGAAGCTTTCACATGTCAACACCCGGACCTAAGTCTGCAATGGGAAGACAGAAGGATCTCCAACGGCGCGGACATTCAAGGGCTATCAATTAGCCGTTATAAGACCTGGTTAACACGTCATTAATGCTATATTAATGATTTATGATCATATAACTATCAAGGATGATAACGCTGCCATTAAGACACGTTATCGCACCATTAATCGCCCTTAACACTGTAGATCGAGTATACGACAATTATTACAGCCCTGGCCAACTGCCGGGCCAGGCACACACTGTAACAACCAATCCTTGCCATATAAAAGCGTTGCGCTTCACAGTAGAGAGGACAAGCTATCTCAACTGATCACAAGCCATCCAAGCTCATACAATCAACACACACCCCGTGGAGTAGAGTATTACGCTCACGCGGTCCGAACCACGTAAAACTCTCGGTGTTCACCTCTTGTCTCGATCTTGACTCATGCACCAACCGAATACGAACCTCCGTGGACTACTCCTTAGTAGTAGCGGGGGAAGTGTCCTAGTACACACTTCGACATTTGGTGCGCCAGGTAGGGGTGCTTTCAAGATTCAAGATGGTGAACTCTGCCGCCACTTCATCCAACGGATCGGCTGTGCAGCCTACTGGAGGAAATCCCTCCAATGTGCAGTAGTCAGCCAATGTTCACTATAGGAATCCCGATCAATTACAGCCAGGGCCGACATAATTAAGGCTTAAATCGATGTAAGTTACTTAATTACATCGGTTTTACCTTAATTACATCGGTTGCTGGCCGACGAAGCAGTTTGGACGTAATTAAGGTAACTTACGTCGGCTGCCGACGTAAGTTACTTAATTATGTCGGTTTCTGACAACCGACGTAAGTTATTTACCGGGATAAGCCGCGGGCTGGGCTGGAGTACTTACGTCGGCCACTGCCGTCCAACGTAAGTTAAGTGGTATAACTTACGTCGGTTGCGCTAAACCGACGTAAGTTAAGTGGTTTAACTTACGTCGGTTAGGACACACCGACGTAAGTTAAACTGGGCTAACTTACGTCGGCGTGACCATAACCGACATAAGTTAAGTTTTCGATTTTTTTTAAAAAACATAAACTGACTACCTCGCACGATGGCGAGAACACAGAACATATACAGATTAAGTTCCAGAACAGATACACAGCAAAACAGTTATAAAACATTATCCAAAACATCGACAACAACACAATTTGCAAATTAAGTTCCACCGGGCTACACGCTAGGCCCTCCAGTGCCTCCAAGATCTTCTCGGCGCGTTCCCGAACCCTGCAGAAGAAGCATAGTCAATAGTGCGAAACAATTAGTAAAACTAAACCGAGCCAAATTTTCAAAACTTGCAAACATTACAAACTCATGTCCTTTTTCTGAACTGCCAACACTTCTGCTATAGGAAGTGGCCGTCCATGAGTGTGGGGTGCCACTGAAGGTGGCACGCCGCGAGATTCCCCAGGCTTCCAGCTGTGGGGAGGGACTTACCATTGACCATGGTGATCAATGAAGACATGACTACCTGATCAGGGAACGGGCGGGCCTTCTTATGGGTATCATGCACTTTGTAGTCACCAGAAGCTATTTTATTATAAGGACTGGTGTAATATATGAATCTAACCCTGGTAGAGGCAAAGGGTTCCTTGTGGTAGCATGATGATGCTAAGGATGCCTATAAACCACTCTGATGGGGGTTGGTCCTTGGCTATTTATGGGTTGTGTGTCAATGGTTTACATGCTTTCAACATAATGCAAATCTATGTTATGGGAGCGGTAGAAGTTGCATTTTGGGGACCACATGAATGTCCTCCTATCAAGTTTCTATTCGACACTAAGGCTAAAACTCACAATAATAGGGTGTACAGAAAACAAAAAGAGGGATAGACATATATTACCTGCTCCAGTGTCTGCTGCAGCGGAAGCGTAGGAATCTCGATATCCTGACCGCTGTGTCGAGCAAGAGTCTGCCATTGCAAAATATTAGAAGATATATGTTATTGAAATGCTATGAAATTTAACTACGGTACTTTAAATTACTTATCGCCACTGCTGCTTACATCTGGGCCATCATTAAGGCTGTCCTCCGCTACTCCTCCCTTGCATATGCTCTTGACCTCTCCAGCTCTGCCTGGGTCTACGTCAGCGTCTCCTTCAAGGCGAGGAGCTCCAGCTGCGTCCCAACGGACGAGGTCTGCGACGATGAAGCGCCTCTCAAAGGTCGAGTCGACCTCGAGTCGACAACTCCATCAAAAATGGCAAACCTGCAAAAGAATGAAAACACTAAGTAGAAGAAGATAAATTAAAAAAGAAATGAAACACATGAAGAACTCATTGTCTATGGGCCTTCCCGCCTCCGCTCGCGTACGCGGCTTGGGGGTCGATCAGAGCGTTTTCCCAATCGTAATCTGCACCGTGTATCTTCGCGACCTCCTGCGCGTACTTTGTCTACAAAACAAAGAAATCTTGTAAGCATGCCAATAATAGTATTAGTTATGATGAAATTGATAAATTTTGAGAACTTACCAGATGGTCGGCTGCGACCTGACTACACTGCCCTGGCTGAGAAGGATCACTTCCCTTGTGACCTTTGTTCCAAACCTGGGTCGGAGTCGGCTCATGACCCATCTCTCGCTCCTGTATAGCCGTGTTAGTGAGATAAATATATTAGGAACACATAAATGAATTGAAAAAATATTTACCATGCGTTTAGCCAAACGCAAGTAGCCGTCGCCGCCATAGTTGTGCTTGCTGTCGAACCCCATGCGGCACTGTCTAGCCTTTGTGGACTTATTGATGAAAGTGTCGCTATCCCAGTACCGACAGAGAGCTAAGTACGCCTCGGTGTTACCCAGTAACCAGGAAATAGTAACCTGCACATATTTCATTCTTCATCAATGTAGTTAACATACATAGATATTGTAAATATTTAACAATATTAAAAGATTACCTCCGCGTACTGCTTCTCTGTCAAGTACGCGTCGGAGTCCTTCCTAAATGGACCCCTTTGCTGCTCCTTCTCCTACTCCTGCTCCCGGGGGTGCCGCTTGTAGTACGCGTTGACGACCTGAATTCGGGCGTTCGACAATGCTGCCATCGTGAGCTTTCGAGCGTTGTAATGGAACACGCGTCTCGCGTGGTCCTCCATGCCTGGTTCCTCTACTTGGTACCTCAACTTTAAGCAAACAAACATTTAAGTGATATGCATTAACAATTCAAATGAGTTACAAAAATAAAACAGTTAAACTTACCATAAAATCGTGCCACACGACTCCCTAAGCCGTGTAGTGGACCAGATGAGAGACACGAGCGTAGTCATCCCACGATAGAGTAGGAAATCGTCAATGACACCAGGGTAGTGCAACTTCACGATAGCACCCAGGACACCGTTAACCTGCTTGTGGTGTTTCTCGGCCCCCATGAACGAAAAGTCGTACCAACATATGCAAAATATATTAAATCATTGAGTAAAAGAAAATGATATCTAATATTTAATATACTATATTAAGTAAAAGGAAGGCTAGCGCTAGTCGGCTCCAAAGGGAGGCTAGCGCTAGAGGGCTCCTGTAGCGGTTGCGCCTCTGACTCGGGCTCCTGTAGCGGCCCCCTAGCCCCTGACTCAGACTCAGAAGACTCTAAGTCAGACTGCACAAAAGAAAAAGATTTAAAATAAATAATTATTACCAACTGCAACTTATAAAATAACTTTATTGTAAACTAAAATTTACCTCTTTCCGCTGAAAGCACACGTGAGCTGAGGGTGGAGCATGCGCCAGAAAGAGGGAACGTCGGCTCGAAGGTAACAAGGTCCTTGCGCAAGGGTCTCGTGGCGGCTCAAACCCTCTCACTAGCTTCCCCTTCCCCTTCCCTTCCCCTTTGTCGACATCCTGTTGCAAGGAATAAATGATTAATATGCAAAGATATTATACAAAATTAATGTTAAGTTAGTGAATAAAACATTACTTCAAAATTCATCAACATCACGGTCATGCACCTACTCCTTAAACTAGCCCATCGATCTTCTTCTTCCGCATATCGTTTTCGTTTGCGCAAATCAGCAGGTTTGACTAAGTCATCGATATCTTTAGTTTGCGATTCTGATTCTGTTTCCGCTTCCGTACCAGTCTCGATATCTTGAGTGTCTCCAACTAAGTCATCGAGTCCTACACCGGGCTCGACTGAGAAGGAGTCTGACAACTCTTCCTCTTGGTAGACCACATCAGCCTCAACTTCCTCATGGTAATCATCATCTCCTGGAGCATATAACCGCTCACGAGGATTCACCTTATATACCATCCACCAAGCTTTGAATTTATTGCATGGATAAGGTAGATAATAAACTTGCTCTATTTGGTGTGCAAGAACTAATGAATCAAATCCTTTTAACCGTTCCTTGTGTTTTACTTCAACCATGCCAAATTTGTTTACTCGAATTCCACGAATGGAATCAAACCCTTCGCAGTCAAAGAATACTGCTCGAATTGTCTTGTTTCCGACAAAAGTGAATTCAAGGATTTTTTTAATAATTTCATAGTACCGAGTTTCATTTTCTTGCGAATCGATTGCCCTCATCACAACTCCGGTATTACATGTTGCCGCAAGAGGACAAAGAGATTCAAATTGAGTTGTACAGAATCAAAAGTCATTGACGTCATATCGACCATAGCTTCTAACATTAACCACTTCACAGGATAGTTGTCGCAAGTCTTCATGGATGTTGGCATCTTTTTTGCACTGTCCAAGATATGAAATTATTAGAAAACGTAAGCATTCTTAAGTTATAAGAAAACGTTGTTAACATTGATAAGTTAACGAGAAAACGTTACATGATCTCGAAACCAGGAAAGAAAATTAGACCCCCGCGTTTATTTCTTTTCGTCGAATCTATTCTATTTGCTTGCTCGTGGGTTGATGTCTATATCTCCAATTTTGCTTGTTGAATATACTACACGAAAAGAGAACCTTTTAGAATACATGTGTTGGAAAAGATGGTGAAAATCATAAGTGTAGGAGAAACACTTACTTGAAATATTCATCCATTCCTTCCATATTAGCGTACATGTACAAGAAAGCAGCACGCCTTTCTTTTTCGCTAACGTCGTAGGAAGTGTAACTACCATAAGTAGTGCCTCTTGTGTAAAATCCCAGCTTTTCCTTAATATGAAGTTCAGTTACCAGTTTAATTTCAACCATAGTAAATGTCAATTATGGTTGTACACATGAACTTGATATCATCAAGCATAATTCTTTCCCTCATACTCAAAACTTTATTAACATAAGCGATGGACTTCACCAATGACCCTAGTATAATTCAAGTGACCTCCCTGCAAATTTTGTATTTTCTTGAATGGATTTTACTAGGGCAAAACACTATATAGTACTAAAAATATTCAAATTAATTTGAATATAGCACTGTTCATTTAGGCCCTATCAAAATATTCAAATCTGAGGTTATACATTTTTCCATGGCCTCATAATATTCCAACTATCCCTCCTGCAAAGTTTCAAGATTTTTGAATTCCATTTGCTATTTTATTTGAGACGCTTAACAAACTCAAGCCATATTTAAGTTCAAATTTTAAATACTGTTCAAACTTATTTGAACATAAAATTTGAACACACCATCATGATAAGCATGACTTGCTTGACTTATCCAAGAAGTTTCACAATTTTTGAAACTCATTTGCTATTTAATTTAGTGGCTCCATTGAATTGAATTCAAATTCAAATTTGAATTTCAACTGAAACTTGATCAATTTGAAGTTTTGATTTCAGAAACAACTTCCAGATATTTATCTGAGCCTATCCACAAAAATCTGGAATTTTTGGATCAAGTTTGGTAGGGGAATTGAAGTTCCAGAGAGGATAGGCTTAAGAGGGGCAGTGGGACCCACTGTCAGCCTCTCCCACTCAGTGAACCGACGGAGGTGCTCTGTATACGGCTGTCCCCGCGCTTCAACGTCGGGGGAGCTCTCCACCGCGACATGGCATGCAAAGCAGGCAGCTGCGTGGCCTAAACACCTCCCCTGGACTATAAATACCATCTCCTGGCCGTTGGCGCCAAGTTCCATCCCAGTTTTGCCCCGCCGTCGCCATTCTCGCCGCTTTCTCTTCCTCTCCGATGAGCACCTCCTCTTTGCTTTATTTTCCTTCGATGCAGACAGCAAACATGATGCCAAGACTATGCTCTATCTTCTCCACCCTTTTGCTCGTCTTGTAGCTCACTGTTTGGCCGATATTTTGAAGTTCTGCGGACATCGTCGTTGTGCCGCCATCGGACTTTCTCTGTTTCGCCGTGGAGCCAAAGCTAAGGGAAGTTTCTTGGCCGGACTCCAACAGTAAAAAGCTTCGCTTCTGCACCTGCTAACTCACGGTACAAACCATTTTTCATTTCATTCCCTAGCGAGCAAATGATGCGAGTTTTTCTTTCGGCCGTAGCCCATGAACTAGTGAGCTTCTCGAATTAATTCCTTTTCTACGTGCCACTATTCTTCGATCCAGTTAAGGATTATGTTCCATACCTCCTAGCACATCCCTCTGTCAAAAATCAGTAGACGCCATCGAGAAAAGGTTGAGATACTCAAGTTTTTCTCCCCGCTAATGGAAACCCGTCGGTCCACCGTCGAACTCATCTTTACCGGCGATTGCACCCCTTTCTAACCGCCAAATAATCATCCTCGTGCTTCCAGGAACATTCCTGACCTTTTTCCGGGCTTTCTTGCGCCATCCCTGAGCGTTTCCCACGAACGCTGAGGCTCTAGCTCCGCCACCGCCGTCACACCGTCGTCTCTGACCGTCGTCGCCTCCATTGGACCCCACCATCGGCTTGCGCGGTCGATTTTATGATTAGGCAGTCAAGGCGAGGCCGGAAGGAGGTCGACGCAACCTAGTCCGACGAAGCGCCGCCGCGGTTCCGGAGAGAAACACCGCCGCGTCGGGAGGTAGATGAAGGCCCCCCTGGGTCTCGCCTGTCAGCAACTTTTGCTCTCGCGCGGGATTAGCTGCGGTCGAGGATCGCATGCGGCTATGCGGGTTGAATCTGTGGCCCCCGTGTGGCTTCAACCCAATTGGTCCATTTCAAATATGTGGGCCCATCCCTTTTATTCAAATGTTTTCCAATTGAAATTTTATTCCAGATTTTGCTCCAACTGGGAAAATCCATAACTCCTAGTAGAATTGTCCAAAAATTCCCAAAAAAATTTGTTAGAACCAGCATGAGGATTAATTTTCAGTGGTGCACTTGGATTTGTATGAAAGTCCATAGAATGTCTCCATAATTCAAATAGGAAAAATTCTTATAGAATTCATTCCTATAGTTCTGCTCTTCAGAAAATTCCCAAATTTGGGGAGAACACTATCCAAAATCCACTTGACCTCCAGTAATAATTTAAAGTTCATTGGACTTCAGTTACTGGGTTGATCAGTGTTCCAAATCTCTATGTAGTAAAAAATTGAGAAAAATACAAAATCAATTTTAGAAATTTCCCCAAACTTGTAAAATCAGTTTCTCCCTGTAGGAAGGTTAAAAAATTGTGAAACCAATTTTTCTAGAACCAGTGAAACCCCCTATACATGGTACAACCACTGGTAGCCATGATAGACCTCCAGAATTACAAACAAAATTCAGAGAAAGTTTATACTTGTAGGAATTTTAGGGACAACAAACTTCCTTGATCATCTCCTGTTCTTTGCAAGAGTCTCCCTTATAGTCCCTAGTATCTACCATAAAAGTTACAAAGCCATTTAAGATAATAATATTATTTGATTCACAAGATATTAGTTTGTGATCTTAAACATATTATTTATTTTCCAAGTCATTCATATATAGTATATGCATAACGTGTAGTAACTGAAGTCGAGGAGCAGCCATAAGCTTTGGAAGTCAAGCTGCCGGAAACTAACATAGATTTGGACTCGCATTCAGGCAAGCCCCGATTTGCATTTAAGTTCCTTACGTTGTCTTTGCAGTTTTCATTCACCTTACGTCTTCAGATGTTTGTGCATTACGTTTAAGGTGTTTGACATCCACTTGCATGACTAAATAACCCAGGGAATGGTTAGAATAGCTCACAGACTTGTGTAGTAACTGCCATGCTTATATTCATAGGGATCTGGTAGAAGATGAGTAGTTGAAATCTACTCGCGAGATAGGATGTTATCACACAGGATGAATTGGATCAATAAATGTTTGGTAAATACGAAATTGAGACCGGTCAGAGATGAGTAGGAAGCGACAAGAGGTGGTCTTGGTCACATAGCTCTGACTGTGTTGATTAAGGCCCGTGCCGTGTGCGGCCCTGCTGGACAAGCTTGAATTATACCGATGACATACTGGAGAAATGGGCTCTAGTAAACTGACGTAGCTTGATAATGGTTTGTCTAGGCATTCCGTTCCGTTTTATAGGCGTGGGTTGAGGGCAGCAAGGTGTAAATCAGTTGGTGGGCACGTCAGAGTACGCCCCACGCAGTGACCTCCTGCTTGTGACGGATCGACTGGTTCGACGTTCGAGTGTTGGGTGAAAGGTGGCCATATACGACTAGTACTGAAGTGCTATGTAGGTACTACTGTAAGTACTCGTTGGCATTTCCGAAAGTGTGTATGTGTCGTGTTGATCGGGTGAGCCTTATTGCAATCACCGTCCCTCGCGGTAATAGAGTACCACTTGTTCACTGTGTCGTGACATAGTAAATACTGAAGAAGTTAGGAGAATACGATGTATTGAATTATAATTGTTTTGCAACCTTGTATGGATTAGATATAGCACAATAAAAAGTTTACAGTTTCCCCGTACTTTACCTGTAATAGCATTATGTGCTTTGGGCATGTCATATCATCGGCAAAGCGTTTCTTGTTTGATTGTTGAGTCTATGATGAGCCGTGCCTGAAGAATGTCATGTGCTATTTAAAACATGACTATAAGGATCCACTTGTAGGTGTGTCCTTTATGCTATTCCTTACCTATGTTTAGTGTTCACCCCCTGCATATGTCTAGTGAGACGGGTTAGTCTTGCTGAGCCTTAAGCTCACATTTGCAGTTAACAAGTTTTTGCAGATTATGCGACTGATGACGAGTTCGATGACGAGGTTGCACCCCCCTCCTGGGTTTACAGCCGAGTGGAAATCCTGCACGCCGCCGTAAGTTGGGTGTTGCTAGTGCGAAATATCCAAGGCATGGATGACTTTGCTTTTGCAAAGCTAGTGCCGAGAGCGTAGCTATGATATATAGTTCTCTTTCCTTTTCGTTTACTATTGTAAAACTTCCGCTATGTTTATATATAAAGACTTGGTATTGTAATTTGTTCTCGTTCTTTTCTTGTATACTGTTGGGTGTCGCATCGCACGACACCACCCAATGAGATCCTTGGACGTTGGGATTCCGGTCCCCACATCTTGTTGCAAAAAATGGAGATATCGCTACAAGGAGGTTGCTCATCTATATTGTACCGCATTACCGAAGTATTAACATTGTGTTCCTCTGCAAAGTAAACAATTGAGAAGTATCCTACTTCCTTAAGAGTAAAAGCTTCAGCGATGCAACCTTCAACCCTTGCCCTATCACCAACCATTGGTTTCAGATATCTGAGTGATCTTTCAATATGATACATCCACCTATATTGCACGGGACCGCCCACTTTCGCTTCAAATGGAAGATGAATTAAGAGATGTTGTATTGGATTGAAAAATCCTGGAGGATTTTTTTCCATCTTACACAAAAGTACTAGAATCTCCTTCTCCAACTTATTCATCATCTCTGGCGTGATTTCTTTAGCACAGAGTTGCCTATAGAAGTGGCTAAGCTCGGCTAACACCTTCCACACCGCATCGTCAAAGTAGCCTCAAAACAAAACAGGCAAAAGTCTTTCCATGATTATGTGATAATCATGACTCTTCAAACCAATGAGCTTTCCCGTTTTCACATTCACAGCTCATCTCAGAGTAGCTGCATAACCATCTGGGAATTTCAACCTTTGCAACCATTTGAGAACTTCTTTCTTTTCTTTAGGTCAAAGACAGAAAGGAGTGTGTGGTTTACCATCATTTCCGGAGAGCTCAAGAGTTTGACGGTTACAAAACCCGGTGAGATCCTTTTGAGCCTTTAAATTGTCTTTTGTTTTGCCTGTCATGTCCATGCATGTGATTATTATACATTCGGCCATGTTACGCTCTTGATGCATGACATCAATGTTGTGTCTTAGAATCAACGACTTCACATACGGTAGCTCCCAAAGTCCACATATGTGAGTTCAATTGTGTTTGTCTCTGTAACCTTCAAAATATCCAGGACGACCTTCATCTAGCACCAATTTGTCCAACATATCAGATATTTCTAACCCGTTAAGACGTTTTGGTGGTCCTTAAGTGACAACAGTGTTCTTTCTAAAGACATTCCTCTGTTGTCTAAACAAGTGATTCAGAGGCAACCAACGTTTATGACAATTGAAGTAAGATATCTTGCCTCCATGGGTAAGTCGAAAGCAATCGGTATCTGAGGCACATATTGGACACGTCAACTGACCATGAGTGCTCCATCCAAAAAACATGTCGTATGCCGGAAAATGATGGACGAACCACAAATAAGCAGCTCGGAGGTTGAATTTCTGCTTCTTGTAACAATCGTACGCTTCGACTTCTGTCCACAACATTTTCAACTCTTCGATCAACGGTTTCAACATCATGTTGAGACATGACCCAGGATGATCCAGCCCAGGTACAATGAGGCTAAGAAATATGAACTCATTCTTCATGCAGAAAGCCGGTGGAAGATTATACGGAATGACAGAGACGGGCCAACATGAGTATGGTGCGGCATTTGTGCTAAACGGCATGAACCCATCTGTCGCCAACCCGATGCGAACGTTTCTCACTTCATGACTGAATTATGGGTTGAACCGGTCCAGCGCCTTCCATGCTTCACAATCGGACGGGTGCGTGATGACTCCATTGTTCTGGCGCTCACCTTCTTTGTGCCATCTCATGTGTCTGACCATTTTTTTTAAAAGGAACAGCCGCTTCAACCTCGGTGTCACGGGTAAGTAACGAAGCTGCTTACGTGCGACTTCCGTCGTCACAGTATCACCATCGTTATTAACAACTTCGACAAACCTCAGTTGACCATATTTCAAACATTTGTTCTCTTTGGCATGCTCTCTCCAGAAAAGCATGCAGTTGTTCAGACACTCATCAATCTTCTCATACTTCATAACGAGACCGGAAAGAATTTTCTTCGACTTATACATATCTTTAGACACTTTGTTGGGATGTGGAAGGGCATCGTTGAACAAATTCATGAGCTCGTTGTAACAGTTATTAGAAGTGAAGAACTTAGACTTAATTGCCATAAGTCTAGTCACAAAATTGAGGATTGTCATTTTAGTGTGTCCATGCAACGACTCTTCTAAATCTTTGAGAAGTTTGAAGAACTCTTTAACCTCTGCTGTTTGAGGATCCTCTGTAAGCTCTGTACGTATAGCTTCTAGCATCTCATCCATCATATCAACCTCCGTAGCATCATCATTGTCCGCTTCCACTTCTTGTACAGCTTGAGAAGTTGTCTCGCCGTGGAAGTTCCACAACTCATAATGTGACACGTAACCGTTTCGACACAAGTGCATCGTAAGTTCCACTTTGTCCAAAAATGTTTCGTTTCGGCATTTCGTACATGGGCACCGCACCTTATCGCTATTTGACAACGAAAAAGCTCGTTCCACAAAAGCTTCTGTCTTGGCGTACCACTCATTTGAGTGACCACCAGTTCTGCTCTTCCAACCAGTATACATCCAACTACGGTCTTCGCCCATGTTTGACTCTGCAATTTAAAGCCGGACAAAATTACCGTTAGTTTCTTGTTAATTTATAAATAATAGAGAAAATAATGAGAGAGATAGCGAACTGGGTCCGTCGGGGTCCGCATGCACACGCGCGGTGATTAGTCGCATACTTTAAGTTCACACTAAATGGGGCACGATTATAGATGACCAAATGGGCCAGCCCACACGGGTCGCCTCGAAGCACGATAAAAAAGCACAGCGAGCACAACCCAACCCAAAAAAATCGTAACTGAGTCGGCCCGAAGCCCGACACGGGTCGTGCTCGGGTTTGACCTCAAGCCCGTCGGGCGAGCCCAGCACGGCCCGGTTAAGGGCGACCCGGTCGGCCCGTCAATGTGGCCCGATGAGCCCGACTGACCCGGACTGGCCCGACCATGACCCGTTTAGCCCACTTAGCATATAAAAGTAGTAACCTGAAATTCCAAACCCTACAACACCTCCCACTCCTCCTGTTTGATCGCTGACCCCACACCCAGCACCCCGTTCGATACTTCGAGCGCCACATCTCGAATCCTGCCTACCCCAACCCTTCTCTCTCTCCTCCCCAGCCGTCGAGTCCCCCGGACCTTGCTCGGCCGCCCTCGGCTCCCTCGCCTAGTATTGAGTCGCCGACCGCCGCCTGCCATCTACGATGCCCAGCCCGATTCTTCCCTGAATCTACGAGGATGCGAGACGAACCCGACGAGCGACGACTCCTAGACTCCCGTCCAGAGGAGGCGAGGCGAGGAGCCCGGTAGTGAAAGTGCATCTAGGCATCCCTTGTGGGTTTTGGTTGATTTATGATAAACAAGTGAGATCCTAACCACATTATTGAGATGAGCACTGGTTTTAATGAAAGAATGAAGAAAGTGCAAAAAAGAAAGGAGAATGTGAATCAATTCGGAAAAGAGCTCAAGAGCTGAATAGAATACATCATTGTGTAGGGAGTGTGTTGGTGTAACACATCCCAAGAGCTCAAGCACAAAAGAAATCCTCACACACTTCACATTTCACAGGAAAAACGGACTAGTCCAATATACACCAGACTAGTCCGATATCCTCTCTGGATAGGTTCGGACAAGTTCAGCCAATGCGGACTTGTCTGCACCGGACTAGTCCGATTATGTCCGGACTAGTCTCATAATGCCTCTGACTAAAATCAGACAAGTCCTCCAAGTGCGGACTTGTCCTATATTCACTAAGGGCATCACCACACTGGACTAGTCCGATATCACCACGGACAAGCCCGAAAACCTTTCTGACTAAAATAGGACAAGTCCGCTCCTAGACGGACAAGTCCGATATTCCTGGACACTTAGGGTTTCCTGCACGCCGCACACCGGACTAGTCCGAACTCCACCACGGACTAGTCCGGACCCTCGAAAACCTAAGAGTAACTTTTGAAACCCTAATATAAATAGATGTGCACAACCCAACTATCATCACTCTCGACCCCTGCGCCGTCACACCCTCCAAGAGCCTAGAAAACACATCTCTCCATGCAATCCAACGCAAGAAAGATCAATCCCTTGAAGATTCACTTTGGATCAAAGGAGAGACACAATTCAACACGTTTGAGCTCTAGGGTTTGATCTCTAACACACTCCTGTTGTTTCATTGTTGATCTTACAAGTGTGTTCTTGGTAGTGTTTGAATTGTAATCTTGGGGAGCCCTCAATTTGTGAGAAGGCCCCTTGAACTTTGTGATTTGCCCCTTTGTGATAGTGGAAGAAGAATTGGCCTTCGTGGTGATTCGATGAGGTTAGGGTCAGTGAAGACCTGGTCCTTTCGTAGGCTCCTGAACGTGGACGTAGGTTGCCTCTGCGAGAACCGAACCACATGATAAAAATAGTATGTCAAAGGATTTGATTGATTTTGTCCATCTTACGTGAAAACATTCAAATCAAAGTTAATTTGCACTACACTTAACTTCATTGGCTCAATACTTGCAAGTTACATAATATATTCCGCTACGTACTATCCTTGTATTGAAATCATTGATCAAACTTGATCAATCTAGTCCGCACGCACTGGACTAGTCTGCACTCTACCGGACTAGTCTGATATCTCGGGATTTGATTAGTCTGTTATGTGTTGCAGGTTCCAAAATTCAAAAAAGGCCTATTCACCCCCCCCCCTCTAGGCCACATTCAGTAGCGTTATGTGATGTGTGCCAATAAGTCAAGGCGGAACATCAAAGGCCAGCGGGATTATTGCAGCCATTGAAGATCCCAGAATGGAAGTGGGAAGAGATCGGTATAGACTTTATAGTTGGATTGCCACGTACATAGTCTGGTTATGACTCAGTTTGGATAATCGTGGATCGATTGACCAAGTCAGATCATTTTGTTCCTTTCAAGACCACCTATACCTTCGCGAAGCTAGTAGAGCTATACATGGAGCACATTGTGTGCCGACATGGGGTTCCAAAGAAGATAATCTCAGATAGAGGTTCTCAATTTAACTCTAGGTTTTGGCAAAGGTTGCATGAAGCTTTGGGAACAAGGTTGAATTTTAGCTCAGCATATCACCCACAAACGGATGGACAAACTGAAAGGACCAATCAAATTTTACAGGACATGTTAAGAGCTTGTGCTTTAAAGTATGGGAAAAGTTGGGACAAGAGCTTGCCATATGCGGAATTCTCATACAACAATAGTTACGAAGCAAGTTTGAAGATGTCACCTTATGAAGCACTATATGGACAGAAGTGTAGGACACCTTTATTCTAGAATGAGATAGGAGAAACTCAAGTATTTGGTTCAGATGTGTTGCTAGAAGCTGAAATACAAGTTCATGTCATTCGCGAGAACTTGAAGGGATGCTCAATCAAGGCAAAAAGGCTATGCGGACAATAGGGGAAAGAAACTAGCCTTTGAAATAGGAAACTAGTCTGATATCTCAGGATTTGATCAGTTTGTTAAGTGTTGCAGGTTCCGACTAAAAATCAAAAAAGGCTTATTCACCCCCCCCCCTCTAGGCCACATTCAATTGGTAGCAGAGCGGGTTTCTTTGCAAGAGACTAATCGCTCGAAGAAAACATGTCGAACATGAAGGATGTGCACAAGAGTCTCAACCAAGAGAAGGTTGAAGACGAAAAAGCTCAAAAGTTGGAGAAGCTCCTCGACGTCATTCAAGATTTTGATGATGACGATGAGGAGACGCTTCAACTCAAGTCGCTTCTAAGAAAGAAAGCCCTCTCAAAAGGGAAAGTGAAGGACGAGGACGAGAAGAAGAAGAAGTGGAGTAGTCACACCGACTACTCCTGATATCCTTAACTACGATCATCTTAATTCTAACAATAACCATTACTTATCTATTCCTCTAGGAAAAGCCCCACACTTCAATGGCATTGACTACTCAATGTGGAGGCAGAACATGAAAATGCACTTGATGTCACTCAATCCCAGCTTGTGGCGCATTGTGGTTACAGGAATAGATATCCCCGACGATGATGAGGAGCTCACGCCTAGCCAAGAGCAAGCAATCCATCGAAATGCCCAAGCTGCAGCAGTCATCACCTCATCACTAAGTTGGGACAAGTTCACTAAGGTGGATGGACTCGATATTCCAAAGGAACTATGGGACACATTGCAAACTGCACATGAAGGCAATCGTCATGTGCGAGAGGCAAAGATTGAAATGATCGAAGGCGAAATGGGAAGATTCGACATTGAAGAAGATGAGTCGCCGCAAGACATGTACAACCGTTTAAAGACGCTCATTAACAAGGTTCGAGCATATGGAAGCAAGAAGTAGAACGATCACGAGGTGGTAAAGCTCATCCTTAGAGCCTTTATGCCTTGCAATGTCACCTTATGCTCGATGATTAGAGAAAGCCCCGGGTACAAGAAAATGACCCCAAATGAGTTGCTTGGGAAAATTATCAACTTCGAGATGATGGAAAAGCAAGCAAAGCATGTCAATGAGATTGCCGACCTCACCTCGACAAAGAAGAAAGGGTTCGCTTTGAAGTCCACTTGCAAACCATTGTCAAAAGAAGCTCGAGAAGCTCAACAAGAAGAGGACAATGATGATGATAGCAGCAAAATTGACGAAGAAGACATGATCCTCTTGATGAACAGATTTAAGAAAATGATGAAGAGAAGACAAGGTGGAAAATCAAGTTTAGGAAAATACAAAGAAAAGTCAAGACCAAAGATGAGGTGGTCGCGCTATAACTGTGGTGAATATGACCACTTTATAGTTGATTGCCCGTATGAAGAAAATAAGAAGAAGACCAAGGAAACAAAGCCTCATCCCAAGAAATTCTTCAAGAAAAGAAGCAAGCTGGACAAGCGCATCTAATAAAGGAGTGGGACTCAAATTATGAGTCCTCATCCGAAGAGGAAGAGGAGATGGCTAGCATAGCCATGGAGAAGACAACTAAGAAGTCAACCCTCTTCCCAAATCTTGGCGCATGGAAGGGCAACAACACTTGTCTCATGGCAAAGGAAGGTAAACGAAAGGTAACAACTAAATCCTCTTCCTTGCATTCTTATTCTAGTGATAGTGAAGTTGCTAGTGATAATGAAGACATGCTCGTTGGCTTAGATAAGACAACAACAACAAAAATGAAATTTCTACTTGATCAGCTTGTTGAGAAGGAGAAGTTAATCAACCATCAAGAACATATGATTATCTCTCAGAAGGAGGAATATCTTGAACTTGACAGACTTCTCGAACTTGAAAAGGAGCAAGACAAGTCACTGGAACTTGAGTTAGCCTCAAGCAAGGAAGCTTGCTTGAAGTTAAGCGACTCAAACACCACCATCAAGGACAAACTTGCTAACCTATCCAAGGTTAACAAAATCCTTGAGGTACAAGTTGAGTCACTCAAACAAAGTGACCCCTCATCCTCTTCAAGCTCACCTTCTCAACCACTTAAAACTGAAGCTACTATTACTTGTTCATGTGCTAAAATTGACACTAGCTTGAAGGAAAAGTCAACCTCTACCAAGGACAAGCATTCATCCCAAAGTGGCATATTTGACAAGGAGAAGATCAAATATGCACGTAGTGCATACTTGGTCACAAGACCTCCTAATGTCAAATATGACATTGGTTATTCTTATGGTGAAAAGCAATATGCTAGAAGCCACAAAAATAACAAGGAGAGCATTGCCTTTGTGAAGGGAAACTCTTCTCAAGATAGAAAGATAAATAATGCTAATAAGTCCAAGATAGTCAACACATACAATAACCGGACTAGTCCGGTCCGTACACGGACAAGTACGGTCCGCCGGACAAGTCCGATTTCCCGGACTAGTTCTGTATATAAACAACAGCAACTATTATTCAGGACTTTTGATGCATCTTATGTTCTAATGAAAAGTAATTTTGGTAAAGTTTATGCTCATTATGTTGGGCCACGCCATGGGAACACCAAGTCTCATGTGTGGGTGCCCAAATCTCTTGTAACTAACCTCAAAGGACCCAAACAAGCTTCGGTACCTAAAACTAAGGCATGATTTATTTTTGTAGGCCTATTCCCCCGGTGGATCGAAATGGGTGCTAGAAAGTGGTTGCACCAACCATATGACCGGAGAAAGAAGGATGTTCGTTGAGTATGAAGAAAATGAGGATCCAAGCGAGGGCATCTATTTTGGAGACAATAGTCAAGGAAAGGTGCTCGGTACCAGTAAAATTGCTATATCGTCTCAACATACTCTTTCTCATGTGTTACATGTCGATTCCTTAGATTACAACCTGTTGTCCATATCTCAACTATGTGACAAAGGTAATAATTGCTTGTTTACTAATGAGGGTGTGACCGTCTCTAGAAGGGGTGATGGTTCCATTGCATTCAAGGGTATGGTAAAGGGAAAGTTTTTCCTTGTTGACTTCAACAAAGATAAAGCCTAACTTGACACATGCTTGATTGCAAAGACCAACATGGGTTGGCTGTGGCATAGACGGCTAGCGCATGTTGGTATGAGGAATCTTCAAAAACTCCTCAAGGGCGATCACATTTGAGGTTTGAAGGATGTGGTTTTTAAGAAAGGCAAGCCTTGTAACGCGTGCCAAGCTGGGAAGCAAGTTGGAGCACCTCATCCCGCGAAGAACGTCATGACTACAACAAGACCGCTCGAGCTGCTTCACATGGACCTTTTCGGTCCAATTGCTTACATAAGCATCGGCGGTAACAAATATGGCTTAGTAATTGTTGATGACTTTCCGCACTTCACTTGGGTCTTCTTTTTGCATGATAAGACAGAAACTCAAGGAACCCTCAAGAAGTTTCTCAACCGTGCCCAAAATGAGTTCTCATTGAAGGTCAAGAACATACGAAGCAACAATGGCATAGAGTTCAAGAACACTCAAGTTGAGGAGTACCTAGACGAAGAAGGGATAAAGCATGAGTTTTCAGCACCTTATTCCCCTCAACGAAATGGAGTTGTCGAAAGGAAGAATCGAACCCTCATAGAGATGGCGAGAACAATGCTTGATGAATACAAGACCTCGAATCGGTTTTGGGCGAAAGCGGTTAACACCGCTTGCCACGCCGTAAACCGACTCTACCTTCATCGACTACTCAAGAAGACATCATATGAGCTACTCACGGGTAACAAGACAAATATTTCTTATTTTCGAGTCTTCGGTTCTAATGCTGTATTTTGAACAAGAAGCCTAGGACTTCAAAGTTCACTTCGAAGACCGATGAAAGTTTCTTGCTTGGTTATGATTCAAAATCTTACGCCTATCGTGTCTTCAACAGGACCTCCGGACTTGTTGAAGTAGCACGTGACTTAGTGTTCGATGAAACTAACGGCTCCCAAAAGGAGCAAGTTGATCCATGTGTGCTAGATAGAGAAGAAGTTCCTTGTCAAGCATTGACAAGAATGGCATTGGGCGAAGTTCAACCACAAAAGCCACCTCCACATATGCATGAGGAAGATGGACCACAAGTGGAGGCCAATGATCAAGGGGGAGCTTCCACACAAGATCAACCTCAAGAAGATGATCAACAAGTCAATGAGGGCAACCATCTAGGGGGAGAAGAAGAAGATCATGAAGACACAAGACCGCAAATTCCACACCCGAGAGTACACCAATGCATCCAAAGAGATCACCCAATAGACAACATCATCGGTGACATCCAAAAAGGAGTAACAACTAGATCCCACATAGCTAACTTTTGTGAGCATTACTCTTTTTTGTCCTTTTTGGAACCACGCAGGATTGAGGATGCATTGAAAGATCCGGACTGGGTGGTGGCGATGCAAGAAGAACTGAACAACTTCAAACGGAACGAGGTGTGGGAACTCGTCGAAATACCTAATGCGAACGTTGTCGGCACCAAATGGGTCTTCCGCAACAAACAAGATGAACACGGGGTGGTGAAAAGAGACAAGGCACGACTTGTGGCCAAAGGGTATTCACAAGTCGAAGGTTTGGATTTTGATGAAACCTTTGCTCCCGTAGTTAGACTTGAATCAATTAGAATATTGCTTGCATATGGTACTCACCATGATTTCAAGCTCTACAAAATGGATGTGAAAAGCGCCTTCCTCAACGGTCCAATCAAGGAGGAGGTGTACGTGGAGCAACCTCCCGGATTTGAAGACAAAGAGTCCCCCGACCACGTCTTTAAACTGCGTAAGGCTCTCTACGGCCTCAAACAGGCTCCTAGAGCTTGGTATGGGTGTCTTAGAGATTTCTTAATTGAAAATGGTTTCAAGATTGGAAAAGCATATTAAGCATTATTTACGAAACACTTCGACAATTATCTTTTTATCTGTCAAGTCTATGTTGATGACATTATCTTTGGTTCAACTAACAAATCCTTTTGTGAAGAATTTAGTAAGATTATGACAGATAGGTTTGAAATGTCTATGATGGGAGAGCTAAAGTACCTCTTGGGATTCCAAGTGAGACAACAAAAGGAAGGGACATCCATAAGCCAAACCAAGTACACTCAAGACATACTCAAGAAGTTTGGGATGGACAAGGAGAAACCTATCAAGACTCCCATGGCAAGTAACGGACACTTGGATCTCAATGAAGATGGACCAAGCGTGGATCAAAAGGTATATCGCTCCATGATTGGATCCTTACTTTACCTATGTGCATCTAGGCCTGATATTATGTTGAGTGTATGTTTGTGAGCGAGATTTCAAGCCAATCCTAAGGAGTGTCACTTGACAGCCGTTAAAAGGATCTTGAGATATTTGGTTCATACACCCGACCTAGGCCTTTGGTACCCCAAAGGTTCCAAGTTCAATCTCATTGGATACTCCGATGCAGATTATGTCGGATGCAAAGTAGACAGAAAAAGTACCTCTGGCACCTGCCAATTCCTAGGTAGATACCTAGTTTCTTGGTCCTCCAAGAAACAAAATTCCATTGCCTTATCCACGGCCGAAGCAGAGTATGTTGCAGCCGAGAGTTGTTGTGCACAACTCCTTTGGATGCGACAAACTCTAAGGGATTACGGTTACAATATGAGCCGTATTCCACTCCTTTGTGATAATGAGAGTGCCATGAAAATTGCCCATAATCCAGTTGAACACTCTAGAACCAAACATATAGACATCCAACATCACTTTTTGAGAGACCATTCAATGAAAGGAGACATAGCTATTTCCCATGTCAACACCGAAAAACAACTAGCCGATATATTTACCAAGCCACTTGATGAAAAACATTTTTGCGAGCTCCGAAATGAACTAAATATCCTTGATGCTTGGAATGTGGCTTGAAAACTTGCATACCAGTATGGAATCTTCAAAATTTATTGTTTGAGTTGCGAAAATCATCTTTCTCAATTTTCTCCAAAAACTATGTCAACTACTTGATCTTGATGAATTATGGTCATTGCTTGATTGTTGTATGCTTACTAATCATATTCATCAAGATTATTTAATTTGCTTCCTCCCTATTTTCTTAAATAAGTACCTTCGAATATATACGAATGGGCTAAGCATTTCTGTTCTCGTGACAACGGACTAGTTCGTGGTTACCCGGACTAGTCCGCACCCTGTAGACTAGTCTGTAGAGTGTCCGGTAGTCCGGACTAGTCCGACAGACCATGGACTAGTCCGATTTAGGCTCTGGAAGAGTTCGGACTAGTCCGATTATTTTTGGACAAGTCTGATTTTTCGACTCCATAACCCTAGCCGCCGCCAAACCCTAATCTTCTTCATCCTTAGAACTTGCCTCATGCTCTCTCTCCTCGCTCGAGCTCCCCAAGGCGATTTCCTTTGTCCTCCATCAAATCTCTTCGTGTTTTGGTGGAAATCGACCCCCATTGCATATGGATTGAAGACCACAGCCTTGTCCGCACCTTCAACCCCTCCATCTCCAAGGATCGAGCAATTTCAGTAAATTTTCCTCCCCAACCCTAGAAATCGTGATTTCCTTCGTTGTTGGCCAAATAGCCTAGTTCCTTCTAGTTAATACAAGCCCCCTAGCCGTATTACATTTATCTTAAACTTGTCTTGCATTGGGAATCTCCATTTGTTGTCAAGTTAGGGTTTGAGATGATAAACACTGGACTAGTCTGGTCCATGTACGGACAAGTCCAGTACCCCGGACTAGTCCGTACCTGTACACCAGACAAGTCCGATTTTTCCTAAACTCAACCCTAGTTTCCCATTCCTCAATGCAATTCCTTGCCATCAAATTCTCATTCATACCTTGTGTAATACATTCTCAGGACAATGTCGAGCACCAACGACGAGATCTCTGATTTCGAGGCCGAGATGGACCAAGAAGCCTTGCTTCGGTCCTCGACGGGCCAAGGCAAGAAGCGCCAAGAGCGCCCATGCGATCCGACACCTTCTCCACCTCAGGCTCGATGCAAGGTGCTCGCCAAGAAGCCTGCTTCCAAGGCTTCAGCAGGTGGTGGCCCTAGCTCGGTGGTTGTTCGCCAAGCTAAGGGCAAGGGCAAAGGGATTGCCACGGGCCTGATCGGCCCACTCAAGTTGCATGCTCTGAGGCAGGAAAACAGAGATCCCTCCGAGGATAAGTTCAACGGCAAGGGAAGAAACACTACTTCCAAACTAAGATTCATTGATTGCTACAGCCATTCCAAGAAAGCTGCCAATGCTAGGTTTTGGAGCAACTTTCATGCAGATTTCTACAGTTCAGTCTACCTCACTATAAAGACCCCAGTTGTGCGCAGCCAATGGATTGATTGGGCGCACTTTGAGAGGAAGAGTTGCTCGGCTTTTGATGAGGTGGTCGAGGCAGTTGAGAGGCATGGATTGAAGGATCTCTTTGCCTTCTGGAACAACTGGAACGATGAAGTCATTGCCCAATTTTATGCTACTTGTTTCTTTGCCAATGATGAGGAGGGAAGGGTGACTTGGATGACTCATGGATCCAAGTACACCATCACCTATGACGAATTTGCAAGGTTGCTACATCTTGATAGCTCAAGCAATGACAACTTGATCATTCACAACATTGGGGTCCTTGAGAAGGACAAAATGAAGTTCCTCTATGACACCCGCTCAACTTTCAACCCTCCTTCCACCAAGAATATGAAGCCATTCTTTGTGGTCCTCAACAGGGTTCTGAGGAAGACTATTGCCCCGAAGGATGGGGGTGCAGGAAGTGTCCAAGGCTATCTAAGGACACTAATGAAAGTGATAAGTAAAGACAGGAAGTTTGATATCTTTGACTACATATGGAATGACATGGTGAACATCTCCTGCACTCCTAACAGGTCCTGTGGCTACGCACCTTACTTGATGTTCATGATTGAGAAGGGCACAGGGATCGAGTTTGTGAAGGACGTGGAGCACACACCTCTGAGGCCACAAAAGCCTCCTCAAGCCTTAATCTAAGTTGCCCCTTCTCCTGCATCCAGTGAAGAAGCTCCGAGGAGAGCTAGAGGAGATGCAAGGGCTGATTCCACTTCTAGGCCCCCTCCCCAAAAAGGGTCCCCTAGTGGAATCCTAAAGTACCTGGCAGCGATCTTTGCCTCATGCAAGAAGGCATAAGTGAACACTCACAAGCAGAACAAGGCAAGGAAGGCTGATATGCGATATGTCAAAGAGAATGTCAAGCACATTTGCCAGAAGTTGGAGATTGATCCCATTGGATCTCCAGTCATTTCTGGAGATTCAGCCTCGGATTTCACCAAGCTTGGGCCTTTGACTCCCTCCGAGCTTGCTTATTTTGGCATTGGGGGCTCGAGTGGATCCGCTCCTCCTCCTCCTCCTCAGCCCGAGAATGAAGACAAAGATGGAGAGAGAACCGACAGCGAGGACTGAAGATTTTAGATCCCTCCTCTCCTTCTTTTTGGTGTCTTGATGCCAAAGGGGGAGAGAGTGAGGGGGAGTCACTAGGTCTTAGCTATAGGTTGAGAGATGAGAGCTTCATTTATGCATCTTTTATTGGCTCTTTTGGGTTGTAAGACTTCATATTATGCTCTTTTTATACTTTTGGTCTTGTGATGAAATTCTATGAATGATTTATGTTCGTATTCATGAAATCTGTGATTTTGCTCTGTAGTTGACATATATGCTTGGTGTTGATATATTGGTACCAATTACTTCACTGTCACCATGATTACTGCTCACACACACTTAGTTTTGCATCCCACCATAAAGAGTGCACATATGTCTTATGGTGTCATTGCTAAATGTGTTTCAAGCGCATATGTGCACACTTTATGAAAATTCTGCATTTTATCATATTTTGTGAAATCTCAATTGGTTGTCATCAATCACCAAAAAGGGAGAGATTGAAAGTGCATCTAGGCATCCCTTGTGCATTTTGGTTGATTTATGACAAACAAGTGAGATCCTAACCACATTATTGAGATGAGCGCATGTTTTAATGAAAGAATGAAGAAAACACCAAAAAGAAAGGAGAATGAGGATCAATTCGGAAAAGAGCTCAAGAGCTGAATAGAATACATCATTGTGTAGGGAGTGTGTTGGTGTAACACATCCCAAGAGCTCAAGCACAAAAGAAATCCTCACACACTTCACATTTCACAGGAAAAACGAACTAGTCCGATATACACCGAACTAGTCTGATATCCTCTCTGGATAGGTTCGAACAAGTTCAGCCAATGCACACTTGTCTACACCGGACTAGTCTGATAATGCCTCTGACTAAAATCAGACATGTCCTCCAAGTGCGTACTTGTCCTATATTCACTAAGGGCATCACCACACCAGACTAGTCCGATATCACCACGAACAAGTCTAAAAACCTTTCTGACTAAAATTGGACAAGTTCGCTCCTAGGCGGACAAGTCCGATATTCCTGGACACTTAGGGTTTCCTGCACGCCGCACACCGGACTAGTCCGGAGTCCACCACGGACTAGTCCGGACCCTCAAAACCCTAACAGTAACTTTTGAAAACCCTAATATAAATAGATGTGCACGGCCCAACTATCATCACTCTCGACCCCCTGCGATGTCACACCCTCCAAGAGCCTAGAAAACACATCTCTCCATGCAATCCAACACAAGAAAGATCAATCCCTTGAGGATTCACTTTGGATCAAAGGAGAGACACGATTCAACATGTTTGAGCTCTTGGGTTTGATCTCTAACACACTCCTGTTGGTTCATTGTTGATCTTACGAGTGTGTTCTTGGTGGTGTTTGAATTGTAATCTTGGGGATCCCTCAACTTGTGAGAAGGCCCCATGAACTTTGTGACTTTCCCCTTTGTGATAGTGGAAGAAGACTTGGCCTTCTAGCAATTCGACGAGGTAGGGTCAGTGAAGACTCGATCCTTTCATGGGCTCCTCAACGTGGACGTAGGTTGCCTCTGAGTGAACCGAACCACGGAATAAAAATTGTGTGTCAAACTCGTTCTTAAGTTTCTCATATCATATTCTAGGGTTTGATTGATTTTGTCCCTCTTAAGTGAAAACATTCAAATCAAAGTTAATTTGCACCACACTTAACTTCATTGGCTCAATACTTGCAAGTTACATAATATATTCCGTTGCGTACTATCCTTGTATTGAAATGATCGAACTTGATCAATCTAGTCCGCACGCACCAGACTAGTCTGAACTCTACCGGGCTAGTCCGATATTTTGGGATTTGATCAGTTTGTTAAGTGTTGCAGGTTCCGACTAAAAATCAAAAAAGGCCTATTCACCCCCCCCTCTAGGCCACATCCAGGTAGGTCTACAGCGAGCCGATGAAACTATTGGCGAAGAAGCTGCAAAGGAGGTGACGAGGCGCGAGGAGGTGACCACGGCTCGGCCAGGCTTTGGGTCGGCACGACACGCTCAGCCAGCGAACGGGCCCATGAATGGCCCGATAGGGGAAAATGGGATCCGTCGTGCTTGGCCTTGGCTTCTGGCCCGTCGTGCTGGCCCAGCCCGACAAGGCAAATTTGCAGGTCGTGTCGGGCCTAATGTTTTCAAGCACGAGCCCAGCCGGGCCCGAGCCAGTCCGGCCCGACACGACCGATTGGCCATCTATAGCCACGACAGAACCTAAGTGCCCCGACAGTCGACCGCCCCCGACACTGCCCTCCTCATGGCGCCCGACTGACTGGCGCAGGTCCAGAGCTCTCATGAGGACAAGGAGCTCCGAAAATCACGATTCCTGCTGGAGGAGTGCTTCTATGCCTCTCCACAAGGCCTAAGTCGTCAAGCACTGGCATAGTCCTCCGCAGCTCTCTCCTGAACTCCGGAACCATATTCAGGGGTAGAAACTCCGCCGGAGGTGTTAGATTGTCGGGGTTGATGGCCCCGTGGTGCAGCTTTTGGATATGAAGCTTCAAAGCATTTTCATCCAAATTGGACTCGATACCAACATCAGTCTGATATCTCTCCACTGAACGCCCATGCTGGCCATTCCCTCGTCTTCAGCGGAGCACACCGGTTGGTCAGAGACTTTGCAATCACCATCAGGGGAGTCACTCCTCCCATGCACTTCCGGATCCTTGACAAGATCGGGTTATATGCCTCCGATAGCTTCGGGACCACCTCCCAGGCATCGGTGTCAACGGCAGAAAGGCTGTCAGGCAGCTCCACCATGTCATGGCGATCCATCCTGATGACCACCCAATCCTTCTTCCAGCCATCCCAGTTCTCGGAAGGGAACATCTTCAAGTACTTGAAGGGCGAGTTCTTGCGCTTTACAAAGTAGTAGAAGCCAAGAAGCCCATTCCCTTTCCCGGTTTTGTGGACCTTGAAGAAGGTCTGGAATAGATTGATGCAGGGCGGAACACCCACCCACATCTTGCAAAAGTGGACGAATGTCGCCACTAACAAGAAGGGGTGGGGGCCGAGGTGGTGGAGCTGCAGGCCGTAGAAGTCCAACGGCATCAGCAGGAAGCTGGAGAATGGCAGGATGAGCCCCACCATGGCGAATGATAAGAAATATACAATCTCGTCGACGCTTTCCTTCTTGAAGGGGAGCTTGTCGAGGCGAATCTAGTTGTTGAAGGAGTCGCTCGACCACCCCATGTAGGTGCGGAGTCTCAATAACTCTTCACCGCTCTTGATCCGTCTATGAGGAAGACCCAACTCCATCTTCGCAAAGTGGAGCAAAAGTGGAAGAAGGGTTGCAATAGTCCGTGTTGTCAGTGGCCGTTTGAAATTTAAACATTGGCGCGCACGTCATCTGTTTTGTCGATCGATGATGTGAAATTATCGGTGGTCCCAGAAGGTTGGACTAGTCCGTGGAACTGGGTCAGACTAGTTCGGGGTTGTCCTGGTGGCAACGGTTAGTTGTCGGGACTGCTATAAAAAGGTGACCCCGACCCCTATTTGATAACTCTTGAACCCTAGCACCGCCATAAGTGACCTAGAGTCTTCCTAAGCCTTCTACTCGTCCTACTAGCCCTCTAAGACCAAATCTTGAAGAGATTAGGGATTGAGAAGGAGAGTGAAGGAAGATCATCACGCTTGGCTCTCGGTTTGATCTCTTGCACATTGTGTTGTGTTTTGTGGCTTGTGTGAGTTGAGCTTCGTGTTCTCCTCAGTGTATTGATTTGTGGGAGCCTCAACTTATGAGCAACCCTAATCAAACTTGGTGATTACCCATTGATATAGTGGAAACCAAGTCGGCCATTGTGGTGGCTTGGTGAGAGAAGGGTCAAGTGAGACCCGATCCTTGTGTGGACTTCTCAACATGGATGTAGGCTTCTTCGTCGATCTGAACCACAGGATAAATCGAGTCTCTCTTGTCTCTTTATATTTGATAATCACTAGAATTGCTTTTAGGGTTCATATTGCTCTTTATTTTGATCTTTGGTGAAATCTTGTAACCTAATTGCTTTAACTTGTTAACCTAAGTTGTGCTAGATTACTATACATTGTATTCATCTTTAGTGAACTTAAATTTCACAAATAACTTTTAGAAATCAAGTTTTTAGGTTTTTCCCTTGTGCTGAGCGGACTAGTCCGGCCCTGTCTAGACAAGTTCGACCTCAGTGTTTTAATCTCGTTTGATTGAGCCATTTTAGGTCTTATTGCCTATCCCCCTCTAGGCGACTTTCAAGCACAGCTTGCAATCAGCCATGCCCGCTCGCTGGAGGATGTCCAGGCAGTACTGTCGCTGGTGGAGAAACAGGTTGCCCGGGCGGTGCTCGAACGTAACTCCGAGGAAGTGGTGGAGCAGGCCCAGATCCTTCATCGCGAACTCCCGCTGCATGGAGGAGATCGTGCGTTGAAGGAGATTCGGACTTGACGCTATGAGGACGATGTCGTTGACGTAGAGGAGGAGGTACACAGTGTCCCCCTCACAGTGGTAGACGAAGAGCGAGATGTCCGACCTGGCCTCAATGAAACCAAGGGAGGCCAGGAAGGAGGCGAACCGGCTGTACCAAGCCCGAGGCGCCTGCTTCAGGCCGTACAGGGACTTGTTCAGCCGGCAGACCATGTTTGGGCGAGCTAAATCAACAAATCCTGTCGACTGACTGTAGTACACCGTCTTCGTCAGCGTGTCATGGAGGAAGACGTTCTTTACGTCCAACTCATGGACAGAGAAAGTACACGAGAGAGCCAGCGATAGAACGGTCTGAACTGTCGCAGACTTCACCATCGGGTTGAAAGTCTTGTCATAGTCGACAACAGGGGGCTGAGTGAAGCCCTGAAGAACCCACCGAGCCTTGTACCTCTTGAGAGACCCATCCACCTTCCTCTTATGCATGAATACCCACTTGCCCGTGACAACATTGCCATGAACAGGACGGGGAACCAAGTCCCACATTCGGTTGGCAAGTAAGGCCGCATACTCTTCTTCCATAGCTCGACGCTAGTGGGGATCGGCGAGGGAGCTACGGACAGAAGAGGGGATAGGTGATATGGGTGAAGAGGAGACGGTGGGGAGGTAATCGACGAGAGGATGCCCCCGGAGAACCACTCCACCAGCCGTAGAACTCCAACCACCCGTCGGGTCACCATCGGGTGAACGTGACTGGGTCCCGATGAAGTAGTGGGGATGGTACACCGGAGGCTCGGGGCGAGAGGAGGCCGGTGCACCAACCCGCGCTCGTCGCTGATAGACAAGAGTGTGTTCGGTGTACCAGGATGTTGGGGCCACGTGTGGCGCAGCGGGCAACGAAGGGGCCGCGCGTGGCGCAGCGGGCGATGCCGCGGATGCTGCAGCCGCGCGTGGCGCAGCAGGCGACGCCGGAGATGTCAGGGCCGCGTGTGGCGCAGCGGGCGACGTCGGGGACGTTAGGGCCGCGTGTGGCGCAGCGGGCGACGTCGGGGACGTCAGGGCAGCGCGTGGCGCAGCGAGCGACGTCGGGGACGACGAGGCCACGCGGGGCACAGCGAACGACGTCGGGGATGCTGGGGCCGCTCGTGGCGCGACGAGCGACGTCGGGGACGATGGGGCCGCGCATGGTGCAGCATACGACGACAGGGACGCCGGGGCCGCGCGTGGTGCAGCAGGCGCCGTCGGGGACGCCTGGGCCGCGCGTGGCGCAGCGGGCGACGTCGGGGCAGCGCAAGGCGCAATAGACGTCGTTGAGGGCGCCGGGGCAATCCAAGGCGAAGCCGTGCGTGGTGCAGCGAGAGGTCAACCTGCAAGAGGTAACAGACAAGGTTGTTGTATAGGTGCAACCACAGGGTCAGTAGAGAAAAGGGTATCCGACTCGGTGGCAGAGTTAGAGGACGAGGTCGAAAATAGGAAGGAGGACTTGTCGAAGACGACGTGTCGAGAGACCAAGATACGACGGGTGGCAAGGTCAAGGCACCGGTACCTCTTATGATCAGGGGAGTACTCGAGAAAAACACACCGAGTCGAGCGAGGCACAAGCTTATGGCGAGCTATGGCGGAGAGGTTAGGGTAGAAAGCGCACCCAAACACTCGAAGGTGGTCGTAGAGAGAAGTGATGCTGAAAAGGGAAAAGTGAGGAGTGGGAGCACTAATCGCCTTAGTAGGAAGGCGATTAATGAGGAAGGTGGCGGTGTGAAGAGCCTCTGCCCAGTACCGAGCAGGAACGGAGGCATGAAACATCAAGGAACGCATGACATCGTTAGTGATACAAATCATGCGTTCAGCCTTACCGTTCTGTGGGGAAGTGTACGGGCAGGACATATGTAACTAGACACCGCAAGAGAGAAGGAAGTCATGGAACAAAGAGTTGTCAAACTCGCGTCTGTTATTGCACTGAATGCCTCGGATAGTGCGCCCAAACTGGGTGGACACCCACACGAAGAAGTGAGAGAGAGTGACAAACGTATCAGACTTCAGTCGCAAGGGAAAAGTCTACGAATAGTGAGAAAAGTAATCAAGAATCACCAAGTAGCACTTATAACTCGAAACACTAATAATAGGAGAAGTCCAAAGATCACAGTGAATCAGATCAAAAATCCACTCAACATGAGTAACAAAGTGCGGAAGAGGAAGCTGAACATGGCGACCAAGCTGACAACCATGACACACAGACTCATGAGTGCCCCGAGTACACGAAATCGGTGTACTTCTAGAGAACTTAGACATGACTAGAACACTAGGGTGGACGAGCCGGCGATGCCAAGTCATGGAAGAAGTCGTCGCAGCCAGAGCAAAAGGTGAAGAAGAAGCGGAAGTAGGAAGACGAAGCGTGTACAGGGGCCCCGGACTCTCACAACAGAGAAGAAGATGTCGGGTAGTAAGATCCTTCACAGACTAACCAAAAGGATCAAACTCAATGGAAACATGGTTGCCAGTGGTAAAATGACGTAATGTCAAGTGCAACGAGAAGATCTGTGAGCTGGAAAGAACCCAAAGAACCCAAGTCACCTACTGAGGTAACAGGAAGAACAGACCCATTCCCAACAACGATAGATGAAGGATAAGAAGGGTGGGAAGGGTGGGTACAAGAGAATATACCAGCGTTAGGAGTGGTGTGATACGAAGCGCCTGAGTCAGCAATCCAGTCAGCACCGGGTGGAGTGAGAGTCATCGTGCTAAAGGAGGCAACCAGTGATTGACGGTCCCACCCGTTAGGAGTGGCGTGCTGCACCAAAGACTCGGGCTGGTGACCTAGTCCGTCCCAGCCCCAGTGGGTGGACGAGCCAGTAGTGGGGAAGCTCGGCCCACCAGAGGTCGGAGTCCACTATCCTCCAGCCAAGTACCCAGGCCCGTCATGGGTAGGAGTGACCACGTAGGCCGCCTGAGGTCGCGACGGACGTGGTGGCATGAGACCCGGGGATGGCCCAAACCACATGGAAATCTGGCCAGTCCACGGGTTGTAGGGTGTGGGCCAAGACAAGCCACCCTGACCGGTGCCACCACCCTGAACGGTGCCAGTGCCACCACTGTTGGCAAAACCACCACGACCACCACAATGACGATTACCACCACTAGGGATTGTAGGGGCCCCAGGGGTGGTAGGCGGGCGCGGTGGCTATCCACGTGAAGGAGCAGCAGGAGGAGGAAGGCGGGAGGACTGTCCAAAGCCGTAGAAGGTTGTGGCAGCCGAGGGGACAACAGGGCCTCCAGAAGTGATCTCCTTGAGATCGAGGTCAGACCAGACCTTGTCAAAGGTTGGGAGCGGCTCCTCACGAAGAATCACCTTCCTGAGGTGAGAGTAGTGGTCATTCGGGCCCTACAGGACATGAAGAACTAGAGAGGTCTCCGGAACGGGGTCCCCAAGGTTGTGAAGAGCATCCGCCATACCCTTCATCTGACGATAGTAGGCGAAGACTGACAAGTCGCCCTGGATAGTGGCCCTGAACTGCGCCCGGATGTGAAGGGCTCGAGTCGCGCGATTCCCCTGGAAGTGCTGCTCGAGGATGAGCCACACCTGACGAGCAGTGCTGCCACCACGCTACCATACAAGCTCCTCCAGCGCCTCAGAGAGAGAGCCAAGGATCCAAGCAAGGACCAAGTTGTCCATGCCGATCCAGGAGTCGTCCAGCGGAGAGTCATCCCGGAGGTCGTGGTCGTCAAGGTGAAACCGCCGCAACGTGAGGAGAAGCAGGTTACGCCACATGGCGTACGAAGTGGAGTCGGTGTTGAGGACAATCAGGATGAGCGTCTGGATGTGCGGGACCACATCTTCCTGAGCGTGGAGAGCAGCGACGAGGGAGGCCGCGTAGGTGTTGTAAGCCGTTCCATCGCCGGGGAGGTCTCACGGGTGGCACTCCACTTATGGTGGGTGGCGCCCTCGAGCTGGTGAGTGTGAGCTGACATATACGCACGCTCCTGCTCCAAGGCACGAGCGAGAGTCCGCTCACGCTCACGAGAGGCAGCAAGAGCCACTGCAACGCCAGAGGCGGCCAGAGAGGCATGATCATCTAGATCGGGCCGAGCAGTGGTGGCGAGGCATGCCACGGCGGCTACAGCGCCATAGTAAACATGTATGGTGCACCAGGAAGGACGGGGGCGCCATGATGGGTGGCAGGAACCCAGGGGCCGGATCTGGCCGCCCCAAGGTGTCCAACGACGGTGACGTTGCTGTCCAGACCGAAAGAGCAGCGCTAGGGAGGTGGCAGCCATCGGCAGCGACTCCAGGCACCACACCAGTGCCGGCAGCTCGCGGAAGGCCGGCAGCGGTCCCTAGCAGCAGGACGGCCGCGGTCCAAGGCGGCAGACCGGCGGCGGCGGCTGGAGAGAGGTCGGCGATGGTCTCCGGTGGCTGGCCAGCGCTGGCCCCAGCCACCAGACGGGCGACAGCGTCGCTGGGGGGCAGAGCAGCGGTGGAGCCGGCCAGTACAGGGGTGGGGGTAGCGGTGCTCGGGGGCACGACGACGGCGAATCTGAGCCCGGTCGCGCTAGCGACGGCGGATCTGAGCCCAACCGGGCCAGCGGTAGTGGATCCGAGCCTGGCCGTGCCGGCGACGGCCCTCGGCACAGAGGTCGTGGCGGCGGCAGTGGCGGTCTGGGAAGAGAGGGGAGGGAGGGACGGCGGCGGCGGCGGCGGCTGTGCCATTGGGAGAAGACGAGAGGGGAGATAGATTAGCCTTATACCATATTGGAAGGTGTAAAATGGGAATTAGGGTTTCATAATGGGATGTCAAGGGTACATATAGCCCTAAGGGGCTAGATACATGGGTCAGGCCCAATACCACCACATGCAATACACATACAGTCCAACAACTGTAGATCGTGTATAGGCAGTCTATTACAGCCAGGGCCACCTGTCGGGCCAGGCACACACTATAACAGTCAGTCATTGGGATATAAAAGGGATGCGCTGCACGGTAGATAGGACAAGCTTTTCAACTGATCTCAAGTCATCCAAACTCATACAATCAACACACCCGTTGGAGTAGGGTATTGCTCAGGCGGCCCGAACCACCTAAAACTCTCGGTGTTCACCTCTTCTCTCGATCTTGACTCGCGCCCCAACCAAATATGAACCTCCACGGACTACTCCTTAGTAGTACGGTAATACCGGGAGAAGTGTTGTAGTCCACACTTCGACACCTACCTTTCTCTGGTGATCACAAGGCTTACTTGTCAGCCAAAGCATACGATCTCCTGCCACTCCATCGATTATGTTAAGGGGCTATCTAAATTTTAGGTGTCTGAAATTTGAGAAAATTTCAGGCAACATTTAATTAGCAGTTAATTACTATCATTAAATACTAATACTTGTAATTAATTATTAATCCTTTATTTTATAGGTTAATCAATTATAAAGTATTTTTACAATTTTACAATTAATATAATCCTTACAAATTACTAATTAACTATTAATATAATATAAAAAATTTAATCATCTTCCTTTAGGCGGCCGCTGCGTGCTCGCGTCGCGTGAGGGGCCGTACCCGCAGTCGCCTGAAAAATCTGACGGACTCAGACACCTGAGCATTAGTATTCTCCTTATGTTAAGCCCAAGGCAACCACTAACCCGAGCAAGTTAGGATGAGGATCCCCTGACTTAATCAGCGGTCACTGACATGTGGACCTGATCCCACACGTCAGTGACCATGTCACGGCGTGCAGTAAAGTCAGGGGATCCCTATCCGCAAGTTGGGGCTCCATCAGCTCAACGAATAAATTTTGCCGCTTATTGAAATTTTACTTGCATGATTGAGGTCGCATGGCAAGATTCGAATCCTTTTCAGGCCAATGGGCTTGAAATTTCGTTGTCTTACTGACTGAAAGCTTAGGCTGGGTCTGGGACTTCCTGCAGTAAGGTTATATCGACGGTCTCTCTCAAACACCCGTGAGTGAATGTGATGTTGTCCCTGGAAGCCTGGAATCAGCTGCATATTATGTGGCCGGTGAGCAATAGAAAGTCCTCGAGCCCCATATGATGTGGCCGGTGAAGAACATAATTTTCCTGCAGAAAAGTAGTGTGAGTTTCCTGTGCAGAAACTCAATGAACGGAACGAGGAATTGATGGTTCGATTGCTGTTGGGAAAAAAAGGAGCAGAAAGATGGAATCCCTGGTCAAAGAATGATTTTGTAGGCAGAGGCTCGGGCGTTTGCGCGTACTCGTAAGGAGGTTGGCAACGTCGTTCGTTGAGGCGACGAGCTGAAAACCAATGAGAACACTCTGGAAGACGGCGCCGGGGTGTTTTCAGACGTGGAGTTGGTTAATTGCCTTTGTTTCCAGTACAGGGCCGTAGTCAAGGTCTACGGGTCTGTATGAGTATGACTGTATTTCTTGCAGTTCGGTAGCACGTCTCGCTGGTGAAATTTGTTGTTGGGGAATCCGAAGATGGCGTCGACCTGAAAAGAATCCTTTCAGTTTCAGTGTTTTGGCTCATTGGACTGGACTTTACATTGTACTAGCGACCGAGACTACAAATACTCTCCCACAAACAAACAGCTATGATACTACAATCTAGTACACATGTTAGTTCCTCGTTTATATCTCGAAACTTTACACAGTAAGGCCATCCACCGAGATATCTGCAAATACTGCATCGGTGATGATGATGCAATTGAACTTGTGCAACAACCTTGCAATTCACTCATCATCTTCCACGGAATCTTCAACTTCATCAGGCAATTCTATATCATCATGATCAGGCACGTATCCTGGCTGCGAGCTTGACTCTGATATGTCAACCCCAACCCCTGTAGACCAAAAGTTGAGAAATCACAAACTATTAAAAAGCTGGAAGCATAAGTGATAGTATCAAAACTATCTAAGGGGAAAAAACATAAAAACACTGGGACCAGCCATAGCCAAACTTCTGTTAGTTGTCATCTTTGTATGTATGAAACTCATGCTAAAAAATAAGCAGCAATGACACCAACTATTTCTGAGAGACATACCCTTAGAGGAGTCCAGCAAATATGGGAGTTCCAGAAATTGGAGAAAAGACTCAGTTTGTGGATTCCTGCAAGGAACTGTGTACAACACAGCATAAATACTTTAATCCCAATTCATAAATTCAATACAAAAGGAATAGATCTGAACTTGATATATTAAAATACTTCAAAGGTATCAGGATTAACATTCAGATGGAACTGGCAAATGCTTAAGATCAAAATCAAATATAAATTTGTGCTAATTTTGGCCATCAAAACGTAAGCAATTGGGTTCAAAGGACATTTAATAGGTAAAAAACTAAAGGTCTGCTCAGTAAACACTTTCTGTATAAGCTGGCTTACTTATAACTCAGCATCATTTTAGGGTACATTTATGGCTTATAGTTAAGATGTGAAACAACCTTACATGGTATGGAGTGATTAGAGACCCGATGGGAAGGATCAAAAGATGGCACAGTTCGGACAAAATCAAAAGGCTTAGCTCCTCTAGTATTCAACTTCCTCCTAACCCACTGTTGATCATCTTGAATGTCAAGCTGCTCATCCCTGTAAGACAACTGAGCAGGTGCAGATTAGCACTGACTACAAATTTTCAGCGTACGAACTACATGCTAACGAAAAAGACATTATATCACTGACCGCATTGTAAAGTGCATCCGAGTTAAAGGGAAAACATTGTTGAATTTTCGTGTTATTGCAAGCCATTCTTCGTCATATTGGATTTCATATGGTCCAGGATTGGATGGGATGTCTATAACCTGAAATGGAATAGCATGACCTGAGACAAACATGTACAGTAAGACTTGAATATTTCATAAAGATTGCAATAATTCTGAGTGGAGATAAGTGTACCTGCAAAAAGTTACGTCTGGGAAGGCATTTATCAAGTGCGAGAAACTTCGTCGTAGGTCCACTCTCTCCATGTTGGATAATAGCAGGAAATTGGCAGTGAAGGTGCGCTGCGAACCAGTATGGTGGTTTTAGTTTGTCCAGTAATTCAGCTGCAGGTTTGCTACCTAGTGCTCTATTCTTAACCTGACAACATAAGTAAACATCATAAATGGTATGATTTTCAAATGCAGCAACATTAAATAATATATATGCATCTGAGTCAGGGAAGAGATGAACAGTGACATGTGTTTTGTAAGAAAGTGGATTGACCCTAAAAACTGTGCATGCCAAACCAAATCAAGGAAACCCTAGGACAGTACTTATATGTTGTAGTGAACAAGGCTTTCCAGATAAGAATATTTTCTAGGCCCAGAATAAAAGTATATAGCAAATTTGAGAAAAACGAAGATGCACAATTTCAAACAAGAACAAGAGTAGAGGAACCAACAGGGGGTAGATTACAGAATTATGCCTAATAAAAGAAGTCAAGACAGAGTCTGGAGGGAGCGCCTAGTACGTAGTAACGAAAACTGAAGAACCAAGATTTTCAACAGAACAATAGATAAGTTGGTCCAGGTTTAACCCAGTGGATCTTGGCAAGATTTAGCTCCCAGAATATGATAAGATATTCTGGAAAATCTAGGGTTCTGATCTTTAAAAAAATGTATGTTGCCAATGGAAACTATCACTTGTTAATATCACCTTTTTGGGCATGCCTCAAAATGAAATCATTTTTGTAGGTTAGCATTTGTAGCACAGAAAAGAGAAAGGTTAGAATCTATCTTGTGACATTCTCATGCGGTTATAGGTTATAGGGCAAATACAATGATATGTCATGGAGTTTTAACATACGGCAATCTCTTAAGATAGTTAGCTTACCTCTTCTTCAAAGTGCCTTTTCACTCTAATGAGCTTCTGCCAGTCTCCATACTCAGTAATGCCCAGAGGCCAATCATGAGACAAGAAAATATCTAGAGGCTCCTTCACATGCATGAGCTTGAGAACATCATAATGCCTTACATGGTACACAGAACGTATAGTATTTTCATCATATGGAGGCCTCTCGTAGTGTCCTGCAGAGTTAGCAATAAGTTTGGAGTGTTCAACATGTAATGACAGTTAAGAGTCTCATGTAAAAGAGAAAATAACTTGCCTTTGTGATAATTGTGTTGCTTATGTATTCCTGATAACCCACCGATTCGGATGTTCCCAAACTTAACAACGCCAGCAAATCCCAAAAAGTAAATGTTAGGTGCTGCCCATCCTCCATAGTACCTAATAGTAACAAAAAAACAGTGAAAATAACAGGCGTCACATTTTTGAATGAGCACATAAACTACAACAGCAGTAGATACAGAATACAATGATGATAGTATAGCCAATAAATGGAGTATTTTAATCTCCTTGCAACTGTTTTCTAAACAGATTAACAGTTAGAAGCAAAAGGAAACCTCTAGTTTTGAAACAACTTCCAATTCTAGTTAGTTGTTTTCGAAGTGAATGTGGATATGGTAAAAGCCCCAATGCAACAAGCCAACGAGAATCACGTATCTGTATTTCTGTATTTCAAAAGTTGCATCGAAGATAAGAAAAAGGCCAAAGACTCACAACTCCCAAAGATAATTGGATGCTTCATGATTTCCACCAATGAAGATGGTTGGGTATGGAGCAACTGCTTGTCCTGAGTAGTACTTCCAAAATGTGTTCATGCTACGGAACTTATGTGGGACGTTAAGACACTGCAAGTCACTCTCATTCCTAACAGCCTGGATTAATAGTGTAACTTCAACTTGTGAGTTGTGAGACATACCAAAACATCTTGAGAACTACCATCAAACATCAGTCACCTGGAAATCACCGCAGCAGAGGAGGAGATCGATCTTGACGCCTTCTGCCTCCTCGATCCGTCGCAGCGTGTCGTAGACCTTGTCCAGCTCCCCGTGCATGCACCCCTCTATCGCGATCTGCAGTGGGGGGCGCCCGATGAGGCATTACGTCGAACATGTCGCCCGCAGACACGAACGAGCTCCGAACCGTGAACCCGAGGCGGCTGGCACGCGAGCGCGGAAGGGAAGGGAGGAAGGTTAGGGAAAGGGGAACTCACCTTCATGGCGCGAGGACAGGAGCTTGAGGAAGGAAGGAATCTGGCGACCAGCGGAGAGACGAGCAGAGAGCCGTGGGAGGGAGCAGGAGCAGCCGGGCAAGGGCAGAAGCCGCAACGAGACGTGGAGATTTCTGAGATGTGGGCCGGTGAATCTACGGGCTACGGCCGAGCCCGTTCGGTTATGGATCGTGTTTGGGCTTCGGTTCGGTAGTTCGGTTCCGAACTGCCCTCCGGATGACACTAGGCCCAGAACGGCAAAACGAAACGTTGGCAAGTCAACTGTGGGTCGTTCGGCCCTTTTCCACTGACGTGGCAACAAAATATACTCCCGAATTTGTCGCTTGTTTGACAAATTTATGGAGGAAGTGAGTACTGGACATTGCGGGAGATTAGAAGATTTCTACGTGGTGATTAACTGATCCACCGTTGCCTTAATCCTGATCGGCAGATTGAGAAAGCCACTACGGCGACCTCGTGTACAGGATCTTAAGACGATTTGCTTCGGTTCAGTTATTGTAATTAGTCTCAAATATTAGAATGCAAACGGTTCTATAATGCAACCGTGTGAACATCTAGTTGTTTTGATTTGCTTTATACTCACTCCGTGTTCAAAAAAATTCCGTTTGTTAGTTTATTTTTGAACTCGCATGCGACAAACTTTTGAATACCGAGAAGTATCTAATTAAGATAAGAACGAGCCTCTCTTTGCGAGTCTGGGTCAGGACGTTCAAGAACACCAGCAGCTGAGTCACAGCGCCTCCTCGAACTTCTTGTCCAGCTCAGCAGCCGCCGCCGCCGACTTCTCCTCCACGGCGTCGCGCTTGCATCCGACGATTTTCCTCTCGGTCGGCGGCGCCGCCTCCTGCCGCCGCGCGAAGGCGTCGAACGAGAACACGCTGCCTGCGCTGAACCGGACGCCGCCACCCCCGGTCGCCTCCTTCCGCGGGGCCTCTGCTGCCGGGTTGTGGAGCTGGTGGTAACTCAGGAACAGCATCGACGAGCTCGGGGCCATCGCCTGCCTTCGCTTCTCCGATAATGTCCGGCAAGGCTGAAGAGCACTGTGATTTGTTTGTTCGATTGGTATCGGTTCGGAACGACGAACGAGTTGCCGGTCCTGCGTCGTACGTCCTGGTCAGCCAGGAGTGTGCCGAGCAATTTATACGGTTGCGGGTTGGTAGGACGTGCCAGTACTCGAGTCGCAAATCTGTGTGAAGCCTCGCCCTCGCCTGTTTTGGCTGAGCCATCGATTCGTGACTATCACGAGGGGATGTGCCATGTGTGTGTTGGCGGGAAATGACGGGAGGAGGGGCAGCACGTGAGCACGTCCAGTGCTGTGCGTGCCCGCGCGCGCCGGCACGCGCTGAAGGCTATACCTGGGGAGGAGCCCCGTTTCTCCGGCCATTGGGGTCGCGCGGAACCTAGGCGGGCACGTTCTGCTGCCCACAGGGACGCACGGCGATCGGATGGGATCGACGGCGGGCGCGAGCGGGAGGGCAGCAACGGCGCATGCCGAGCACAAGCCTGACGGGAGCCGGACCAGCCGGTCCACCAAAGGCACAAGCACGCATGAGCATGGCCGTACGTTCTCGGATTTCTTATCCGAGGCCGGCCTCAATTTTAAGGCAGCCTTACTTATAAATTTTTGATAAAGTTGTGTACATAAGTTGTTTAGAAAAATATGTATACAAGACTTTATCAAAACTATGCATATAAATTATTGTAAAATGTATATATAAACTGTTACAAAAAGTGATATATTAAATTTCATTTTTTTAGATAATGGAATAAATTCCAGCCAACACCTCAATGAGGCTATGACCACAAATTACAAATGTTTCTCCCTGCCAAGTGCTGCGCAGGAGAACACATGCAAAATAAATATTGTCTCAACAGTACCACCCTACAAACAGGTACTAAATTATTATAATTCAATCCTATTAATAAAATGCCATCCATTATTAGCGAATATGTGCATGACGGTGGTCTCTATCTCGCGACATGCCTCCGTCAACATGCTCATGTGTTGTTCATGCTTTTGCAGAGGCGCCCAAGTCCTGCATCAGTGGGTTCTTCGGAAAACCACCTACAAATAAGATTTTGTCGATCATTTGTCAAAAACGATATCATTCCTAGAAATTCATAATGCCCAAAACATGGTTGCACATGCAACAAGTATAATTTTCCTATTTTGATGCATAAACATGTATATCCATGAATCAAAAAAATAGTGTTGGAGAGTGGTACAGTAATGTTAAAAGTTATCTCAATGACTCTACAAATGAACCTTGCATAATGACAATCAAAGAAAAGATGTTGGATAGTCTCATCATTAGAGCAAAAAAACATTTTTTTTATCTCCCTTCCAGTTTCTTCTTAATAAGTTATCCTTTGTGAGCACTACACCCCTCTTCAAATACCACAAAAATATTTTAATTTTTAAAGGAACATGTGCTTGCCATAATAACCTATCATGACGAATATTATCATTTGTTATGATAAATTTATACATGGATTGCACTGAGAAAAGACCGATTTGTGTTAGTGACCATCTAAACGTATCCTCCCTGTCGTTTCGTGTAACACGCACCATCTCCAATACCAACTAGTTCCAGTACAATAAATTATTACCCGTCAGACCCCGTGAAAGCATCTAGGCCCCCATGAGGTACAGTTTCGGTGATTAATGACAACCTTTGGATTTTACTAATGAATTTGTGGATGCAAGGTCTCCCATATAACTCAATCAAATGAAATCTATATGAATATGAATATAAATTACTGAGCATTGGAGACCCCTAAACAATTGTTTAATGAGATCAATGAATGTTATGAAGACTAGAAGTAAAAGCTCATATGTCAAAGTCATTCAACCACAATTGACAACATTCAATGCTTGAAGATCATCAGAAGTACATTTCCAACAAAAGTCTAAGAGGTCAATCGAGCAAGACACAAAAGAATCACTTAGAAACAACTCGAAGCAAACAAAATCAACTCACCGGATCAACCGATGTTTCCAGAGAACAACACATCGGGTGAGTTGGTTCAGCTGAAGAAGAAGACCTCAGAACAAAACACTCACCGGATCATCTGATGTTAAGGGCACAACTACATCGGACCATTAGTACAGTATGCAATATCCTTGGACCAAGTATAGCACTGGATCCACCGATGTACAGAGATATACACATTGGTCAATCACTCCAGTAAGCATCAAGTTTGAGCCAATTCTGGAGAAAGAGCCACCGGATCATCCGATGAGAAGAGAAGTGCAACATCGGTCTAACAACAGTCATATCTAACACAATGACATCAGCTAAAGTGAACTTGACCGATGATAACTGAAGGGGAGACATCGGATCATCCGGTGTTCGCAGAGCAGTGATGTCAGCCTACTTTTCCAACGGCTATTTCGTGGAGGCTGGCTATTTATACCCCTTCAACCTGTCAAATCGACAAGTCTTGATCACCAGACATACTCTACACATTCACAAGCATTCAAGACAAAGAGCCATCACTTCTACATCATTTAGACCATCTACATACCAAGAGATAGGCTAGAACTAGCTACAGAGAGAGCTTGTGTGCCTCCATTCTTGGTGAGTGGAATCTCTAGTGTAGTGAGAGCTGTAAGGGAGTGTCCCTTGGTGTGTGTTATTGAGAGAGACTTCCGGAGCTTGCCAAGAGGATTGTGGAAGCCCGGAGGATTCAAAGTGTACAAGGCTTGAGCTCCACCTTGCCGAGGTTGGCAAACAGAGAAGAATAGTGAAGATCCCTAGTCTCGGTGACTTGGGTGTGGCTATACCCTTTGGTGGGTGCCACAACGTAGATGTAGGAAGATCTTGACGATCTTGCCGAACCACGGGATAAATCCTCGTGTCTCCTCGGGAGTTTGAATCCTCTTCCTCTCCCTTACACTTATGCATTTTATATACCGTGAAGTTGCTATTTACTTGAATGCATAGGTAGTTTGCGCAGGGAATTGGGCTTTTAGGAATTAAGTTTTATTGCTTTGATTTTTTGAAAAGAAGCCCAATTCACCCCCCCTCTTGGGCATTTGATCCTTACAATTGGTATCAGAGCAAGGTTGCTCATAGGATCATTCTAGCTTCACCGCTAGAGAGCTAAAATGGCCAAGGTTGGGGGTTCAGTTCCTATCTTCGAGGGCAAGAACTTTGCCTATTGGAAGGCACGCATGCGCGCTTATCTAGAGGCTATTGCTCCCGAAGTATGGGAAGCGACCCACGCGGGGTTTGGAGAACACAACTATGTTGGTGATCAAATTAAATGGGATGCTAAAGCTAGGAATGCAATCTATGAATGTATTAGTCAAGATGTGTTTGCTAGCATTACTAGCAAAGAAAAAGCTTGTGAAATTTGGACTTGCTTAATAGAGATTCATGAGGGTTCTTCTCGAGTCAAGGAACTTAAATATCACATGCTTAAAGCAAAATATGATGAATTTAAGATGCTACCTCATGAAAATGTCAATGAGATGTTCTCTCGCTTGAATGTACTTATTGAAGAAATTAATGCTCTTGACATTGCTTCTCTTGGCAAGGGACTCATCAACCGCAAGATCCTCATGCTCCTTCCCAAGCCAAAGTACAACATCATCAACTCCATGCTTCAAAAGAAGTCTCTCGACCACATTGAAGTTTCGGAGCTCATTGGAGAAATTCACGCTCATGAGATGAGTGTACTTGGGATGATGGAGCAATCATCCTCAAAAACAATTGCTCTAAAGGCCTCCACCAAGAAAACAAGCCTCAAGAAGAAGAAGGTGGTTGAGCCTAGCTCAAGTGAAGAAGAGCAAGCATCAAGTGAAGATGATGATGATGAGCTTGCATTGATGATGAGAAAGTTCTCACGCTTGAACTCCAAGATTACTAAGAAGGGATACACATTTGATCCTAAGAAAAAAGTGTTTCTACCAAGGAGAGATGATCACAATACTTGCTACAATTGTGGTGATCAAGGCCACATCTCCTATGATTGTCCAAAACCGGACAAAAGAAGAGAGAACCAAAAGAGCAAGCATCGCAAGCTTGAAGAAAGTGAAGATAATGAAGAAGAGGTCAAACCCAAACCAAGATCCTTTGGGAAGAGGAAACATGACAAGGGCAAGAAGGCAAAACTCTTCCCAAAGAAGAGAAATGGTCCGCAAAAGGTGTTCATGTGTGAGGCAAATGAATGGGTCACCGACGAAGAAACAAGTGATGAAGAGAGTGAAGCGGAAGAAGAAAGTTTGGTCGGCCTCGCCATTGCCAACAAGGATGACTCACCTCTTCATCCACCACCCATGTGCCTCATGGCGAAAGGTAACACCAAGGTATGTGACGACTCTAGCGATGATGAGCTTTCCCCCGATGATTTAACTTCTTTAATAAATGAATATCATGCTATCATTAAGAGGGAAAAGAGTAAGGTTAAAACCCCTGAAGAAACTCGTGCTAGGCTTGAGTGTGCTAACCTCGATTTGCTTGACAAGTATGAAAGCATACTTAAAGAGCATGACACGCTCAAATCCCATGTCAAGCAAATTGAAGAGGATAAAGCTAAAACCAAGCTAGATCATCATGAGCTTAACTTAACACACCAAACACTCTTGGGAGAGCACAAAATGCTAGTACAAGAGTATCAAACACTTAGCCTTGCTCATGAAGCGCTTGATCAAGAGTTGAAAAATATAAAGAAGCAAACTCTTAATGATAGGATATCCATTACTTCTCATGTCACTAATGCCTTGAACAAGTCTTTGCCTTTGAAAGCAAATGCTAGGAGAAGGACTTGTTGGAAGAAATTGAGAGTCTCCGCACTAGTGTGGCTAGACTTTCAAAAGGGGAAGTCAAAGACAAGGAAATATTCTTCCAACAAGCAAAGGCCTTCAACAAGAGAGGACTTGGATCCTTCCCGGTGCCTAACAAAGGAAAGGTGCCCTCACCGGAGCTTAGAACAAGCTTCATCAAGGAAGTTGGTTCTTATTGCCAACATTGTGAGGTCACCGGTCACCACACAAGGGAGTGTCCTCTTCCTAACCAACCTTCTCCCAAATTGCCCATTAACTACAAATCTACTTTCAATGATCGTTATTATCTCTTAAGTAAAGTAGATGGCAAGGTGAAGGCAAGATTCATTGGCAAGGACATGAAGGGCATGAAGGGGAAGCTCCCCAAGCAACTTTGGGTCCCAAAGACACTTGTATCACACATACAAGGACCTAAGTTGGCTTGGGTGCCTAAAGTTAAAAATTGAATTCATGTGTGTAGGTGAACTACAAAGCCGGAGGAAAGCATTGGGTACTCGATAGTGGGTGCACCCAACATATGACCGGCAATGATGGTATGTTCACCACCATAGAAAACCTCGGCAATCATGAACAAGTCACCTTTGGTGATAACTCTAAGGGAAAGGTAATTGGGTTAGGTAAAATTGCTATTTCAAATGACTTATCTATTTCTAATGTTTTGTACATTAAGTCACTTAGTTTTAATTTACTTTCTATTGCACAACTATGTGATCTTGGACTAACGTGCACATTTAGCAAAAATGATGTTGTTGTGAGTAGTGAAACAAGCCAAGAACTAGTCTTCAAAGGATTTCGGCATGGACACCTCTACCTAGTAGACTTCTCCAACAAGGATGCTAGCTTAACCACTTGCCTTTTTACTAAGACAAGATTGGGTTGGCTATGGCATCGACGCATAGCGCACATAGGGATGAGCAAGCTCAAGAAGTCATTCAAGCTTGGGATGGTGACCGACATGAAGGATGTTACATTTGAGAAGAACAAGCTTTGTAGCGCTTGTCAAGCCGGGAAGCAAGTTGCTTCACACCACCCTATGAAGACAATGGTGTCAACCTCCAAGCCACTTGAACTACTCCACATGGACCTCTTCGGACCGTCCACATATCAAAGCCTTGGCGGTAACCTCTATTGTCTTGTTATAGTTGATGACTACTCTCGCTATGCTTGGACTCTATTTCTAGGTGACAAGAGTGAAACTCTGGAAGTGTTCAAGACCTTCGCCAACCGCGCTCAAAGGGAATTTCAACTTCCCATCATCAAGGTCCGGAGTGACAACGACACCAAATTCAAGAACTACAACATTGGGGAGTGGTGTGACCGTGAAGGTGTGAAGCATGAGTTTTCGGCCACATACACTCCTCAACAAAACAGTGTCGTTGAAAGGAATAACAAGACGCTCATCACTCTTGCACGAGCAATGCTTGATGACTACGGCACGTCGGAGAAGTTTTGGGCCGAAGCAATCAACACGGCGTGTCATGCCGCAAATAGGGTCTACCTACATCGCCTACTTCAAAAGACCCCGTACGAGCTTCTCATTGGCAGAAATCCCAACATCTCCTACTTTCGAGTCTTTGGGTGCAAGTGCTACATATACCGCAAGAAAAGGCTCAGTAAGTTCGAAAGAAGATGTGATGTTGGTATATTTCTTGGTTATGCATCAAACTCAAAAGCATATCGAGTATTCAACCAAACCTCCGGTTTAGTTGAGGAAAGTTGTGATGTTGAGTTTGATGAGTCTAATGGCTCCCAAGAGGAGAGTTTTGGTCATGATGAAATTGATGATGAGCCTCTACGAGAAGCCATGAAGAACATGACCATTGGAGACGTCAAGCCAAAAGTTGAGGAGAGCCATGATCAAGGGGGAGCTTCAAGTTCCAACATCAACACTTCCATGGTGCCTCAAGTTGATGAAGAAGAGAAGGACGATCCATTGCCGACTCACGACTCACAAGCCACACAACATCAAGAAGAAGAAGAAGTCCATGATCAAGTCCAACCACAAGATGAGCAACACGCATCACCATCGCCAAGTGCTTCACAACCACTTATGAGGCATGGACGCATCTCCAAGGCGCATCCGATGGACCAAATCATCGGAAGTCCGTCAAGGGGTGTAAGTACACGCTCTCGCCATTTTGCTTCGTTTTGTGAGCACTACTCATTTGTTTCATGTGTAGAACCCACTCACATTGAGGAAGCACTCCAAGATCCAAATTGGGTGATGGCCATGCAAGAAGAACTTAACAACTTCATCCGCAATGAAGTTTGGGTGTTGGAGGATCGACCCAAGGACAAGAATGTCATCGGAACAAAGTGGGTGTACCGCAACAAACAAGACGAGAACGGCGTTGTGGTCCGCAACAAGGCAAGACTTGTGGCCAAAGGGTTCTCGCAAGTTGAAGGACTAGACTTTGGGGAGACATTTGCTCTGGTCGCCCGGCTAGAAGCCATTCATCCGAGGAATCCTAATCATGTGTATAGGTTGCACAAGGCGCTCTACGGGCTCAAGCAAGCACCTAGGGCTTGGTATGAACGACTACGGAATTTCTTGATCATGCAAGGATTCAAGATCGGGAGGGTGGACACTACACTCTTCACCAAAGACATCAACGGAGAATTATTTATTTGTCAAATTTATGTTGATGATATTATTTTTGGTTCAACTAACGAAGCTCTTAGCCATGAGTTTGGCAAAATGATGTCTAGGGAATTCGAGATGTCGATGATTGGAGAGCTCAACTTCTTCCTTGGATTCCAAATCAAGCAACTTCAAGAGGGAACCTTCGTCTATCAAGAGAAGTACACCAAGGACCTCTTGAAGAAATTTGAGATGGGAGATTGTAGCTCAAGAAGCACTCCAATGGCAACAAATTGTCATCTCAACGCGGATAAGGACGTTAAACCTATTGACCAATCTAACTACCATTCTATGATTGGTTCATTGCTTTATCTTACCGCATCTAGGTCTGATATCATGTTTAGTGTATGCTTGTGTGCTCGCTTTCAAGCGGCACCTAAAGAATCGCATAGGAAGGCGGTCTTTAGGATACTTAGGTATCTTAAGCATACCCCTAGTGTGGGCTTGTGGTACCCTAAAGGTGCAAAATTCCATCTCTTGGGATACTCGAATTCGGACTTTGCCAAATGTCGCGTGGATCACAAGAGTACCTCCGGTGGGTGCCACTTGCTTTGGCGTTCCCTAGTTTCTTGGTCTAGCAAGAAGCAAAATTTTGTCGCCTTGTCCACGGCGGAAGCGGAATATATTGCGGCCGGTGCATGTTGTGCCCAAATTCTTTATATGAAGCAAACCCTTTTGGACTTTGGTATTAAACTTGGTTGTTTGCCTCTCCTTTGTGACAATGAAAGTGCGGTTAAGATAGCTAAAAACCCCGTTCAACACTCCCGCACTAAGCACATTGATATTCGCCATCATTTCTTGAGGGATCATGAAGCTAAGGGAGACATCTCATTGTGAGGTGTTAGGTCCGAAGAACAATTGGCGGATATCTTCACTAAACCACTAGATGAGAAAACTTTTTCTAGGCTAAGAAGTGAGTTAAATGTGCTAGACGCAACGAACGTCATGTAAGAATGCATCTCATATAGGTCTTGTCCAACTCTCAAAGGATAGGGGTGAGCAAGGGTTAGCTTGGGATGGAGGTTCTTTTGGGTTGTCCCAAGGCTTGGAGAGTGGCTCTCCCTGAAGAAGCCTTTGAAAGGTTCAAATTTGGCAAGATAGATTTATTTTATGCCTTGCATGATGCCTGTCATATAGACTTGTAATTTCTTGCATTATAAAATGTTTGGCATTGCATACGGTAGATTGTCACAAAGGGGAACCCACCTCATGAGAAAGAGACTTGTTTGAAATGCAATATCTCAACTCATATGAGGTGAAAAGAATAAAATGTTAGGTGCGTTAATGCCTAAAGGAACATGCTTTAAAAGAGATAGAAGTCTTCATAATCTAGCTCACAAAGCATGGGCCTTACATTTTATTTGGATAATTTCCTTCCCATTTTCTTCGATATTCCATTTGCTTTAAGGCTTAGCCAAGTTATTGGCATATTAACATTTTTGAGGGGTAAATGGTTGCCCAAAAAGTCCTAAGACATGTGTTTCTCATTGTTTGTTTGTTTGGTCAAAGGACATATATGGGATGTTGCTGATTTATAGTCATCAGATTATCCGATGCTTAGGCCATACCATCATCGGATCAGTTGGTGTTCAACAGCCAAGGGTCAACTCAGTCAGTGTCTCAAATCAACCGACGAGTTCATCCTGAGAAACATCGGTGCATCCGGTGTTCACACTTATAGAATGTGCTAAAATCCACCGATGCATATCAGTTCAACGTCGGTCCATCCGGTGTCTACGGTACCTTTTTGAATACCCTTACTGTGCCATTCGACCGATGCTCCTATCTTATAACGTCGGTCCATCCAGTGTTAAATTTTCGGCTAGGGTTTGGGACCCACTATTTAAACGCCCCTTTCACCTCCCGTTTTTCTCTCTCCCCGACCCCGACGATCCCTCACCTCCAGCCGCCGCTCCTCTCGCCCTGCGCCACCGCCGTCTCCGGCCGCCGCCGCCGCCCTCCGTCGCCGCCGCCCTCCAGCCGCCGCCGCACCACCGCAGCCGCCGCCGCCACTTCGTCCAGCACCGCCGCCGCCGCTTTCTCCAGCGCCACCACCACTCCCCTCCACCGCCGCAACCGCTCCACCCAAGCACGCCACCCTCACCGTCGTGGTGCCTCCCTCTCCGGCCGCCACTACACCGCTAGGGTTTCCCGGCCGCGTCGATCGTCGTATCGCCATCCCGTGCGCTTGACATCATCGACTTCATTCAAGCGCCTCATCGCAATGGCTCGTGACAAGAAGAACAAGGGCAAGGCCATTGCGGAGCCGGCCGCAAAGAAGCAAAAGCTATCAAAGGAGGAGAAGAAGGCCTTGATGGCCGCTCGCGCCGCCGAGGAGCGAGAGCGTGGCCGAGGAGGATCATTGAGGATCCGGGAGGCTCATCCGAGGCAGCCTCCCGTGCTAGATGAGTCCTAGGGGGAAGAAGAGCCGGAAGTACCACTTGTTCGCCGGCGATCAGCCAGGACCCGTAGGGGTCATCCCGCGGCAGCGCCACGTCCGAGACCATCTGCTGCCGATCATCGAGAGGACAGGGAGGCCCAGAGAGCCATCTACGAGATGGACACCATCGTCCATGTTAGTGAAGGTGTACGGTTGATAGATTATCAGAAGATGAAGGCCAAGCAGCTCAGAAGACTCAGATGGAGTGTTTTGCTTGAGGAGTGGTTCCCGCAGCCCAGAGAGGCTCTTGTGGATAGTTGTTTCTGGACTTTGACGCAGGCGTCACTCTACGAGACTTATAGACGCCGCGGCCACAAGCTCTTCTAGCACAACTTTCTGGATTGGAATCAGCTTGCCCTGGCAGCCGAGACAGAGATACGACCCTTCTTTGAGAGGTATAGAGGGCTGGTGCAGCTGATGTCCTATGAGAGGAGTGCCTACGTGGAGGACTGGGTACGCATTTTCTACGCCACCCTCTACGTCTCTGAGGACCGCAGGTCTATAGACTTCATGTTCATGGGCCAACACCATCACTTTACGAGGCAGACGTTGGCACAGCTGCTAGGAGTGGACCTACACGATACTTGCATGCATGAGAGGGTATATGGATAGGCAGACCCGCCGAGGAGGCCGCTCACTGGAGGAGTGGCACCACCACTGGAGGAGATACGCTCTTTGTTTGGACCATTCTTCTCTCCATACCAGCCGAGGGTACCGGCACTACTGACTCCAGCTGCGCGCACAGTGCATCTTGCCTTGCGCCGCACTCTCTTGCCGAGGTCCGGGTACCTAGAGGGGTTCACCAGCCTGCAGCAGACCCTCTGTTCTACATCATGAATGGGATGGAGTTCGATATTGTGGACCTCCTTATATGTGAGATTGAGGATGTGATCACTGACGGAGTTGGCATGATGAGGCAGCTTGTGTATGTACACTGGATCAGCTACCTACTCTCCATGATGGTTCCTGAGGAGTCCGCTGTGCGTGACCGTCTCACTGACGAGAGTGTCACACGGTTCAGCCACTATCGTGCTCCAGCTTCTGGAGACCGCCGCCTTGGCCGTCCAGTCGAGTGTCAGGTCAGAGCTCATCTATCCGAGGAGGATTGGTCAGATCAGGAGAAGGAGGATGAGAGGCTGGCAGAGGCAGAGGCTCAGGGTGAGGACCTTCAGCATATATGGCCCGAGAGCAACACTGATGACAGCGTTGAGGAGTACTTTCCACCTCCTCCCTCACCTAGGCAGCACGACGCATAGGCTGGAGGATCGACAGTGACACCCCCTACTCCACCTCCCGTCTCAGAGGCACAGGTCTCTCAGCCGTCAGAGCTCACCTCACTCCTGCAGCAGATGGTTGAGCAGCAGCGCCTGGACCGGCTTGCAGCTGAGCAGGCCCAAGCTGAGCAGGCAGCACGTCTTCTGGAGCTCCAGCAGCAGGAGATGCAGTGCCAGATTGCCCGCGAGAGGCGAGAGGACACTGACCGGCTGACGGGGCTCATAGACCAGATGCACCAGCGCTCCCTCGACCAGCAGCAGCAGACGCAGCAGGCGATGATGGGCATCCTGGGGTTGATCACCAACCTCTACACCCAGACTGGGATTGCCCTACCGTCGCAGCTGCCAGGCGTTGCTCCACCCCCGCCTGTCCTTGCTTCAGTTGCCGCTCCGGTGCGGACCACGCCGATCCCGTCGATCAGCATGTCTCCACTGCTGGCTCTAGGTGCACCGATCCACTCTCCGCTGCCGGCTACGATGTTGTTCCAGCAGACGCCGGCATCTGTCGTCAGTGCCCCACTGCCAGCAGTTCCTACTCAGCAGGCACCAACGGCAGCTCCTACGGCTCCTACAACTCCCTCCACCTCTACTCCAGGCAGCAGCTCCGACGACAGCACCCCCGATGGTGACCAGTTCGTCATCGCTCCTAGCACTCAGGGTCCTTAGGCACTCTAATTCCTTTTTGGTGTCTTGATGCCAAAGGGGGAGAAGAGTTAGAGAGTCAGGGAGAGGATAGCTTAGCCTCAGGGGGAGTGTCCTAGCTGTAGGGGGAGTCTATCTATATCATCTTTTGTAATTTGCTACTCATTGAGCATTAATGAACTTGCCACTTATTTCCATGAGTTATTCATCGTTTGAGCTTTTCGAGTTATTGATTGATTTTGAGCCCTTAAATTTTAAGTGTGATAATCTTGTACTCATTGCATATCTTCTTGAGTATCGTACGGTTAAAATTCATTACTATTGTGCTTCAATTGTTGTGTTGTCATCAATCACCAAAAAGGGGGAGATTGAAAGCATCTAGGCCCCCATGAGGTACGGTTTCAGTGATTAATGACAACCTTTGGATTTTACTAATGAATTTGTGGATGCAAGGTCTCCCATATCACTCAATCAAATGAAATCTATATGAATATGAATATCAATTACTGATCATTGGAGACCCCTAAACAATCATTTAATGAGATCAATGAATGTTATGAAGACTAGAAGTAAAAGCTCATATGTCAAAGTCATTCAACCACAATTGACAACATTCAATGCTTGAAGATCATCAGAAGTACATTTCCAACAAAAGTCTAAGAGGTCAATCGAGCAAGACACAAAAGAATCACTTAGAAACAACTCGAAGCAAACAAAATCAACTCACCGGATCAACCGATGTTTCCAGAGAACAACACATCGGTCGAGTTGGTTCAGCTGAAGAAGAAGACCTCAGAACAAAGCACTCACCGGATCATCCGATGTTAAGGGCACAACTACATTGGTCCATCAGTACAGTATGCAATATCCTTGGACCAAGTGTAGCACCGGATCCACCGATGTACAGAGATATACACATCGGTCAATCACTCCAGTAAGCATCAAGTTTGAGCCAATTCTGGAGGAAGAGCCACCGGATCATCCGATGAGAAGAGAAGTGCAACATCGGTCTAACAATGGTCATATCTGACACAATGACATCAGCTAAAGTGAACTTGACCGATGATAACTGAAGGGGAGACATCGGATCATCCGGTGTTCGCAGAGCAGTGATGTCAGCCTACTTTTCCAACGGCTATTTCGTGGAGGCTGGCTATTTATACCCCTTCAACCTGTCAAATCGACAAGTCTTGATCACCAGACATACTCTACACATTCACAAGCATTCAAGACAAAGAGCCATCACTTCTACATCATTTAGACCATCTACACACCAAGAGATAGGCTAGAACTAGCTAGAGAGAGAGCTTGTGTGCCTCCATTCTTGGTGAGTGGAATCTCTAGTGTAGTGAGAGCTGTAAGGGAGTGTCCCTTGGTATGTGTTATTGAGAGAGACTTTCGGAGCTTGCCAAGAGGATTGTGGAAGCCCGGAGGATTCAAAGTGTACAAGGCTTGAGCTCCACCCTGCCGAGGTTGTCAAACGGAGAAGAATAGTGAAGATCCCTAGTCTCGGTGACTTGGGTGTGGCTATACCCTTTGGTGGGTGCCACAACGTGGATGTAGGAAGATCTTGCCGAACCACGGGATAAATCCTCGTGTCTCCTCGAGAGTTTGCATCCTCTTCCTCTCCCTTACACTTATGCATTTTATATACCGTGAAGTTGCTATTTACTTGAATGCATAGGTAGTTTGCATAGGGAATTGGGCTTTGAGGAATTAAGTTTTATTGCTTTGATTTTTTGAAAAGAAGCCCAATTCACCCCCCCCCTCTTGGGCATTCGATCCTTACACCCCGTCTAAAGGAAATATTCAAAGGAGCTGAACCATATACAGGGGCCACAGTAGCATGTTTGTTTCTTGCAATATTATATAAGGCAGGATATCGATGTTTTAAGGTTGTATTCCCCAAACATATGTCCTCCCAGAATCTAGTACTTCGTCCACTATGAACCTGGAAGTAGCCTAGACTTGGGAATTTATCTTTAACCTTCATCAGACTGGACCAAAAATGGGAATCCCCTGCTCTTCTCTGTACTTGGCCAACTGTTTTGAATCTTAAATATTTCTTTTTCAGTAGATTCTGCCATACTCCATTTTCATTGAGCATTTTAAATAGCCATTTACTCAACAAGCATTGATTTTGCACGTCGATATTCAAGATACACATACCTCCACATTCTTTCAGTTGACATAGTATATTCCACTTTGTCAACCTATATTTTCTCTTGTGGTTATCCCCTTGCCAAAAAAACCTTGATTTAAAATAATCAAATTTTTCGAGCACTCCCCTGGGTATCTCGAAAAAAGATAACATGAACATGACTATGCTCGTAAGTACCGAATTAATTAACACCAAACGACCTCCAACCGACAAGTGTTTTTGAAAGTGCATCTAGGACTCCCTTGTGGGTTTTGGATGATTTATGACAAGCAATTGGGATCCAAATCCTTTTGTTGAGATGAATGCAGGAAAATCATGAAAAATGAGCAAAGTACCAAAAAGAGGGAAATTGAGAAGGAAAATGAATTTGAGCTCAAGGAGAAGAAATTAGTAGTTTAGTATGTATGGAGTGTGTTAAGGAAACACACCCAAGAGCTCAATCTCACTTAATCACACACACACAATGCACAAAGCTATACAGGACCGGACTAGTCCGATATCAGCCGGACTAGTCCGATATCACATTCTGCACCAGATCGGACAAGTCCGGTCACCACCGGACTAGTCCGATATCTTTCTGTTCCACTTCGGACTAGTCCTCCCCAGTGCGGACTAGTCCTTATCAATGCACAAGTCACACAAAATCGAACCAGTCCGTTGTGACCCGGACTAGTCCGATATTCATTCTGATCCACTTCGGACAAGTCCGGTGTCCACACAGACTAGTCCGATATACACCCTGATCTAAATCGGACAAGTCCTCCAAGTGCGGACTTGTCATCCTAAACACTTAGGGTTTCATATGTCCGGACAAGTCCGATGACAATCGGACTAGTCCGAAGCTTTCCAGTAGCAAAATCAGACAAGTCCGTTTTGAACCGGACTAGTCCGAGATTCCTGGACACTTAGGGTTTGCTTCACACAGCACACCGGACTAGTCCGGTCACCACCACGGACTAGTCCGATCTTTCTGAACCCTAATGGTAACTTCTAGAAACCCCATATAAATAGAGGTGCACGGCCCACTTTCACCCTCTCTCGAACCCTAGCGCCGTCACACCTCCCAAGAGACTCAAAAACCATCTCTCTCCACGAAATTAAGTGCAAAATCAATCAATCCATTGAAGATCACTTCTAGATCATTGGAGAGGCACTTGGCACACGATTGAGCTCTTGGTTTGAATCTCTAACATACTCTTGCATCTCAATCTGTATATTTCGAAGTGTGTTATTGGTGGTCTTGAAACTTGTAATCAAGGGAGCTCTCAACTTGTGAGATCGCCCCTTCAACTTGGTGATTTACCCCTGTGTGGTTAGTGGAAGAGGATTGGCCTTCGTGGCGATCCGACGAGGGAAGGGTTGGTGAAGACCCGGTCCTTTGTGGGCTCCTCAACGTGGATGTAGGCTGCCTTCGTGGTAACCGAACCACGGGATAAATCTTGTGTCTTGTTCGTTTGTGTTCATCATTTTAGTTGATCAACATTATCTAGGGTTGATTCCTTTTGTTGAATTCAAGTTAATTAGTTGAACAAGGATCATACTAGCAATAAAACTTGACTTACAACTATTGAACTGTTGTTAAAGTTTATATTTCCGCTGCAAACGTCAACGAAACAATCAAATTGACTTAACTTGATCAACCTAGCCCGTGAAATCCGGACTAGTCCGCACATTACCGGACTAGTCCGATATATCTGTTTTTGACCTTTTTGTTGAAGTGCTACAGGAACCGAGAAAAATCAAGAAGGCCTATTCACCCCCCCCCCTCTAGGCCTACATTCAATTGATATCAGAGCAGGTTCTTCAAGAAAGAGTGCAACCACTCGAAGAGATCATGTCGGACATGAAGGAAGTCCAGAAAATCAACAACCAGGAAGAAATAACAATGACAAGCACCAAAAGCTTGAAAAGTATCTCGAAGCCATTCAAGACTTCGATGATGATGAGGAGGAGACATTGGAGCTGAAAGCACTGCTCCGAAAGAAAGCACTTTCCAAAGGGAAAGCTAAAGTTGAAGAAAAGAAGAAGGGGAGTAGTCACACCGACTACTCCCGATATCCTTTTAATTATGACCGTTTAAATTCTAACAGCAGTCATTATCTATCTATTCCTCTCGGAAAAGCCCCACACTTCGATGGGAGTGATTACTCCATGTGGAGGCAAAATATGAAGATGCACTTGATTTCCCTTAACCCAAGTTTATGGCATATTGTGTGCACAGGAATAAACATCCCTGATGACGATGAAGAACTCACACCAAGTCAAGAGCAAGCCATCCACAGGAATGCCCAAGCCGCAACCGTTATCACCTCATCTCTAAGTAGAGATGAATTCACAAAGGTGGACGGATTGGAGATTGCCAAAGAAATTTGGGACACACTACAGACAGCACATGAAGGTGACAGGCATGTGCGGGAGGCAAAGATTGAGATGATTGAAGGCGAACTGGGAAGGTTCGCGATTGAGGAAGATGAGTCTCCCCAGGACATGTACAACAGACTGAAGACTCTTGTGAACAAGGTTCGATCATATGGTAGCAAAAAGTGGAATGACCACGAGGTTGTAAAGCTCATCCTTAGAGCCTTTATGCCTCGCAACGTCACACTTTGCTCTATGATCCGAGAAAGTCCCGGGTACAAGAAAATGACTCCGGATGAACTGCTTGGCAAAATCATCAACTTTGAGATGATGGAGAAGCAAGCCAAGCACGTCAAAGAAATAGCCGACCTCACATCGGCCAAGAAGAAGGGAGTTGCCTTAAAGTCCTCACTCAAGCCTCTATCCAAAGAAGCAAAAGAAGCACAGCTTGAGGAGGACAGCGATGATGAAAGCAGCGAGCTGGACGAAGAAGATATGATTTTGTTCATAAAGAAGTTCAAAAGAATTATGAAGAAAATACAAGGAACAAAATCGAGTGAAGGAAAATACAAGGAGAAGACAAAGCCGAAGATGAGGCGGGCATGCTATAATTGTGGTGAGTACGATCACTTTATAGTTGATTGCCCATATGAGGACAACAAGAAGAAGAGTAAAGAGTCCAAGCCTCAACTGAAGAAATTCTTCAAGAAGAAGAAACAAGCTGAACAAGCACACATCGGAAAGGAGTGGGACTCAAACGATGAGTCCTCATCGTCCGATGAAGAAGAAATGGCTAGCATAGCCATTGAAAGCATGTCCAAGAAACCCACACCCTTCCCCATGCTCGGTGAAAAGAAAGCAAATGGAACTTGCCTCATGGCTAAGGAAGGTAAACGCAAGGCCTACTCCTCCGGTGGATCCAAATGGGTGCTAGACAGTGGATGCACCAACCACATGACCGGAGAAAGGAGGATGTTTGTGGAGTATGAAGTGAACCAGGACCCAAATGAAGGCATCTACTTTGGGGATAACAGTCAAGGAAGGCATCTACTTTCGCATGTTTTACACATTGAATCTTTAGATTATAACCTGCTGTCCATATCTCAGTTATGTGACAAAGGTTATAATTGCCTGTTTACTAACGAGGGTGTGACTGTCTCAAGGAGAAGTGATGGTTCCGTTGCATTCAAGGGTATGTTAAAGGGAAAGCTTTACCTTGTTGACTTCAACAAGGATAAAGCCGAACTCGACACATGCTTGATTGCAAAAACCAACATGGGTTGGCTGTGGAATAGAAGGCTAGCACATGTTGGTATGAGGAACCTTCAAAAACTCCTCAAGGGCGATCACATCCGAGGTTTGAAAGATGTTGTGTTTGAGAAAGACAGGCCTTGTAGCGCGTGCCAAGCAGGAAAGCAAGTTGGAGCACAACATCCTGCGAAGAACATCATGACCACGACAAGACCGCTCGAACTACTTCATATGGACTTGTTTGGTCCAATTGCTTACATAAGCATCGGCGGTAACAAATATGGTTTAGTTATTATTGATGATTTTTCCCGGTTCACTTGGGTGTTCTTTTTGCATGACAAGTCAGAAACACAAGGAACACTCAAGAAATTCTTCAAGCGAGCGCAAAATGAGTTCTCACTATCAATCAAGAGTATTCGGAGCGACAACGGCACGGTGTTCAAGAACATACAAGTGTAGGAATACCTTGATGAGGAAGGAATCAAGCACGAATTCTCAGCACCATACTCTCCACAACAAAACGGAGTTGCCAAAAGGAAGAACCGAACGCTCATAGAGATGGCAAGAACAATGCTCGATGAATACAAGACTTCGGATCGATTTTGGGCGGAAGCAATCAACACCGCTTGCCATGCCACAAATCGACTCTACCTTCATCGACTACTAAAGAAGACTCCCTATGAGCTACTCACCGGTAACAAACCGAACATTTCATATTTTCGAGTTTTCGGTTCTCCTTGCTATATTTTGAACAAGAAGCCCAGGACTTCAAAGTTCGCTTCGAAGTCCGATGAAGGCTTCTTGCTTGGTTATGATTCGAACACTTACGCCTACCGTGTTTTTAACAAGGCCTCCGGACTTGTTGAAGTGGCACGTGACGTGGTGTTCGATGAAACTAATGGCTCCCAAAAGGAGCAAGTTGATCAATGTGAATTAGGTAAAGAGGAAGCCCCCTATCAAGCATTGAAGAAGATGGCTCTAGGCGAAGTACGACCACAAGAGTCATCGGCACAAATACAAGAGGAAAGTGAACCACGAGAGGAGATCAACAATCAAGGGGGAGCCTCGATACAAGATCAATCACAGGAATATGAACATGATCAACAAATCAACGAGGACAACAACTCAGGGGGAGAAGAAGATGAGCACCAACATACGACCCCCCAAGTGCCACACCCAAGAGTACACCAATGCATTCAAAGGGATCATCCAATCGACAACATCATTGGCGACATCCAAAAGGGAGTAACCACTAGATCTCGTATAGCAAATTTCTGTGAACATTACTCGTTTGTCTCCTTTTTGGAACCCCGCGGGACTGAGGATGCATTGAAGGATCCGGACTGGGTGGTGGCAATGCAAGAAGAGTTGAACAACTTCAAGAGAAATGAGGTTTGGGAACTTGTGGAAAGACCCAATGCAAACATAGTGGGCACCAAGTGGGTCTTCCGCAACAAGCAAGACGAACACGGAGTGGTGACAAGAAACAAGGCACGACTTGTGGCCAAAGGTTACTCACAAGTCGAAGGTTTGGATTTCGATGAGACTTTTGCTCCAGTAGCTAGGCTTGAATCAATTAGAATATTACTTGCATATGCTACTCACCATGATTTCAAGCTGTACCAAATGGACGTAAAAAGCGCCTTCCTCAACGGATCGATCAAGGAAGAGGTGTACGTGGAGCAACCACCCGGATTTGAAGACGAAGAGTTCCCCGACCACGTGTATAAACTGCGTAAGGCTCTCTATGGCCTCAACAAGCTCCTAGAGCTTGGTATGAGTGTCTTAGAGATTTTTTAATTGATAATGGTTTTAAAATTGGCAAAGTAGACTATACATTATTCACAAAAAATCTGGACAATGATCTTTTTATTTGCCAAATCTATGTTGATGATATAATTTTTGGATCAACTAATCAATCTTTCTGTGAAGAGTTTAGTAAAATCATGACAGACAGATTTGAAATGTCAATGATGGGAGAATTGAAGTACTTCTTGGGATTCCAAGTGCGGCAACAAAGGGAAGGAACATTCATAAGCCAAACCAAGTACACACAGGACATCCTCAAGAAGTTTGGCATGGACAAGGCAAAGCCCATAAAGACTCCCATGGCAACGAATGGCCACTTGGATCTCAATGAAGATGGACCGAGCGTCGACCAAAAGGTATATCGCTCCATGATTGGATCCTTACTATACTTATGTGCATCTAGGCCAGATATTATGTTGAGTGTATGTTTGTGTGCAAGATTTCAAGCCAACCCTAAGGAATGTCATTTGACAGCCGTAAAGAGAATCCTAAGATATTTAGTTCATACACCCAACCTTGGTCTTTGGTACCCAAAAGGCTCAAAATTCAATCTCATTGGGTATTCCGATGCAGCTATGCCGGGTGCAAAGTTGATAGAAAAAGTACTTCCGGCACCTGCCAATTCCTAGGAAGATCCTTAGTTTCTTGGTCATCCAAGAAGCAGAATTCCATTGCATTATCCACTGCCGAAGCAGAGTATGTTGCAGCCGGGAGTTGTTGTGCACAACTCCTTTGGATGCGACAAACTCTAAGGGATTACGGTTACAATATGAACCGTATTCCTCTCCTTTGTGATAATGAGAGTGCCATTAAAATAGCCCACAATCCAGTTGAACACTCTAGGACTAAACACATTGACATAAGACACCATTTCTTGAGAGACCATTCCATGAAAGGAGACATATCCATCTCTCATGTCCATACCCAAAAACAATTGGCCGACATATTCACCAAGCCACTTGATGAAAAACGTTTTTGCGAACTCCGAAATGAGCTAAACATTCTTGATTCTCGGAGTGTGGCTTGAAAATTTGCATACCTGTATGATTGCTTCAAAATATTGATTGAATTGTGAAAATCATCCCTCTTCATTTTTCTCTTGAAAAAACTATGTCAATTATTAGATCTTGATGAATTTTTGATCATAGTATGATTGTTGTTTGCTTACTGGTCAAATTCATCAAGATTATTTGAATTGTTTTGCCTCTCTCTACTCTCAATTATTGGACCTTCAAATATATATATATGAATGGGCTATGCAATTCTTTCCTGGTGACCACGGACAAGTTCGTGGTTACCCGGACTAGTCCGCCATTGCAGACTAGTCCGCAGTGTGCCGGTTAGGCCGGACTAGTCCGACAGACCACGGACTAGTCCGACTTAGGTCTCTGGAGGACTTCGGACTAGTCCGGTCATGTCCGGACTTGTCCGATTTTTCGTGTCCATAACCCTAGCCGCCACCAAACCCTAATGCCCTCACTCCACACTCGCCCCCAAGCTTTCTCTCTCTTGCGCTCGAGCTCCCAAGGCGAATCCTTGATTCCTCCGTCGAAAAGCCTCAATCTTGGGCGGAGATCAAGCTTGAAGACTCGGGGATTGAAGTTAGCGGACAAGTCCGGCCTCCAACCCCCAAAATCTCAAGCTTCCTTTGATTTCTTGGTAAATTTTCTTCAAAACCCTAAGAAATCACAAATTTCTCTATTGCTTATCGTTTGGCCTAGCATTCTTCACTAGTTACATGTCTAGTTGATGTACTATGTGTATGCTAGACTAGTTTTACCTTAGGGACCAATTTTTGTCCAGACTGTTAGGTTTTTGCGGATGAACACCGGACTAGTCTGGTCCAGGTACGGACAAGTCCGGTCCCCCGGACTAGTCCGTGCCTGTGCACCGGACAAGTCCGTTGTTTCTGAACCAAAACCTAATTCTTTAATTCCCTAATGCCTTCCATTGCCATCTTACCTCACCAATACCTTGTATAACTTGTCCTTTCTCTTGATCACTCATTCTCAGATCATGTCGAGCTCCGATAACAAAATCTCCGATTTCGAGGCCGAGTTGGACCACGAGGTGGCACCTCGGTCCTCGGCGGGTCTTGGCAAGAAACGCCAAGAGAGACCCTCCGAGCCTGCTCCCTCACCTCCCCAGGTTCGGAGGAAGGTGTGTGCCAAGAAGCCCGCCTCGAAGGCTGCTACTCCTTCAAGTGGCCTTCGCCAAGCTAAAGGGAAGGGCAAGGGGGTTGCCACAGGGCCTGTTGGGCCCCTAAAGCTGCATACTCCCAGAGAAGGGGTCCGGGACCCCAATGAGGAAAGATTCAATGGCAAGGGCAGCGATGTGGCTATGAAGTTGAGAAGTGTTGATTGCTATGCAAGGCCCAAGCAAGCAGCTGATGGCAGGTTTTGGTCAAATTTCCATGCTGATTTCTACAAGCTGGTCTATTTGCCGATGAAGACCCCGGTGGTGCGCAGTCAATGGATTGACTGGGCCCACCTTGAGAAGAGGAAATGTGCAGCTTTTGATGAAGTGATAGCAGCTGCAGAGAGACATGGGCTGAAGGATCTGTTTGCCTTCAGATATAATTGGAATGATGAAGTGATTGCACAATTCTATGCAACGTGCCACTTCTCAAGCGAAGACGAAGAAAGTGTGACTTGGATGACTCATGGATCCAAGTATTCTATTACTCAGGAAGAGTTTGCCCGCCTGCTGCACCTTGACTCTGAAGGACATGACCACCTCATTATCCACAGCATTGGGGTCATTGAGAGGGATGGAATGAAGTTCATGTATGAGCCCACCTCCAAGTATGTCCCTCCCTCCACAAAGAATATGAAGCCTTTCTTTGTGGTCCTCAACAGAGTCCTCAGGAAGACGATTGCCCCCAAGGATGGGGATGCAGGGAGTGTGCAAGGCTACCTCTGGACCCTGATGAGGGTCATTAGCAAGAAAAGGCAATTCGATGTTGCAGACTATATTTGGAATGATATGGTCAATATCTCAAGTACCCCCATCCGATCCTGTGGCTATGCCCCTTACTTGATGTTCATGATTGAGAAGGTCACAGGAATCGAGTTTGTGAAGGATGTGGAGCACACTCCACTGAGGCCTCAGAAGCCTCAGTCAGTGAGTGTCCAGGCTGCTCCATCGCCGGCCTCAAGCCCCGAGGCACCGGCAAGGCAAGAAGAAGCTGCTAGGGCTACTCCTCCCTCCAGGGAAGCCCCTCAGAAAGGATCCGCCAGTGGGATCCTCAAGTACTTGGCTGCAATTTTCTCCTCATGCAAGAAAACTGAAGTGAAGCTTCACAAGCTAAATCAGAAGAGGAAGGAGAATATGAGATACATAAAAGCCAATGTGAAGCAGCTGAGTGAGAAGCTGGAGATCAATCCAATTGGATCTCCAGTACTTTCTGAAGATTCTGATCCGGACATCACCGAGCTCAGCCCCTTGACTCCCTCCGAGCTTGCCTATTTTGGCATTGGGGGCTCGAGCAGCTCCGCTCCTCCTCCTACCTCTCAACCTTGTCAAGCGGAAAGCGATGAAGACGATGAAGACGACGAGAGGACTGACAGCGAAGAGTGAAGCCCTAGGACCTTCCTCTCTCTCTTTTTGGTGTCTTGATGCCAAAGGGGGAGAGATTGAGGGGGAGTCTCTAGTCTTAGCTTTAGTTGCATAGGATGCGTGGAGAGAGCTCTCTCTGTTTTTTTAATTGTGATTGCATTTGCTTAACTCTATTTTCATATCATGTTTGGTCCTGTTATGAATTGCTCTATTAATTTGCAAGTGTGTGATGAAATCTGAGTTTTTGCCCCTGAAGTGCCATATTCACTTGATATTAGTTGATAAATGCAAATTCGATCATTCTTAATGCACTCATGCTCTTAGTATGCATCCCAACATAAAGAATGCACATATGAATAATTATCTTGTTGCTTGATGTATTTTTGAGTCATATGTGCATACTTTATGAAAATCTCATTTTATACCTCATTTTGTGAAATCTCAATTAATTGTCATCAATCACCAAAAAGGGGGAGATTGAAAGTGCATCTAGGACTCCCTTGTGGGTTTTGGATGATTTATGACAAGCAATTGGGATCCTAATCCTTTTGTTGAGATGAATACAAGAAAATCATGAAAAATGAGCAAAGTACCAAAAAGAGGGAAATTGAGAAGGAAAATGAATTTGAGCTCAAGGAGAAGAAATTAGTAGTTTAGTATGTATGGAGTGTGTTAAGGAAACACACCCAAGAGCTCAATCTCACTTAATCACACACACACAATGCACAAAGCTATATAGGACCGGACTAGTCTGATATCAGCCGGACTAGTCCGATATCACATTCTGCACCAGATCAGACAAGTCCGGTCACCACCGGACTAGTCCGATATCTTTCTGTTCCACTTCGGACTAGTCCTCCCCAGTGCGGACTAGTCCTTATCAATGCACAAGTCACACAAAATCGGACCAGTCCGTTGTGACCCGAACTAGTCCGATATTCATTCTGATCCACTTCGGACAAGTCCGATGTCCACACGGACTAGTCCGATATACACCCTGATCTAAATCGGACAAGTCCTCCAAGTGCGGACTTGTCATCCTAAACACTTAGGGTTTCATATGTACGGACAAGTCCGATGACAATCGGACTAGTCCGAAGCTTTCCAGTAGCGAAATCGGACAAGTCCGTTTTGAACCGGACTAGTCCGAGATTCCTGGACACTTAGGGTTTGCTTCACACAACACAACGGACTAGTCCGGTCACCACCACGGACTAGTCCGATCTTTCTGAACCCTAACTGTAACTTCTAGAAACCCCATATAAATAGAGGTGCACGGCCCACTTTCACCCTCTCTCGAACCCTAGCACCGTCACACCTCCCAAGAGACTCAGAAACCATCTCTCTCCACGAAATTAAGTGCAAAATCAATCAATCCATTGAAGATCACTTCTAGATCATTGGAGAGGCACTTGGCACACGATTGAGCTCTTGGTTTGAATCTCTAACATACTCTTGCATCTCAATCTGTATATTTCGAAGTGTGTTATTGGTGGTCTTGAAACTTGTAATCAAGGGAGCTCTCAACTTGTGAGATCGCCCCTTCAACTTGGTGATTTACCCCTGTGTGGTTAGTGGAAGAGGATTGGCCTTCGTGGCGATCCGACGAGGGAAGGGTTGGTGAAGACCCGGTCCTTTGTGGACTCCTCAACGTGGATGTAGGTTGCCTTCATGGTAACCGAACCACGGGATAAATCTTGTGTCTTGTTCGTTTGTGTTCATCATTCTAGTTGATCAACATTATCTAGGGTTGATTCCTTTTGTTGAATTCAAGTTAATTAGTTGAACAAGGATCATACTAGCAATAAAACTTGACTTACAACTATTGAACTGTTGTTAAAGTTTATATTTCCGCTGCAAACGTCAACGAAACAATCAAATTGACTTAACTTGATCAACCTAGCCCGTGAAATCCGGACTAGTCCGCACATTACCGGACTAGTCCGATATATCTGTTTTTGACCTTTTTGTTGAAGTGCTACAGGAACCAAGAAAATTCAAGAAGGCCTATTCACCCCCCCCCTCTAGGCCTACATTCAGTTTTCCTTTTCAACTGCTTAATTTTTTCTCAAACTTTTCTTCCACCACTCTCCAGTCACTATTACTTAATCTTTTATATTGCATCGGGATGCCTAAGTACTTGAACGGATAAGTTCCAGTCTTACATCCGAAGCAGCGAGAGTATTGTTGCTTGTACTGTCGTGCCTCCCCAAAGCAAAATAACTCACTTTTATTAAAGTTTATCTTTAACCCTGACAATTTTTCAAATGTGCATAGAATTAGTTTCAGATTTTTTTGCTCTCTCCAAGCTATGGTCAACAAATATAATTGTATCGTCCGCATATTGTAATATTGATAGCCCTTCATCGATCAAATGCAGAACTAAACCTCTAATCAACCCCATCATTTTAGCTTTGTTTATTATAATAGCTAACATGTCCGCTACAATATTAAATAATATTGGTGACAAAGGATCACCCTGCCTCAACCCTTTTTTGTGAAAAAAAAAATTGCCGACCAGATCATGTATTTTAATTCCTACCTATCCTCCTTGAATATACTGATCTATCCATTGACACCACTGGTCTGAGAACCCTTTCATTTGAAGGGTCTGTTTCACAAACGACCATTTGACCTTATCGTACGCTTTTTCAAAATCAATTTTTAATATCACTCCACTTTGTTTCTTCCTATGTAACTCATGTATTGTTTCATGCAAAATTATTACCCCTTCCATAATATTCCTTCCTGGTATAAAAGCCGTCTGTGTCGACCTAATCACTTTTGGAGCAATGGACATGACTCTATTCATTGCCACTTTAGTAAATATCTTGAAGCTAACATTCAATAGACAAATCAGTCTATATTGTTGTATCGTGTTAGCCTGTACAGTTTTTGGCAACAGAATAATTGCCCCAAAATTTAATCTAAATAAGGGTAATGTTCCTGCATGAAACTCACAAAATAGAACCATAAGATCATCCTGAACCAGTTCACAGAAAACTTGATAAAATTCCGTCGGGAACCCATCGGGTCTAGGAGCCTTGTTGTGCTCCATCTCAAATATCGCCTTTTTTACTTCCTCTACCGTGAAGGTTTCCATTAGTACCTCATTTTCTTCTCTCGAAACTTGTACTATATCTTCTCTATATTCCGGATCCAACTGGTAATGGGACTCACCAGGCGAACCAAAGAGATCTTTATAGTAATAAGTTATATATTTTTTTCAACTCCTCATCACCATTAATCTCACGAGAACCGTCTTGTAACTGATATATTCTGGACTTCCTACGTTTTCCATTAGCAATTAAATAGAAATATTGTGTATTTGAATCTCCTTCTAATAAATGTTTGATTTTAGCCCTCTGTTACCATTTAACCTCCTCCTCCCTTAGCAGAAGTGCGAGACGATCGTTGAGATAGTTTTTATTATTCATCTCCTCGATCATCAACAATGATGATTCTGCTTTTTTATCCAATAAATCAATTTGATCTAGTATTTGTTTCTTTTCATTTTTATAGGCCCCACTCGTGTTTTTTGCCCATCTCCTAAGATGTTGTCAGAGCCTACGAATCTTCGCTTGCCACCGATCCATGGGCGTCTCACCTTCCTGAACAGATCTTCACACACCCTTCACCATCTCCTGGAATTCATCTCTCAAAAGTCAACCCAATTCAAATTTAAAACATGAGTTGCTTATATTAGTGGGACATCCCGAATCTAGTAGTAATCGTGTGTGATCTGATAAACCTCTTGAAAGTGCAACAACCGTAGACAATGGATATTTTTGCTCCCATTCAGTGGACATCAAAATTCTATCCAACCGTTCAAATGTGGGGTTTGGCATCGCATTAGCCCAAGTGTATTTTCTACCAGTAAGTTCTAGTTCTCTAAGATTAAGACTGTCAATCACAACGTCAAATAGAAAAGGCCACCTATTATTGAAATTCTGCTTGTTTTTATCCTCCGGATGCCTCATTATATTAAAATCCCCCTATAAGCATAGGAAACGGTTCATGTGTACACATATTCGCAAATTCTGCTAAGAAATTCTGCTTCTGATCGTTTTGGGCTGGGCCATAGATAGATACTAATGTCCACTTAAAACCATCAATTTTATTACATAGGCGGAACTCGACATAGTAATCACCTTCATCGATGGCCCCAATATCAAAATGTAGTAAATCTATTCCCATCAACATCCCGCCAGATCGGCCTTTAGGTTCTTTATAATGCCAAATATATTCCCTCCCAGCGCATAAATTCTTCAGAAAATTAATGCTAAAGTTTTTTGCGCTCGTTTCAAATAATGCGATGAAATTCACATTATGTTCTTTAGTCATATCAGAGATATACCTATGTTTTTTTGGATCTTTAAACCCATTGCAATTCCAGAAAACTCCTTTCATTTTAAACTGATGTTCTTATTTTTCTTTTAGAACCCGGTGATAACATGATAGTACGGCCAAACTGATCACTATCTGTTATCAACACCTCATCCATGACCTCATGACAAAGCTGCTTGAGGATCCAGGTTTAAATTTCATAAAAATGGAAATATGAGGGAGAAAAACTTTCCGTAAATGAAAAAATCTGACAAGTGCAACCTCCCTGAGGCTTCGTTTAGATACACCGGGATCAGAGTGGATTTAGGCTCAGTCCACTCCACCCGTGGGGTCAAATACACGCCTGTCGGTACCCTGCAGACCGGGTACCCCCGCGCACAGGAGAAAACCGCTAAGGGCTCCGCCTCTACCTAGGAGGCCGAATCTGAGGCTGCCACGTTGAGGAGGGAAGGACCAGATCCTACCTCTCCGTCGGGGGAGGCTCCCAAGCTGCCACGTGGCCGGCAGGACTGACCCCCCCCCCCCCCCCCCCCCCCCCCCCCGCTGAGGCGGGCTCTGGAGCCACCACGTGGCCAATCGGGACCTCAGGGCCAAGCCCGCGTCCTCGCAGGGAAAGGCACTGGAGCTACCACGTGGCCTGTAGGGCTGAGCCTCCACCCCTCCATAGGAGTGGGCTCTGAATGCGCCACGTGGCCTGTTCCGTCAAGTGCCTTGCTTCCCGCTCAGACAGGATCCAGCGCAACCACGTGGCGAACGACCAACTCAGTGCGGTAGGAAGCCGCAGTAAAGGAACACGTGCACTGCTTAGATAGGCATTAAGTACGCGCGCCTTCACCAGGCAAGTTGAGTCGCGCATGCGAAAGTCAAGGCTCCAGTGTCCTATCTTGTCCGAGTAGCCGGTACAGACCCACGCCGCAAGATGGACGAATGGGCCGCGAGGACAAGACGGACGGGACGTGCACGACCATCATCACCAACTATGTGTAGCCCTGGCGTGACGCGGCAGGACGGCGCATTGACACCCCTGACAAAGGGAAGTAGATAGCAATTAATCCTAGATCTTGTATAGGATTTGGCTCTCCCCAGCACCACCTGTCGGGTACTGGGGCCCACCTTGTGACTGCAGAGTCCTTGAACTATAAAAGGACTCGGCAGACGACCTTCACAAGGGACGGAAAAATTAGACCAAGGCTCATACACGTTCAAGCAAGGCAATACACAAACACTCCCGTGGACGTAGGGTATTACGCTCCAGCGACCCGAACCACGTAAATCCCCTGTGTTCATCATCCTGCTGCGTTCGATCTCCTGGGACTAGCCCTCGTGAATCCAAAGAACCTCCGCGGGCTGCTCTCTAAGCAGGTCCAGAGGAAGTGTCGTTTACGACCTTCGACATTTGGCGCGCCAGGTAGTGGAGTTGGAGGCCGAAGGTCTCCAGAAGCATGACCAGGAAGGCGGATGCTGGCGGGAAGAAGCCGACCAGCACGTATGACGAGAAGAGGACCATCTCCCCGGCGGAGAGGCTCAGCGGGAGCCTCCTAGGACGGAGCCACGACGCCCGCTCAGGAGTATGTCAGCCGAGAAGCCGGCGCATGGGGGCCAGGTCAGCGGACCTGGACAGCCTGGACTTGGGCAAGATGCTCGCCATGAGGGTTAAGGGAGGAGGCTCTGGACGGAGAGACTGGGAACTAGAGCGCAAGAACTGGGCTTGAGGCAAAAGCACGAGCGCAGGGATGCAGAGGCGGGAGAAAGGACCCTCGGGGGGAAAGTTCTCTTTTTATGCACCCCTGCAGGCCAACAGGCGCAAAAGTGTGGATCGCCGCAACCTTAGTAGAAGAGTAATGATCCTGTGTAGGCAATGACATGAGAGACCGAGTCGCTCGACAAAGAAGGCGAGTGGGGCAGCTAGCTATGAGGGAGGTAACTCGGCGGTTTCCAAAAGGGCAAAAGCAGCGGAAGTGCAGGAGCCACCTTGGGAACCACCGCAGTTAAAGCACGATTGAAAGCAGGAGTCACGTTACGCAGCGCCTGTTCAGCACCTTCACTTACCAGAAGGGGACACGTCGCCTCAACGGCAGGGGCGTGTCGCCTGGGGAACTGCCTCGAAGTGGAATCAGAAGAGTTGCGCGGGAGGAAAAGGAAGAAGACCCCACCTGCGGTATCGACGACTCTCCCGAGGTGGGCTCGGGGGCCACTGTCGGTACCCTGCAGACCGAGTACCCCCGCGCACAGGAGAAAACCGCTAAGGGCTCCGCCTCTACCTAGGAGGCTGAATCCGAGGCTGCCACGTTGAGGAGGGAAGGACCAGATCCTACCTCTCCGTCGGGGGAGGCTCCCAAGCTGCCACGTGGCCGGCAAGACTGGACCCACCGCCCCCCCCCCCCCCCGCTGAAGCGGGCTCCGGAGCCGCCACGTGGCGAATCGGGACCTCAGGGCCAAGCCCGCATCCTCGTAGGGAAAGGCACCGGAGCTACCACGTGGCCTGCAGGGCTGAGCCTCCACCCCTCCATAGGGGTGGGCTCCGAATGCGCCACGTGGCCTGTTCCGTTAAGTGTCTTGCTTCCCGCTGAGGCAGGCTCCGGCGCAACCACGTGGCAGACGGCCATATCAGTGCGGTAGGAAGCCGCAGTAAAGGAATGCGTGCGCTGCTTAGACAAAAATTAAGTACGCGCGCCTTCCCCAGGCAAGCTGAGTCGCGCATGCGAAAGTCAAGGCTCCAGTGTCCTGTCTTGTCCGAGTAGCCGGTATAGACCCACGCCGTAAGACGGACGAATGGGCCGCGAGGACAAGACGGACGGGATGTGCACGGCCATCATCACCAACTATGTGTAGCCCTGGCGCACGACGCGGCTGGACGGCGCATTGACACCCCTGACAAAGGGAAGTAGATAACAATTAATCCTAGATCTTATATAGGATTTGGCTCTCCCCAGCACCACCTGTCGGATACTGGGGCCCACCTTGTGATTGCAGAGTCCTTGAACTATAAAAGGACTCGGCAGACGACCTTCGCAAGGGACGGAAAAATTAGACCAAGGCTCATACACGTTCAAGCAAGGCAATACACAAACACTCCCGTGGACGTAGGGTATTACGCTCCGGCGGCCCGAACCACGTAAATCCTCTGTGTTCATCATCCTATTGCGTTCGATCTCCTGAGACTAGCCCTCGTGAATCCAAAGAACCTCCGTGGGCTGCTCTCTAAGCAGATCCGGGGGAAGTGTCGTTTACGACCTTCAACAACGCCCATAAAAAATACTCTCTATGGGCTGAAATTACATTTGGAAGGGAGTGGATTAGCCCACCCGTCTCCGGGTGGGAATCCACCAACTCCTCTCGGGACCGGGGACGAGACCCTCGTCTCGCCACAACGCTGCCGCCACCATCCTCTTCTTGCATCCGCCGCCTGCCATCCTCCTCCTGCATCTGCCGCCCACTCCCTCCTCCCGTTGTCGCCCCTCCTCCTCCCGTCGTCGCCTTCCTCCTCCCAGCGCAAGAGCAGCCAGGGCTCGGACGAACGCACCAACAGAGTAGCGGCGATGGAAGCCAGGGCTCGGACGAACGCACCAACAGAGCAACGGCGGCGGAAGGCACGAGGCGAGGTGAGGTTCCTCCCCCTCCTCTGTTCCCTCTCGAATCGACGCTGCCCCGCATGGTTGAACACGCCCGGTTGGTCTGCCGATCCGCCGACACTCCGCTCTATGCGTGGCACTGCAGAGAATTGATTAATCTTTGGGGCTGTTGCCTGCAGGGAAGGGGGGCGGTTAGTTCCAGGATCGAGTTGAATTGACCCTGTCAAACTGTGACTGCTCTATACATTGATGTAGCTTTTCCCTCCGTTGGAATCTTAATGTTTCGCCTTTATAGTAACATTTCTTCAGGGCTTTACTCTTATGTAAACATTTTTGCTACTTCGAAATCTGATAGTATGATGAAGGCAATTTTCAACA